>CM032450.1:58446932-58741932 GCA_019049505.1 Pachyrhynchus sulphureomaculatus
ATTTCTGACATAGATGTCACCAACATTTTAGGAAATCCTGTGGTTTGATGTTCTAAAAAATTTCTCGGTTAAAAAAACATAAGGCTGAATTTTATAGGTTACAATTAAGGTCAGGATACTACCAACATGACATGAAAAATTATGAAGCATTCAAATTTCATAATTTGTGAGCTAATTATAAACCATAAGCTGTCACTTTTCTGTATTTTAGATGTGTTTTCATCGGTATTAAAGTCGGTCTGTGTACTTTGAATGTAAAAATATCATTTAACATATGTATTTACACCAACTGGTAAATTGCAAATGATTTTCCAGTTTCCAAATTCGGCATTTATAACAGCAAGAAGATTTTTGCGAGAGGCAATAATTCCTACGGGATTCGAGCCAATTAGAACTTAATTTTTCCGGCGCCAGCGGTTGGGTATCGAGCCTGCCTAGCAAGCAGACGGTTGTTAATTTGAATCTAGCGCTAGCGACTGGGTCAGATATACAAGATTAGCGACTGGCTGTTTGGCAGCTTCTAGTTTTTTTTTCCCTTTTTTTGATGAAGCTGTTTACTAAAGACAAAAAAATTAAATGTATGTAGAATATATCAGATTAGTGACTTGGCCATGTACTAAGGACAGGGAGGGAATCGAGATGAATTTAAAGGGAGTATTGTAGGAAAATATTAGAGAAATATAAAAGGTAGAGCGTACGAATGTAAATGAATATGGGGGGGGTCTTTGGAAGATGGATAATGGCTTTGTTTTTATGGCGAATATGTGAAAGAAATGTAATGTTTCTAGTCAAGAATGGTAAATAGTACATCTTGACCTAAAAATTGTTTAACCTACATAAAATTATGCAATAATGACATTTGCTTCAAAGTCTGAATAGCCTTTTTTGTCTATATATAATATTTGTGTTTAAAAAAGTATTAAAATATCGGTTCTTAATTTTTCCAAATCTCCTAGAAAAAAATGCAGTTATAATTTCCATTTTTTACAGATATTTTATTTCTTGCGTGTATATAACAAATTTTTGCTGGTTGTTTACCAGCGTAAAGTAATCGAATAATTTTCATTATTGCATTCTTAGTCAAAGTAATAGACTGCAAAAATGGTATTTATAACTGTTTAAATGGTTTTTCTAATCAACTTTTAATTTTGGGATTATCGTTGCAGGTTTTTAATGGCAAAAACGATTGCTTGCCTTTTAAATTAGTTGTCTCAATATCTAGAATATTTTTATGGGAAGAGTTTTTTCTGTACTAGTTTTATGTGCAGACCAAAAATTTTGGTATTTTTTACTTTTTACGAGAATCCGTTTAAATATTTTAACTTATACTAGGATTGTATTTTTTGCACACGTTTAGGAAAGTGTTGGTTTGAAATCTTACACATGAGAGTGCGACTAATCAATTTTTTTGATTATTTATGTAATAGATTATATTAAATTTAGTTCTGTTACTCGCCGCCGAAATAGGCTTTAATGATAAGTAAATTCTGGTAAGGTAAAACATACACAGGGTGCCTGAAAAGCATGATCTGTAGATATGCTTCTAATATAATATACATCTTAATTGTAAAATTGTGTGTGTTAGTTAACTGTATTTTTTAATAATTGATGAATGCCGTTAATGGGATGTTTAATTATTAATCTACCTTTTTACTACTACTTTATATTTTCTGTTAATACTATGTACTACAAATACTTTTTTTATATAGAAGTTTGCCCATTGTGAACACGAGAAATACTAAAATTTTTGGCTAATATAAAATACATCTTACTTTTACATGCATCTTAACTTTTGTGTGTTAGTTAATTATCCATATCTTTTATTATTATGTAACTGGGGTGTTAGTTATTTGTCGATTTTGTTGGTGAATAATATATTAAAATATATACACACCCTTCTATAATCCACAATTCTATATAGTTATTCATTGTATTTATTTTTTCTTTGGTATTTGTTCGTATTCTTTAGAAAAAGCATTCCTGTAAATTTTATTTTAAGTTTAATAAAATGTTACTATCTTTGCGGGATGTTTTTTTTTTTTTACTTATTTATTTCTCTTTGCGTTACATACATGACAATTTCCGATAAACTAACCTGCTAAAAAAGAATCGTCAAAAATTGAGAATAAGTTTCTTACACATTCTTATTAAATCCATAGCTTAAACTTCAAAGTAATAACATAATAAATAATCTCCACGATCTGTATATAAACGCTTCAATTTTTATCGCACAAGGAATTTGCAGACCGAAGCATTCTAGAAAATGAAAAATTTAACGACCCATTTCGTCGATAAAACATAAATAAATTTTTACGTGAAGATAAAAACGGAATGCCACCAGCGCCAAAAGATAATGAAAATCAATTTTTAAATTAATCATTTTAAAAAGAATATGTCAGCAAATGACTTTCGATCTTTCAGTCATAAATTTTTAGTGCTAGTTTAATATATTTTAGTGTACACCATCGTTTCTCAACCTTTTTAGTATCACCACCCCTAAATAGCCACAAAATTAAGTAAATACCTTGCCACCCCTTTAATATATTTTTATCGTTATCAAAGTTTTACTTTACTAACGTGGCAAAGAATGTTTACACTTGCCACAAATACCGACAAGCAACTTCAAACCACAAGACATGCTTGTTCTTGACTCATATTACTGCGATGCTGCGTGAGCGACTCCTTCGTCCCGTGCGCTTTGATACGCTAGGACAGGTTCGTGTAAGTTGTCCTGCTCTGGTTAGAAAAACAAAAGAACGAGAAGAAGAGTTTCATTGTAAATTACGTTTTTATGGAAGTAAGTAGAACGATTTCTTCTCTCATATAGTGTTAAATAAATCAATAACGGTATGTGTGTATATGTGGCGTAACATCGAATTGGGCAATAATATTGAAAAAAAAAAAATAATAAAATGGATAAATGCAAATGCAAAGAAGCTGTTGCTTCTAAACACCTTGCATATCGACAATGGCATGAAAATCCTAACATCATAAATTCCAGGTCCTTTTGGTCGGTCGCTAAGGCAGTTAGTCAAAATTTCACCAAATCCACCATACCACCACTCACACGGCCAGATAATTCTATTGCAACGATACCTGTTGAGAAAGCGAACTTGTTGGCTGAACTCTTTGCTTCACATTCTACTGTTGATTTCCAAGGAAAAACACCACCTACTATTCCCATAGTGCAGTCAAGGATGCCCGATGTTGTCTTCAGACAGCGTATCATAAAGCGTATACTGCTGAAGCTAGACACCAAAAAGGCTTCTGGCCCTGACGGAATACCTGCCATAGTTCTTAAAAACTGTGCGAGGGAACTAACACCAGTTTTCTGTAGACTTTTCAACCTATCCTACAGAAAGGGAATAGTTCCTTCCTGCTGGAAATGTGCTACAGTTCAGCCGATACCTAAAAAAGGTAAGAAGACCTTGCCAAATAACTACCGACCAATCGCACTGCTTTCAGTAATTTCGAAAGTCATGGAAAAGGCTATCAATCAGCATCTTCTAAAATATCTTGAAGGATTCAACATTATTAGCGATCACCAATATGGCTTTCGTAAAGATAGATCAACAGGAGATCTTCTGACTTATGTAACACATGTCTGGAACAACGCAATTGAACACTTTGGAGAATCTCGAGCGGTTGCTCTCGACATATCCAAGGCATTCGACCGTGTTTGGCACGATGGGCTGTTGGCTAAGCTACGTTCTTATGGTATGTCTGAAAGGTTCTGTTTGTGGCTCTCATGTTTCCTCAAAGAGCGTTCTTTACGAGTGGCAGTCGACGGATTTCTATCTAACACCTTCACTATCAACGCCGGTGTACCCCAAGGCTCCATACTGTCTCCTACTCTCTTTCTCATTTATATTAACAATCTGCTGGAAAAGACCGAGAATACAATCTACAGCTTTGCAGATGACAGTACACTTATCTCTTCATTCACTTTGAACGCTCGGACATCGGCTACTCAGACGAATATCCGAAGACAGCGGGAAGTCATTCAACTTAACAAAGACCTGGAAGAAATTCTATCTTGGGGTGATAGTAACCAAGTGGAATTTAACGCTACAAAAACCCAGGCAGCAGTTTTCTCTAAAAAAGTTATCGTTGCTGAACCAACATAGTTATGTCGGGGCACTCCATCCCTCTAACATCGTCACTCAATTTGTTGGGCGTTAATTTGGGAGCAAATATGTCCTGGCATCAACATGTTGCAGGCATAGCAAGGAGAGCTCAAAAATTGGGAATATTATTTCGAACCAGAAAGCTTTACACCCCACAACAACTGTTAATTCTTTACAAAGCTCAAATTCGACCAACTATGGAATACTGCTCCCATGTTTGGGGCTCCGCTCCCAAACATACACTGCATTTGTTGGATTCTATTCAGAGAAGAGCTGTTCGTCTGATTGGAGACCCAGAACTGACAGGTGGCCTTGATTCGCTAGAGCATCGAAGAACGGTTGCGACTTGAGCCTATTCTACAAGTACTTTCATGGAAAGTGTTCGAAGGATGTGGCCCGCTTAATTCCTCCCAGAGCGGTGCATGTTAGAAGTACACGTCGCGCTAATTCTTCACATCCGTATGAGTTCAGCTTGTTACTCCTCGTACAACGCTCTTCAAGCAGTCTTTTATATGGAGAACATCATCCCTTTGGAATAATTTGCCCAGGACTGTGTTTCCCACCGAGTACAATCTACAGCGATTCAAGAACAACGTGAATCGCTTTCTCCCCACACGTATCGCTCCTGTAGCGCTTTAGGGACTTCCCTGTAGAACGTGTGCTAGATCCATAAAAAAAAAAAAAGATGGAGTGGATGCACTGCTTTCTGCACAAGATTTAAATAATCTTCTGTCGGAAGGTGTAAAAAAGCCAAGAACAATTCACTGCTTTTCCATACTGAAGTCAGATGGTTGTCGTGAGGAAAAGTTCTAACGCGGTTTTTTGAATTGACAATATCTTTTACAGATAAAATTAACTCTTTCAGAATTTTTACAAGATAAAGAATCCTTATTACTGTTGGCTTACTTGAGTGATATATTTTCACATTTGAATGACTTGAATACCAGCTTACAAGGCCATAACAAGAAGCTTGGTAATTGAATTATTCCACCTGAAAAGCGCAATTTTGACGCATTTACTGCAACTTCTGATTATATTGACCAAAATATGAAAATTCTGTTATTGATCGCGTGTTGGAGAGCATGAAAACGCATTTACACGAATTGAAAATTCAGTTACTGGAATATTTTCAAGATGACAACGATGAGTTCTCGAAAAGATGGATTCTCAATCCGTTTGATGAAAATGTTGTTTCAGTTGCCATATTACCTGTTGAGATTCACAACCAACTAATTGAAATATCGGCCTCGTTACAACTAAAATTTTTATCTCAAGATTTAGATAAGTTTTGACTTGTACGACGATGTGAATACGGAAGCCTAGTAACGAAAACTTTAAAAACATTGATCCCTTTTGCTACTTCTTACTTAGGCTAAAAAGGCTTCTTTCTCGTCCATGGTGGCTTTAAAAACTAAATACAGAAATCGTCTATTATCGCTTGAAAATAATTTACTTACATGTGTTTGCAATGATGATTCTACGTATAGAAAAACTTTTAAGTGAATAACAAAGCCAACCGTTGCATTAATAATTAGTGATTAAATATTTCAAGCAACTTTAGCTAATAGTTTATTTTGTTTTGTTTGATTATAATTTAAAATACTTTATTCAGTAAAAGGATGTTTCGTATACATGCCTTAATTTTTGGATAGATTACGACCCCAGGTTGAGAAACGATGGTGTACATAATATTTTGAGCTCATAACTGACGATCAGGGGGGATGAAGGGGCCACCTCTTCCTAGTGGGAGATCTACAACTAAATCAAGGAGAGGGTTTAAAGTACGTACAACTTGAGAACATATAACGTACAGTCTATCGCCAGTTATAAATCTGCAGCTGTCAGATGCACTCATGGCAAATGTAGAGTTTTAAATTGTGTAAAAACCTTGAATTTCTCAATTTTCTCTCTCCATTACTAACTGAAATATTTAAAACAAAATGAAAATAGGTACAATTTGAGGAACACTTTAGGTCTGAGATGTGTTTCGATTTTTACTTCCCTCAGCAAGGAAAGTATTGCATTTCTTTACGTTTCAGGGCCCCTAGTTGAGGAAATAACAGTTTTCAATTTCCGACGGTCTGTTTGTCTCTTAACGTGAGAGTTCTCGAAAGAAATGGAATCGATTTCAAATTTGGCACACATATAATACCTGACGTTGAAAAGGAGCATACATTTTTTGGGCCATATGGCTTCAGAATGGGGTAAAATAGGTGGAGATCATTAATATTCTATAGCCGCAATAGCAATAGAAGAACTTCTCCTGGTTTTTTAACTGGAATAATAAACGGACATTAAGGGTAAAGAGGTTCTTTTTAAAATTATTTTGGCTTGGACAGTTCCTTCATACAGTAATTGGACCACTTTATACTGAATTTTCAGTGTATCAAAAATTATTCGCAGAGATTGAGTCCTTGTTGCTTGTTCCAAAATGATAAAAAAAAGAAAAACGATTTTCCTTATTAGGGAGGGAGGGGGTTAGAGGGGTTGCTTCGTATAGATGGTGTTATGCATTTTCTCAGGTTCTTGAAGCTGAGGAGTTTAAAAATTATGTAATTTTTTCGTTATTTCTAAGTTTAGTAGAAATGGTATATAGACTTTATTGTCAGGTTTCGGTGGTAAATATCTTTGAGTCCTTCTTCTGCTTAACTTTCTTTGGAGTTAATCCCTAATCATAAAATATTTATCATTTAAAACATCGAGTTGTAATGGATTAAGTTTCAGTATTTATTTGTAGAACTGCGTGTTTGCGAGAGAAGTAATGTTATATCACCGATTTTTTTTGTGAGGTCCTTATAGACTCACCCATATATAGAGCTACTAGTTTGACTAGCTATAAATATCCTAAGAGATAGAAAAATAAACTTTGAATATGTCATAGCACATAGGTTCTTGACTGCATATTTTGGCGAGAGTCTATCTTTTTCAATATTTACTTTCATACGAATTTTTTTCTAGACGTTTTGCGAATATTAAGTTTTAGTTTGAATAGCTGTAAGATATCGATTTTCAAAGACCGGACAAGATTCGTATTGTTATATCTGGTAAAAATTGATGTCAGCAAGAAACTCATTAATTGCAAAAAAAATTTGGCATTCGCAAAAATTTCATTATCTTTGTAACTCTAGATCGACAGATTAGACGTTATTTACACAACATATTTGCAAGGTTCTTTGCTTTGCCATCCACAAATTAGTTTTGCTGATGTCGGAGAATTAAATATATAGAATTATTACTAACTTTGACGAATGCGCTAGACTTAACCACAGCGTTAAGACTGGGTCACGTCATTGGGTTCTCTGCGCAACAAAAACTAATTAAAAATCAATTGTCTTGTCTGTCCACTGCTAATCAAAACCATGACATATATTTTTTAAAACCTACGAGCTACGGTTAATTGTAAAAAATTATCATCCAACCTATAAATACAACCCTAGATTTTAAATCCCTTGTTTAATTACCTGCGTTAAATGCTCAAACAATTCCAATAACTTAATTTAACTAATCAAAAAAAAGAATACATTTAAAATTTATGCTTTTTTATAGCGTAGATAAAATTTAAAATACCTGAGTTATGGGTCAAACTCTTTGTATTACGCTGTACTGATGTTCTATTCTATATAATATATATAAAATGCAACGTCTCTCTGTCTGTCCGTTAGTGCACTCAGCACTCGAAAACTACTTATCCGATTTACATTTTTTTTTTTTTAATTCATACATATGTTCTCTGGCCAGGTTATAGGATATATTTTATTGCGTTAGGTAACATACAGAAACAGCAGTGACGATAATAGTCTATCAAGTCTACGCGAGCAGAATTGCGGGTACGGCTAGCCTGTAAATAAGACTACAGTGAGATAGAGATGTAAAAATCTGTGCACTGTTTGTTAAAATAAGGAAACTACATATTTTCAAAATCATTTTATTATATTAAGTTTTTTAAAAATTTGTGTAACAGGAAGGTAGCATCGGGGGAGGATCCACGATTTTGTCAGTACGGGGAGCGGGAAACACTTCGAAGGTTCACTCACCATTTCGGCAAACAAATTCTTTCTTGCCAAAAAAAAATCGATGACTGTGATGTGATGACTTCTAAAAATCAGTGGCGTAGTGCGGATAAGCTCTTGAAGAAAAAAAAATCCTGATTTACCTAAAAAAGATATTTTCCGAAAGAAAAAACTCGGTCTAGGGGGGGGGGGGGGGGGGGTAGGCCCGCATTTTCTTCTGACGATGTGCCGATTGTGAAAGTTTAATCAGTAATAGTAAATTTTTATATTATTGTTACTGTTTGTCTTACTGTAGTAATAACTATATTTTCTGTGATTCTACTTAACCAATATCTATATAAAGATTTAATGAATCAGGAAACTGATTTGGACGGTACTTCCCTCGCAAACACGCAGGGGCAAATTAAATTCTACATTAGACATTGTCACACTAAAAACAACTTGATTCAAGTATTACAATTTGATATTTTAAGTAATATCAAAATACAATAATATTTATAAAAAACCACGAGGCCCTGGGATCACACACAAAAAAAATCTATATATATATATATATATATATATATATATATATATATATATATATATATATATATATATACATATATATAAACACGGAGGCTGAAAAGTTTTTGGTCTGACACACAGATGTCGCTTCAAAAAATTCATATGATTTTTAGAAAGTACCAACCTTCAAACGATACGTGTCAAAATTTCATGACATTTCGACGATTGGTTTACAAGTTACAGTCGTTTTAGTGACGCTACTTTTGATATTTTCAAAACAATGGAAAAAATCGAATTTTGTGTGTCGATTAAATACTGTGACAATGGATGAAACATGGATCCACCACTACACACCGGAATCAAATCGGCAGTCAGCTGAGTGGACAGCAGCCGGTGAAAGCCGTCCAAAGCGACCAACAGTCGGCTGGGAAGGTTTTGGCCTCTGTATTGCCGGATGCGCATGGAATAATTTTAATCGACTATGCTGAGAAAGGAAAAACCATCAATAGCGAATATTGTATAAAGTTATTGGTGCGTTTGAAGGCAAAAATCGCAAAGAAACGGCCCCAAATGAACAAGAAAAAAGTGCTCTTTCATCAAGACAATGCACCGTGTCACAAGTCAATGGTTAGGATGGCAAAATTGCATGAACTGAAGTTCGAATTGCTTCCTCATCCACCGTATTCTCCAGATTTTGTCCCCAGCGACTATTATCTATTCGTAGATCTCAACAAAATGTTCGCGAGAAAGACATTTGGGTCCAGTGAAGAAGTTATCGCCGAAACAGACCTATTTTGAAGGCAAAGACAAATTCTTCTACAAGAAAGGTATAGAAATGTTAGAAAAGCCTTGGACTGATTGTATCGCTCTTGAAGGAGACATATTGATGAATAAAGTTGAATTTTGCAAAAAAAAAATGTTTTAAGTAGCTAGACCAAAAACTTCTCAGATTACGTGTTACATATAGAAATTGATTTCCTTTATATACATAAATCTTTTAATTTTAATCTTGGGTGTAGGTTCGTTTAATTAACACACTTGTGTTTTTTTGTTTGAAACAGTTGTTTTTATTTGACGTTTCTCCTGTGAATTTGGGCATTTTCAAAATTTTTCTTTGGTGTAATTTTCATTTCTCGAAAATAAGCGAACCTGACCAATACATTTCGGTTTATGGCGCGGCCGTTAACCACAGAACAGTGGTACCTATCCCCCGTCCCAAATCCGTTATTCGCTTATATTTCTCGCGATTGAAAATAATTACATTAAAAAAAAATTCTAGCCAAAAATAACTAAAATCTGGAATAATACTTTTCATAATCACATTCCAGTCTTCTGTATTTACTTAAAAAGGTTATACACAGACACAAATACAAAAAATAGTTAAGCGGCAGGCTTAAGAGATATATGTAGTTACATTTGAAAACTGTTGTTTCCCTCTAGATACTATTTCTGTGAAAATTGAAAGTATAATAATAACACATTTTTAACAAGCCCAAGAACAATAAAAATGACATATATACGAAGTATCCCCTATTTTAATTTGGAGTTTTTAGCCATTTCCTTGTCGCACCGGCGAAACGTGTTGACGAGGGGTAAGGAAGTTGGAATGATGGTATGTGGTGAAGGATTAATGTTTTTAGGGCCTGATGTCCCTCCATATTAGAAGGTGGGAGGAGACTAAGGCTGGCGTTGGCAGCTGGCGTCCCTGAAGTATATCTGTCCTCTGTCGGGATAGCAGAGGAGTACATACCCGCTACCATGACTCCAAGATCGTATTCCTAACATCGAGATACGAAGAAGATTCAAAGTGACAGTTGTAAAACAATGAATATGTATAGTAATGTGGAATTGGGCGGGGCATATTGCAAGGTTCAATGATAACAGATGGACGCCTAGAGGTCGCAAAAGATGCAGAGGTAGACCACAGACAAGATGGACGGACGACATAAAAAGATTAGCAGGACACGATTGGATGCAAAAAGCAAATAACAAAGCTCATTGGAGTCAACTTGGGGCGGCTTACATCCGATTATGGATGGAATAAGCTAATGATGATGATGATGATGATGATCTCCTATTTAATTCATCTCTTGAACCCATCCCACCGGCTGCTTCAGAGCTTGTTCCTAGAAGAACTTCGAAATCCAGCATGAAACTGATTTAATTCCGCTTACATACTCTTTTTAGTGTTCCGTACGGAACACTTAAGATACTTCGGATGACTGTCGTCCATCTGTGTCTGTCTGTCTGTCATCACACCCGATTTTCTCCGAAAGTATTTGTCATAGAAAGTTGAAATTTGGTAATAATATAGGAATTGATGGCCTCATCAGAGCCATGTAGTTTTGAAAGTTAAATTTTGACTTAAGGGGTTAGTTTTGGGGGGTGAAATCGGAAGTGAAAAAAAAAAAAAATTTACTAGGTAATCGAGTGTGGTGTCAAATGAAAGCTTATGAAAACACGAGTAAAATATATATAAAATATATATATATATATGTATATACTAATGCGCGCACTGTTCTTTGTATTATTTTTAAAAAACCGCGAAAAATCGCTGTCCACCCGCCTTATCTCGGAAAGTACTTATCAAAAAATTTTGAAAAAATTCTGGAATATTCTCCACGGGGTGTAGATCGAACGAAAATTATCACGAGTGCATTATCTGTAATAATTTATATGGGATATAAAAAAACAAAAATTTCAAGGTCATCAATTTTCAGTAAAGATTGGAAATAAACTTTGTTGAAAACTTATTTGGGGTGTGTTTTGTGAAGTCACTGATCATTTTATATCACCGTAACACAAATTTTGACTTAAGGGATTCGTTTTGAGGGGTGAAATCGGAAGTGAAAAAAAAATTTTTTTACTAGGTCATCGAGTGTGGTGTCAAATGAAAGCTTGTGAAAACACGAGTAAAGAATATGTATATAATGTAATACTTGCGCACACTTTTCTTCGTATTACTTTTACAAAATCGTGAAAAATCGCGGTCCTCTACCTTATCTCGAAAAGTACTGATCAAAAAATTTTGAAAAAATCCTGGAATATTCTCCACGGGGTATAGATTGAACGAAAATTATCATTACCTTTAATAATCTATCTGGTATAGAAAAAAACCAAAATTTCAAGGTCACCAGTTTTCAGTAAAGATTGGAAACAAACTTTGTTGAAAACTCATTTGGGGTGTGTTTTGTGAAGTCACTGATCATTTTATACCACCCTAACAAAATTTTAAAATTTAAAAACAATCAACGTACGGAACACTAATTGTGCAAGTTCAACTTGCACTTGACCGGTTATTTATGTTAGTGGACCGCCTAGTGTGGCCATTTGAGTGGTGTTGATTCAAAAATACCTCAGGTCTCATATATTATATATATATATATATATATATATATATATATCATTTTATTTATAAATATATTATATTGATATTTAAATAATCTTGATCATTTCGAAGCCCGATTTAAAAAAAAAACGTAACCCAGTCTAGCCTAACATAAAATAAAATAATGAAAAATTAGGTTTTTCTTTATGGGCCTAGCATATGTGCTGCAGGGAAATCCCTAAAGCGCTACGAGAGCGACTCGTGTGCGGAAAAAGCGATTTACGTTGCTCTTGAATCGCTGTAAATTGTACTAGGTCGGAAACACAGCCATGGGCAAATTATTCCAAAGGGATGGAAGTTGTGATCTCTGCATGTTGATGTCCCTGAATCAGCCCCCACCCAGAGATCCGAACGGGGGGCTATTTTTCCTCCGGATTTTTTTGTATCCAGGTGCCTCATCATGCTATTTGGTCCCACAGTCCGGGGACACCGGCACAGGCATGAAACGTTAAGCAACTTCACGCAGACTAAGCTGATGCGATGGTATCACACCGGGCGATGCCTCGTGGGATCTGGGCATCTACCATCTAAGTTGTTCTTTAAGTCGCCGTCTACGACAGGCAGAATGTATCGGGGGAGATATTTTATCCCGCTCCCCCACGGGAAATGAAAAGTAATCATGCGTATGGTTAGTAAGGTAAGTTAGATTAGGTTGTATTTAAGGCTTTTAGATCCAGAGACTATTATTTTTCATTTCCTATCTTACATATATTTATTTTGTATTTTGTTATGCTAGGCTAGGCTAGTTCAAATCAGGTTAGGTTAAATCAGGTTTGGTTAAGTCGGGTTGGGTTGGATTACGTTTTGTTGGGTTATATTTAAGGCTTTTATATTTAGAGACTATTACTTTTCATTTGTTAATTTTTCATTATTTTACTTTATGTTAGGTTACGTTAGATTGATTTAGGTTAGGTTTTTTTTTTAAAAAATAAAATTAGGCTCCGAAGATCTCTTCGAAATTTGATAAGGATTGTTTAAAAAATATTTTAAATGGATGAACCCTGAGATTTGTAGATATTTTTGAAACAAACCACTCGAATGATCACACTGTAGACCAGAGTGAGCGAGGGCTTCATGAATGATCTGTTCTAAGATTGATGGTAGGTATAAACCAATATCACGATTAAGGTTGTTGAGATGTTGTTGCTCGACCTCTGATTTGCCAAAGAGAATCTGGTATCCGGTTTCTGGTGTTCTGCAAGTGCTGAAGTGGAAATGTTACGAAGACCTACTGCCCTTTGATGTTTTTAGTATTCCATATGGAACACCTATAAGATCACTTCGGTGTTTGTCCGTCTGTCCGTCCGTTTGTCCGCCCGTCTGTCTGTCTGTTACACCCGATTTTCTCCGAAATTATTTGACATAGAAAGTTGAAATTTGGCACAAATATAGGAATTGATGGCCTCATCAGAGCCGTGTAGTTTTGAAAGTTAATTTTGACTTAAGGGGTTAGTTTTTTACTAGGTCATGGAATAGGGTATCAAATGAAAGCTTGTAAAAACACGAGATCAAAAATATATATAATGTAATACTTGTGCATACTTTTCTTTGTATTATTTTTAAAAAATCGCGAAAAATCGCTGTCTTCCCCCTTATCTCGAAAAGTACTGATCAAAACATTTTGAAAACATTCTGGAATATTCTCCACATGATGTAGACTGAATAAAAAATTATCACGAGTGTATTACCTTTAATAATTTATCTGGTATATAAAAAAACATAAATTTCAAGGTCATCAGTTTTCAGTAAAGATCGGAAGAAAACTCTGTTGAAAACTCATTTGGAGTGTGTTTTGTGAGGTCATTGATCATTTTATACTTTCGAAACATAAATCTTTATTTTAAAAACAATCAACGTACGGAACTCTAATTGCGCAAGTTCAACTTTCACTTGACATGTCTTATTATATATTTTTTTGCTCTGCTCGCCTTAGAAACGTTAGATTTAGATTTGCCAACGAAAAATAGTTTAATGAATAATTTAAAGCAAACTTCAAGGCACATAAATTATGGTTTTATGTGACAGAACTTTTTACGATGTGGAGAGCATTATGTCACGGAAGTCTCATTAGTGGTGCTAGTAGTATAAGTATTAGTACTACAGGAATTTTACCAACAATTTTTGAAAAACAAATTTACAGGGAGGTGGTCTGACAGTCTGGGCCCCTTAGGCTCACTACTGAGACCGGAAAAAATAATTAAACGTCTCAAAATATTATTATTTTTATTTACGCGTCGCTTCTCGTGAGTATGGCATTAAGCCAGCACATCCATAAGAATAGTAAATTATTTTTTTCTGTGGACTTTAATTCTTCTTTTATGTTTGAATTTGTGACGCGACAGGTACAAAACCAGGTAGGGGGCACAAACGCAAGAAATCTATCTCATGTCATGAATGTGTTATTTTACGTCCAGCTTTACCTCTTCAAAGAGTCGGAGTGTATTATTTGAAAGTACCGGAGTTAAACGAAGGTATCCGATCATCTTTGCAAAGAAACACCTAACAGTAGTTGAGTTGAAATACTGAGCGCACAGTTTTATTGTACGAAAGCGTGGTGATAGTAAATAAGTTTACTGTTCGCGTATTTTAGTGTTTTTAATCAAAATATGAATTAAAAGGACCGAATAGAAACATTTTGAGGTTGAAGACATTTGACATAAGTGACTTTGTTTTGTTTTTATCGACTTTTTGTAACTTTTGAACAGTTTAGCGCCAAATGAAATAAATCAAAATAAACTGATTGTTTTGAAATGATTATTGTGCGTCTTCACAGATACTGGTACTCAAAAATGATTTTTAGGTAAGTTTTTTGAATTAAAGATAACTTTATATATTATTTCTAATCTGTTTTCAATTTACTATTCAACGTAATTCAGGAATTGTTAAGTAAATATAAACACAACACAAAACATAGTAAGTAGGCATATTTTGTGTAGGTCATTAGGTGTCATCTTTATAAAATAAACTACATTGTCCCACGCACCAATTATTAAGTAATAAAATAACCTTTCTGTATATTTTATGGTTAATTTAATAATGATTTTGATTTGCCGTTTCTTAGAAACTCATAACTTTCTCTAAAGTTTTGATATTACTTGAAGGCCTCCCACACTTATTACAATTCTCGTCTTGCCTTTTAGAATAATTTTAATGTCTTTTGTCTGTTTTGTCTTATTGGAAGTTATTTGTTTAATATAAAAACAATACTTATTTATCGTAGGTATGTTGAAGTATGTTTTAATTACGTTCTAGTTCTACAAAGAAATAATAATAATTGTTCTTGTTAATGCATAACCAATTAGAATTGATAAATGTTATGCACTATAATTGAATAAATACTTTTGTTATATCGATATATTTTTGTAATGATTGGAATTTTTGATAATGCTTGTCCATAAAGTTGTCAATATATTTGGTAATTATCGATTTGAAGAAAAATTGAATTGATCAAAGAAAAAGTTTTAGAAATGTAAGAGCTGAAATTTCTCGAAACTTATTCCTTTATTGTAAATTATTGGCGATGAAGTTAATTTTCTTTGAAACTATTTGATATAGAAAGTTGAAATTTGGCACAAATATAGGAATTGATGGCCCAGTTAGAACCGTGTAGTTTTGAAAGTAAATTTTGACTTAAGGGGTTAGTTTTACGCAATGAAATAGGAAGTGAAAATTTTTTACCAGATCATCAAGGGGGGTGTCAAATGAAAGCTTGTGAAAACACGAGTTTCAAAATATATATGATGTGATATGTGCGCACACTTTTCCCTGGATTATTTGTAAAAGAATGGCCAAAGACACCTGTCTACACACCCTATCTCGAATAGCAATTTTTAAAAAATTCTGGAATAGTCTTCATGAACTGTAGGTTGAGTGAACATTATCACGTGTGCATTACGTCTGATAATTTATTTGGTATAAAAAAACTAGTTGCCCGCCAAAATGGTGAAGGTTTATTTCGTCGAAAATTGAACCAGGAGTGAATGAATAGCAGGAATAGCTACTGCTTTAAGCTTTAGGTACTGAGGGGAAATAATTTTATACGATTTGTTTATATTTAAACAAAGATTTAGGTAGTAACTATTTGTTTTAAACTTTTGCCACGAGATTCTAGATTGAGTTAGATTGATTTATTGGCTATTAGGTAGCTAAGATGCATAACTATTATACGTCAGGAACTTTTTGTCTTATTGTGGTTGGTCTGGTGGTATTTGTAATCTGGGCTCTTAATTTTCTTACTGAAAACTCATTTGGACTGTGTTTTATGAAGTTACTGATCATTTTATACCTCCCTAACAAAATTTTTTATTTTGAAGGCACAGTACAGAACACTAATTGCGCAAGTCCAACTTGCACTTGACCGATTTTTGTGTCATATTTTCGATGTCTCTAGAATATGGATTAAAATTATGGTTTTTTTGGCTTAGGCAGTTCTGCCGTGCATTCACTGGCTAATTGGAATACTTTATATAAAATTATGCTGAAAATTAAACATTTCAAAGACTTATTAATAAAAAAAAAAGAATTGAAGAAGTCGATATTATTTTAATATTTCGTGCTACACCATTATGTTATATAGACTATTCACGTAAACGGCGACTAGTCAACCAAAAATAAAAATCCCTAGAAGGCGTGAGAATTTGAAAGGTCTATTTTATTAGCAAAACTTCTGGAAAATTCTACATATCCCATCGGTGCCGTTTTTGTTGTTGCTGTACAGGGGTCCATCATTTTGGTTATCTAAATTTTTTCTTGAATTCCACCACCTCAATTTTATAGGAAATCATAAGATAATTCTCTAAAATTCAGAATCGTTTATTGACTTACTAGGTAGCTATTAGCTATTACTATTACATCTGTACAGCAATTGGTTAAAAATGAGTTTACATCGTGGATCTACATATACATGTCAGGGACCTAATTAACTTAGGTAAGGGTTTTATATAAATGTGTTGGGGGAACTTAAGATATGTGAAATTAAGATATTTCATAAACATACAACTTAAGTTTAAACTTAAAATTCATTAAGACTAACTTAAGCTAATTCGCGGTAGACATAAAGACGCATTCACCATTTTATTTATTTTTACTAATTTCGCCCTGTTTGCAAATGGTTTATAAAATTTAAGTAAATAGCGTTCTGGCGGATTGGGCAATTTATCCTTAGTAATTTCTATTTAAAAAAAATCAGTAAAGTAATTTAACCAGCACTTCTTTCTCAGATACACAGTTCTAAAATAAATACTGGAAAATTTAGACAGAAAACTTACATTTTTCTCCATATACTATATCTAATAAAACTAAAAATAATAAGAAATTATGATAATTCTCAGATTTCTGGATCTGTGGAAATGATATATAACATGATATAATCGAAGCAAACCCTTCTCTATTCCTTTAAAACTTTTGTCTGTTTAATTATGAATAATTACGTTTAAAACTGTTTCATTATACTAACTAAAAGTCGAGAAAAACTCTCATATTACCATCGAAATTTTATAAAATGTATCGGTTCTTAGGTTTTTCGCCCCCCTTCCTCTAAAGCGACATGTTTTAAAAATTAAATGCAACTTTGCTATTTGGAAAATTATACGTGAATGAAATCAATATTTTATGTGGTTTGAGAGTTATCATCTCAACAGACAGACTGACAGATCGGTGGAAAATGGAAACTATGTTTCTCATGATCCAGAACTTCTCAAATGTGAGGAAATGTAAAAATGTCGGAGGGTAAGCTCTACGAATATATCCCTGTTCCCCTGTAGAAACAGAAGTAAGAAGAAATAGAATATATTGAAGAATAAATTTCAGAAACAAAAATCAATTAAAAAAAGACCGGCCAAGTGCAAGTTGAACTTGCGTAATTAGTGTTCCGTACGTTGATTGCTTTTAAAATAAAATAATTTGTTACAGAGGTTTAAAATGATCAGTGACTTCACAAAACACACCCCAAATGATTTTCAACAAAGTTTGTTTCCAGTCTTTACTAAAATCTGATGACCTTGAAATTTTTGTTTTTTTTATATACCAGGTAAATTATTAAAGGTAAGGCAATCGTGATAATTTTCGTTCAATCTACACCCCGTGGAGAATATTCCACAATTTTTTCAAAATTTTTTGATAAGTACTTTTCGAGATAAGGCGGGGGACGGCGATTTTTCGCGATTTTTTAAAAATAATACAAAGAAAAGTGCGCGCAAGTATTACATTATATATATATATATATTTTTTACTCGTGTTTTCACAAGCTTTCATTTGACACCACACTCGATGACCTAGTAAAAATTTTTTTTTTCACTTCCGATTTCATCCCCCAAACTAACCCCTTAAGTCAAAATTTAACTCTCAAAACTACATGGCTCTGATGAGGCCATCAATTCCTATGTTACTACCAAATTTTAACTTTCTATGTAAAATAGTTTTGGAGAAAATCGGGTGTGACAGACAGACAGACAGACAGACACCGAAGTGATCTTATAAGTGTTCCGTACGGAACACTAATAACGTTGTTAATGTTTGACAGTATGATCTCCTGAAATACGAATTTTAAATTCATGTTGGGTAGTTAAATTCAACTTCAAAAATCTATGTAATCTATAAATATTTGCAAGGAATAATGGTTATATCTCTATAGTTAAAACATTTGTATCATCTACTTATGTTTGACATATGAAAATAGAACAGAAATTTTTATTTAACTTTTATAGGCGTTTTTAAAGATTGGAATATGTCTTGAGCCTTAAATTAGTTTCAGTGTAGTTTTTTTAATAGACGTGACCAACCTGAGCTCCCTGGGTGCACACCTATGAAAAAAAAAACACAAACAGCTGTATAAATATGCAAATTGTATTGTTTTCATTTAACTGATTTGGCGATACCTCTTTTGACCACCCACCTAGTTTTAATTGATTAAATTGTAAAATTGTAAAGTTAATATTTTATACTTCATTTTTGGAAAGGCTTCAAGGTATTCAGTTCCTATTTTAAATTATATTGGGAAATGCCAATTAAATTTCAGGCTGCTTTATACGCTCGTGCTTAATATGGCTTCAAATCTATATTTAGGCGTTCACCTGCCTAAATATGAATTTAAAACCTTTTGGTTTAATGTAGAGTTAATACTAAATCGAAGTGAAATACGACAACGACACCAATATTATTGATGTTAAGTCGCCCTACGTTCACGATCGTGTATATTACCCTTTAACTGTGAGTACTTCTCAATCGAACAACGCCCACGAGTTTTGAGCTAATTTAAATAGTGAAATGATTTAATAAATTTTGACGTAATTACGCGTTAGTGTCGTCCATTCATTCATCTTTTTCACTGACCGTGATAAAATAAAGACTTCAATGAATGACATGTAGTATCAAAGGCCACAATAACAATTATGAGTAATATCGTTAATCATCGCATATTTTCTTTAATTGCTTTTGCCAAATAGTTAGGGTGTGATAATAACAAGAATAACGCGGTTTTGATATAATATGTGTTGTAATTTAAAAACAGAATATTTTTAATAAAAATGCAATAAATTTTATTGACAGATTGTGGGAACCAATTTTATGTAATATTACACTATAAATTAAATATATGTATCTATTAGATATAATATATATTAATTGGATACGTATAAATGTAATGTAATATGCGTATTTCTTGCTGACATATTCTATGGGTATAAATAGGTACCTGTTAATAAAAATTAACTTGCATCTCTATACTTGACTTTTAGGGCATTCTTTTATATGCGTTGAATCTGAGCTTTACATATATCTCACTATGTACCGCATACAAAGATAAAACATCTAATGATATCGATGGATTCATCAATAGTCTTTGGTCCTTTATGTTTAGAAACATATATATATATATATATATATATATATATATATATATATATATATATATATATATATATATATATATATATATATATGTGTATATATATATATATATATATATATATATATATATATATATATATATATAATGCGTTGTCTTGATGAAACAAATTTTTTTTCTTTGCCATATGCGGTCGTTTCTTTGCAATTTCGGCCTTCAAACGCTCCAATAACGCTATATAATATTCACTGTTGATGGTATTTCCTTTCTCAAGATAGTCGATGAATATTACACCACGCACATCCCAAAATACCGAGGCCATAACCTTTCCAGCCGATTGTTGTGCTTTCGGGCGCTTTGGACGAGGTTCACCAGTTGCTGTCCACTCAGATGACGATCGTTTTGATTCCGGAGTGAAGTGATGGATCCATGTTTCATCCATTGTCACATATCGACGCAAAAATTCCGGTTTGTTACGTTTAAACATGGCCAAACACTGCTCAGAATCATCAACACGTTCTTGTTTTTGATCAACAGTGAGCAAACGCGGCACCCACTTTGAACAGAGCTTTCTCATAGTCAAATGCTCATGCAATATAAAGCCAACACGTTCTTTTGATATCTTTACGATGTCAGCTAACTCACGCAGAACTTCACTTTTCGATCATTCAAAACGATTTTATGGATTTTTTTGATGTTTTCTGGTGTTACCGCCTCATTTGGACGTCCACTGCGTTCTGGATCATCGGTGTATCTACGACCACGTTTGAAGTCAGCAAACCAACGTTTTATTGTTGTTTCTGATGGAGCGGAGTCCCCATAACACTTTTCAAGCCATTGCTTCGCTTGAACGGTATTTTTTCCCATCAAGAAGCAGTGTAAAATTAAAACACGAAATTGTTTTTGATCCATTGTTTTGAAAATAACAAAAGTAGCGTCACTCTTAGCACAATAACTCACAAACTAATGAATAGAATATCATGAAATTTTAACAGCTGTCTTTTGAAGGTTAGTATTAACTGAAAAAAAGGTGACTGCAATAAAACTAGCGCCATATATGTGTTAGGCCCGGGACTTTTCAGCCCATGTGTTATATATGTATATATATATATATATATATATATATATATATATGTATATATATATATATATATATATATATATATATATATATATATATATATATGTATATATATATATATATATATATATATATATATATATATATATATATATATATATGTATATATATATATATATATATATATATATATATATATATATATATATATATATATGTATATATATATATATATATATATATATATATATATATATATATATATATATATATATATATATATATATATATATATATATATATATATATATATATATATATATATATATATATATATATGTATATATATATATATATATATATATATATATATATATATATATATATATATATATATGTATATATGTATATATATATATATATATATATATATATATATATATATATATATATATATATATATATATATATATATATATATATATATATATCTATATATATCTATATATATCTATATATATATATATATATATATATATATATATATATATATATATATATCTATATATATCTATATATATCTATATATATCTATATATCTATATATATATCTATATATATCTATCTATATATATCTATATATCTATATATATCTATATATATCTATATATATATATATATATATATATATATATATATATATATATATATATATATATATAAATGTAAATGCGTAGAGATTCATATGTGGAGAAATGGTTTCTTTGTAGGGCCGAAAGGTACAACCGTTGATCAGTGTTGTTGCATTTGATATTATCGATGCATACTGGTGGGTTTTTGTAACGTATCTTATTAAATTATTAAAATCGTCTTTCGGGCAGAACTGTTGTTTCAAAAACCATGTAAAAAAATCCGTGTACTTTTGAGATATGTTACGACTCTCATTTGACGTTTGGCGGGAAAACAGAATTTTCTAGAGTTTAAAGTCGAAAACTCAGTCAAATATTTATTAGGAAAAAACGTTTAGAATTGCATTTTATGTTAGTATGCAAATTTTGAGACTGATTGGACAAAAATCGTATTTTGTCAATTTTTGGCCAACAAAAATATGATCACAGGAGATTTTGAATTTAAAATATATTTGTTAGATTCTCACACAAGAATTTAAACCTTTAGTTTTTGATTTCAAGTTATGTTTTAACTTATTTTACAATCAATAATTAAAACATTATTTCAATAATTTGAATGTTTTTGAGATTTTCCTTACAGTACAAATTTGAATTCACGTATATTGACATGCTGTGTCAATATACATTATGTTTGTATTTTAGTATCTGCCAAATTGTGTTTCGAATTAAAGAATAAAAAATCTTGCGACCATATTTTTATTGATCGAAAACTGACAAAATACAGTTTTTGTGTCATGATTTCAAATTTTGCATATTGCCATAAAATACTTCTAAATACTTTTTCCTTATAAATGTTTTAGATATTTTAACAAACAACTTTTGTACTTTAAACTTTAGAAAATTCAAATTTCCCGCCAGACGACCAATAACAATCGACGCAAAATCATTTTTTGGGTTTCAAGGGATGCAGAATCTACCTATTAATTCACTTTTATTCTATATTTAGTAATAAAGAAAAATCCCAATATATATATATATATATATATATATATATATATATATATATATATATATATATATATATATATATATATATATATATATATATATATATAATATATATATATATATATATATATATATATATTTTATAAATAAATAGGATTTTATATATTATAGAATTGAGCATTAACTTGGGTTTGGGGTATCTAATTTAAAGTTATTTGTGTCAAACTATGCGTATGATTGACATAAGTACCTCATTCGTATTGATATGTATAATTATTTTATTAATTATTTGTTTAAACAATTGTAATAAAGTTAGTTAACACATGTTTACGTAAGAATATTTTTCTGTGGGAATAAAATCCTAAGGAGAAGCGAAAAATAAATTACCTTTTAGAGATGTTTTATAACGTAATATTTGAGTAAAACCACTATAACATACCTATCCCTGAATTGAAGAAAATTTTAAGATGTACTTAAGCAAAAATTACAAAATATAATACAAGAACACATATATTTACTTACAATGATTTTAGTATGACCTCAGATCATTTTTCTACTTCTGGCTATCTGTCGGTATGTCTACGTCTTCGCACGATAACATTTCTAATAAAATGAAATATCAATTTCAAATTTGGAACACATACAATACTTTACTATTATTTCATGGGAAGGGGGGTGAAAACTATGGGGGTTTATAAATTTTATAGTTTTAATACTATAATAAACTACTCAGTACATGTCACCACTTCACCAAACGATTTATTTTTGCCCTCGACGCGGGTTTCGCGTTAGCTTCATCAGGATAGATGATTAACTAGTCAGTAGTCCATCATCGCTCCTGATGAAGCTAACATGGTTAGCAAACGCATGTTGAGGACAGAAATAAAGCGTTTGGTGTAGTGATATACACTGAGTAGTGTCATTGTGCAAAAGATTCCACATTCCCAACATAAAATTATAACATTATAAATATTTGTCCCGATTTTTAGTTGCTACTCGTATTAAACAAATTTTAAGCATAACTATTCATACATCTGCTTTTTCCCTAATCTGTTAACAAATAATTATGCCGCACTGTTACTCGTAACACCCTTTGGATACAATTTTGTAATCTGAAATATAGTGTGTATGATTCTCAATATAAATACCTTACTACGAGGCATGTTTTTTAAGTAAGTACCGTTTTGGAATTAAAAAAAGACGTGCAAAGATATCGCTATAATTTTATTTTTACATGAAAGCCTGTACCTTAATCTACTTTTTTACATAATTTCCGTGAATATTGAGGCACTTGTCATAACGTGGCACCAGTTTTTGAATACCATCCTCATAAAATTCTGCCGCCTGACTTGTTAACCACTGTATCACAAATGTTTTGACTTCGTTATCGTCTTGAAGACGCTGACCACCCAGGTGCTTCTTCAAGTGCAGGAACAAATGGTAGTCGCTGGGCGCCAGATCAGGGCTGTATGGAGGATGATCTAGAGTTTCCCATTTAAAAGATTTGATGAGATCTTTGGTCCGATTAGCCACATGTGGACGGGCATTGTCATGCAGCAAAACGATACCCTTACTCAACTTGCCACGTCTTTTGTTCTGGATTGCACGACGCAGATTGTTCAATGTCTCACAATAAGACGCTGCATTGATTGTCTCATTACGAGGCAGAAACTCCACTAGCAATACTCCTTTTCTGTCCCAAAAAACTGTGCACATGTTTTTGCGGGCAGAAATTGTTTGCTTAAACTTCACTTTTTTGGGTGATGATGAATGTCGCCATTCCATGGATTGTTGTTTCGATTCTGGTGTGACGTAGGCCACCCATGTTTCGTCACCAGTAACAATTTGGTCTAAAAACTGTTCACCTTCATTGTGGTACCGCTCAAGGAAAGTCAATGCACTGCCTAAACGTTGGGTTTTGTGCAAATCCGTCAACATTTTTGGAACCCAACGTGAACACAATTTCCGGTAATTCAAGTTCTCGGTCACAATGCGATACAAAACACTACGAGAATATTGAGGAAAGCAGTCGCACAATGATGAAATTGTAAAGCGTCTGTTTTCTCTCACCTTTTCGTCCACTTTCTGCACCAAATCTTCATTAACGACCGAAGGACGCCCACTCCGTTCTTCATCATGCACATTTGTGCGGCCATCTTTAAATGCTCTCACCCATTTCCTTACCATTCCATCACTCATAATGTTTTGTCCGTAAACTTCACAGATCTCACGATGAATATCGATCGGTTTTACGCCTTTAGCACTAAGAAATCGTATAACAGCCCGTACTTCACAATCGGTGGGACTCACGATTGTCGGAGGCATCTTAAACACTCAGTAAACAACGTATACAATGAAGAATCAGACTGTAATGGCGTCAGTGCGTAGACATGAGATGTAGGTTACCAGCGCGCATGCGCGGAAACGCCGACCGTATCGCTGCGGCGGCGGAATCGCAAAACGGTACTTACTTAAAAAACATGCCTCGTATCTACCAAATTTCATTTAAGTGTATCGAGACGCTGTCAATAGGTTAGTTAGGTAAAGATTCCTTAATATGCAAAAAAATTCTTCCTTGACCCTGGATATTTCTTAATTCACGACTCTTTTTACTTTTCTTGCAGGTGGTAACAGAAATAAGACAGGGTTTTCATTAAAAACAGGAATTTTGGAAACATACTAATTTATTGTATCACACGTTTGAATTAACAGAAAAATTGTATATTTTTTAATTTCATGATATGTAGTGTGTGTAGAGTTCCGTTTGCGGCATCGGAAAAAAGGTAAAATTGAAACAAAAGCTCTTTGTAATTTTAGACACCGAAACAGCAAAGTTGATATTGCATATTGTTATCTAACTATTAAGAGTTTTCCATTATGCAAGCAAGCGGAAAATTTTATCGGTTCGTCTGAGTATCATATTTGCTGTGCAAAAAAATTTATTGTCGGCATTTATTGAGTGACTTTAATGTTTTAAAACAATAACACGGCGCGGCTTCGTGTGACGTTTTTCTGTGGGTTTTAATTTAAATAAAGGACCATTCATCTGATAATCGATTTCACGTTTAGCGATAATTGTATAAAGTAAAAATTGTAAATATACCGAGAAAAACGGGTACAGTTATTTAATTATAGTATTACACAAGTACAAAACACCACAACTAGACCGCTATCGAGTTATTAGTTTCGAATAATAGTACAACATTCTTTTATTCGATCGAAAGAAAAATATTTGTTTATTACTATTCTTGCGGTAGCTGGCATTCACCTCTCTCCGAAGCGAATAAAAATATTTTTGCTCCAATTAGTTTTTATTGCTAGAGTGCTAAAAGACATTATGTGAGATTTACACTAGTAATAATTTTACCACAGTTGCCCATTCGTTATCTCGGGAACTTCATAAATTTTCTTTCTTATCTTGATGACACTTCCGGCATATCTTCTACTAGCTTCTCGTCATCATAAAAATGCAGTTAGTTATTGCAGATTATTATGTAATTATTTCCATCACGATAAAAAAATATTTATAAAACATGCTCACAGGAAGGAAGTCATATGACAATTTCTGCTAAAATAATTATTACATTCCAATAAGCAGAATTTATTTAATGCGCAATTTTTTAATTATTTTCCTGTGGATATATTTATTTTTCTATTTCCAGTTGGTTGCATTCGAACAGAGAAAAAATTGCAAAATAATTTTTGCTTTTTTTTTCAGCCAGTTATTTTAAGAGGATTCGAAGGATAAAGTTTTTGGTCACTGAAAGGGCTTTTAAAACCACCATAAAGCGAAAAAATGTTAAGTCAAGTTTAGTCTAAGCGGTTAAAATCTCGATAAATTTTGGAAATTTTAATAATAGAAAATGTATTTCGAAACTGAAAATATAGTTAAAGTACTTCCTTTGCAAATGTAAGTTGTAAAATAAGTACTAAATTTGACTGTAAATTGTTGTTAACTTTATGTAGGAACCGACGGAAAATTATTTGACATACCTTATTTGTAGTTTCTTTTGTCTCCAAAAGTAATTATAAACAGAGTTTTAAAGCTCCTATTACTAAGAAAATAAGATAATTAGTCTATAGGCTAGCAACAAGACAGACAAAGAAATTCCAATCACAGATACAACGGTTCCAGTAAGTAAAATGCCAGTCATGGATAAAACGTAAAAATAAAGCGTAAACTGTATCTCTTATATGATAATAATAATAATAATAATAATAAATGGAGTCACATCTAGCTCGATGGTCAGGCACCGACCCCACAACAAGAAATCCCATCCCTCGTTTAATCTTCAGACAGAGCACGCAACCAATCCTCAACACACTAAACCAGCACATAATACCTCAGTATATAACAGACTCAAGCACAATCGAAGACATTCACACAATAATATACGCAGCAGCAATCACCACTCTAACACAAAATAATCAAAAACTCCCTCAACGACAAGGAAACCCCAACAGGACAAAACCAAAATTCAAATGGCAAATAAGAATAGAAAACAAAATCAACAACATCAGGAGAGATCTAGGACATCTTACCCAGTTTATAAGCGGGAACGCGTCCAAACGTGTCACACAGGGGGCAAACAAGATCAAATCTAAGTCTCCCAACAGGACACTACCAGAAATCCTCGATACCTTGAAACAAAAACTATCTGTATATGCCGCAAGACTCCGTAGATACAAAGAATCAAATGAGAGGAAAGACACCAACAACCTCTTCCGAAGAAGCGAAAAACAGTTCTACCGGAAAACTATGTACAACAAACAGATAGCAGTGACTGAACCACCAAACAAACAAGAACTCACAGATTATTGGAAAAGTATCTGGTCAGAACCCAAACAACACAATAATAACACCCCCTGGATCAAAGCCGAAGAAGACAAACATAAACATGTGACAGAACAAGAAAATACCACATTTAATACACAAGAAATTACAGAAACTATCAAACACACACACAACTGGAAATGTCCTGGAATAGACAATATACAAAACTTCTGGTACAAACAGTTTACCACCACACACGAAGCACTCACACACCAAATCAACAAAGCCATTCTACAACCACACACATTTCCCACTTTCCTCACACAAGGAATAACATACGTTAAACCCAAAAGCTCAGACACCACAAACCCGTCAAACTACCGACCTATCACCTGTCTTCCAACCCTATACAAGATCATCACAGCCACAATATCGAAGAAAATAGAACAACACCTAACAGACAACAATATCCTCACAGAAGAGCAGAAGGGATGCAGGAAAAATAGTCGAGGATGCAAAGAGCAGCTGATTATAGATAGCGTGATTATGGGACAAACCAGAAAAGAACACAGAAACCTTCACATCGGTTACATAGACTATAAAAAAGCCTTCGACTCCATACCCCACAGCTGGTTAATCAGGGCCCTAGAAATCTATAAAATCAACCAACACCTCAGGCAGTTTCTTGCGCAAATTATGAAAACATGGAAAACCAAAATACGCCTAGAAACACAAACCGAACGGATCCAAACAGAAGAGCTGTACATCAGACGGGGTATATTTCAGGGAGACTCGCTCAGTGCTCTATGGTTTTGCCTCTGTCTCAATCCACTCTCAAATATACTAAACAGAACAGAGCATGGCTTCAATATCAGACACCAAAAAGAGAATCAACATAAAATAAACCACCTCCTATATATGGACGACATAAAACTCTACGCTGCCACACAAACACAGCTGAAAGAACTCCTCAAAAATCACAGAAATATTCACCTTAGATGTCAATATGGAATTTGGTATAAGTAAATGCAAAGTGCTCCACATCAACAAAGGCCAATGGAAGCACCACCATGAGACAGAAAGCATCAACAATGAAACGCTCGATAACATGTTCGATAAAGAAACATACAAATATCTAGGCTTCCAACAAAGCACCAAACTCAACCACACTCACATCAAAACAGAGCTCAGAACCGAATTCAAAAACAGACTGACGAAACTTTTGCAAACAAAACTCAACTCTAAGAATCTCACTAAAGCCATCAACACGTTCGCTATACCTATACTCACATATTCATTTGGTATCATCAAATGGTCACAAACAGACATAGAAAATATTCACATCCTTATACGATCTCAATTCACCAAATACAGGAAATTACACCCCAACGCATGCAAAGAAAGACTTACCATCGAGAGGAAGGCAGGAGGAAGAGGAATTATAGACATCAGATCATTACACACAAAACAAATACAAACACTTAGGAAATTCTTTCACAGCAAGCAAACCAGCCTCCACACAGCGACAGTGAAAGCAGACAAAAACTACACACCTCTCGACTTAGCCCGGGCAGACCACTCAGCAGACACACACAGTCACACCCAATTACAACAGGAAAAGATGAAAACGTGGTCAGAGAAAACACTCCACGGAAAACACAGATACCACATAGAACAAGACCACGTAAATAAAAAAACAATCATACACCTGGTTACGGGATGGGCAGCTATTCCCTGAGACTGAAGGCTTCTTACTTGCCATCCAGGATAAAGTCATATTAACCAGAAACTACCAAAAGCATATCATCAAAGACCCGACTATTGCAGAGGACAGATGTAGGAAATGCCACCAGCAGAAAGAAACGATCGAACACATAACGAGCGGATGTAAAATATTGGCCGGAACGGAGTACACAGCCAGGCATGATTCAGCTGCCAAAGTGGTTCACCAAGCACTAGCCACAACATACAGACTCATAGAAAACACAGATCCCTACTACAAATACACGCCAACATCCATACTTGAAAATGAAGATTACAAGCTCTACTGGGATATCGGTATCCATACAGATAAAACAGTCTCCGCCAATAGACCCGATATTACTTTTCAGTGCAAAAAAGGAAAAGTCACCTATCTGATTGACATAGCTGTCCCCAACGACACAAACATCCAAGCGAAATACACAGAAAAAATTTCCAAATACACAGATCTTGCAACGGAAATAAAAAGGCTATGGAGACAGGAAAAAGTCATCATTGTCCCCCTCATTATATCAGCCACAGGCCTTACACCAATAACATTCACACCACATTTAGTGCAATTGGGACTCAACACGGACATACACAGAAACATTCAGAAGTCAGTGATTTTGAAAACATGTAACATTGTCAGGTCATTCCTTAATACGGAATGGTAATAGCGTTTGTGCTGACTTGGTTTTGGCCCGTCAGCCAAACATGGAACCACATTGATCAAATGTGAGAAAGAAGAACTTTTTGTAATAATAATAATAAAAGCATATCATCAAAGACCCGACTATTGCAGAGGACAGATGTAGGAAATGCCACCAGCAGAAAGAAACGATCGAACACATAACGAGCGGATGTAAAATATTGGCCGGAACGGAGTACACAGCCAGGCATGATTCAGCTGCCAAAGTGGTTCACCAAGCACTAGCCACAACATACAGACTCATAGAAAACACAGATCCCTACTACAAATACACGCCAACATCCATACTTGAAAATGAAGATTACAAGCTCTACTGGGATATCGGTATCCATACAGATAAAACAGTCTCCGCCAATAGACACGATATTACTTTTCAGTGCAAAAAAGGAAAAGTCACCTATCTGATTGACATAGCTGTCCCAACGACACAAACATCCAAGCGAAATACACAGAAAAAATTTCCAAATACACAGACCTTGCAACGGAAATAAAAAGGCTATGGAGACAGGAAAAAGTCATCATTGTCCCCCTCATTATATCAGCCACAGGCCTTACACCAATAACATTCACACCACATTTAGTGCAATTGGGACTCAACACGGACATACACAGAAACATTCAGAAGTCAGTGATTTTGAAAACATGTAACATTGTCAGGTCATTCCTTAATACGGAATGTAATAGCGTTTGTGCTGACTTGGTTTTGGCCCGTCAGCCAAACATGGAACCACATTGATCAAATGTGAGAAAGAAGAACTTTTTGTAATAATAAATAATAATAATCTTTATTGTCTAACAGATAAGCTTCCATTTAGGAGACAATGTGACACAGTGTACAAAGCAAACACATAACAAAATAAAATACAATAAAATACAATCAAAGAAAATATAAATACACCATCATGTATGACAAACATGTTTACAGATTCTGCAACAATCTGTCTCTTATTGCGTGGGTAAATGTAGCTGGAGAAAGGCCTCATATTAATATCGCCAAAGAGATTAACTAGATGTCTAAATAATATTCACCATTAAAACTAAGTAGGCCTCTATGCTTAAAATGTATTCGTTAATTCACCAAAAACCAGGAAAAATTTTCATAATTTTTCCCTGCTTCGTCTGAGGGTAATCGTGACAATACAAGACTTTCCTTACTAATGGAAGTAAAAGAATTGTTTTTATTATGAGTTTTTTTGTAAATTTGCGGATGCTGGATCGCTTTTAAGAATAATTGAATTATTGTACTTAAGATAATCTCTTTTTCTAGGTTTTTTTTACCACAATTATTTACAGAATTATCAAGAAAGTGTTACCAATATATTGTGCTGAAGGAAGAAAGAAACGGTTTTTACTACTTTCATTGGAACGTCTCAGGAAGAAAGGTTAATTTCAGGAATTTTTTTCAAGAGTATAGTAAAAGCAGTCGAAAATTTATTTGAAGTACTTTTTTAAACAAATATTTAAGTGTACAAAAATATTTTTTTTATTTTTTTTTAATTCAAAATGGCCGCTTTAGAATCCAAGACGACAAGGCACCTTTTATGCGAGGCCTGAAACGGGCAAAACAATTGCTCCCGTAGATTTCAAGCTAGAACAAAAAAACAACAATTTTTTTATTAATATATGTCAAAAATTTGAAAATATTGTTCTTTCGAGAAATGGTGCATATTTGAAAAAAAATTTAGTTTTCACCCAAAAATTTCAGGAAAAATTGTTTATAAAAAACGAAATTTGTAACTTATCGCAAAATCCGTACGTTATCCACTAGTTTTTGACATATATTAATGAATTTTTTTCTTTTGTCCTAGGTTGAAATGTACTAGAGCAATGGTTTCGCCTGTTTCAGGCCTCGCATAAAAGGTTCGGCCTCGTCTTGGATTCTGAAGGGACCATTTTAAATCAAAAAGATAAAAAAAAAATATTTTTGTACACTTACAAATATTTGTTTAATAAAGTACTTCAAACAAATTTTTGACTGCTTTTATTATACCCTTGAAAAAAAATTCCCGAAATTAGCCTTTTTTCCTGGGATCTGAAGTGCCTTACTCCTTAAAATATGTAATTGGATGAATTTTCAAATTATAATTTCAGTTCTTTTCTTTTCGTTTTTTTCTGTTTTTATGCTATTTTAAACTGCCTTTGTGATTCAAATGAACCCTTTCCGCGTATAAAACACATCATACTTTCTTGTAAATAGCTAATGAGGGTGCAAACACAAGCTTATTTAGTTATTCACCCTTTTGTTAGTCACATGTCGTGATAGAAACCGTTTAGGGAGCGTACGCTCCATGAATATTGCAAAAATCAACTATAGCCGCTCTAATTTTTTTTGGCAGTGGCGCGCCGTATAGAAAGCTAGAGGGCACTTACGTCGTCTGGTCTTTTTTCTAGACGTCTGTAGCTGCCTCTGCGTTCTATATAGTCAATCATTCATAATTATTATTTTAGAACTAGTCTGTGCCTGACGTCTTCAAATATATTTTACTTAGATAACAATTTTTACCTTGTCTTAGGCTGCAACAAGGTAATTAATTCATAACTTCATTATAACCTAGAATAGACTTCTGTAATCGAGGGTCTAGGTTTAGTAATATATTAGGTTTCTTAAACATTAAAATTACGTTTAGGTTAGTTCACTATAATGACAGACAAAACGTATTAAATTGGTGAACTTCGTTTAATGTTATTTAAAGACTTAGTCCAAACAACAAAGAATATTACCGTTTAATACCGTCTAGCTTCGTTTTTGTCAGATTATGCATGTTAAGAATCTGCTTTCTAGTACTACGGTTTCTCATGAAACCTACTTGTTCCGGAGCTATTTCCGCATAATGGTTCCAAACATAGTTTGGGTCATATGTCAGACGAACTCAGTCGTCCTGTAATTGTTCCACGAAGTTGCAAAAGATGCTGCTCCTGGTTATTTACGGGAATTCGATAGTTCTTGCAAAAATGTATGTGTGAACCTAATTTGTCGCCGCTCCTCACCCTCCGCGTATAAGCTTACGACCCTCCACTGTTTTTTTTTTTAGTCATGACATACGACAATGACTTTTACTTTTATAATAATTATTCTGAAGTATATGAGACGATGTTTCTAAGGGTATATGGCCTGATAATGGGGTTTCAGGGTTAAAAAATTCATACATTTGTACGATCGCGTGTCGCGCTTAGTGATCACAGTTTTTTACAACGTGTTTATGTCGGCTTCATGTTTTTTTTTCTGGTAAATTAAGCATTTTTTTTTTTCCAAAAATAAGAATTGTAGTAAAACGCCTACATTTTACGCTGATTTTAATAAAGGGTTATCGATAATTTGGCGTTGAGGCATAAATCACGTGACTATCGAAGATATATTGATAAGTTTTATAATACCGTATTATAATGTGTCGCATTGATTTTTTTTAACACTGGATATTAATTTCATTAACCCGGCATACATCTTTAGGAGACACTAGAAAAGATAATCGAACTTCTGAAAGATTCACATGTCGAGCGTAAAAAATAGATTCGTACAATGGTGCATGCTATTGCCACTTCAAATATCGATCAAATATAATCAAATGAATTTCCACAGTTTTTGAAAATAATTTAGATTTAGAAAATAATTATCTTAGAAGAAATTACCATTTGAATTAATGACATTTTAAATACAGGACAAACCCCTCATTATACTCGTATTTAATTTAGTTTCTGTACTATACATAATACATTGTTAATTATTATTAGAACTTATATCATTTTTCTGCTATTACATGCATACGTTTTATGTAACTCACCTGTGATCGCCTTAAGAAAAATCAAATTATCTAACAGAAAAATATATCGAGAAAATATTCCGAAGGGTGGAGCTTGATTTTGGACTTTCTTTTTATGATAATCAAAATAATTAAAAAATTGTAATAGGCACTTGGCACTTTAGGAATTAATATTTGTGTATCAAAATTAATTTTGCTTACAGCTAAATAGATTAATATTTTCACCTCTAAGTATGTTACGTATACTATATGTATTTTTTTTCAAATAAGTTCAGCCCAGGCATTAATCGTAAATATTTAATTACAAAAATATTCTGAAGTAATTCAGCAATAATTGACCAATACTTTACTCAATATTGTACATACATATAAGAAATTAAAAATCGTCTCCATGTATTGTGCCAACAGGCGTGTTGTCTTAAATGCTACATAGAAAATACCTGCTACTTAGTGGAGTTGTCAACCCACTGCCTTCTGTATATCCTATTAAATACATAGAGCTTATGTTATGTATTTTATAAAATTTGTTACTTAATCTATCCTACGTCTGTCCGTCCCACAGTGCGAAATTTAGGAAGTTTAGCGGAACTTTATTCAATTTTTGAAATACGTAAAATGCATAAGATTATTCATTATTTTGGTAGGTTAATATCCCACCTCTAAAACCTCATACTCAGTTTGGGGATTAACCCTGCGAAACAACTGCAAAATGCACCTGAAAGTTGCATTACTTATTCAATCATACTTTTTGCCTACAGAAAGCTATTCGATTTGTTTAAGTTAATAGAGTGGTCATACAAACGGCAAGTCGGTAGGCCATGATTTTTTCTTCATTTATTTTATAAGAAAATTGTCAATTATTGGCATTTAAATAATTGCAAAATCTTTTCTTACTCGTGTGTGATTTGTTCGTGAAAAAAGTGATTTTTAAGAAGTAAGTAAAATTTACATTTTTAACTTCAATGGACACTTTAAAAAGTGATACTACATAATACCAGCTTGAAACGCACAAAATTTGAAAGGTTTTTTTTTTCCTCTGTTGGAAACACAAAAGATCTTCTGCGATATTTTGCGATCTTCTTTTAAATTAAACATTTTCCAGAATCACTTTGCAAATTTCATATAACTGCATATTCCAGAAGTGGAAGGAAGAACCGACATCGGACGCCATCATTGGTTTTGTTTTGGAAAAAATAGGCTCACCAATGCTAACATCTGACGCTCTTTGCAGTTGAAAGGCAACTCTTCGTGCGCTGGTTTGTAAAATACAAAAAAGGTGGAGGGAATCCAGTCGAAATTTAGCATCATTTCTGAATAAAAATGCTAGCTGGCTTGAAAATAATGTAAAATTTTCAAATGCTGTAAGGGATGCATTGCCTAGTGGATCGAGGACGAATGCAGGCAGACCTAAAAAAAAATTTAGGGATTGTCATCCTAAAGTGCAAAACAGAAAAGTGCATCATCTTTTGAAGTCTGATAGTCAAGACGAATTAGCCAAAGCAACTGCAACAAAGCTATACCAATCTGGAAAACGAAACTCTGCAGCGATTGTCAAGGAACTGGCATCTGGTTCTCCAGAAAGGGGTAGCAAAATCAAGAAGGCTCGCATGTCTTCTTCAAACAGCCCACGAACATTAACTCCAGACCAGGCTCTGGCGCTACTTATTGATGCAAACTGATCGTCAAATCAGTACAACATTGTTCGAGATCAAGCAAAAAATCACCGTTGCACTTTGTATCCACCTTATTATGTTGTTTGTCGTATGTCGGAAGCCAATGTAACCGAGTGGCGAGTTGCTCTTGTACCGAGATATAATTTGATTTTATTTTAAAAGCAATCACCGTACGGAACACTAATTGTGCAAGTCCGACTTGCACTTGGCCGGTTTTTTTTCTTCGATCTACTTCTGTGTATCCCTATCCGTGTAAGATCAAGCGTAATATTGTTAAAATCTGTTTTTAACAAAAAATTTAAGTTTATTTAATTCTTGCGATATTTGTAATTCTGTTTCCAGTTGCAAAAGTGTTCTTGTTTTTAAGACTTACAACTAAGATAAATAAAACATATGCCTTTAGTTTACCTAAATATATTCACTTTTAAAGATCATCATAATATAGCTAGTAGCTATGTAATAAATATTAAGGTTTATTTAATACTAGAAATTTGTTTTGCTTTACTAACATACTGCTATATTAGGTATTTTTAGTTGAGAAAAGGCAGTTCTAATAAAATAGTATTGCTGAAATGATGTATCTTGTAATATGAGTTGAGCAGGACCAATTTTAAAGTCAGCGTCTTAGTTTATTAAAGCTTAATTGTTTCGCCTATACCTAGACATTGTTAAATTTTGTTGGTGAATATACAGGCGAAACATATCACCTTCACTATTTAATGTAAGATTTTTAAAATTAATTGATAATTTGAGTTTGAATATTTGTTATTTTAACTTCCCTTGCTTCAGGTAAGTATTGCGAAAGAAAAATCACTTTCCGAGGTTTTTGTATTAGTACGCATGTAATAGTCGAAGTAGAAAAGTGACCTATAGTTTTTGAGGGGTGTTATTTGAGCAGTAACGTGTGTTGATTAAACACTATTTTTAATGAGAAAAAATACCGTTGAAGCAAAGCAGTGGCTTAATAAGTGTTACGGAGACTCTGCCCCTGAAAAATCACTTATCATTTAGTGGTATGCTGAATCTAAACTGGGTCGTACAGATACAAATGATGCTGAACGCTCTGGACACCCAAATGAGGTGGTTACACCGAAAAACATAAAAAAATCGACAAAATTGTTTTGGATGACCGTAAAGTAAAATTTCCTGAGATAGCTAACAACCTGAAGATATCAAAAGAACGTGTTGGTCATATTTTGCATGAACATTTCGACATGAGAAAGCTCTTCTCGAAATGGGTACCGCGTTTGCTCACAGTTGACCAAAAACAACAACGTGTTGATGATTCTGAGAGCTGTTTGGACCTGTTTAAGCGCAATAAAAAGGATTTTGTCACGCGATATGTGAAAATGGATGAAACATGCATCCACCACTACATACCGGAATCAAAGCGGCAAGTTATTGGTGCGTTTGAAGGCAGAAAGCGCAGAGAAGCGGCCCCAAATGAACAAGAATAAAGTGCTCTTTCATCAAGATACTGCACCGTGTCACAAGTCAATGGTTACGATGACAAAATTGCATGAATTGAAGTTCGAATTGCTTCCTCATCCACTGTATTCTCGAGATTTGACCCCCAGCGACTATTATCTATTCGCAGATCTCAAAAAAAAATGCCCGCGGGAAAGAGATTTGGCTCCAATAATGAAGTTATTTCCGAAACTGAGGCCTCTTTTGAAGGCAAAGACAAATTTTTCTACAAGAAAGGTATAGAAATGTTAGAAAAGTGTTGGACTGGTTCTATCGCTCTTGAAGGAGACCAGATTGATGAATAAGTCGAATTTTGCAAAAAAATGTGTTTTAAGTAGCTAGACCAAAAAGTTTTCAGCTTACATGTTATTTCCCTTAAAAAAATAATTACAATTAATACAAGTTCTATTTTTACACACATCACACAAACAGCACGATCTCTAAGACCATGTTAACGTAATCAATAACAGCCCTACTAAAAATCTAATTTTTCTAATTAAAAAGAAAGTTAATAGACGAAATCGAACCTTAGCGACCCTCCTGAAGCCTCCACCCTTGAGTGTTTACATGTGATACCTGTTCCCATATTATACTTAAAGTTGCGTCTGATTACTTACACCCCGGCGGCGCTTAAAACTAGTTCGGGCCACATAGCGTGTCGTGTGTAGAGTATATGTATGTTCTTCGGCGAAAAAGTTGATTAAAATTACCAATATATTGTGTTACAGCCAAACAAGCCGCTCGCTGAGAAGCTATAAATGAGTTGGTAACAGTGTGTGTATCGCTTTCGGGTGATGACTTTAATAAGATTTGGCAGTTAATTCGATTCCATTTAAACTTACCTGGTAATAACAGTTATTTTTTTAAACGATAATTTATTTACTAATTTACCTGTTGCACATATTTAGATTTGAAGTTTTTTTTGGCTTGTGCCGTCCTGCCATACAGACAGTCGCTAATCTTGTATATCTAGGACATCAGAACACCCAGCCGCTAGCGCTTGATTCGAACCAGCGACCGTCTGCTCGCTAGGCAGGCTCTAAACTCACCGCTAAGGTTATTCATTTTAAGGTGAGTTTCTTGTTCTTGCCATATCTGATACGGTCGTAGACGACCCCCTCGTCTGCCTGTGGTCGGTGCCTGTTTAAGTGTTCCACAGACAAAGGGGACCTACAGTTTAATGTCGATTCCGAGCGGCCAAAGTGAGATAGATTTACTACGGTTGGTTTGCTATTGCCTTTCCGAGAGAGGCGACTGTTACGTTGTAAAGTTTTTCTCTAATTTATTATTTTCCGAGCCGACATTCGAACTCTCCCGCGTAGAAACCAGACACCTTACCTACTATGCTATGGCCGTCTCTAAGGTGAGTTTAGTTGTGTGTATATAAGGCTAGTTGATATCTTTTAGGTTCCTTCATTTATATAATATCTTATCAACTGTGTGAGGTTTTTACAGGTATCTGCATTTTTTTGGGCCTAGCACACGTTCTGTAGGGAAATTTCTAAAGCGCTACAAGAGCAACATGTGTCTGGAAAAAGCGATTCACGTTGGTCTTGAATCGCTGTAAATTGTAATTGGTTGGAAACATAGTTCTGGGCAAATTATTACAGTAGGATGAGGTTCTCCATATAAAAGACTGCTTGAAAAGGGTTGTACGAGGAGTAACAAGCTGAACCTCATACGGATGTGAAGTATTAGCGCGACGTGTATTTCTAGCTTACGCCGCTTTGGGAGGAATTAAGCGGGCTACATCCATCGAACCTTTTCCATGAAAATACTTGTAGGATAGACTCAAGTCGTCAACCGTTCTTCGATGTTTCAATGAATCAAGGTTGCTCGCCAGTTCCGGGTCTCCAATCAGGCGAACAGCTTTCTTCTAAATAGAATTCAATAAATGCAGTGTATGTTTAGGAGCAGAGCCCCATCGCTGGTCGAATTTGAGCTTTGTACAGAATTAACAGTTGTTGTGGAGTGTAAAGCTTTCTAAGTCGAAATAATATTTTCAGCTTTTGAGAACTCTCTTAGCTATGCTTGCAACATGTTCATGCCAAGACATATTTGCTACCAAATTAACACTCCGCAAAGTGAATGATGATGCTAGAGGACTGGAGTATCCCAATATAGCTCTATCGGGTTCAGCAACGTTAAATTTTTTAGAAAAAAATTGGAGTTGTGTTCATCAATTTCGAAATTTCGACGTAGTTTCGTAGATGTTCCTAAGGTTTGGGTATTAATTTTGTTCACTCTTATATTACTTTTTCACCGATTCAAAAATTACGAATAAGTTCATGTTAGACCATATCTAACCCTCTTTGCTTATTTTGACAGCAAACAATAACATCATCAAAAATTATCGGTGGTTTTCTGACTTTCTTAATTATGTTCCCTGTTTAGGGTCAAAATATACACACCTTTGTCTTCCTGTATTATACGACACGTCTATGGTCAACTTAAGCACCGCCTAGGTAGGCAAACAAAAAAAGGACACCCCAGATGATTTTGTGACGATTTCTACCTTCGAAATTCTGGTTATATGGGAAGTTCAAAGTAGTGGTTCGACGGTAAAATCACGTATCTTTACGTATCTTGCATGTTGACAATATTTTTTTATATTCTGAGGCTGTCAAGTTTATTATAGCTACGCCATTATTGTTACAAAAAAATGACTTTTAGGGGCTTCAGGGAATGCCAGGATGTCAGATTACCAAAATATATGGTAAATTAGCAATAGCTACCTAACGGATTATAGACCTTTTAGATATCTCGCCCTATTAAAATAAAGGTTTTTGAAAATGAAAATAAATTAATAGCATTTTTTTCAACATAGATATGTAAATGAATTTGAAAGGGAAATGGGTCAAAATATAACATAACAAACATCAAGAATACATCAAATAGACAAAATGGCTAAATGAAGTACCAAATCTTGCAATAAAGAGTAATTCTTGAATCAAAATATTCCTAAACTGTATAAGGCTCACTTTACTTATGTACTCAAAGTGCTTAAAATTGTTGATGCGTTTTATACCAGAGGATTAAGTGTTATAGAATACCAGCATAGTAACAGATATTTCTATTAATATCAATGCATGTTTTGGATAATTAAAATCTAACAGGTATAATAAGCATTGAATGTAATGAAAGACTAATATTGTCAAATTTCCACTTTATTTAGTTTCACTGAAACTGTATGACGCGTTTCGCTATACTATAGTAGCTTCTTCTGATACAAAATGATATTTGAGTATTAGTGTTGTTACATTTTTATAAATATCCTAAGGTAGATAGGTAATAAAATTAAAACTATATGCTAATGAATATTGCTGGGGGAAATCCATTCTGAATATTAATTGTATAAATTGAGTAAAGGGGAGTTACCATGGGCCAGACAGGTATCTTTTTGTTCGTTTAAAATGATGTCTGAATTTTTAATTCTATTTATTTCTAAATTTTCTAATAGGTTTAATTTTACGCCTTTGTTTTGTATGCGTAGAATTTTAAATTTATCGTCAAAAAGATGATTTGATTCTGTAAAATGATTACTGTACGCTGAGTCGCTTTTGTTTTTTAAATAGCTTCTTTTATGTTCTAAAATCCGAGTTTCGAATGAGCGACCTGTCTACCTTAGGATATTTATAAAAATGTAACAACACTAATACTCAAATATCATTTTGTATCAGAAGAAGCTATAGTATAGCGAAACGCGTCATACAGTTTCAGTGAAACTAAATAAAGTGGAAATTTGACAATATTAGTCTTTCATTACATTCGTTATGAATTTCCATCAAGTAACAGCCACAACAATTCAAAGATAATAAGCATTGTATTTTTGTAGATAGACTAATTTCTTTTGATGACTTTTAAACAACACAACAATATATATATATATATATATATATATATATATATATATATATATATATATATATATATATATATATATATATATATATATATATATATATATATATATATATATATATATATATATATATATATATATATATATATATATATATATATATATATATATATATATATATATATATATATATATATATAATATAGTCTTTATCCACGAGAATCCAGGCCTTCGTAAACCATACTTAGAAAAATTTAAGCTTCAGGGTTATTTCAATACTTTTTTTTAGGTTTTCATGTTAATTAATATTACTAAATTCACGACTATAAACCCAACCTTATTTGTGATTTATTAACGGATAACTGTCATTAAAATGTAGTAATCTTAAGGAAGTCGTGATGGGTATCTTCTATATATGAAAACATGGATTCAAAAATTAGCATGACATTGTCTATGCCATTATTATTTTTTAATGGATAATAAAGATTCATTCTGTAGTGAAAACTAAAGTGAAAAAAAATTGTTTATTATGTCTTTATATGGAATATTGTCAATAGATAAAGTTTCTCTAACTCATCATCATCGTTTCCTATGATTCCTCAGTAAGAACATAGGGCCTCCATAAAAGCTCTCCATCTCACTCTGTTCTGGGCCCACTGTTTGGTTTCTGTCCAAGTTTTCTTCATGGACTCGGCCTCTCGAAGAAAGGTCCTGCGCCAGGTAGTTCTAGGTCTTCCTCTCCCACGTTGACCTTGTGGGTTCCAATCCAGGTCTACGAAGTGTGTGGCCGATCCAACCCCATTTTCGCTTTCCAATTTCAGTTTCAATTTGCTGCTAGTCTGTTGCGCTCCATAGTTCCTCGTTTGTTACGATGATTGTTTGTTATTGGTTTTGTGATCTTCCATGTTTCGCAACCATAAAGTAAAACTTATTTCGCGTTGCTGTTAAAGATTCTTAGTTTGGTTTTTCGGCTGTATTGGTTTGAACTCCAAATGGAGTTGAGTTCTCCCAAGGTTCACCTGGCTTTCAGGATTCTGCCGCTCAGATTTCAGCCCGATCCTCCTTAATGACACTTCCCAGGTAAGTAAATATCTCCACTATCTTGATGCAATTCCCGTTTATTTATAGTTATTCCATTGTTAGTCTTTTGTTTTTTGGACGTTGATTTTTAGGCCCTCCTTCGCCACCTCCGTTACGAGTTTGTTTATTTTTTCTTTCATGTCTCTTGGGGTTTTTATAACTCACACTATATCAGCAACTGTTATACATATTTGAAGCGCCTATAGAATATACTTGAAGAAATGATTTTCCTAAGCCTGTTTCTAAAGCCAACAGTTACTCATGATTAATATTTTAAAATAAACATTGTTTGATCCTACATTAATACTGAAACAATTTTCATCATATCTTACTTGTATTAGATAGCATTTTTTCTTTACTTCGCATTCAAATGTTATAGCAGAGATTTAAAATTACTTTTTATAATAAAACAAATCTAAATCTGTCAAGATGTTAATAAAAAATATTTTAAAAGGCGCCAGATCCTATAAAGTAACTCATAAAATTTTCTGGTTTTATTTTTGATTTTACTAAGAATTGGCTGTGACGCATGTCTTGAGACTAGGAATAAGTGTATTTTCCAACATTTAAAATCTTGGATGATCATGTTCTCGACGAAAAGTTGCTCTGTATTTTCCAATTAATATCGATGAACCTTAGAATCACTTTCAGTGAATTGCTGTTGCTGTTTTGAATTAATTTAAAGCGCTATCCTGCTTATTGTGTCGTCTAAGAAGCAAATTTTACTTTTAATCCGTCCCCTCTCTGCGGTAGGAAATGATACTTTTCGTCAAGATTTCGCCGACCTAGTGTATATTCCAGGTTTTCAACTCTCTTCACTCCAATCCAAGTGAGAGAGAACTATTTTTAAAAACCTATATAGATAAAAATAAATTATATGAATTGGTGTGTAGAGGCATAATGTACAAAGTGTGAAAAATGAGTCTGTTTATTTTTGGATTTATTCACTTCTGCTTTATATACGCGTTGAAATATGTAACAGGGCAGGTGTGTATATGTATATAGCTTGTTTTCGGCGAAATATATGTGGTTTTGTTTGACGCTCCAGGGAGAGTTTCCTTTTAGCGTTATGTTCTGCCAAAAATGGAAAGCTGCCGCAGGAACGTTGTAAGGAGGTAAAATTGTAAAAGAGATCTCTTAAATAATACAAATATATAATCACTTTACAATATTAAGAGTGATTTCAATAGATTGTAACGTGTATTTCAGAATTCAAGCACCGTTTATTTATAAGAAGTTTTGACAGTTTTCTAGAGAAGATGATTGACTTAACCAAAAGTTAATTACTCACAAATATATTTATTAAAATAGAGGACCTATTTTTTAAAAAATTGGAGATATTTTTAAAGCTTTTAAAGTAACGAAATGAAGAAAATAATATGTTTGGAACACAATTCGTCATGTAGAAAACTAACAGTTCTTGACAAAAAATAGACAGTTTGACTAAAATGGAGCCACAAAGGTTCATTTATTATTATAGTTACGCTTGTAACAAAAACCTATATTATTAAATGTCGAATGTCCATTTGTTTATTGAGTGGTAAAAACTACTTTTTGTTTATATTTATTTTAGCGGTATACTGAACACCGTTTTGATTTTATCAAGTTTTTTTTTTACTGTCTGTCAGATCCAGTTATACAATTATTTTACTTTGACTTAATCAAATCAATCTACAATTTAATGCTTCACTTAGATGGCATTTTTCTTGCTCTCTTCGTCTAAGCATGTATCTTTCGTGTTTGTTAACAAAAGACATGAGCGTGTGATTACGATAAAATGTTTGCTTGAGATAAACCACTTTTGCTCGTATTTCTAACGCACTAAAGCTGAATGCATGTCACTTCGTAATATAGCAGACATTTATATATCGTTCTTATTAAGCCTCAGGGTGAGTCCAGATGACAGAAATCGCAGAACATATTCGTAAAGTCGTATCTAATAATAGGTTTTAACAATCAGAATCAGTTTTCAGTGTGCGTTTTTTTTTTTAATTTGATAGAATGCATAGCTGAGAGCCAAGAGTTAAAATGCAGGAAATTAGTCACTATGTAAATGAAGCCTTGGCCTTAGGGTGTGAGCTTGGGTGACAAAAAGCGCTGATTAGAATTGTGTGGGTTATAAAAATTGGTCAAAATATTATCTATGTACTAGTTATTTTAGTTATAAAGTCACTATTAGAATTCGATTAAAAGAATATGCCAAATAGAAATTTAAGTAAGAACTCCGTCGGTTTATAATTTTATATTCGGAATGAGAAGCAACAATTTTAATAAAAAATGCATTTTATACCATTCTGTCCGCTATCCATATGTCAGAAAGTTCTACAACAATCTGTTCTTAGCACTCTACCGATAATAATATTTACATAATATCAGTATATTTTTGGTTTTCAATTAAGCAGAAAGAAATACATAAAATATTCTTAAAAAAGTTTAATAAGATGATCTTTCTAATAAATCATTAAAATTAATTATATTAAGATTTTGTTTACATTATTTTTTATATTATCGCTTTAAATTGTGATTTATTGTCTATAAATTAGCACTACTAATAAACAATAATAACAAATTTTGAATAGATCGTGGTGTTACGTACAAGCTTGAATAAATTTAAAGGCACGAATTGTAAATAGCACAAACAAATATTAATGTAATAATATATACGGAAGATTTTATAGGTCAGTAAAGATTAGAGCACTGGTGTGATCAGCATTCTAATTTAAAATGATCCCTTCAGATGTCCGGTACCATCATAGGTAAAACATCGGAAATTATTTCCAGTTTGTATTTTGTTTCGATAATGAATTTTAAGCATAATTACTTATATTATAATAAATAAGTGATTAAAGGTGTGGGGAGGGGAGAGGGATTGCTTCGTATATATAGTATTATACCTATAGTCGGTAGGAAAAAATATTAGGTTTCACTTTTAAATATCTTTGAATCCCCTCCTCGTAATCCTTTTTCCTTTTACCATAAAGTACTTGTCATTTAAAAATATCCAGTAGTAATGAGAGTTTTTTTAATGGGAGAAAGTCAAAATCAGTATTTATATCAGAACTGCATGTTTGCAGGGAAGTGCTGGATTTTTTTTGTCAATGTAAAAATTCATTTTAATTTTTAGTAGTAAATGATTTAAAAAATATTTTCAGATCTCAAAAGATTTTTTTCTGTTTTATTTGCCCCACAAATTTTGCATATTAGTCACGAGCTTGTACTTATGATTTTTTAAATCTGTGACGTCACAACAAACAGCCACTAGCGCCAAAGTCTAACCAGCGACCAACGGGTCACTTCGCGGGCTCTATATCTACCGTGCTACCGAAGCCGGTTTCTGAGAAACTTTGAAGTATAAACTTAAATAAATAAAGAAAATAATTTTTATTTTCTCATTTCCTCCCTGTTATAGTTTTAGAAATATCAACGTGCGATTAGGGCAGTAACCCTTTCTACAATACATACTGTAATTAGCTTAAATAGCTTAATTTTTAGTGTTCCGTCCGGAACATTCATAAGATCACTTCGGTGTCTGTCTGTCTGTCTGTCCATCTGCCCGTCCGACTGACTGTCCGTCTGTCACACCCGATTTTCTCCGAAACTGTTTGACATAGAAAGTTGAAATTTGGTATTAATATAGGAATTAATGGCCTCATCAGAACCGTGTAGTTTTGAAAGTTAAATTTGACTTAAGGGGTTAGTTTTGGGGGGTGAAATCGGAAATGAAAAAAAAGTTTTTACCAGGTCATCGAATGGGGTGTCAAATGAAAGCTTGTGAAAACACGAGTAAAATTATATATATGTATGTATGTATATATATATATATATATATATATATATATATATATATATATATATATATATATACATATATATATATATATATATATATATATATATATATATATATATATATATATATATATATATATATATATATATATATATATATATATATATAATGTAATACTTGCGTACGCTTTTCTTTGTATTATTTTTAAAAAATCGGGAAAAATCGCTGTCCCCCCTTTATTTCGAAAAGTACTGACCAAAAAATTTAAAAAAAAATTCTGGAATATTTTCCACGGGGTGTAGATTGAACGAAAATCATCACGAGTGCATTGCCTTTAATAATATAATTTATCTGGTATTTAAAAAAAAAACAAAAATTTCAAGGTCATCAGTTTTCAGTAAAGATTGGAAACAAACTTTGTTGAAAAGTCATTTGGGGTGTGTCTTGATCATTTTATACCTTTGCAACAAAAATTTTTATTTTAAAAGCAATCAACGTAGGGAACACCAATTGCGCAAATTCAACTTGCACTTGACCGGTTATTGAAACTAAAATGCAAATAAATATGTTTGAGTCAAATATTTTTTCCATTTTTCCAAATTAACTATTTTGTTCATCTTTTTAGCTTATCGCTAAAGGTGTGTGGTTTGATTCACAGGTTCTCAAATCATCAAAAATCCTATTACCAGTGTTTTAGATATAAGGTCCCTGTCTGAATTTATGAGTACGTATCGCAAATTAATTCTGAATTGACCGTTCTGGTCAGCTTGTAAGCTGATTAACAGAAAAACAACCGACTCTGGACGTATATTAAACCAATCCCCTTACCTTATACAAAATATTGTAGTTGTTGACGAACCCAATACATCACAATAAAATTGCTCATGGGTTAGCCAATTTGTTCACCTTGATACAGGAGATATGGTAGGCCGCGAGGATCTAATTTTGCGCCCTTGACGTTTCTCAGATCGATTATTGCACCCTGATTTAAATTTCTAATGAGTCTCGGTAATCGATGCGTACAAATGGCTCTTTAAAGATAATTTTAAAGACAATATTTTAAGTTATGCACGTCTACGAGTGATTTAGAGTTAACATTTCATATCTCGTTATTTAAACAGATACGATAGTAACGATTTATATTCCTCGCAAGTTTAAATGCAAATGATATTTTAAATCTGTAATTTAAATGTCATCGATTCAAAAATATGCTACGTCTAAATTTAATATTCAATGTTCTCGACTATAATAATTAAAATTGTTTATTCATATCAGTTAAAAAATTAAATTATAATTAGTCGAGGCCTAATTATAATGTTCATCAGGTACGCACGAATCGTCTAGGCTAGTTTAGGAGAAACATAAAATATTTATTTTTTCACTTTTAATAAAAAAACAGTAACTTTTAGTTACAGCTGTAAATTTTATACATTTTCAGTGTTTACGTTTTATGTAATTGCCAGGCCTGTGGTTTTTTTTCGATTTTCCAAACATAAATTAAGAATCTCGCCAAGCTAGACACGTCTGGAGAGTCTATTTTTGCACCTTGATACACTCGCGTGTGTTCTTTCATCTTATTTCAGCTTCTGACTCAAATTACATTCCGTTTTACTCCAGTTGTTATACAGAACACACACACGTGTAATGATAATGAAGCCGGAATAATTACTGTTTTGTTATTTTTTTCTGTTTCATTTACACGAAGTAATCTAAGTTTGTGTCAGAGTTTCATCACCTCTGATTACTTTTGAATACAAAGCGAAGGGAGAATATAGGCAAAAATAAATTAGAAATAATCATATTAAAATATTTGTTGTAATTATAACAATTAACATATGTTATGTTTTAGATTTTTTGATACCTCTTAGTTGTGGGTTCCGCATATTGTTTCTGTTCACTAGCTTTTAAACATAATTCTAATGTACTCAGTACTTACATTACAATGGGTTATTTTAAATAATAGGTACTTTATGATGAGATATTAATCATAAAAGTAGTTCAGGTTAGGAGGCCTGTTATTAAAATTGACAATAATGAAAAATTAACATTATTTTCAGATTCCTCGACTATAGCAACTCTAAAAAGGACCTATATAATATAATATATTTGAAGTAACAGCTTGTTACCCCTTTTCTCATACTTTAGGATTTGTTCATTTTTTACAACCAAAAACCAGGAAAGACTCTTATAATACCATTGAAATTATACTAAATTTATCGATCTTCTTTCATTTCCCTTGAAATGATATCTCCCAAAAACTATGGGTTATTTACTTCAAATATTATATGTGTTAAAAATAAGTAAAGTCGAGAGTTATCGTGGCAACAAACAGACAGATGGAAGATGGGAAAACATACAGACCGGTGGACAGGTGGGCTAGACAGAGGACAGACAACAGGCAGATAAATTTCGTAATTTAGAGATCTTCAAAGTGTAAAAATATTATAATACAATACTTTCCTTGCCTCTCAAGGGAAGTAAAAATTACATTACATCGAGCATATCTACGGATGTCTATAAAGGGCTTCACTGACAAATCATAGTTATTGGGTTTATACTGTGTCAAATGGAATTAACATACCACGTTTGGTGTACAATGCCACTACATATCCTCCGGAATTTTTACTATTTGCAAGTAATACCCTGAACGTTGTAATCTCAAATCCTGAAGCTCCTTCTATAATTGTACGTTAAACGTGGAAAAGTTATTCCAATTTGATGACTTACTACAGGCAACTTCCAGTCCAAACGCTGAGCTGTTTTAAAAATTCATAAACATGTATTGAGGTGGTGAACTATCTGGTCTACTGGTTTTACCTTTAAGGAGTAAGACCCCTGCAGGTCCCAGGAAAAAAGGCTAATTTCGGGAATTGTTTTCAAGCGGATAATAAAAGCAGTCGAAAATTTGACCGCTTCAGAATTCAAGACGACAAAGCAACTTTTTGCAAGGCCTGAAACGACGAAACGATTGCTCCCGTAGATTTCAACCTAGAACCAAAATCCATAAAATTTTCATTAATATATGTCAAAAACTAATGGATAACATAGGCATTTTGCGATAAATTATAAACTTTTTTTCGTGAAATTTTTGGGTGAAAAAAAAATGTACATTTTTTTTTTAAAAATGTGCACCATTTTTCGAAACAACGATATTTCCAGATTTCCGTACGATACCCACTAGTTTTTGACATACATATATTAATGAAAATTTTTTGGTTTTTCTGTTCTAGCTTGAAATCTACGAGAGCAATTGTTTGGTCCGTTTCAGGCCTCGCATAAAAGGTGCCTTGTCGTCTTGGATTCTAAAGCGGCCATTTTGAATTAAAATTTAAAAAAAAAATATTTTTGCATACTTAAATATTAACAAATACTTCGAATAAATTTTCGATTGTTTTTATTAGACTCTTGAAAAAAATTCCCTAAATTAGCCTTTTCTGCTGGGACCTGGAGTGATCTTACTCTTTAATTAACTCTCCTTCCTCCTACCACTTACTATCACTGAGTGAATAGGCAGCACCTCGCTTGGATGACAAACTGATTTAATTTTCCAGCGGAGCTATTAAGCTCGATCAAACTAAAAAAAGGGGCAAACTGACGCAAACTTTTATGTAAAAGGTTATGACAATACCACTAAATATAGCGTGAAATGGTTACTTTAGCTGTTTTATGACTTTTTGTTGCTAAAAATAAAGTTAATTGGTTGTCTATTAAAAACCTTGTCTATAATTTGCATCTTCAGTATAATTCAATATATTAAAATTAAATGGTTATTTGATTTTTTTAAAGTTTGAATAGACCAGCATCAGCGACTTTAATATAAGTTCGCTACGTGAAGTTTTTAATATTCATAGGGTCTTAACACATTAAAGAAAGCTAATCCCGCTTAAGCTGTGGTTATACAAAACAACTTAAAAGTAGTACTGTGAAAAATAAAACTTGCAAAACGTATTTGCAGATCTTTTAAAAGCATCAAACGAGTTTTGCCCTTGAGTAAAATCGCTTTTGCATTTTATCAGTGCATTTATCAAAAAATATGTTGAAGTATAAAATGTATGACTTGACGATATAGCTTGAATAAAAAATAAAACTCTGAAAATAAAACTATCTCGAGCTAGCTTCTGATTCTGATTCTTTCAATAGATAAACATTAAAAATCAAGGCTGGCGCACCTGTCGCGAGTACTGTCGACTAATGTCGACTGTTAAGTCGTTTCATTCGGTACTTAAGCCATTAAAGAGGCCAACAAACTAACAACTGAACTGTCTGGTTCTGGTTTATGTTTTACTACTTTTATGCGTACACTCTTGAGCAAAAGTAAGGCAATCTGTTACGTAACAGTTTGCATTCGAAGAGATTTCTAGTCGGTCACCAAAGTAAACATTCAACCGAGAACACGTCTTATCTTTTGAAAACGTGTTATAATGTAGTGATTAATGTTCCGAATTTTTCTATACATGTTGAACTTTTTATTCTTTTTTTTTCTATCGTTCTGAGATTTTTGTATTTTTTTACGTTTTAGGCTCCCCCGATCACGAAAAACATAGTTTCCAATTTCTGTCGGTCTGTTAGTCGGTTTGTTTGTCTGTCATTGGTACGATTATTCTCGAACGAAATGAGGTATCGATTTCAAATTTGGTACACATATAACACTTGAAATAGGAAAGGCACTCATAGTTGCTTCTGGAGCAGGGGATGAAAGGTGTGGAGGTCGATACCTTTTGTACAGTCTCAACAGTATTATGACAAATTGTCTTGATTTTAGGTTGAGACCAAGCACAAATTTTAGCCATGATTATTTATCGTCTAGTGTTTAAAGGGGTGAAGGAGGGAGGATAAAGGAAGGTTATTCGTCATTTGTAGGGTCCTTGGGTTAGAGGAATCTCAAACTATATTACTTATTTATTATTCCAAATTTTCGTAGAAAAAGTATGTAGAGAGACATCTGGATTAAGTCATTATTTAGGGAAGAAAGTGAAATTAAGTATTTATATTGAAATTATGTATAGAAAAGTACTGAAAAAATCTTCAGCGGCACGTTTGCACTGGTAGCGATTAAAGTTGATCTTGAATCGTTGCAAGTTGTACTCGGTGATTAGTACAGTCTTGAAAATTCATTATTAATGGGAAAACTTTGGCGTTTCTTTATTACTTAAAAATTCTATTATTTTATTTGTAATACTGTCGTAGCGCCAACATTATTCGTGAAGTAGTATTAAGTTGCTTAAGTTGCCATGACGTAAACGCTAAAACTCAATTAACTTAGAATAGGCAAATAATAAGCATATCGTTTATGCCCTGTTATTTTTTTAGTATTCCATACGGAACACTTAATAAGATCACTTCAGTGTTTGTCCGTTCGTCTGTCCGTCTGTTCATCTGTATGTCACACCCGATTTTCTCCAAAATTATTTGACATAGAAAGTTGAAACTTGGTACTAACATAGGAATTAATGACCTCATCAGAGCCGGGTAGTTCTGAAAGTTAAATTTTGACTTAAGTTTTGGGGGGTTCGCGGAAATGATTTTTTTTACCAGGTCATCGAGTGGGGTGTCAAATGAAAGCTTGTAAAAATTCGAGTTCAAAAAAAAAAAAAAATGTAATACATGCGCACGCTTTTCTTTGTATTGTTTTTAAAAAATCGCGAAAAATCGCTGCCCCCCCTTTATCTCGAAAAAGTACTGATCAAAAAATTCTGGAATATTCTTCGCAGGGTGTAGATTGAATAAAAAATTATCACGAGTGCATTATCTTTAATAATTTATCTGATATATAAAAAAAAACCAAGGTCATCAGTTTTCAGTAAAAATCGGAAACTCATTTGGGGTGTGTTTTGTGAAGTCACTGGTTATTTTATACCTTCGTAACAAAAATGTTTATCTTAAAAGCAATCAACGTACGGAACACTAATTGCGCAAGTTTAACTTACACTTGACCGGTTATTACTTGTATAAATTACATATAAACATTCTTAGAAGATAATAAGGAAGCGGTTATAAATGTTTCATTACATATTAACATATAGCCAGAAACAATTCATGAAGTGATTTACCCAGTACTTCCCTAGGAAACACGCAGTTTGAAAATAATTAGTGACTTTCTCTATGGTGAGAGATTAGTAAAAAAAGTTGTAAAATAAATATGAAATCTGGCTTTTCCACACTAAAAAAAATAATCATTACTACCAGATATTTTAAAAAAATCTTATGGTGAGATAACAATCATAAAATACTGGAACCTATCCCCACGTCCCTGTATAAATGAGCGAGTGTTTACCTTTAAAATTAGTTAATTTTTTTAAATTAAAAATAATTAACTTCACATTCAACACATCTCTGTCTTCTTTACATACCATTTTTGTTAAAATTAAAAATAATGTAAAAAATAACACAATTTTCGGATTTCTCTACTCCAAAAATCTTTTAACTTCCTTCTCCATCCCTTTAATTCTGTATATGGTGATACTAAATAATTGAAAACAATGACTCTAAGAACCCTAAAAAGAGGTGTATACTCTGTAATCTCCCTAGTTTCCTTACCTCCCCCTTCAACCCTTAATGTATTGGGCTATAAGTAATTAAAATAATGAAAAATTTTCAGATTCCTTAACACCAAAAACTCTGAAAAGGGTGTATGACACGACATGTACGAAGCCACCCATCTAACTCCTTTCGCACCTCTTTTAACTTATTTTATGTTTCACTATAAATTTAGCAACCATCTCTGTTGTTTCCATTTGCATGTTTGAACAAAATGAACAAAATGAAAATAATGAAAGTATAATACCAGTTCCAGATTTTTTAACAACAATCAACGGTCTCTCTAACTCCCTTCCCCATCTCTTTACTCTTTCATATGTTTGACTATAAATAATTAAAAACAATAAAAAAAATAACAGAATTTTTAGATTTCTCCACTCAAAGAACTCCGAAAAGGAGTTATATCATGACATCAAGCAACCCCTCTTACCTCTCCCTGCCCGTCACTCTTTGAACGTTTTTAATGTTCCGTATGGAACAGTTATAAGATTACTTCGATGTCTGTCCGTCCCTCCGTCTGTCTGTCTGTCACACCCGATTTTCTCCGAAACTATTTGACATAGAAAGTTGAAATTTGCCACAAATATAGGAATTCATGGCCCCATCAGAGCCACGTAGTTTTGAAAGTTAAATTTTGACTTAAGGGGTTAGTTTTGGGGGGTGAAATTCCGAGTGGAAAAAAACATTTTTTTACCAGATCAGCTTGTAAAAACACAAGTTCAAGAATATATATAATGTAATACTTTTCTTTGTATTATTTTTAAAAACTTGTGAAAAATCGCTGTCCTCCCCTTATCTCGAAAAATACTGATCAAAAAATTTTGAAAAAATTCTGGAATATTCTCCACAGGGTGTAGATTAAACGAAAATTATCACCCTTAATAATTTACCTGATATATAAAAAAACTAAAATTTCAAAGTCATCAGTTTTTAGTGAAGATCGGAAAAAATTTTGTTGAAAACTCATTTGGAGTGTGTTTTGTGAAGTCATTGATTATTTTCTACGTTCGTAACAAAAATTTTTATTTTAAAAGCATTCAACGTACGGAACACTAATTGCGCAAGTCCGACTTGCATTTGGCCAGTTCTATATTTTTAGCTACAAATAATTATGCTTAAAATATGCAAAATTTGTTTGCCTCCACTCCTTTCATATCCTTCCCTTGAAGCTATATTGTCCAAAAACTATAGGTTCCATTCCCCTTTATGTGGTATGTGTACCAAATTTGAAATTAATGTCTCATTTCGCTTGAAAGGTATTGTGTCAACAGACAGCAGACCGGTGGAAATAAGGGATATACGGACACTCTAGAAAAAATGCAAAAATCCCGAAGTGTGCTTTTTTCACGAATATAATACTATCCTTCAGCAAGGGAATAAGAAAAAAGTTTGGCAGTGAATGGACTGCTGTTAAAATTTGAAATAATGAAATAATAACAAATCTGACACGGAGTAGCAGCCCTTCGAGCTCCCTTTCAAACTCTTTTAATCTCCTATATGTTTTAAGAACCTTGAAAGGTGGAAAAATGCAAAAACCTCGCAGGGTAATTTCTTTCCTTTAGCAAGAAAAGTTAGCACAACAGGGTTCCTTTTATTAAAAAATAATGCCGAAAATTTGACATCAAATAAGATTACATAAGATTTATGTACGTATTTATGTTACTAAATTGAAATTTTTTCGTATTTTAAACCAATAAGCCTTTTGAATTAACATAAATATAAATAATAAATGTAATATTTTTCCGAGAGCTATGCGGTGATATATGATTATTGTTTTTGGTTAAGTAGGAACTTCCAACTTTCACGAATTAAGTAAATTCACATTTAATGTCGACATTAATAATTATTTTAAACTCAGGCGAAAAATAATGACCCCATACATTAACCTTTGCTAATTCGATATATAAGATTTTAATATCTGTCATTATTTCATTATAAATTCAACAATAGTGTTTCTATGCATGAAAATCTCACGCATAGAGCCTATTCTTGGTAGTCGGATAAATATAAATGAGGACATGTGTTTAAGCTACAGACTTGCTAATGTTTAAAATAACTGTAATAGTTGACAAGGGTACTTATTTTATAACAAGAAGTACACATAAGGCTTAATTACCGTTGCTTTACCATATCATCATTGAATATATATTTTTTAAGATTTTTCTCGGCGTTACCTTCATTAAGGGGATGTACCTAGTCACGAAGCCGAAAAAAAAGCGTTTTTTAGGAATCTCTTACATAATACATCGATTAAAATATAATTTGTGAAGTGTTAATTAAAAAAGAAAAAAAAATGGCGGCGCTACACCCGTTCCTTGCGACCCCTTTTTTTTTTAAGGAGCATTGCAGTGTGCACGATTACAGTTTCCCAAGAAATTAGTTTACTAGAGGGTCAACCTTGTCTTTGAACGAAGGATTTAAAAAAAAAATTCGTCAAATGGCATTGATTTGAACAAAATAACGTGTTTTACATTTTTGCTAATTGAAAATAAAGTTGTTGATAAAATCAAAAGAGAAGCAATATGTATAGAGAAAATATGTATCAAATTTCATCAAAATTGGTTTAGTGGTTCTTGATACATCTTGCATACCGCCAAGTAAGTGGTTTTCAAGAAAAAGTAGTTTCGAGAAAAACGAGTTTAAAGTTTTAGGTTTGAAAAATAAGGTTAAAAACAGTAATACAAAAATAAATTCTTGTCTGTAAATGAGTCGCGACTCCAGGGCCATATGCTGAATCTTTATGAGCTATTTGAGCTTCTAGAATACTAATTTATTCTTGTCGATGACGCCTTTAGCTTCTTTTGTACTTTGTAGCAATTGTCGCTCGGCCAGGTCAACTCGTTGTCCGTCCACTTTAGCTGCGTAGTCATGTGCATTTCAGCTATACTGAACTCCCATACCTGCCATTATATTTAACTTTAATCACTGCTACGACTGAATTATTACGAGTGAACTGTACAACGGTACTGAATTTAGACTAGCAGATGTGAACGCCAACAAGGACAATTGAAGAATCTGTTTGTATTATGTTATAAAAGAAAAAGTTTAAAATACGTTAAAATCGAGTTAAGGTCAGTGAAGTCTGACCCGAGAGCAGCTACTCGCTACCTGCTCCGAAAACTCTACGCAACGGCACTTCTTTTAAACCTTTATAACTTCGTCAATTTTTAACCGGTTCTTATGAAACTTGCAGAAAATATTCTCGAGATATTATACTAAAAGAAAATGTAAAAATCCAAAAATTGAATTTTTTGACTCGGATCACTAGGCAGATTCCCTTAAAATCGTTATAAAATCACCATAAAAAGACCACTGTATACACTGAAAATCCTTATTAAATTATTCTAGTTATCTTAATACTAAGTTCTCAATAGATTTTAAAACACAACAGCGTAAATGTACAGCTACAGTGTTTACAAATGTCGTTCAACTAACTTAGACATTAAATCACTGGTAATGTGCAAGTTAGACTTGCGCAATTAGTGTTCCTTACGTTGATTGCTTTTAGAATAAAAATTTTTGTTACGGAGGTATAAAATGATCAGTAACTTCACAAAACATCTCCCAAATGAGTTTTATGAAAACTTATCACCTTGAAATTTTAATTTTTTTTTATATACCGGATAAATTATTAAAGGTAATGCACTCGTGATAATTTTTGTTCCATCTTCACCCTGTGGAGAATATTCCAGAATTTTTTCAAAATATTTCGATTAGTACTTTTCGAGATAAGGCGGAGGGACAAATTTGAACTTTCTAGGTCAAATCGGGTGTGACAGACAGACAAACGGACACACACCGAAGTGATCTTATAAGCGGTGCGTACGGAACACTAAAAAAGGGCCTTTATTGAGGTTCTATTCATAATTTAAGAGTATACGACTTACATTTCTTAATTCCTTGATGATTTATTTCGGAACCCTGAAAATTGTTCAATTATTCGTCATCAATTTAACAGGCTTTCGCTGAATATTATTAAATGGTACCATTGCTAGTTAAATTTGGAAAAATCTGTGGTTTCTAATACAGTATGTTAGTCATCATAATAATTGTTTAAGACCCTAATGCAGTGACGCAAACACCATTTTATTTTTTCATATTTTCTTGGTTATTATAAATAGTTTTAAAAAATCCATTCAATTAATGATATTTTCTTTTAAGGTAAAAATTATACTGAAATGATTAGGTGCAGTAATTAATTCTCGGCTTTTTCCTCGACTACAGAACCTATTCAAATTGGAATTTTTTAAAACGAGGTATATTACTTACCTACATGAACGTAACCTGAAAAATCAGTTGTATGCGTGATCTCGTTCGAAGTGCCAAATTTAAGGCACTGCCTCCTTTTTGCATTTTAACTTAATGAAACGCTGTTAAGAGAATAAATGATTTGTTTGGTTTTGAATGAAATCGTATTATACATAACGTGACATTACATCCCGTTTTGAACGCTACAGTCCCATTTTTAGGCAATGTGTCTAGTTGTCCCCAACGAAGTTGTCGGGACGCAGAAATGTCCCATTTTGACAAAATTCCATTCTCGACACTCGAAAAAGCCCGCAAAAACAATCGCGATGCGGGCAGGCAGGATATCGAGCACTACGCAGCCCGCGGTAAGGCGTAAGGGAGTTAGATGATTTAATGCACCCAATCACAGCCCACAGTGATTATTGCTGTTATGAACGTAAAGAATGTACTTACCATTGACTGTTTTGTTTTGCGTTCATTTGCATAATTATATACGCCCAGACTACCAAATAGCTTCGTTGACTCTACTATAGAGGTACTCAATCCTCATATGTAAGACTGCTTGAATTATCGAAGCTTTGAAACCTAAAATCAGTTGTCCCATTTTGAGGGAAAAAATGGTCACATTAATCATACAGCATGTGTAAAAAATGGTTCAAGTAGTTTCGAGAGATGAAAAAAGGCATTTAGTTGAACTAGAGGTGCATGATGTACTATAGGATGCTCCGAACTAGTCAAGCCTTTACTTCTAATTTGTATCAACTACAGCTGATCCGTGCGAGAGAAGCACTTTGAGCAAAAAAATCGTTTACGGGCAGTGGGTGAAGGACAGTGATGATTTAAGATTGAGTTTCTACTAGTTTTTTGACAACTAAATGTTAGAGTTGCTCAATCAAGCCCAATAATTAATTTGTATAAATAATAAACCTTACGGATCTCCCAAAGTATATTTTTCGCTTACTTAGGCTTTAATAATTTCACAGTTTTTGTCTCTGTTGAAAAAAGCAAGTCGTTGAATCCCAACAGGCGTTATTTGCTTGGGTCTTGGGAATTATTTATAAAACCACGAATTTGTTCAGAGCATGCAATGGCAAATGAATCATTGCATCACACCCTTAAAATTTTAAGAATTGTAAAAATGAATTTATGTCCGCAGAACCGTTATATCTAAAACTTGTTTCCCCGGAAATGTAAAATTTATTTATTATATGATTTATTATTCATTATAATGTATTATTTTAGTAAAATACGTACTCGTACTCTCAGTGTTGTTCAACGCTTCTACAAGTGAAGAAAAACTATGATAATTTTAACTAAGTTGGGAATGTGGAATCTTTGGCACAATGACACTACTCAGTATATATCACCACTACACCAAACACTTTATTTTTGCACTCGACGCGCGTTTCGCTAACCATGTTAGCTTCATCAGGAGCGATGATTGACTAAAGGTAAACTACATATCTACCCTATTTATACTTAGCCTAACCCTAGAATTACTCAAGCGGAACTAATGACATAGGCAAGGCCATCAGTTCCGGTCTAGTAACCAGTAGAGGGGACTATAAGGAATAGGCCCTCTGTCTTTATTTAAACTACTTTTACATTTTATGATTTCCATACTTTCGTATGCGTTCAACAATCTCCTATCAGATACATTTTTCATTAATCTTAGATTATCTAATGTTACAGTATGATCAGCTTCAAGGGCATGTTCGGCAATGCTAGACTTTTCTGTTCTATTGTATCTTAAGTATGCTAAATGTTCTTTAAATCGTGTTTTAATTGACCTTTTAGTTTGCCCAACATACTTTTTGTCACAATCATTACAACTAATTTCATAAATTCCACTTTTCTCACAATTGGGAATCTTATCTTTGGGATTTCCTAAGATATTCCTCAGATTGTCTGATGACTTATAGACTAAGGTGAGGCCTACCTTATTAAATACCTTATTGAGTCCCTTGCTATATTTCGGATTATATGGTATGGAGACATACTTGGTGTTATTTTCTTCGCGTGTAAAAAAGGTGGAATTCTGAATATTAGACCTAAATTTATGTCTATTTATTAGCTTATTTACTAAGTCATCGTCATAACCATTAACTCTAGTTATATTTCTAATACGATTCCTTTCTTTATTAAAGTTTACTCTATTCAGAGGGAAAGTGACCAAACGATGAACTAAAAAATGTATTGAGGCTAATTTATGTTGTTTGCAATGAAATGAATCATTAGGAATATATCTATCTGTTATTGTGTCCTTCCTATAGATATCAAATTCTAATCTATTATTATTTTTAATAATTAAAATATCTAGAAAAGGCAATTGTCCTTTGTTCTCAATTTCGTACGTGAATTTAATTGAATCATACCGGCTATTTAATTTAGAAACAAAATCATCAATATTTGCTTTCTTTGTATCAAAAATCGCGAAAATATCATCCACATACCTATACCATACCCTTGGGAAATATTCGAATTCTTGACGCTTCGATTTCAAACTTACTCATGAATAAATTGGCTATGAAAGGTGACAAGCAATTACCCATAGCTGTTCCTTCTTTCTGAACATAAAATTGATTGTTATATTGGAAATAATTTTGTTCCATGCAAAGTTTAGATAATGTTAAGTATTCACGAATAATTTCGTCTTCAAAGTCATTCATTCTAAGTAATTCTTCGAGATATTGTAAAGTTTGTGGAATTGGCACACTTGGGAATAAAGAACTAACATCAAAAGAAATTAAGACTTCACCTTCATTAAGAACTAGATTTTTTGTTTTATTAATGAATTCTAACGAATTCTTCACTGCGAAAGTATTTAATGGTAACTTCTCAAGTTCTTTTGATAACCATTTGGATATTAAATATGTGGGTGATCCGACCGATGAAACAATGGGTCGCATTGCTTTTCCAGGTTTGTGAATTTTGGGTAAGCAATACAATTTTGGTATGGTCGGATTACTCGCATTTAATTTAAATTTTAGCGAATCGGAGACAAGGTTCTTACATTTTTTAAAAGAATTTTTAACCTCTGATATCATTTTCGGTAATGGATTTCTTATTACCTTTTCATAAGGCCCAGATTCGATAAGATTATCTACGCGTTCAAAATAATCTTTCTTATCCAATATAACAACCTTATTTCCTTTATCCGCTTTTAAGTAGAAGACATCTTTCTTTTTTCAATCCTTTAACTACTTTTATATTTTTTCGTGAATTAGAATTTGTGTTGTTAACTATGTTTTTCGAAATTTGATTGCGACATGCTTCCCTAACAAAGGTTTTACTATTTTCTGGAAGTGTGCTGAGATTCCACATTCCCAACTTAGTTGAGATGGCTTCACGGTCAACGGAATTAAACCTTTATCGTAAGTACAGTAGTAAGATTAGATTAGTAGGTGCAGATATTTGGTTTTTAAAGTCTTGCAAGAAATTTAAAGTTTTTCCTAATTTTATTAAGGTTAATTTACCAAAATCAAATATTTCAGAAAAAGTTTCATTTTTTGCAAAACAAAAATGGCTTGACTTAGAAATCAAGAATTTGTACACAAAACGTAGTATGTTAGAAGTAGAATCATACAGCATATTCAAAAAACTTACTTCAGGATTAAACAATATTGAATATGAAGTATGGAGCGAGTTCCAGAGGAAAATGTTTTTAGTTATTGATATTCAATATAAAAAGAAATTCTCTATTCTAAGTAAAAAATTAAAAAAGCTCTTACCGAAGAAGAATAGTCCTCAGGAACTCGTAAATATTGTAGAGAATCATTCGTCTCAATCCTTTACACGAAATGAAATTCGCATCTTAAACAAAGGTCTTAACTTTGCAGTACCCCCTCCTAGAGATAATTTATCAGAAATAGTTGCTCACATTGAAAGTTCCATTAGCACACTTCCAGAAAATAGTAAAACCTTTGTTAGGGAAGCATGTCGCAATCAAATTTCGAAAAACATAGTTAACAACACAAATTCTAATTCACGAAAAAATATAAAAGTAGTTAAAGGATTGAAAAAGAAAGATGTCTTCTACTTAAAAGCGGATAAAGGAAATAAGGTTGTTATATTGGATAAGAAAGATTATTTTGAACGCGTAGATAATCTTATCGAATCTGGGCCTTATGAAAAGGTAATAAGAAATCCATTACCGAAAATGATATCAGAGGTTAAAAATTCTTTTAAAAAATGTAAGAACCTTGTCTCCGATTCGCTAAAATTTAAATTAAATGCGAGTAATCCGACCATACCAAAATTGTATTGCTTACCCAAAATTCACAAACCTGGAAAAGCAATGCGACCCATTGTTTCATCGGTCGGATCACCCACATATTTAATATCCAAATGGTTATCAAAAGAACTTGAGAAGTTACCATTAAATACTTTCGCAGTGAAGAATTCGTTAGAATTCATTAATAAAACAAAAAATCTAGTTCTTAATGAAGGTGAAGTCTTAATTTCTTTTGATGTTAGTTCTTTATTCCCAAGTGTGCCAATTCCACAAACTTTACAATATCTCGAAGAATTACTTAGAATGAATGACTTTGAAGACGAAATTATTCGTGAATACTTAACATTATCTAAACTTTGCATGGAACAAAATTATTTCCAATATAACAATCAATTTTATGTTCAGAAAGAAGGAACAGCTATGGGTAATTGCTTGTCACCTTTCATAGCCAATTTATTCATGAGTAAGTTTGAAATCGAAGCCAGTCAAGAATTCGAATATTTCCCAAGGTATGGTATAGGTATGTGGATGATATTTTCGCGATTTTTGATACAAAGAAAGCAAATATTGATGATTTTGTTTCTAAATTAAATAGCCGGTATGATTCAATTAAATTCACGTACGAAATTGAGAACAAAGGACAATTGCCTTTTCTAGATATTTTAATTATTAAAAATAATAATAGATTAGAATTTGATATCTATAGGAAGGACACAATAACAGATAGATATATTCCTAATGATTCATTTCATTGCAAACAACATAAATTAGCCTCAATACATTTTTTAGTTCATCGTTTGGTCACTTTCCCTCTGAATAGAGTAAACTTTAATAAAGAAAGGAATCGTATTCGAAATATAACTAGAGTTAATGGTTATGACGATGACTTAGTAAATAAGCTAATAAATAGACATAAATTTAGGTCTAATATTCAGAATTCCACCTTTTTTACACGCGAAGAAAATAACACCAAGTATGTCTCCATACCATATAATCCGAAATATAGCAAGGGACTCAATAAGGTATTTAATAAGGTAGGCCTCACCTTAGTCTATAAGTCATCAGACAATCTGAGGAATATCTTAGGAAATCCCAAAGATAAGATTCCCAATTGTGAGAAAAGTGGAATTTATGAAATTAGTTGTAATGATTGTGACAAAAAGTATGTTGGGCAAACTAAAAGGTCAATTAAAACACGATTTAAAGAACATTTAGCACACTTAAGATACAATAGAACAGAAAAGTCTAGCATTGCCGAACATGCCCTTGAAGCTGATCATACTGTAACATTAGATAATCTAAGATTAATGAAAAATGTATCTCATAGGAGATTGTTGAACGCATACGAAAGTATGGAAATCATAAAATGTAAAAGTAGTTTAAATAAAGACAGAGGGCCTATTCCTTATAGTCCCCTCTACTGGTTACTAGACCGGAACTGATGGCCTTGCCTATGTCATTAGTTCCGCTTGAGTAATTCTAGGGTTAGGCTAAGTATAAATAGGGTAGATATGTAGTTTACCTTTAGTCAATCATCGCTCCTGATGAAGCTAACATGGTTAGCGAAACGCGCGTCGAGTGCAAAAATAAAGTGTTTGGTGTAGTGGTGATATATACTGAGTAGTATGATAATTTTGTTTAATATTTCTATTTAAAAACAACGTAATATAAATAAGCGTTCTGTATCACCTCAATATAGTCCAAATTCAAGAATCGAGAATTTCTTTTCAGTTCCATTTTACAGTAATTTAAATACTTGGGAGTAGGAATCAGAATCAGATAAAATTTAATAACGTGTAGTTTCTAACTAGGCATTTTAGTCATGAATTCAATTGGCTAATTTTTAAAAAGATGAATATAACACAAAGGCTGATAAGTTTTAGGTCTGACACATAGATGTCGCCCTTTTCAAAAAATCCATGTGATTTTTAGGAAGTACCAACCTTCAAACGTTACCTTTAATTTTATGACATTTCGACGATTAGTTTACAAGTTATAATGGTTTTAGTGGCGCTACTTTTGATATTTTCGAAACAATGGAAAAATAGAATTTCGTGTGTTGATTAAACACTGTTTTTTGATGGGAAAAATACCGTTCAAGTAAAGCAATGGCTTGATAAGTGTTACGGGAACTCTGCCCCGGGAAAATCACTCATCATTTACTGGAATGCTTAATTTGAACGCGGTCGTATAGATACAAATGTTGCTAAACGCTCTGGACGCCCAAATGAGGTGGTTACAGTGGAAAACATAAAAAAAATCCACAAAATTGTTTTGGATGACCGTAAAGTGAAATTGTGTGAGATAGCTGACACCCTAAAGATATCAAAAGAACGTGTTGGTCATATTTTGCATGAATATTTATGCATGAAAATTTATGTTCGAGATGGGTATCGCGTTTGCTCCCAGTGGACCAAGAACAACAACGTGTTGATGATTCTGAGCGATGTTTGGACCTGTTTAAGCGCAATAATAACGATTTTTTCATGCGATAGGTGATAATGGATGAGGCATGGATCTACCAATACACACCGAAATCAAGTCGGCAGTTAGCTGAGTGGACAGCGCCGGTGAAAGCCGTCCGAAGCGACCAAAGACACAACAGTCGGCTGGGAAGGGTTTGGCTTCTGTATTTTGGGATGCGCATGGAATAATTCCCATCTATTATGCTGAGAAGGGAAAAATCATTAATAGCGAATATTATATAAAGTTATTGGTGCGTTTGAAGGCAGAAATCGCAAAGAAATGGCTCCAAATGAACAAGAAAAAAGTGCCCTTTCATCACCGTGTCACAGGTCAATAGTTACGTTGGCGAAATTGCATGAATTGAAGTTCCAATTGCTCCCTCATCCACCGTATTCTCCAGATTTGGCCCCCAGCAACTATTATCTATTCACAGACCTAAAAAAAATGTTCGCGGGAAAAAGATTTGGCTACAATAAAGGAGTTATCGCTGAAACTGAGGTCTGTTTTGAAAGCAAAGACAAATCCTTCTACAAGAACGTTATAGAAATGTTAGAAAAGCGTTGGACTGATTGTTGATGTTGATGAATAAAGTCAAATTTTGTAAAAAAAAACAATGTCAATATGTCGTGCGAATTAAAATCAAGCTATTACATGTGTTTTTTATCGCAATTGGTTCACTTTATAGCGTAAGGTAGAGGAAATGTCTCAAAACTTTTGACCAGAATGTTTTAGTGCTTGCTTAATATGGTATGAGACTTGAGATGGCATTTGCTTATCCTATATAATCAATTACCTAAACATTTTTACGGTATTGATAAACATTATTGATTTTGCTAAGTAGGATTGCCTCATTTTTATTTAGATGGCCAAATAATTGTCTATCAGCAAATGGTTTTCTTGGTTTTAAAACACCGAATGGAAATTTCGTAACCCATAAAATTTGTCTAAATTATTATGTTAATGATCGAACATCAGATAGCCATAATAATCCTGTAATGTATAATAATCTTATAAATAAAATCTATTGAACAATATGACAGAGCCGCCAGATTTGTGAAAGTAAAAAAATTTATACATTTATGTACGTTCCCCCTTAATAGTTATGTCATATAATTGTAAAGAGTGAGGTCAAGCTTCATTTGCATATTGTAAATTTTATACGTGTTATATACATAGGGGAGAGTGGGGATTGTGCGAGATTTAAAAAATGTTTATATCTAAAACATTAAACTAAAATTTTAATTAAATTACAGGAGCAACATAGAATATCTCTGGAGCGCAAGATATGTTACAATAGTACTAAACGACATTTTACATACAATTGCTTTAAACATCTTCGAGATTTTTCAGTCCTCAAGATTAGAATTTTATTTTCTTATCTCTAGGAGTAAGAAACCCTGATGATATTAAATGCAGTTGTAAGCTAAACGTTGGATAATTATTTTGATATGGTTTAAAGCAAAGAAGTATTTTAACATTTTACTTTCTGCATTAAGGGAAATGTAATCAAGATGTTTGCACTTTTTCACGTTTGGAGTCCCTGGATGACAAAAAAGAGTTTTCAATTTCATTGATTGCCACGATAACTCTTGAACGAAAAGTTATATGATTTAAAGAAAGAACTCATTGTTTTTGGGTGATATGGTTTAAGGGGAAATGTGAAAGCGTGGAGTGTCGATTAATTTTGTATAGATTGGATGTAACAGGAGTTTTTGGTTAGAATGGTGAATGGATTTTAATTGCTATTGAAGTACTGGGTAAATCACTAAGAACTGCTACCTTTTCACTTTGACATATAAAATATTAGGAACATTTGAACAACACATGCTCAGGCCTCCCACCTACTCTATTGCCCCCGACAAAGAATGTGTACCAATTTAAAATGTAATAATAAAAATAGCACCAAAGTTGATTTACTAATTCCGTCTTTTAAAACGGGGGTTTTTATCAGTAAATATTGATGTGATTGCGGTAATATTTGTACTTTACTGCAATGAAACCTTCACTGCAAGTTTTTATTTATGCAAATACGAGGGAACGGAGCAGTATTTTTAATTCTCGCTATAAAACTTCGGACAGTATGAAATACTGTGCTAAAAGCGTCAATACACGGCGATTTAGATGGTAATCATAGTACAATTTACGCTAGCCATGAAAACAGTTATTCTATGTATTATGAGATAAACGAGTACAAGAGTAATCATGTGACCTACACTGTAATAATTATAAAATTTAAAAAAAACACTATAAAAATTAGCATTACCTGGAAACTTAAAATTTGATGTAATTTGAAATTCATTAGATGATTATTTTAAAATCTTTAAAAAGTAGTGTCCATTGCTATATAATCTTAAATTACTTTGGTATTAATTATTTATTAAATTTAGTAGGTTGCTAAAGTTATTCTAAAGAATAGGTATCATTTTTTAAAACATTCCGTAAAATAATGGAATTCTTTTAAAAAAAATGTATTCCTTTGTGGTTTCATAATTCTTCCGTGCGCTGAAGTTTTTTAATGCGGTTTTCTTTGTATGATGGGACATATTGTGGGCAGGTTATAGGCTATAAAAAATTAAGAAGTGTTATCCTCATCTTAGGTGGCTTAACTATTACAGTACCGGTGATCCTACACTTTGTTATTTCCTGGCTTGAACCAGAATTGTTGGTTATAACTTTTCCAAAATAGCAGTTAATTTTTTACTTTTTATTGAGTTATTGAGATAAAATATCACAGTTATTCTCCAAAGTCCGTAATGTGGAAACGTTATGAAGCTGTCATTTAGATGACAAAATTCGATTCATAACTGACCGACAGTAAATAAAGTGGACAGTGGAGGTAATTGTGACATTCAATACTCTGACAAATCTAAGCAAATTATGAGACTGAGACATACATAGTAGTTCAAGGGATTCAAATCTGGACTATTAGGAAGTCAGAATTCCTTGGACCTTGACTTGAAGGTTTTTCACGGTGCATCCTTTCAAGCGGCGCTACCTCGCCGGGCGACGTACTCGATCCTTCGTTGGGCTGTCCTTGAGCCGTTCCTACAACGTCATAAATAGTTCGTTTAGAGTAACTGAAAAACCTAATTATTGCCGGTGCTGATCGGCCTTCGCGAACGCCTTCGATTTTCGCAGCTCTCGATTATACCCCGGACTTGTTTCCGATATGGCGACAGTTTTGAGACTAACATTATTTACTTCAGTCAGTTTGGAGATTTCAATTGAAATTTGTCCGGATTTTGGTGGCGTACCTTGTACATTATAGAGAGCGTCATACTCACAATACTATATATATATATATATATATATATATATATATATATATATATATATATATATATATATATATATATATATATATATATATATATTTCTATATATGCGCTAGCAGCTGATTCTCATAATACTCCCAGTTCATCTTTTTAAGAAAAGTAAACACGGAAATTTATTGTTTTCTTGCCAAACACGACTTTTATTGCATTCACTTTCATTTTATTTAGGGATACCTATTGTAATATCATATAAATGCTGCCAAAGGTTCACAAGGGTGCTAAGGGTGCTGGCCATCTATACCCACATCCTCTGGTTTTAATTCAACATTTTGCCTGTCCAATGGAACATTCTGTTCTTTTCTAACATTCGTTAGTGAAAAAAGAGACATTTACATCTATCCATGACTGTAATATGTTGAGGTTTGAACAAGCAACATTGTAAAGGTTTTTCTCTGTTTTGTTTTTAAAAGTAGTTGTCAGATCCGTTCTTATACATGAACTTTACTACCTTCAGGAGACACTTTAAAAATCGTATAATTAAAATAATGAATTACAAATCTTGTTAAAATACAGGTTTTTCAAACCTTATCATCTATAACTGATCTTCAGAACTGGTGAAACCACGTAAAAGCTGGTATACCCCGTTACCAACTATATTATGTGGTTTTACATCACGAATAAAAGCTGTCTAAAATTAGCGACGGGATTTTCGACAAAGAATCTCCGCTTTTACCTAAGATCAGGATTGGGTCGACTAAACATATAATAATTTTTGATAAACAAGAGCAGTAGCAACTTTAAAATTTGAAAACGAAACTTCTTCTTATATGATATATACGAAGCAGTCCTTGTAACTCCATCCCTTATTCCTTTAACTCCTTATGTGTTTGACTGTAGGTTAGTCCTGTTTAAAATTTGATCTTTATCGCAACCAAAAACTACGAAATGATCATAATACTATTAGAATATAGAAAATGTATAGACTTCACCTTTTTCGTTGTTTCCTCCGTAGCAATATCGCCTAAAATTATATTCTTCTCCTGATTCTAGCGTTATGTGCATATCTTTTTAAATTTAATGTTTCTTTTCATTTGAGAGTTATCGGACCAACGGACAGTCAGACGAAACTACGTTTTTCAGGAACTAGGGACCCTCGAAGGGTGAATTTTTCACAAATAATATAATACTTCCCTTAGCAAAGTACGTAAAAATAAGTTGTCGGGTACGGTACTATGCTCGAGTTTTGGGAACTATTTATAACAATCGTGAAATTAATCGAAAAATTAAATAGTCGGGGAATTGATAGATCAAACCAAATATTCCATGGGAATTAAGTAGTTTTTGTAGATAAAAAGCTCAGCTTATCACAGCGTTTGTGTTTCGAATCTTGAAGGGTAAAAATCTTTGATGGTACCACTTGATATTGTGGACGCAATATCAGAATGTCACTCCAATTTGAAACGGGTTAATCCAAAGAACTTTGATTTCTTTTAACTTCTTCGTTTAAATTATCTTGATAAGTACTGTACCTATTTTGTTTGTCGAAATTTCCGTTGCCCGTTTTAAGATGAAACCCGAATGCGTCATTAAATATTCGAATGATTCGTTTTTGTTTCCGGTAAAACTAGACTCGATTGTATATAGTTAATGATTGCGATTCCTTATAAGAACTGAATGGGCTACTTTACTACTTATTAATACTGTTATTCAGAAAATATTAAAAATTCAAATTTGTTGCATGGCCGACTGATCAAAGCAATTAAAATTCAAAAACGGCGTAGCAAAAACGATATTTTAAATTTGTAATTTGTTGTGTACCAATTTTTTGGCGATTTAAGGAAACTATAAATTGTTTTTAAGATTTCTGAATGGAATTTTGGGGACCTATTTATCATGTCCATGAAATTGCAAACCGTGACTTTTACTTTGGTTAAAATTTTTAATGATTCTTCTTCTTAAAGTCTAATATAGTTCTACAAATAAGTTGTAAAGTTCCTTGAGGTCAATTAGCACTCATGTAAGGATGTAACTCTCTAAACTCTCAGAATTCTAAACAGGGAATAGTAGTTACAGGAATAACTTTCCGACCTTTAATGTCAAGTAATAAGTGTTTTGCTTAAAATGAGTGCATTCTCTCAAATAAAACTCCCAGATTCTTTTTCCAAACAAATATTTTATATATTTAAAACAAGTAGGTATTTAGTTTGTTTAACTAATGAAGAATACACAACCTTTGTTTTTTATTATATATATATATATATATATATATATATATATATATATATATATATATATATATATATATATATATATATAATACATTAAAATTCCGGGTGTCAATCCGTTCGTCTAAGGATGAATTTGCACCACATTTGGCCAAAATCTCATTTGGCATTTTCAAGTGCTCTTGCTGTTGCTGCTACTCGATACTATGATCTTGCTGCTGCTGCCGCTCGAAGCTAACTGTTTAACTAGAGTTAGCTTCGGGCGGCAACAGCAGCAATATCACAATATCGAGTAGCAGCAGCAGCAAGAGCATTTGAAAATGCCAAATGAACGGATTTTGGCGACCTTGGAATATTGACGTCGTGCAAATTCATTGTTAGACGAACGGATTGAAAGGTGAAAATAATAATAAAAATACACTCAAAATATATATGAAAACTTACATGTGTGGGTTCGGAATTTTATTGTAATAATATATATATATATATATATATATATATATATATATATATATATATATATTGAAAAAATATATATTCAATATTCCAAGGTTCATATACATATACATATATACATATATATATATATATATATATATATATATATATATATATATATATATATATATATATATATATATACATTTTATATACATATATACTTTATAAACAGCCCAAGCCCAAGAAATTGAAAAAATATATATATATATATATATATATATATATATATATATATATATACATATATATATATATATATATATATATATATATATATATATATATATATATATATATATATATATATATATATATATATACGTGATAACGCATAATTTGAGAAAATACAAAAATATAAGGGGCTATCGTTAACAGAATTTGAGGCCTAAATTAATGATGATGTTTGAAAGTAATATTTAAGAAAAACTACTGTTGTGGAACATTTTTATACAGATTTTTACATTTACAAATCCATGTAATTTCGTTTATGGGAAAATCGACTTCCATGCATTTTAAATGGTTTATCTCTTGCAACAGTACATCTTTACTGTTATTAACATACTCATTACAATAAAAAAGCAAAAGTAGGATGAATGTGTGTTTAACAAATTCAAAATAAACCTCCGTTAAATAAGACATAGTACAGTTTAAGAACAGTTTGATTTGTAATAATCTACTGACATTTTCACTGATCATATCAATGGCGAGTGACTTGGAAACAAAAAACGGTGCATAGCTTAGAGCTAAAACGGGAAAAAGCGTTTTGATGCGGGATCTGATTTCGTAATAAAACGTTGCTAAATCATTTCTTATAACATATTTAACTTGCTTAGTGCTTAACAGAAAAACTGTGGTTATATATTAACTTCCTTGTGGTATGCTATGATTATTGCTTGAAAAGTGTCATTGTGAAGAGTACGAAGAGTACTGATCAATTTTCATGCCCTTAGAAAGTTCGTCCAGTCCCCATTAGCGTCGATGATCGCTTGGCATCTTTGGGGCACTTTCGACTACATTTTCCACGTATTCTTGGGGCAAAGATTTTCAAATTTCGTGAATTTGCCGTGACAGCTATTTCACTGTGTACACCTTTTTACTACGAATTTTCTGCTTGATACATGACCACACATTCTAGATTGGGTTTGTATAGCGCGACTGGGAAGGCCAATTTAGTCGGATGATACTGGATTCCTCTTTCCACTGGCGACACGTTTTACTCTGATATTACTTAATATATATCACCACTACACCAAACACTTTATTTTTGCACTCGACGCGCGTTTCGCTAACCATGTTAGCTTCATCAGGAGCGCTGACGGAGCTAACATGGTTAGTGAAACGCGCGTTGAGTATAGAAATAAAGTGTTTGGTATAGTGGTGATATATACTAAGTAGTGTCATTGTGCCAAAAATTCCACATTCCCAACTTAGTTTTACTCTGATGTTTGGGATCGTTATCCTCTTGAAGAATCCACTCCTCATTTTTATCGACAAACCTCCGTTTGGAAATCAGTAATAATGCCTTCTTGTAAATCTAGGACATTTTTTTGGGCCTTCTGTGTTCTTAATTGATCATCTGTATTTAACAGAACTTATTTTCTAAATTTTAACACAAGAAATCCAAATATTTTGGAAACATCTATTAATATTTCAAGGTGATACATATCTTTATTTAAATACATATGTCTAATAATTTATAAAAGAATACCATCAGTGGCGTAGCTAAGGGCACTGGAAGACATATGCGCTTCCACCTGCACGGATGCAGAAAATGCAGATGTACATATGTGCCCTGACTTTGGTCGTATTTGAATGTTTCCAGTTTAACTGTTAGCACAGAATTCTTGGTACGCAAATTCAACTCATACTTGATGGATTTTAATTAATTAATTATTTAACACTTTAATTAGATCAAGGTTTATCCCAAAAACATCTGTTTACATCTCGTTAGACTAAAACAGGTCGTCAACAAAAACTCATTTTCTGTCGTGGTGAATAATTATAACAAATGTCTTACCCACGGGTTTTCGATACTCAAAATTGACCTTAAGCTAAAAATCAACTGTAAAAGGAAAAAAAAAGAGAAACGTGACTGTCCATACACTTAAGTAACAATCAGCACACCTAAAACATTCTTTTAATTTATCATTTTGACCATGGCTACCGAAATTATTCCCAGAAAAGTCCATTAGTAGACCATAGCAATTAAGATTTTTTAAAATCTCCTTTTATATCTCTGGTTAACCAACCAGGGGATAAGTGAACCTCTGACGCGCGTTTGTATACGTTGTTAACGGGTTTTTATTATTATAATTATCTTTTAAACGGTGATGGTCATCATATAAATGATGGACAAATTAGTTAATTTTGATATTTAATATTACATTTAAAACGAATGTTATTATTTATCTTTTTATACATATGTATTTATTTAAATTTTTGATGTGTAAAGTTTACAGGATGTTATCAAGTGTTGGTAATCTTTTATTGGGTAAATCACAAAACTAATAATATATTGCCTTGATAAGAAGGGGTATTCCCCAATGTACAGAAACATTTTTTACTCACATATATTTATGAGAAAATCACTTTCCATGATTTTTGGAATTTATCACGGTTCTTAGATGACGAAAATCATAGTTTCCAAGTCTATTTTTTTTTTATTGTTCACTTCCCCACCAAGGGATTTTACCCTTTTTCGATATCCTAGGATATTGGCGGGAATATCGTAATACCCGTTAATGTTGTTCAAGTGCCGAAACATACATTTTTGTCTTTCACAGCACCTTTTAGACAACGCAGTAGTGCTGCCACGGACGTTATTGACACGTAGATGTCGCTCTTTTCAAAAAATCCATATGATTTTTAGGAAGTACCAACCTTCAAACGATACGTATCAAAATTTCATGACATTTCGGCGATTAGTTTATAAGTTACAGTGGTTTTAGTGACGCTACTGTTGATATTTTCAAACCAATGGAAATAATCGTATTTCGTGTGTTGATTAACCACTGTTTTTTGATGGGAAAAAATATCGCTCAGGCAAAGCAATGACCTGATAAGTATTATGGGGACTCTGACCCTAGAAAATCACTCATCATTTACTGGTATGCTGAATTTAAACGCGGTCGTACAGACACAAGTGATGCTGAACGCTCTGGATGCCCAAGTGAGGTGGTTACATCGGAAAACATCAAAAAATCCACAAAATTATTTTGGATGGCCGTAAAGTAAGTAAGTGAGGTAGCTGACATCTTAAAGATAACAAAAGAACGTGCTGAACATTTGGGCATGCGAATGCTCTGTTCGAAATGGGTACCGCGTTTGCTCATAATGGACTAAAAACAACAATGTGTTGATGATTCTGAGCGCTGTTTGGACCTGTTTAAGCGCAATAAAAAGGAGTTTTTCATGCGATATGTGACAATGGCTGAAACATAGATCCACCACTACACGTCGAAATCAAATCGGCAGTCAGCTGAGTGGACAGCAGTCGGTGAAAGCCGCCCGAAACGACCAAAGACACAACAGTCGGCTGGGAAGGGTTGGGCTTCTGTATTTTGGGATACGCATATAGCGAATATTATATCAAGTTATTGGTGCGTTTGAAGGAAGAAATCGCAAAGAAACGGCCCCATAAGTCCTTCTACAAGAAAGGTACAGAAATGTTAGAAAAGCATTGGACTGATTGTATCGCTCTTGAAGGAGACTATGTTGATGCATAAAGTCGAATTTTGCAAAAAAATGTGTTTTAAGTAGCTAGACCAAAAACTTTTCAGCCTACGTGTTATCTGCCGGTCTCACGAGCAAAATAAGCCATCTCTTTCAAATTTAGTACACCTATAATTTGAAATAGGAAAGAAACCTACAATTTTGAGCAATATCGCTTTGAGGAAGTTGGTAAAATGGGCGAGTGCCGTTAAATTTTGTATGGTTCCAATATTATTATGATCTATTTACCTGATTTTTCGTTGAGATAATGAACAAATTCTAATTATAATTATTTAGAGGGGTGACAGAGGGGGTGGCTTTGAATATTTAATTTTATACGTCATGTTTAGCTTTCTTGGAGTCGAGGAATCTGAAAGTCATATTATGTTTTCATTGTTTTCAGTTTTATCTAAAATAACACGTAGAGAGAAATGTTAGTTTTCAGTCTTAAATATCTCTGAACTTTTTCTTGTTATTAATATATCACTATCATTTAAAATGTCAAGTAGTAATGCTTGGATTACCTTATTCTCTGGTGCGAGAAAGTCAAATCCCGTATTTGTTTTGTGTGTTAGCGAGGGAAATACTGGGTAAGTCACCAATTTCTAATTATTGTTATTTTAGTAAATAAAAAGTTTCCACTTTTCTAAATTGGTGTCTAAAATATGAATTTTATTTTTCGGAATTTCACACAGCGAAGAACTTCGTGATATTCTAACTAATGGGAGCTCTTTTTACATGAACTAGCATTAAATTAATACAAAAGATACTGTCAGTGGATTGGTTCATCAGCTACTGGTGTTAAATTAATACTAGTTCGACATCCCTGCTGATATCCTCACGATATGAAAAAAAGTAAAATGTGTAGATTGATGTTAAATTAACATCAAAATGATCTGGATATGAACATACTATACTCAGTGACGTAGCTAAGTTCAAGGGGGCGGAGAGGAGCATATGAATGCAAAGGAAAAAAAAAAAGAGAACTCTAAAGGCGGAGTTTCGTATAGTAGGAGGGACGTCAATCGACAAAGAGGTGGGAGGGAGGGCGCCAAACTTTATCCAGTGGGAGAAAGCCCCTTGCAGAAAAAATTATCTTGCACTGGATTTCTAAAAGCTTAGACCCGTCTCAAAACAGTAAAGTAAAAATCAATGGTTGAGAGTGAAGATTTTTCACAAAAAAGAATCCTCGCATCCAGTAAAAGTTTTAAAACTTAAAGTTCATTGAAAATAGACGACTGGAAGGGACTTGACAGAAAAGAACCGTCAATAAAAAAGCCCTGTTTCTAAAGGGGTATTATATTTTATATCCATTAAGGTGGAGAGTACATATGCACCGTCCCTTGATTATACCACAGACTGTACGTGGTGTTGGAAAACCGCTAAATTTTTAACTGGTTCACGTCTTTGAGCCGTCAGCACGTTCTGTTTGTAGTTTTGTTCATTTCAGTTTAGCCTAAACTATTTTTAGTGTTTCGTACGGGACACTTATAAGATGACTTCGGTGTCTGTCTGTCTGTCTGTCTGCCTGCCTTCCTGTCTGTCTGTCTGTCACACCCGATTTTCTCCGAAACTATTTGACATAGAGTTAAATTTTGACTTAAAGGGTTAGGTTTGGGGAGTGAAATAGGAAGTCAAAAGTATCTCGAAAAGTACTGAACAAAAAATTTTGAAAAAATTCTGAATATTCTCCCCGGGGTGTAAATTGAACGAAATAATTGATATGTATATAAAAAAAACAAAAATTTCAAGGTCAACAGTTTTCAACAAAGATCGGAAACAAACTTTGTTGAAAACTTATTTGGGATGTGCTTGAGATTTTAAAAGCAGTCGACGTAGTGAACACTAATTGCGCAATTTTGGAAAGTGTATTATGTCAGAATAAGAAATACGATATGATCGCTATATTTATTGGATATATTGTTAGTCATACGTTAAGGTGAAACAAATCACAGTAGGTAGTCTATTACAATCTGACCAAGAACCGTTTAATAACTGTTAGTTATATGTCTTTGAATGTAACCGACCTGTGCGTTTTTTCCCTATTATGCTTATATATTTGTGTTTTTATAATATATTCGTATTTTGACAATATATTACATTTACCTATGGGAATTGTTATGTTATTTAGGCACATTCTTAGCACTTTAAGCAACTCCTTATAAGTCTTAGATGTATGATATTGAAAAGAATTGATAACATAATGGTTTATACCAACCATTTTATGGTCGTTTCCGATACTTTTTTTACTACCGTTCTAGGTGTCATTTTTGATCATATATTATATTATCAATATATCACCAAAGTCCACTTCGGCCAAGACAACCTACAATAATCATTAACAAATCTTCTTTTAAAATGTGTTTGGAGCTTAAGAAACCAGTTTGTTAACCGCCCGTAGCTTAAGACGGTCAAATAATTCGAAACAGGGTGCCGAGTAGTCGGGTGGCCACCTGCATGACTTAGGAGTAGCTTCCATCTACCTTCGAGAAAAAAAAACGAGCGTGACCAATTTTCTAAATGAACTCTAATTAATTTCCACACTAAGATGTTGTTTTGGGACAGTAATTAATTAATAAAATTCAAAGTTGAGTAAAGTAATGTACGACTTTGCCAAAGAAAAATTTTTTTTGTCAGTATAGTACACAAGATATTAATTACTAATTATACATGGGCATTTTTTTGTTGATTTTATGGAAGCATCAGGACACCTTCTTGAAATTTGTACTTATAGTGTACGCTATTATTAGCATATACAATCTACTTTTTAGTATTCCGTACGGAACACTTATAAGATTACTTCGGTGTCTGTTCGTCTGTCTGTCTGTCACTCCCGATTTTCTCCAAAACTGTTGGATATAGAAAGTTGAAATTTGGCACTAATATAGGAATTAATGGCCACCATCAGAGCCGTGTAGTTTTGAAAGTTAAATTTTGACTTAAGGGGTTAGTTTTGGTGGGTGAAATCGGAAGAGAAAAAAAGATATTTTTACCAGGTCATCGAGTGGGGTGTCAAATGAAAGTTTGTAAAAACACAAGTTTAAAAATATATGTAATGTAATATTTGCGCACACTTTTCGTTATATTATTTTTAAGAAATTGCGAAAAATCGCTGTCTCCCCATTATTACGAAAAGTACTGGTCAAAAAATTTTGAAAAAATATTCTCAACAAGGTGTAGATTGAACAAAATTTATCACGAGTGCATTACCTTTAATAATTTATCTTGTATATAAAAAAAAATTCAAGGTCATCGGTTTTCAGTAAAGACCGGAAACAAACCTTTGTTGAAAACCTCTTTGGGATATGTTTTATGAAGTCACTGATCGTAAAAATTTTTTTATTTTAAAAGCAATCAACCTACGGAACACTAATTGCACAAGTCCGACTTGCACTTGGCAGGTAATTTTTTTTTTAAATATTAACAATAAAATTTCGTTTGTTTCATATTATTTATGATGTCAAAAAAGAAAACAGTTTTGCGACAGCTTGACATTAAAAAGATTGGTAAAAACCTAGTAATTCCATATAAACAGTCAGGTTCTAAAATATTATATATTTGACTTTCTCACATTAAAGAATAAGCGAAGCATAACAACTTTATATTTTAATTTATAGATGCAGCGAGAACAAGAAATAATTGAGCAAATTAAAGGCTTCACACATATTTACAATCAAAAACTTGCATTTCTCTATACGAGTACATATAAAATAACCGGTGGTCAAGTGCAAGTTGAATTTGCGCAATTAGGGTTCTGTACGTTGATTGCTTTTAAAATAAAAATTTTTGTTACAGGGGTATAAAATGATCAGTGACTTTCCAAAACACACCCCAAATGAGTTTTCAACAAAGTTTGTTTCCGATCTTTATTGAAAGCTGATGACCTTGAATTTTTTTTTAAAAATTTTTTTTATATACCAGATAAATTACTCGTGATAATTTTCGTTTAATCTTCAGCCTATGGAGAATATTCCAGCATTTTTTCGAAATTTTTTGATCAGTATTTTTCGAGATAAGGGGGGGACAGCGATTCTTTGCGATTTTTTAAAAATAATACAAAGAGACGTGTGCGCAAGTATTACATTATAAATATTTTTGAATTCGTGTTTTTACAAGCTTTCATTTGACACCCCATTTGACGACCTAGTAAAAAAAATTCTTTCTCTTCCGATTTCATTCTCCCAAACTAACCTCTTAAGTCAAAACTTAACTCTCAAAACTAAACGGCTCTGATGAGGCTATCAGTTCCTATATTAATACTAAATTTCAACTTTCTATGTCAAATAGTTTCGGACAAAATCGGGTGTGACAGACGGACGGACACCGAAGTACGGAACATTAAAAGTAACATTATTATTGATTTTCCGACTTCAAGAACCCTCAGGATAATATAAATATAACATCATTTCTCACAATACTATTGAAACTATCCAAAAATTATCGACTCCGTACCCTTTCACCTCACTTCTTTAAAACAATATTTCTCAAATCTTCAACTACTCAAGGGTGGGCCATCTAATATTTTTCAAAGTTTTTTCTTTCATGAAAAGAGTAAACCTTCAGATTAATTATGAAATATAATTTCATCTACGGCTGGCTGAGCAGTAGCCCATCTTGTTAACTCAATTTTTCAGCACATTTTCGATGGTTTGTGGTTCTATTTGGGGAAGAGATCGATGGATTGTCTTAAGTGCATGAGTCATGAACAGTTTTCCATAGGAAAAGTTTAACGGCGTCAAATCGTAGCTGCGCGGTGGCCATGGTGCATATCCAAAACGGTTGATCACACGATTACCGAACTTAGTGCGGAAAAGATCAATTGTTGCGCCGTTCTACTAGCATCAAAGCTTCTCCAATTCCAAATCGTCCAATTCCAGCCACAAAAAATCAAGTATACAACAAGTATACGTGTTCGTGTGGGTGGCAGTGTCGAAATAACACATAGTTAAAAAAAACCAACAGATGACCAACGCTGTCTACCAGAATTTGAAATCAATGTCTCATTTCGTTCAACAGTTATCGTGCCAGAAATAGCCACGCTGACTTACAAATAGACAGACCGACCGACAGAAACTAGAAACTATATTTTTCGTTGCCTAAGGACCTTGAAATCTGAAAAATGTAAAAATCTTGGAGAAAAAGACCTACTTCAGCCTCAGGCCGACATTCTGTGAGTAAGAAATTATTTTTATAGATAACAAAAAACACATGAACATATTCACCTAAGCACCGTCGTCTGTCGAAATCGCGTTGAAGGTTGTTTTTACCTCCTTTCCTTTCAGCTAACTCGTCACTGATATATCTTACGGTTCTAAAAACTTAACCATCAACCAAACGAGCGAGACAGAAACAATCTCATGAACCACAGGATTGATAAATTTATTCTTGCCTATCATCGTTATTAGATATATAAGTTTTCAATCGACTTTATTATTTTCTTGATTAAAAACCATCAAAGGTATATCTATCAAATCTTACACTATTGAATGCGTATCAAAAAATTTACACTCACATTAAGTGTACAGGGAAATGCGTTTAAAAAATCGGCCAAGTGCAAGTCGGACTTGCGCAATTAGTGTTCCGTACAGTGATTGCTTTTAAAATAAAATAAAATTATATCTCGGTACAAGAGCGATTTGCCCACTCAGTTAAAGTTGCTATATGTTAAGAAACATACTTTTCATAGTCTTATGCCAGATAAATTATGAAACGTTACGTTACACTCGTGATAATTTTCGCTCAATCTATATATATTCTAGAATTTTTCCAAAATTTTTTGATCAGTAAAACCCTGTTTGGACCTCACCGCCGCGCCGTCCGAATAATATGTTCTAAATTAATTAATTTCCACATTTGGTAGCTATTTTCGATTAATTAAAAATAACCTTCTTGGCCAATTAGATCTGTATGTCACACTGTATTCATTCTAAATCTTCAAAGTAGTTGGCGTTCGGTTTTAAAGGCCCTCTCGAATGGTCAATCTTGATTGGCATTCATTTACAGAATCATAATTGTAAACGTTGAATGCGTATGGCTCGAAGAGAATACTCTAGTAAGCTAGTTGGTGGCAGAACTTTCTTAACGACGTAGCGACTTTTTAAAGGTTCGTAACACAAAACGATTTTTGCAGAAAATCTGTAAATATTAATAGGATTCCTTTTCATAATTTGTAAGCCTTTTGTACGTCAAAAAAGCGGAAAGTTATTAATTTTTTTAAAAACTGTAAAACCCATAAGTAAGTTTGTCAAGTGGTAAATCTCTGTTAAATTATATTACATATGTTGGCGAAGGACTATCAGATCATTTACTGAAATTGTCAGACCCTCTTCCCAAGTATTGGCATATTATATGGACTAGTAGACAATTAGAGAATGTCTGATAATTGTTTCATACCTATGTGATTAAGGGCATGAGATCCGCATTAAATTTTCAATAAATTTAAACTGAAATTGTTAGTCCCTACGAAGCGGCTTTATTACTGCACGATTATCATTTTATTTCAAAGAATTCCGACAAAAAGAATTATTCGGTAAATATAAACAAATTATCACTAATTTGTTGGCTAATATAAATAATGATTGTAAGATTTAGTTGCATAGAATGATTATTCTAAACGTTAGTGCATTGATGCGTTTCAAAATTAAAAAAAAAAATCATACCTCTAACTATAGAACTAGGATGATGGTATTTTGTATCGATATGTTAAAAATTAATATAAATGATTTAATCTTTTAAGATTAAATAGGAACTATTTTTAGTATTGGTTAATTATCTTTAGATGCAAACTAGACTTTAGTAATATTAGTTTTATATGCTAACGATCTGAAACTAAAAACATGATTTGTCAAATTAATTTATTTATTAATAGTAGACTCTTTAAAGAAGAGGCTTTGTGCGATCACAGGCAAAATGTTATTTAGACACCCAAGCTTGAGAAATTTGAATTTTTGAATTGCGTTTAATGCAGATTTGGTAAATTTTTACCACATATTTCATTTATAAATTAAAACGTTTGTTTGACAGTTGAGGTTAATTGATATTTTAACACGATCCATCTAAGAACATGATTATTCCATCTTAGGTTACGACAAAATTATCACCAAACAAATTACCAAAAACCAACGTTCCCAGGACCGACAAATCAAAAACAAATAAATCCAATTCAAGATATAACTGTTACTTTACTAACGCCCACGCATTATGTTAAACATTAGTTAACAATACCATTAAACATTAAGTCAAACAAAAACAATATTCTTCGCCGGTTCTTTGGTTCTTTTGCGTGTATCAGACGGATGAGTCAAAAACGATTTTTACGGACCACAGGCCATGCGTATCCATCGTTTGATCCCTCTGCATTAATGTTAAGACACCGTATAGACATATAGGCTCCTACTTAGTGAACCTGCAGTTGTTATACTGTAAATTATTTAACAGTTAACGTACTTATTTAAATTAGTGTCATTTGAAAGGGGTCAGAAGGGCATGTGTCTCCTCCCGATTTTTTAAAAATATTTAGGATGTACTGTCACTTAATGATGGTTAAAATTACGTTTTTTTCGATTTTTTGATCGCGAATAAATAGACTTGTCTTTTCAAGTTTTGTAGATGACTATTAACAAAAAACCGGCCAAGTTGCGTAATTAATGTCCCGTACGGATATAAAATTATATCTCGGTACAAGGGCGACTCGCTACTCGGCTACCGTTACCAAGAAACATAGTTTTCATAGTTTTTTTTTATACCAGATAAATTATCTAATGTCATGCATTTGTGATTATTTTTTCCCAATTTACACTTTATGGAGAATATTCCAGAATTTTTTCAAAATTTTTTTAACAGTATTTTTTGAGATAAGGGAGGGGGACATCGATTTTTGGCAATTTTTTTAAAATAACGCAAAAAAAAGTACGCGAAAGTATTACATCATATATACCTTTGAATTCGTATTTTCACGAGCTTTCAATTGACACCCCACTCGATGACCTGGTTAAAAATTTTTTTTCCCTTAAGTCAAAATTTAACTTTCAAAACTACATGGCTCTGATTGGGCCATTAATTTCTCTATTTGTTCCAAATTTCAACTTTCTACGTTAAATAGTTTCGGAAAAAATCGGGTGTGACAGACGGACAGACACCGAAGTGATCCCATAAGTGTTTCGTACCAAACACTAAAAATATACTATTTGTATATATATATATATATATATATATATATATATATATATATATATATATATATATATATATATATATATATATATAAGGTATATATCATAAAGGGTGATTCATTTAGAGGTACTTTTTTTTAAATAAAAAAAAAAAGAATAAAAACAATTTTATTTTATAATCTGTATTATCATATAAAATAACCATTCTTTACAATTATTTCTTAAAGATAATTTCTTTCAAATGTTGTCCGCGACTACGGTTAACAACGTCCATTCTGAAGTTCCAATTTTCAATGACGCGTGTGAGTATTTCAAGTGGTATTTAGCCAATGACTCGAGTAATATTGGCCTCCAATGCCTCAATTGTAGCTGGCTTATCCATGTAGACTTTGGACTTTACATAGCCCCAAAGGAAAAAGTCAAGAGGTGTGATGTCACATGATCTAGCCGGCCAATTCACTGGTCCAAAGCGTGAAATGATCTGTTCGCCGAATTGCTCTCGCAGTAAAGCCATGCTTTCACGGGCTGTATGGCAAGTGGCGCCATCTTGTTGGAACCAAATTTCGTCGAAACCACGGGCTTCAATTTCTGGCATCAAATAGTCTGTTATCATTGCGCGATAACGGTCACCATTCACAGTAACATTCCGGCCGGCCTCTGTTTTGAAGAAATATGGACCGATTATTCCACCGGCCCATAAACCACACCAAACAGTTGTTTTTTCTGGATATAATGGCAGTTCTTGAACCTCTTCAGGTTGTTCATCACCCCAAATACGGGCATTTTGTTTATTCACGAACCCATTAAGCCAAAAATGGGCCTCATCGGTGAACAAAATTTTTCTCGAAAACAGTGGATCTTCTTCAAGCTTGTCAAGAGCCCAACGACTAAAACGGAAACGATTCGGAAGGTCGGTCGGCTTCAGTTATTGCACTAGTTGAATTTTGTATGCTTTTAAAGAAAGATCCTTACGTAAAATACGCCAAGTTGTTGAATATGACAGGCCAAGCTGTTGAGAACGGCGACGAATCGACACTTCACGGTCTTCGCGTACACTCTCCGCTACCGCCCCTATATTTTCTTCACTACGTGCTGGATGTGATCTATTCGGTCGAGCATTATCCAATAATGAAAATTGGGTCTCAAACTCATTGATGGTAGAACGAATTGTGCGTTCGGTAGGCCGATTATGTGGACCATAAGTTGCTCTAAGCGCCCGATACACATTCCTCGTAGAACGCCCATTTTCGTAATAAAGTTGAACAATTTGTAGCCGCTGTGCCGGGCTAAGTCTTTCCATTATGAATTGTCAAACACTACTGAACAGGAATGCCACTTCAGTTGACACGACGCATGCGCAATCTGCAATTAAATCCCCATCACAAAAAGTACCTCTAAATGAATCACCCTTTATATATATATATATATATATATATATATATATATATATATATATATATATATACAAATATTTTGTTGCAAATTCTTTTCATTTTTTAAGAATAGTTATACATGTCAGGTATTATTTAACTGCGATTCTTTGGAAATTCTGTCTATAGGAGCATATCTAGAGTAAATTCGTTGAGTAACATATGTCCACAGAATGGTGTGCGTTATTATGCGCAGTAACTTCCTTGCCTTTTGTTAATGATACGAGTTCTTGTCCAGAAAGTTTCAGTTGTTCATCCACTTTCTACTTTTAAGGCAAATCGTAGAGATTAATTACAATAAAAAGTGTTTTTAAAACAAATGCAAAGCAGAAATTTATTACTAGGTAATAAAACCATATAGTCGGTTCTTTCAGTTCTACTACGTTTTATTTCAATATGCAATTACAAAAATACGTTTAACTTGAACGAAACCTAAAATTAACAACAATCACAAAGATTAATTGTATTATACTTCTTAAATGTCAGTGTCTTTGACATTTCGAAGTCGATTCTATTATGGCATAAAGATAACCTATTAGTTGAAAGAAATATATACGCTTCATGGCGTAATTGTAGGACTCATCACTTCGTTAGATGTATAATTAATTAATAATTTTTTAAATATCATTATGCAACAGAAAATTTTTAAATTCTAAACCTCGTTTACAAATCAGCTGTTGCAATTTTTATTGAAAAAATAACTCCAGGCTTATTCTGTAATGCTAATATGAACTACTAACTAGAAAAAATATACTTGTTATCAGAGCTGCGCCACCTGCTGGAAAAGAATTAGCTAGCTTCTTAAAATATACCCAGTAACTCACTACATCTTCTATAAAGACTGCTAAGCTACTAGTAGTTTAAAATACTTCGTTAAATTACTTATATTTTACCAAAGTAAGACGCTTGTAGCTTTTTTTGAGTAAGTAGCTGTGATCTAAATTACGTTGATAAATGCATAACGGAAAAAGCAAAAACTAAAGCTACAAGGGACTTTAATCAAAATGTAGCTTAAATTATACAGGCCTGCGATGGTTTTCCCCTTACAAAACTAAATAGTAAATTTTGGTAGGTAATAGTTATTAATTTATGAGAGAATCACAAGTTTTCTGGGAAAAATATTTTTTTACACGAAATTCGATTTTTTATATTGTTTTGAAAATATCAAAAGTAACGTCACTAAAACCTCTGTAACTTGTAAACTAATCGTCGAAATGTCATGAAATTTTGAAATAAATTTTTTTGAAAGGGCGACATCTATGTGTCAGACCAAAAACGTTTCAGCCTACGTGTTACGTGTGTTGACTGTGTTGAGTGATTTCTGTGATTTTTGTGTAGTAAAAAATAGAAAAGACTTACTAATGGCTTCCAGGAAATGTGTTAATTCTCCAGATAACTTTTGCTACATATGTGGAAGTTATATGATAAAAAACAACAAGTTTTTTCTAAATAGCCAGAAAGAACATCATTAAGCCCTGAAAGTAAAAATGTCGTGCGCGAGGCTCTGGTTGACCCCTTCAAGATTCTACTGCCTCCACTTCATGTCAAATTAGGTATTATGAAGCAATTTGTGAAGGCGTTACCTAAAGAGGGTCCCTGCTTCAAATCTTTATGTGATAAATTTAATCATTTATGGGATGCCAAAATAAAAGAAAGCATTTTTGTTGGTTCTGACATTCGCTTGGAAATCATTTAAGGAGGTCGTAGAACATTTTTTTAGGAAACAGAAAAAGCCCTGATTATAAAAATATAGTCAAACAATATGCTTAACAATCTTAGAAAGCTGGGTTGCAATATGGGGGTTGCATTTTCTGCATTCCTATATTGACTTCTTTCCCAAGAATTTTGGTGCAGTAAGTGAAGAACAAAGGAAGATAATTCACCAAGACATAATGGTAATGGAGAAGAGATATCAAGGAAGGGGGGACGTTAGTATAGTGGTCGACTATTGCTGGATGTTGAAGAGAGACGAACCGAATCGGAGGTACAAGTAATACTTAAGTAATATTTAAAAAAGCATTATTATTTAAAGGGGAAAGTAAAAGTTATATTTCGCAGGACTGCGTTATTTATTATCTAGCTACTGACTAGTTCAGGTTAAACTGGTCTTAATAGATGTACTTATAAGCTTAGTAAAGCTTTTCTTAAAGTAGCTTCCTTAGTCAAGTGAAAAAATAATGAAAAGTTGCTGAAAAATATTTCATAATTTCAAATACCGCACGGAAAAAATGGCTGTATTAAATCCGTTTATAGCTGACAAATTGTTTGCTACAATTTTTTGATTTAAAGTAACTACTTTGTTCGCTGTTGTACAATTCGCTGAGCAAAGTTGCCAATAGAAAACCGTATGTAATGATTGATTTGAATAAGAAGTTATTGCAGTTGGAATTGTAAGCAATCAAAACTTGTCAGTGGTAAAACCAGCTATATGCGGATATTTTTATGACCCTTGTATTTCATGAGAGAAAAATCATAGTATATTCGTAGAAACAATTCATGATTTAAAGAATGATTTTTTTCTTTATTATGGAAATAGATTATGTTATGAATCTCATGAGAATATACTCTTATAGTATTTCTGTCTCCTCGTGGGGAATTAGCTTTTATCGTGCTTATTGCTTGAAAAACAAACATGCAATAATGGCAATCAGTACCATAACTCCTTGTTAGCAAAATTCTTATTACAAAACATTGTATTGATAAAAACAAAATTGCGTGAATTTTCTATATTTTTAAATAAATACAAGCGTGCAAGCGTAACAAAGGTTATATTTTTTGCTAGTTTTTTCTACCTAATTTAGAACAGATATCATAATTTATAACAATAATCTTTATTTCATGCTATCTAGTATTTGGCAAATTGAGCAAACTAATAAAAAATTGTGACTTCGCCAAGTTTAGTTCTTAAATTTTTATAATAATATATCAGATTTAAGCAACCTTAAGATTTATTAAGAAGTGTTGTGACGGTTTAAAATTTAGATTTCTGAACAGGTTTAGAGTAATGTCTTTTTTCGAAAATAGTTGGCGTAAAAATTAAAAAAAAAATATAAAACCGGTCAAGTGCAGCTTTTATCTTATTTCGTGACTCAGTTTATAAGATTCCATTAAAGATAGCTATTATTTACCTAAAACAGAATAATTAAAATATATAATAAAAATCTTGAATTTCACCTTGTAAATTGTTATTATTATTGTTTTTGTAAGAGGGTCTTATTTCCACTGAGTCTTATAGAAGAACCTAATAAAGCAAGAAATCAGGTTAAAAAAAAAAATATCAAACATCGTGGTTATAAGTTATATTTAAACTAAAAAAAATCGCCCATCTTCATTGGAGCCAAATCTTTTCCCGCGAGCATTTTTTTTTTGAGGTGTGCGAATAAATAATAGTCGCTGGGAGCCAAATCTGGAGAATACGGTGGATGAGGAAGCAATTCGAACTTCAATTCATGCAATTTTACCATCGTATCCATTAACTTGTGACATGGTGCATTGTCTTGATGAAAGAGCACTTTTTTTTGTTCATTTGGGGGCGTTTCTTTGCAATTTCTGCCTTCAAACGCACCAATAATTTTATATAATATTCGCTATTGATGTTTTTTTCCCTTCTCAGAATAATCGATGGAAATTATTCCATGCGCATTCCAAAACACAGAGGCCAAAACCTTCCCAGCCGATTGTTGTGTCTTAAGTCGCTTCGGGCGGCTTTCATCGGCTGCTGTCCACTCAGCTGACTGCAGCCGCATGAAAAAATCCTTTTTATTGCGCTTAAACAGGTCGAAACGGCGTTAAGAATGTTGTTTTTGGTCCACTGTGAGCAAACGTGGTACCCATTTCGAACAGAGCTTTCTGATGCCCAAATGTTCATGCAAAATATGACCAACACGTTCTTTTGATATTTTTAGGGTGTCAGCTATCTCACGCAATTTCACTTTATGGTCATCCAAAAGAGTTTTGGGGATTTTTTTGATATTCGGTTAAAAAAATATCAAACATCGCGGCTATAAATTATGTTTAAACTAAAAAATCGGCCAAGTGCAAACAGGACTTGCGCTAGCGTTCAGTACCGTGATTACCTTTAAAATAAAAATAAAATTATTTGTCGGTACAAGAGCAACTTGCCACTCGGTAACAGTAATGTACTTAAAGCAAAAACTGTCACCATACTTCAATCTACACTTTATTTTTTTTAGGTTTCGTTTGTGGAGAATATTCCAGAATTAAATTCTTTGATTTTTCGAGAGAAGGACGGGGACAGCAATTTTTGGTAAACTTTTTACAAAGAAAAGTGTGCCAGTATTACATCATATATATTTTTGAACTCGTATTTTCACAACCTTTCATTTGACACCCCACTTGATGACATGGTATTTTTTTTTTTACTTCCGATTTCACCCCCCAAAATAACTCCTTAAGCCAAAATTTAACTTCAAAAATTACCCGGCTCTGATTAGGCCATCAGTTCCTATATTTGGGCCAAATTTCAACTTTTTATGTCACATAGTTTCGAAGAAAATCGGGTGTGACAGACCGACGGACACTGAAGTGATCCCCTAAGTGTTCTGTACTGCACACTAATAAGCCATATTGGGTTATTTTATCAGAGCTAGACTATAATATTCATTGAACGAAGAACGAAGAGAACTTATACCTTTTAAATTAAAATGTTAATGCTACGACTGATTTGCGATTACCTTTTTTTTGTCAATTAATAACACAGCACGACTTGAAAAATGTATTTTGAATGAGAGTAATCATTTCGCGTAGTTTGAGGGTCGCTGAATCCGAATCCGGCATCAGAATTGCTCTATCACGTCAGGTTTTCTAAATAACCTAACCTAAAAGTGCAAAAAAAAAAAACGCTATTTTCGCCTATATTTGAGGTTATGTATCATCGCGAAAAATTTTTTTCTCTATAAAAACTGTGTTCAGCATCTTAAAGTACAGTCTTTCTCTTCCGAATGCCGTTGAGTTTGCTCAAATATCATTTTTTTTCGCTGAGATATCGCATTTTGAAATTGTTATGTTTGTGAATTTCTCTATATTTTGAAACACATAAAGAACCACGTGTACATTGAACAGTCGATTGGTTTTTTGATTAGGGTACATTGAAAATGTTTGAAATTCAATTTTTTATAAAAAATTCAATATGGCCGCTCAAATTTGACTAAAGGTACAGTATCGTCTGTGGAACTTTTATGAATTATTTCGTTAATTACATTCAAAAATAACGTTATTAGTTAAGTTTTATTGTATTCTCGAGATTCGTAGTGTGTTAGAAAAATGTAAAAACAGTATTATTATTATTAATACTTTTTTTACATTTTTCTAACACTACGAATCTCGAGAATACAATAAATCCAACCAATCGACTGTTCAATGTACACGTGGTTCTTTATGTGTTTCAAAATATAGAGAAATTCACAAACATAACAATTTCAAAATGCGATATCTCAGCGAAAAAAAATGATATTTGAGCAAACTCAACGGCATTCGGAAGAGAAAGACTTGTACTTTAAGATGCTGAACACAGTTTATAGAGAAAAAAAATTTTCGCGATGATACATAACCTCAAATATAGGCGAAAATAGCGTTTTTTGCACTTTTAGGTTAGGATATTTAGAAAACCTGACGTGATAGAGCAATTCTGATGCCGGATTCGGATTCAGCGACCCTCAAACTACGCGAAATGATTACTCTCATTCAAAATACATTTTTCAAGTCGTGCTGTGTAATTGCAAATTTGCGTTTTATCAATGTTCTTATGATAATAGAAGTGAATTTTTACGTAAAAGAGGATATATTTTAAATAATATCTCAAGAAAAACATGATCTGCTTAAGTGCGTGCAAGGTGCAAGGCAGTGATTGAAGTTGTAAAAAATATCACCGGAAAACTAATGCATTAAAAGGAACTGGCTGGATTTAAATAAAGGCGGGGCATGAGAGTCGGCGTTTTGTTTTTTTGCCTTTAGACTTCTTAAGTTGATCGCAGCGTGGGTTTTGGCTTCCTCTATAAATTTCAGACCACTCTCGGACGCTTCACAGTTTATAAGTATTCTTTAAATAAAATGTCTGATAATAGAAATATAGCGTTTCGTTCGTTAGGCATGAAAGATCTGTTAAACTAAGTGATATTTATAGAGCATTTGTTACTTTAAAAAAGGATCCTGAATTGTAAGCGTCTGTGCAAATGTAGACAAGATTTTTTTTTGTTTTATTAATTTTATTAATACTAAAAATGTTTTAGTGAATCTTATTTATAAAACATTTCATCAAAATCATTTGCCACACATCTTTAAACATAGAAGTTATAAACAAAATTACTTTTATTAGGATTTACAAAAAAAATAACCATAAAACCCGGAAAAAATTGTGACAGGTTAATAAACAAATTCATTATATAAATATATATTCTGGTCATAGACAAGGCGAAATCGGCGCCATCGTTGGAAAAAATTTTCTAATTGAATTTTTTTTCATAACCTTCTCCAGGAGATGCCCCTGAAAGAGGATCAACATGTTGCCGGGCGGTAACCTGGTCCGAATTTGTTTAAACAAATTTTTTTTAAACAAAGTCCAAAAATTGAAATTTTCGCCCCGGAACAAGTTTTTTTAGGTAAATTGGACCATTTTGAACAAAAAATGTCTCTTGTGAATTTTCTCTAAAATGCGCCGTTTTCGAGATATCGGCGATTTTAGGTGCGAGAAAACGCGAAAATGGCCACTTTCACCTCCCAATATTGTGGTCAAAAATTAAAATTTTCAATGTTGCCAAGTGTCCAAATTAAAGTTTGAGATCTCCTCTACAAATTACCGTAGGAAATATTGCAATATCTTCATTTTTAAATATTGTTTTTTAACAGTTAACAAATTGCGTTCGAGCGCCCGCGGCTGCATCGAAACTGTATACATATGTTAGATATATACGCAACGCCCGTACGTAGGCGCACGGAACTGTATACGCACTGCGATGCTCTATAAAGCTTTGTTTCTTGATTTCTTATTAAAATTAATATATTTGAAAAGTATGTAAAAAATAGTTATTTATTAAAGAGTAATTGTTATATCAAATTTAATTATTATAACAAATGAATATAAATAAAAATTGAATATTCGATTAGGATGGTAGAAGAATTAAAACAATTTTATGAAATATAACTTATATATATTTAATAGAATTTTCGCAAATATTTAAATTACACCCACACATGAGTATACAACTTACGTTGTTGCTTTTGCAATTACATGCATTAGTTTTACAATTTTTTGTACATTTACATTGCCTAATTAACGAATCTGGTATCGAATTTTTTAACATGAATTTGGGTAACAATTCACCTGTTTCTATAGTGTAACCAAATTCTGTTGCATCTAAATGTCGATACCGAGAATACAATGACATTTTCCATATGTACGTTTGTAGTGAAGCTCGTGCTACCTACTGGTTTATTTAACGGACTAGCAATATAGTTGTAATCTTGTAAACATTTGGAATGATACTTTAGCTTTTGAACTAGTAATGACGTAGTTGAACTATATATGCAAATTTTCGTATAGACTTTGTCCATTTTAAGACGAGCTGTTGCCATTAGCTTTTCCGCTGCATTATAATCAGAAAGTGTATAAGTTGTACTGTCTTTATTTTTATAAATTTTTTCACAGATCATGCACTCTGCTTTTGACACACTTTTTGATCGCAATGTTGGTTTTTCTTTCTCTTCGGGTTCAATTGATAATAACTGTCTTTCATTATTAACAGCTTCATTATTTTCTGCTTCCAGTTTTTTGAGAGCATTTTCCCGACGTACAATTTTTTCTTTACTTACATAGGAAGCATAACACTTTCTGTGCCAAGAAAAAGTTTGTTCACTGCTACTTGGATTATATAAATCGTTAAATTTTGTACTTATGTCATCTTTCCGACGATTAGCTGCTTGTTGAATTTTTTGAAATGATTCAAAATTTGGTTGTTGTACAACATCATCACACTTACCACAGAAAATGCACTTATGATCACATTTAATTCGTTTAATAGAAAAAGACATAATTACACATGTACATACTTGTAAGGGCGGAAAAGAAATGAATAAACTATTAAAGTGTCCGACTCTTATTTAAGCAATAGCATGTTTGAACTTTTGCATGATACTTCACGTTACAGCGAGTTGCAGCGCGTATACAGTTCCGCGCGCCTACGTACGGGCGTTGCGTATATATCTATGTATACAGTTTCGATGCGGCCGCGGGCGCTCGAACGCAATTTGTTAACTGTTAAAAAACAATGTTTAAAAATAAAGATATTGCAATATTTCCTACGGTAATTTGTAGAAGAGATCTCAAACTTTAATTTGGACACTTGGCAACATTGAAAATTTTAATTTTTGACCCCAATATTGGGAGGTGAAAGTGGCCATTTTCGCGTTTTCTCGCACCTAAAATCGCCGATATCTCGAAAACGGCGCATTTTAGAGAAAATTCACAAGAGACATTTTTTGTTCAAAATGGTCCAATTTACCTAAAAAAACTTGTTCCGGGGCGAAAATTTCAATTTTTGGACTTTGTTTAAAAAAAATTTGTTTAAACAAATTCGGACCAGGTTACCGCCCGGCAACATGTTGATCCTCTTTCAGGGGCATCTCCTGGAGAAGGTTATGAAAAAAAAATTCAATTAGAAAATTTTTTCCAACGATGGCGCCGATTTCGCCTTGTCTATCAGTCAATAAGTTTTGGAAGCGGAAATGAAACAAGATGAATTAATGAGTCGAAATACATTTATTTTTCAGCCCCTAAGCTCAATATATTTTTTCCAACGATTTTTTAATTCATTTACCCCATCTCTGAAGTGGTTTTCCGGAAGACCTTCGAAATACCCATTTACGGATGCTATCACCTCATTATTTGTTGAAAAACGCTTCCCATGTAGAAATCTTTTGAGGTTTGGGAACAGACGAAATTCAGACGGAGCTAGATCTAGCGAATAGGGTGGATGTTCCAACAATTCTTTAATTTGACTAGTTTGGCCATTGCCAAAGCACCTGGCATTGTCATGATGAAAGATCATTTTTTTTCTTCTGCACACCGGGCTTTTTCTCACGAATTTTCTCATCCAGCTGGTCCAAAAGGTTGCAATACTTAACAAAATTCCTTTTGCATCCCAGAAAACTGATGCTATATTTTTTTGGACGACTTTAACCAGCCATATCCCCACAATGAACGAATCTAATGTTGTGTATGCAATACCGTGTGCGAATTGTCCGAAGAAATATATTGGCATGACTTCTCAGTTACTAAAAAACAGACTAAATGGACACAAATATACGAGGAATGCTTCCACTGCCCTTAGTAAACACGAAGCAGAAGAAAAAACATGACTTTAAATTCAATGAAACCAAGGTCCTCTGCAAAGAGCGGAATTATGCCAAACTACAGATCAAAGAGATGATTGAAATAAAAAAAAGAAGAAAACACTGTGAATGATAGGACTGACATAAAAGGAATCAGTCATATCTACACAAATTTAATTAAAAAATAAACATGCTGGCATGCATATCCTCTTAATAATACAAAAATGGTATATATACTTAACATCAATAATAGTTTTTTTCGTTAAGTCATCCATTATAGATAATAAAATTTTAAAAAATCAGTAAAAAATACGAGACACGATACGCTGAAAGAAATACAGAATTTGAAATTCACAAACACACAAATAGTTGACTTTCAGGGTATATACACGTTAGTAAATTGTTTTATATTTTTGTTATGGCGTAAATATTTTAAATGTCCGAGTGTGCGTAAAAATGCTATATGTTTTTAAAAGTGTAATTTGACATAAAAGATTTTAACCTTGTGTTTTCTAATTTTAGAATGAATATTAAAAAATAAAGAATTTTTGAAAATGCCTAAAAAAAATAAGGCAAAACGTCAAATAGACTAGTTTGTGTTTTCCAAAAGAACCTAAGTACCCAAGAAAAACCAATTAAGTTTATGTAAACAAAAGGTTCAACAGAAAAATTATTATATATATATATATATATATATATATATATATATATATATATATATAAATATATTTAGAAATTATAATGTTTATGGTTTTTTAATGAAATATTTCTCCAAAGCAGCCTAAAGGCAATAATCCACTTCCTGGGTTTATATTTTAAATATTAGTACATCCCATCTCTTGTTATCTATTGGTTAGTTATCTAGATCTGAGATCTTCTAACAGGCGTGTGCATTTCCGTATATTATAGATAGGTGGATAAGTTATCTGTCTAGGGGCAGAGATGGATTAGCTCTGTGAATAGTCCCGAGCTAATTCTACCTGTTGGGTGTACATTACGAATTAGTTTAAAAACATTCTGTATATATTGTTTTAATTTGAATTCAATGGGGACAGATTTTTGAACTCTTAAGAAGTGACAATGAGAGTAGAATCTCACATATATTTTTTTTAACAACCGATCATAAAATAAACTAAAAAAAAAACCGGTCAAGTGCAAGTTGAACTTGCACAATTAGTGTTCCGTACGTTGATTGTTTTTAAAATAAAAATTTTTGTTAGGGTGGTATAAAATGATCAGTGACTTCACAAAATACACCCCAAATGAGTTTTCAACAAAGTTTGTTTCCAATCTTTACTAAAAACTGGTGACTTTGAAATTTTTTTTATTTCCTTTTATATATCAAATAAATTATTAAAGGTAATGCACTCATGATAATTTTCGTTCAATCTATACCCCGTGGAGAATATTCCAGAATTTTTTTGATCAGTACTTTTCGAGATAAGGTAGGGGACAGCGATTTTTTAAAAGTAATACGAAGAAAAGTGTGCGCAAGGATTACATTATATATATATTTTTTACTCGTGTTTTCACAAGCTTTCATTTGACACCACACTCGATGTCCTAGTAAAAAAAAAAATTTTCACTTCCGATTTTACCCCTCATAACAAACCCCTTAAGTCAAAATTTATGTTACGGTGGTATAAAATGATCAGTGACTTCACAAAACACACCCCAAATGAGTTTTCAACAAAGTTTGTTTCCAATCTTTACTGAAATCTGATGACCTTGAAATTTTTGTTTTTTTATATACCATATAAATTATTAAAGGTAATGCACTCGTGATAATTTTCGTTCAATCTACACCCCGTGGAGAATATTCCAGAATTTTTTCGAAATTTTTTGATAAGTACTTTTCGAGATAAGGCCCGGGACAGCGATTTTTCGCGAATTTTTAAAAATAATACAAAGAAAAGTGCGCGCAAGTATAATATTATATATATATTTTTTACTCGTGTTTTCACAAGCTTTCATTTGACACCACACTCGATGACCTAGTAAAAAAATTTTTTTTTTCACTTCCGACTTCATCCCCCAAAACTAACCCCTTAAGTCAAAATTTAATTCTCAAAACTACATGGCTCTGATGAGGCCATCAATTCCTATATTATTACCAAATTTCACCTTTCTATGTCAAATAGTTTCGGAGAAAATCGGGTGTGACAGACAGACAGACAGACAGACAGACAGACAGACAGACAGACAGACAGACAGACAGACAGACAGACAGACAGACACCGAAGTGATCTTATAAGTGTTCCGTACGGAACACTAAAAAACAGTTAATAACAGGGTTAGTTCAGATTAGTTCAGGTTAGAGAGAGAAATCCAAAAATTAGGTTATTTTTTCATTACTTTCAATTTTAACACAGGAAGGGGCTGAAAGGTGCGGAGGCTGCTTAAGATTGTATAATTTAAACAGCATTCCGAAATATTTACAGGTTTTTTGGACAAGTTTTAAGCATATTATTTATAGAAAAATATGTAAGGGCTGGTGGGATAGGAGGTGATTGCTTCTTATGTGTTATAGGTCTTTGTTAGGATTTTTGAAAATTAATTTATTTTTACATTACTTTCAATTTTAATGGGAGAAGGGTGTGAAAGAGGTGGAGTGGTCAAATATGGTATAGTTTTAATAATATTAGGGGATTTCTTCCAGCTTTGCGATTGCGATAATGAACAAAATTTAATCATAATTACATATTTAGTGTAAAAAATTATGCAACGTATAAGGGGTGGAGAAGGGAGTTAGAAGAGTGATTTCGTGTTTATTGTGTTGTAGGTCTTTTTTTATTTTAAGAAAAAGGAAGGAAGAAGGTGGACATCGAAAAGCCCAAACGCAATAACAGCCAATAAGACCGATTATATAATATCTAACAAGAGGAATATAATATTAGGTTAGGTTATCAATAGGGTCAAAATGGGAAGTGATCACCGAATGGTTCGGGCAAAAATAAATTTTAACACAAGGATCGAACGAAGAAAAATGATGAATCAAAAGATAAAAATGATAGATAGAACACAAGTTAAATACAAGAAAAATGAAAGAAATCAAAGAGGATACTTCACCCCTTAACGAAATTAACAGGAGAATCGTTCACCGTATAGTAGAATATGCGAAATAAGTGGCTCTCACGAGAAACATCAAAGAGGAAAAGCTCCCCAAAGAAACAGTCAAACTAATACAAAAATGAAAATCGATGAAACAAGACACAGTGTTATGTAAAAATAAGTTAAAAACTTTAAATAACGATATAAGGAAATGTATTAGAAGAGATGTAAGAAACTATAACAATAAGAAAATTGAAGAAACTCTGGAAAACAAGAAGGGTATAAAACTTTTACCAAGATCGTCCAGTAATATGACGAATTGGAAGGACAGAGAGATAAAGTGGCATCTCATTTGCAAACATAAGAAAGAAAAAAAAAATAAAAAGATGTTTTCGCTCCTGTCTAGAACATACTTGAATATAATTGGCTTTTTCAAAAATACCTGGGGTTTGTAGAATAAGTATGGTTAATGAAGAGCAATACGTAGAAAAACTAGTATATTATTTAATAGCTTCTAATGAAGGGAAAATACACATGAGTCTCTCAATATACCATACCTAGAAATATGTATTATAGATAATTGTGTTGTTTACATTCGAAGTCTATTGCCACAAAATTACAAGGTACAAGTTATTCCATATTAAAACACAGGTGTTTTAATCTATTCCAATAGCTTTATATACATGCGACATTAAAAAAAAACACCTGGAGGAATTTAAATGCTTTATAATGAGACAAACCTGTGTATTTATCAATTGAATATCACAATCACAGTGTAATTAATTATTGTTAATATCCAAAACACATTTGCCATTGGTCAATTAATATTTCAGTTACATAATGTCGTGTTAGATAACTGACGGTTACTTTGATATAGCGAATCAATTTTTTCTTGTATGTTTTATGTTAATTATAGTGTTTATTGTTTAACAGAAAGGACTAAAACAGATCTTCTGTAGAAGGGCCCAAGAGTATATTTGCAAAAATTTTGAATTTGCGGAAATTGACATTTTCATGTTATGTTTGCCAAAACAAAATATGAAATTTAGGTTTCAATGTTGGTATATTTGATTAAAAGAAAATTCTGTACATATTTAATATACTACTAAATCACCAGATAGGTTTTATTTATTTTTGGAGAAAACATTTTTTGGTCGTTCGGATGGAAGAGTAGTACAAAAATCCTCGAGTTAGCTTTAAGGGGATGTACCTTTACATGGAGCTAAAAAATAAAAAAATATTTTTAGGACGTAGCAACCTTCAAACGATACGTGTCAAAATTTCATGACATTTCGACGATTAGTTTACTAGTTACAGTGGTTTTAGTGACGCTACTTTTGATATTTTCAAAACAATGGAAACAATCGAATTTTGTGTGTTGATTAAACACTGTTTTTTGATGGGAAAAAATACCGTTCAAGCAAAGCAATGGCTTGATAAGTGTTACAGGGACTCTGCCCCTGGAAAATCAGTCATCCTTTACTGGTATGCTAAATTTAAACGCGGTGGTCGTACAGATACAAATGATGCTGAACACGCTGGACGCTCATCAGATGATCCAGCTCCCAATAATCTTGCATATAGCAATGGTCCTTAAAAAAAGAGGTCGCGGTAGAACGGGTTCAGCAACGCCACCTTTTTCTTCGCCTTCATGACAAGGTATATGATCTTGAAAACTCCCCTAACTTAACCTGGAAGCCTTACAGAATTGCTACTGCTAGATTTGATTTGTCCTGATACAGGGTGTTCTAGATACATATAACCTTATTCACTTTTTATGTAGCAACAGATAACGAAATAACATCGTATACAGAAAACATCTGGTCAAATAGAATTTTGAGCGTCCATGATAACTAAATTGGGTTTAAATGTTAAACCTCACTAGTGAATTCGCATTAAATTATGAAGTGCTATACCATTGCTCAGAAAATGCATTCTTTTTAAAAAAAGAATGTTATATTTAAAACTGCAGATTAAAACCAATGTAAATTTAGAACCCTAATATATCACCAGTAATTTTTATGTGACACATACCTTGTCAGTTGGTGTGAGTTTATTTTATCGGTTGGACATTTTTCAAACTAGTTATCTCGGGAATGTATAGACATTTTTTTCGAGGAAGCAATAAAAGTTCAAATGTTTTGTTTGAAATAGAACATGCTCGGAATTTTTGAAATTTAAAAGAATATGTTTTCCTATTGATGCATTTTTTTCTTTCTTTTAACTTATTTACGCTGGGATTTCAAGATATTTTAATTATTGATTGACGAAATCCTTCGACTTTACACAGAGAAACAGTAATTAATAATACTGACATTGAAAATTAAGTAATTAAATGTCTTTAAACGACTTTTTTAATGTTTTATATAAACAACAAAGAAAATACAATTTTAAGTATATATATATATATATATATATATATATATATATATATATATATATATATATAACACATGAGCTGAAAAGTCCCGGGCCTAACAAAGAAAAACACGGTTTTTTTGGTTCAAAATTAGCTTTATTCATCAACGTAATCTCCATCAAGAGCAACGCAATCATTCCAGCGCCGCTCTAACATTTCAATACCACTTTTGTAGAACGATTTATCTTTTGCCTCAAAATAGGCCTCAGTTTCAGCGATAACCTCTTCATTCGTGCGAAATTTCTTACCGGCGAGCATTTTTTTTCAGGTCTGCGAACAGCCAGTAGTCGCTGGGAGCCAAATCTGGCGCATACGGTGGATGTGGGAGCAATTCGAAGTTCAATTCATGTAGTTTTGCCATTGTTTTGATTGACTTGTGACACGGTGCGTTGTCTTGATGAAACAAAATTTTTTTCTTTGCCATATGCGGTCGTTTCTTTGCAATTTCGGCCTTCAAACGCTCCAATAACGCTATATAATATTCACTGTTGATGGTATTTCCTTTCTCAAGATAGTCGATGAATATTACACCACGCACATCCCAAAATACCGAGGCCATAACCTTTCCAGCCGATTGTTGTGCTTTCGGGCGCTTTGGACGAGGTTCACCATTGCTGTCCACTCAGATGACGATCGTTTTGATTCCGGAGTGAAGTGATGGATCCATGTTTCATCCATTGTCACATATCGACGCAAAAATTCCGGTTTGTTACGTTTAAACATGGCCAAACACTGCTCAGAATCATCAACACGTTCTTGTTTTTGATCAACAGTGAGCAAACGCGGTACCCACTTTGAACAGAGCTTTCTCATAGTCAAATGCTCATGCAATATAAAGCCAACACGTTCTTTTGATATCTTTACGATGTCAGCTAACTCACGCAACTTCACTTTTTGATCATTCAAAACGATTTTATGGATTTTTTTGATGTTTTTCTGGTGTTACCGCCTCATTTGGACGTCCACTGCGTTCTGCATCATCGGTGTCTCTACGACCACGTTTGAAGTCAGCAAACCAACGTTTTATTGTTGTTTCTGATGGAGCGGAGTCCCCATAACACTTTTCAAGCCATTGCTTCGCTTGAACGGTATTATTTCCCATCAAGAAGCAGTGTAAAATTAAAACACGAAATTGTTTTTGATCCATTGTTTTGAAAATAACAAAAGTAGCGTCACTCTTAGCACAATAACTCACAAACTAATGAATAGAATATCATGAAATTTTAACAGCTGTCTTTTGAAGGTTAGTATTAACTGAAAAAAAGGTGACTGCAATAAAACTAGCGCCATCTATGTGTTAGGCCCGGGACTTTTCAGCCCATGTGTATATATATATATATATATATATATATATATATATATATATATATATATATATATAAATTTCAATGTAAACGAAATCATATCTTGTAGTAGAAGAGTAATTTTAATGTTTAGCGATGATTTTGCGAAGAAAATTAATTTTCAACAGTAACCTTCAGCTACATGCAAAGGCTTTAAGCAGGGAATAAAAATAATTATGATTTATGTTGGGTTATTACCCATGTGACCCTTGGAGTCATTTACAGAAATTACTTATTACGGTATTACCGCCCTTTTTGTAATAGGCTAAATGATTTACAGGTTTTTTTTAATGATTAATAGAAATAATTAATTTTACTATTTAGTATAATATTTTAACTTAATTTTTTGGCGAATTTATGCAAGGCTGCGAGTACTGTGAGTAGTTTCTCTTTGATTAAATAAAGAAAAACTTCAAAATTATTAAGGGCGATTTGCTATACAACGGAAAACCTCTTATTCCATATGTTTTTAGTTAGAAGGTCACGCCCAAACATGATGATCAAATGATTTTAATAAGGAGTATGTCAGATCGGGTCTGGTCAGAAGTTTATGATTTATTTTTTGACAGTCCTGCCGCGTTAATTAAATCCGTTTACCTAGGAATTAATTCTCTGTGACATATATTACAATTTTGATATGGTATTAGTCGATTTAGTGTCTTATTTCTTTAAAAACAGTTATCATGAAAGCTGTTTATAATAAATTACGCAATATTTTCCTCGATAATTGCTTTTATGATTCATCATCATCATTATCATCGTTAGCTTATTCCATCCATAGTCGGATGTAAGCCTCCCCAAGTTGTCTCCAACGAACTTTGTTGTTTGCTTTTTGCATCTAATCTTTTTATGTCGTCCGTCCATCCAATTAATAATCCTGATTTTGTATCTTGCAAATTATTATACAGAAATTATAAAATCATGATCTCTTTTTTTCAGTTTTACAATCCCGTTGTTTAAAAATAAAATATTACAATATTCACTTATTGCATAGCTAATTGCAGTGATTAATTATAGCATTAAATTATTGTGAAGTATGATAAATCTGACATCATCATCAATGTATATTGGTTGAGTAAATCTTTTTTTAAAAAATAACCTTAAAAAAGCTGCAGTTTAGCTTTCATTTTTTACTTCCCCTGCTAAAGTGTGGTATTTTTCCCTGGAAAGTCCAAGTCGAGTTTGAAGCAAAGTGCTCAGTTAACAAGTTCACTTTTTCAACAAGTGTTATTGCATTGTTTAGCTGCGTAAGTGCTGGTATTGTGGATTTAATGAAATTTCAAACTACCTGTTTGGAAGGGAATTATTAAATAAATGACTTTACTGCTTTTTCAAAAGAAGGATAAATGTACTTCTTTTTTCGTTTTGCCCAATTTTTAGGTGTCTCGCCCACTAAGTTGTCATGGCAGTGAAACGTATCGCATCAGAAGTAGGAAGTACTTTTAATTTATTGTAATTTCGAAATTGTCACTATAACCACATACAAAAAAACGAAATGCAATAGTAATAATTATAATTCACCGTTGATTAAACATACAGGTCATTGAAAAAGTGATTAACGAAATAATTTAGCCGAAAAGTTTTTTTGAGTGACATGCGAAGGTCAATTATCGCTATGTAATAATTACCGGTCGAAACAAAATCTCGGCTAATTATACTAACATTAATTTTTAGTTAGGTAACAATTTTTTTCGTTGCATGTAACCTTAGACCTATTAATTTTGCCATTTTAGGATTGGTATAGTTCATGTTGTTGCAAACAGACATGTTTGATTCTTAATCTTTATACTTCTGGTTTCATAAACTGTTATTTATTTTACAGGTTGTTAGATGATATAAAAATATCTTTATTAACATCGTATACAGTATATGTGTATAAGTCAGTTAGTACAGATGACAGAACGGTTATCTCTTCATTCACTTTTAACGCTTGGACATCGGCTACTCAGGCGAATATCCTCAGACAGCAAGAGGTCGTTCAACTTAACAAAGACCTGGAAGAAATTCTATCTTGGCGTGACAGTAACCAAGTGGAATTTAACGCTTCAAAAACCCAGGCGGCAATTTTTTCTAAAAAAGTTAACGTTGCTGAACCCGACATAGTCATGTCGGGGCACTCCATTCCCCTAGCATCGTTACTCAATTTGTTGGGCGTTAATTTGGGAGCAAATATGTCCTGGCATGAACATGTTGCAGACATAGCAAGGAGAGCTTCTCAAAAGTTAGGAATATTATTTCGAACCAGAAAGCTTTACACTCCACAACAATTGTTAATTCTTTACAAAGCTCAAATTCGACCAACTATGGAATACTGCTCCCATGTTTGGGCTCCGCTCCCAAACACACACTGCATTTGTTGGATTCTGTTCAGAAAAGAGCTGTTCGTGTGATTGGAGACCCGGAACTGACCGGCGGCTTTGATTTGAAGAACGGTTAGCGACTTGAGTCTGTTCTACAAGTATTTTTATGGAAAGTGTTCGAAGGATGTAGCCCGCTTAATTCCTCCCAGAGCGGTGCATGTTAATAATACACGTCGCGCTAATACTTCACATCCGTATGAGGTTCAGCTTGTTTACTCCGCGTACAACGCTTTTTAAGCAGTCTTTTATACGGAGAAGATGATCCCTTTGGAATAATTTCCCACCGAGTACAATTTACAGCGATTCAAGGACAACGTGAATCGCTTTTTCCGCACACATGCCGCTCCTGGAGCGCTTTAGGCATGTATGTATATATATATATATATATATATATATATATACATAAAATCAAAAGTTTAACTTTTGGGAAACGCCCTAATGGGGAAATAGAGATGAGCAATCAAAGATCTTTAGGCTCTAGTTCCCTTTTTTATTTTTTTAATCAGGCTCTCGCTGCCTAATGGGTAGCTTCTTTTGGATACTGAAATGCAAACCAACGACAGAAGGAATATTAAGATGTTCTTCAGGACGTGTGATATATAATAGTATACTTATAAAATTGTAACAGGTTTTTCACTAATTAGGTATGTAAGTTAATTATTTTACTAATCAGGTAGCGAACACACAGTATGGAGCCTTGAGGCACACCCGTGTTGCTAGTGGAGGTATTAGGAAGAAATACGTCGTCTACCACTGATAAAGAACGCTCTCCGAGGAAACACAAGAGCCGTACACAAAAGTTTTCTGACATACCATGAGACCGTAGCTTAGCCAACAATCTATCATGCCAAACAAGGTAGAATACCTGGGATATATCAAGTGTTCAATTGCGTTGTTCCAGACATGTGTTACATAAATTAGAAGATCCCCAGTTGATCTTTACTTACGAGAGCCATATTGATGGTCGCTAATAAGATTGAATCCTTCTGGATACTTGGGAAGAAGCTGATTGATAGCCTTTTCCATTATTTTCGATATTATTGAAAGTAGTGCGACTGGTCGGCAGTTCTTCGGCAAGGTCTTATTGCCTTTTTTGGGTATCGGCTGGGTTGTAGGGCATTTCTACTAGGAAGGAAATATTCCCTTTCTCTAGGCAGGTTGAAAAGTCGACAGAAAACTGGTGTTAGTTCGCCCGCACATTTTTTGAGTACTATGACAGGTATGCCATCAGCGCCAGAAGTTTTTTTTGGTGTCCAGCTTCATTAAAATACGATTTATGGTACTCTGTCTGAAAACAATATCGGGCATCCTTGACTGCACTAAATTTGTTGATGCTAGGAGCTTGGTTATGTTATTTTTTCCCACAGTCCAGGGATATTGGCAGAACTACGAAACGTTAAGCAACTTCACGCAGCTTAAGCCGATGCGATGGTGTCACATCGGGCGGTACCTGATGAGATCTGAACATCTTCCACTTAACGGGGCGTGATATATATATATATATATATATATATATATATATATATATATATATATATATATATATATATATATAAAACAAGATTCCAATGCTTGCTCAAAATGCTAGAGAATCCGAAACTACAATTTTCGAGATTGTGTATGAAATTTAGGGATACAAAAAGTTTCTACATGATGGATCCTTATATTCAGAGCAGAAGCTGGCTAGGAGAGAAATTTTCCAAAAACATTAGGTCGCTTTATCTTTCACGTGTAGGTATATCATCTGGTCGGGATTTCTTCTATATTTGATTAAAATTGGTTCAGAAACAATTGAATAAGATACAGTTCGGATGCGGTTGTAAAAAATTGCTTATGCAATATTTATTACTAATACGTTGGCGCTGATAGTAGGAAATTTTTATGTTTTTTATTAGTTCAATTATGCTAGTCGCATAGTTCAATCGGGCAAAGTCTCAGGTACTTACTAGTACCAAATTAAAACGATATGTTTATAATAAATGTTTTTCTTTCAGTACTGTACGAGAACACATAACATACTTATAGATTAAAGCTATGGTTTTACGTGCATTAAGCAAACAAACTCTCTGTCAATTTAATGAAAAGGTGCCGACGATTGTATTAACATGTAATTGCTCTCTCATCAAAAACTTCATGACCAATTATAATTTGATAGGATAATATGAGGCCGTTAGCATTATTTAGTTTTTAAAAAGGTACGTATTTTTCACGTCACTTTTCGACTATTCATTGACGTTGATCTATTAACTATCGATAACTATATACATATCTATTTATTAGTTTAACAATGATCGCTCAGAGTCTTCGTATTCTCATGAATAACAATAAGAATAATATAAAGCATATATCCTACGAACTAACTTATTAAATTCAAAGAGTTTTTTTTACATGATTTATATAATTAAGATTCTATATAATGACGCTTCTATAGGTAGATTGGCAAGTACTCTTTAAATTTTATAAATAACTTATTCTAGGGAAGTTGTAATTATAGACCATTATCCCTTATTTACCTGTTGCGGCTTATTCATTCTTCCTGAGATTATCTATAATCTCTACTTTTTGTTTTTTTTTGTATTTTTTTTTAAATTGCATACAATAAAATGAGGTTCAAACGTATGTACGTATTGTTTCCGCAGCTTTGAATCATTCGTATAATTATTTAATTTTATTATGTGCCAGCAACTGTGACTAAACCTAATACTGAATTAATAAGTTTTTGCTGCTGGGTAGTGGGAATCTTGTTGAACATTGTTTCTGTTTCGCCTGGGGGAACAGTTCTGTGACCCCCGCTATAAAAAATTATTATGTGGATAACCCTGGGTTCGTTTTTAACCATCATTTATTCCTGTAATTGTTCATACATTTTGTAAGCTTCCAAATTTTTATGTGAATTTCTGTAAAATTTTGCAAATAAGATTACACAGAGATGTAGAATATATTACACAAAAATATGTAATAAAATCCATATACTGATGTAACATTTCAGTATTCAGAGGAATATTTTGCATTTAAAATATATAAATTGTATTTTTTATCTGACAAAAGAATGGAAAAATTAAAATAAACCAGAAATAACGGTAACGTTCTTTATTAACATAAAGTCCTGCAGAAAATTAAAATTTCAGTGATACATGGCACTCACTAAATATTCTTCCAAATGTTCAAAATGTGCGTTCAAGAATAATAATAAAATAACTGGTGAAGTGCAAGTTGGATTTGCGCAATTAGTGTGCCGTACGTTGATTGCTTTTAAAATAAAAAAATTTGTTACGGAAATATAAAATGATCAGTGACTTCACAAAACACATCCCAAATGAGTTTTCAACAAAGTTTTTTTGTGATCTTCACTGAAAACTGATGACCTTGAAATTTTTGTTTTTTTTATATATACCAGATAAATTATTAAAGGTAATGCACTCGTGATAATTTTCGTTTAATCTACACCCTGCAGAGAGTATTCAAGAATTTTTTCCAAATTTTTTGATCAGTACTTTTCGAGATAAGGGACAGCGATTTTTCGCACTTTTTAAAAAATAATACAAAGAAAAGTGTGCTTCAAGTATTACATTATATATATTTTTGAACTCGTCTTATTACAAGCTTTCATTTGACATCCCACTCGATGACCTGGCAAATTTTTTTTTTCACGTCTGATTTCACCCCCCCCCCCCCCCCCAAAACTAACTCCTTACGTCAAAATTTAACTTTCGAAACTATACGGCTTCCTATATTAATGCCAAATTTCAACTTTCTGTGTCAAGTAGTTTCGGAGAAAATCGGGTGTGACAGACAAACAGACGGACGGACGGGACACCGAAGTGATCTTATAAGGGTTCCGTACGGAACTCTAAAAATAGCACCATTATTAAGAAAAAAATGCTAAAAAGTTTTTGGTCTGACACATAGATATCGCCCTTTTCAAAAAATCCATGCGATATATAGGCAGTACTGACCTTCAGACGATACAAGTTACAGTGGTTTTAGTGACGCTACTTTTGATATTTTCAAAACAATGGGAAAAAATAGAATTTCGTGTGTTGATTAAACACTAGTTTTTAATGGGAAAAAATACCGTTCAAGCAAAGCAATGGCTTGATAAATGTTACAGAGACAATCATCGCTCCTGATGAAGCTAACATGGCTAGCGAAACGCTCGTCGAGTGCAAAAATAAAGTGTCATTGTGCCAAAGATTTCACATTCCCAAAATTGTTTTGGATGACCGTAAAGGGAAAATACTTGAGATAGTTGATACTCTAAAGATATCAAAAGAACGTGTTGGTCATATTTTGCGTGAACATTTGGGCATGAGAAAGCTCTGTTCGAAATGGATACCGCGTTTGTTCACAGTGGACCAAGACAAGAACGTGTTGATGATTCTGAGCGCTGTTTGGACCTGTTTAAGCGCAATAAAAAGGATTTTTTTCATGCGACAATGAATGAAACATGGATCCACCACTACATATCGGAATCAAATCGGCTGTCAGCTGAGTGAACAGCAGCCGGTGAAAGCCTCCCGAAGTTATTGGTGCGTTTGAAGGCAGAAATCGCAAAGAAACGGCCCCAAATGAACAAGAAATAAGTGCTCTTTCATCAAGACAATGTCTCGTGTCACAAGTCAATCGATATTGCGTGAACTGAAGTTCGAATTGCCGTTGGACGGATTGTATCGCTCTTGAAGGAGACTATGTTGATGAATAAAGTCGAATTTTGCAAAAAAAAATGTGTTTTAAGTAGCTAGACCAAAAACTTTTCAGCCTACGTGTATATATATATATATATATATATATATATATATATATATATATATATATATATATATATATATGCCGTAGCCAAGGGCGATCAAGGGGTTATGTCCTCCTCCGTCTTTATGGGTGTAAGAAAATAGGTCTCTTAGTTTTTTAATTTATTGTTCTCTTTTGTGGAAAACGTTTAAATTGTCATAATTTTTTTTATAGTTTACAGTTGTAGCCATAGTGACTCACTTAGAAATGTATAGAATGTTAATTCGGGAAAACATCCATTCGTTTGTTACACTCAAATCATCACTTGGCATCTTCATTCCTGCTTTGTGGGAGTTGGTTAATTAACACTATATATATATATATATATATATATATATATATATATATATATATATATATATATATATATATATAAATAAATTAAAAGCTGAGACGTGGTATTTTTTCGAGATTTTTTATCTGGTTAGGTATTTTTTAATTTTAATTGCAATATAAAACTATAAATTAAAATTGACTTCTGATAACATATGTACAGTTTATAATATATTAAGAAAAAGCCATAAATTATTTGTAAGCTTTGCATGTTTTTTCTTATTAGTTCTTTCAATAACTATCTACTTAACACATGGGCTGAAAAGTCCCAGGCCTAACACATAGATGGCGCTAGTTTTTATTGCAGTCACCTTTTTTTCACTTAATACTAACCTTCAAAAGACAGCTGTTAAAATTTCATGATATTCTATTCATTAGTTTGTGAGTTATTGTGCTAAGAGTGACGCTACTTTTGTTATTTTCAAAACAATGGATCAAAAAACAATTTCGTGTTTTAATTTTACACTGCTTCTTGATGGGAAAAAATACCGTTCAAGCGAAGCAATGGCTTGAAAAGTGTTATGGGGACTCCGCTCCATCAGAAACAACAATAAAAACGTTGGTTTGCTGACTTCAAACGTGGTCGTAGAGACACCGATGATGCAGAACGCAGTGGACGTCCAAATGAGGCGGTAACACCAGAAAACATCAAAAAAATCCATAAAATCGTTTTGAATGATCGAAAAGTGAAGTTGCGTGAGTTAGCTGACATCGTAAAGATATCAAAAGAACGTGTTGGCTTTATATTGCATGAGCATTTGACTATGAGAAAGCTCTGTTCAAAGTGGGTGCCGCGTTTGCTCACTGTTGATCAAAAACAAGAACGTGTGAACGATGATTCTGAGCAGTGTTTGGCCATGTTTAAACGTAACAAACCGGAATTTTTGCGTCGATATGTGACAATGGATGAAACATGGATCCATCACTTCACTCCGGAATCAAAACGATCGTCATCTGAGTGGACAGCAACTGGTGAACCTCGTCCAAAGCGCCCGAAAGCACCACAATCGGCTGGAAAGGTTATGGCCTCGGTATTTTGGGATGTGCGTGGTGTAATATTCATTGACTATCTTGAGAAAGGAAATACCATCAACAGTGAATATTATATAGCGTTATTGGAGCGTTTGAAGGCCGAAATTGCAAAGAAACGACCGCATATGGCAAAGAAAAACATTTTGTTTCATCAAGACAACGCACCGTGTCACAAGTCATTCAAAACAATGGCAAAACTACATGAATTGAACTTTGAATTGCTCCCACATCCACCGTATTCGCCAGATTTGGCTCCCAGCGACTACTGGCTGTTCGCAGACCTGAAAAAAAATGCTCGCCGGTAAGAAATTTCGCACGAATGAAGAGGTTATCGCTGAAACTGAGGCCTATTTTGAGGCAAAAGATAAATCGTTCTACAAACATGGTATTGAAATGTTAGAGCGGCACTGGAAGCATTGCGTTGCTCTTGATGGAGATTACGTTGATGAATAAAGCTAATTTTGAACCAAAAAAAACCGTGTTTTCTTTGTTAGGCCCGGGACTTTTCAGCCCATGTGTTAATTGTAGTTTAAGGAATATGACTCAAGATTTGCTTTAAAGCCGAATTCATTTAATCTTATATAGTTGGGTTCATTCAACATAAAAAATTATTTTAAAAAACTCTTAGTTACATAATTATGTTATACATGCCTGCATTCGAAAAACTATTGAAAATTTTGCGTAAAATAAAGTTGTGTTTATAAAACAAACATATATTTACATAATTTAAACTATGGAAAGTGCACACTGCGTCTAAAATTAAAACTCTAACTATAATACAGCAGTGTTTGAAAGCAATACGTTTTATTTTGAACGTTACAATAACATTTAAGTATTTTTTAAAATACATGAACAGGAAACTAACTTATAAACATTACAGCAAAATTAATTATAGGCAGTTCCATTTTGAAAATGCTAAAACGTGAAATTTGACATGTTTTTAGAAACAGATTAAACAGACTTTTGGAAACGTATATGCCTGTATCATGATCAGATCTGATGAAACTACATCATTGTTTAATTGCATTCAAATCGACTCATCACCAGTGATCATTACCTCTTTTTCAAACAGCAAATAATTTTGATCGACTATGCTGAGAAGGGAAAAACCATCAATAGCGAATATTATATAAAGTTACTGGTGCGTTTGAAGGCAGAAATCGCAAAGAAACGGCCCCAAATGAACAAGAAAAAAGTGCTCTTTCCTCAACATTATTCACCGTGTCACAGGTCAATGGTTACGATGGCAAAATTGCATGAATTGAAGTTTGAATTGCTTCACCGTATTCTCCAGATTTAGCCCCCAGCGACTATTATTTATTCGTAGACCTCCAAAAAATGCTCGCGGGAAAAAGATTTGGCTCCAATGAAGAAGTTATCGCTGAAACTGTTAATTTTATCACAAAATTAATGCCTTTTTTTATCCCAAAATTGACCTATTTCAAAAAGAATTTTCACACATTGGAACATTTTAGAAATGATAACAAACCCGACCATCCCACAAAAAAAGTACGACTGCTGCAAAATCGTATCAAATTACAGAACGAAAATTTGTGTGTATCTCAAAAATGTGGGTCGTGTTAAGTATAGTTTTAAAAGCCATGCTTGACAGATGTCTAATGGGGATTATCAGGCCTCCCCTAATCACTTGTTTTCTGTCTAAAGGGATGTATTTCCAAAGGGGACAGTTTGGGCGATGCATAAATTGCATCGATAAGTATAGGGTGGCTCAAATTTATGGGGTTTCTTCGAGGCTCATTTTAATTAAGTAATTAATTTATTATAAGAGGAATTTTCATTGTATTACGTTTCTTTGAATAAAACAAAAAGGAAAGGTACTCTAGAATAAAACTAGAAAACACAGTATCAGATACATTCCCAGTAACAAAAAAACTTAGACAGAGCTGCTGTTTATCGTCCTTGTTCAAAATTTACCTAAGCGAAACTTTGAAAGATGGAGAAGAAAATGCAGTGGAATACAGTTGAATAATGAAACAACGATATACTAGAGACTCTTCATTTTGCGTATGACTAAGTAGTAATTGTGCAAGACAAGGAAGATTTAGAATATATAACAAGAAGGCTGTTTGAGGAATATAAAAGCGGAGGACGGACAGTTAACTATTAAAGAAACTAAATATTATGTGTGTATTGACGGAGAACCGGGAAAACTTACCTGAAGCGTAGGTCAAGTGATTGATGCCTGTAATGACTATATCTACTTAGGACCAAGAATATATAGCGCCGGTAGAACAGAAAAAAAATGGGAGATAAAATAAGCAAAGGAAAAGACATTATGTAACACTTGAATTCTGTCCTTTAGTTAAAGAAAATATCAATAAAAAAAAAAGCACTACATCTATAAAGAAATCTTTAAGAGCATCGTACTCTGCGGCTGCGAAGCTTGACAATTAACCCAAAACTTAGAAACTTCTTGCTCTCGAGATGGACTACTGGCGAAGGTCAGCTGGACTATCATGACTGGACAAAAACCGGAAACGAAAGAATATAGAAAGAATGTATGACATGTAGAAAGAATAATAAATTCGAAAGCTGGTTTTGAAATGGAGGCTCACACAGAAACGAAAGAGAGGAAGTTCGAAAACTACAAGAATTTGTGGCATCCAGAGAACCACGTTGGAAAGAAGAGGCTGGCGACAGCAAATAATCAAATGATAATAAAAAAAAAATGTAAAGCTTCCTTAAAATCATGATTTTAATTGTAAAACCCATATTTTCAGTAAATAAAGAATATTTCTATAAAATATATACTAGTTCATCAATATTAATTAATCAATACTGATTAACCAATACTTAAAAGAAGAATATTTATTATTTTTAATACCAAATAGGTAATAATGTTTGGCAAAAAATTAGTTGTGCTGTGGCAATGTTATAATGCCATAATGAACAATTTTTGTAAGGCGAAAGTTAAGTACTGTGGCTAATTAATTTTGTGCAAAGCTAGTCAGGTTTTTTTTTCAACAGTTTCTTTTCTGTCCTGAATAAATTATTAATGATCTTTTATAAAATAACTTTAAAAGCTTTTTTACTTTTTTTCTTTAAGAAATTAATCGTTTATTTAAAAATGTTTAAACTTAAAAACCACAAAGGAGCGTGATTTTATTGGAGACAATATTTCATTTTAGGTTGGTTGCGTTCGAAGATCTGTTTGTTTTTTTTTTAAGAATAGCGTACTAATAACATAGAGCTTTTTCGTTTTTTTTCTTAAAAATTTATCGAACAGGAAAGAGGAGGCAAGTCGGATCATACTCCTCATTTTAATTTTATGTTACAATACAAATGTTTCTGCCTGAAAATTTGAAATATACTTCAGAGCACCGTGTATAAATGTTAAACCAACAAAGGGGAAAAGTAAAATGAACCGTCAAATGCATTGATTTCGTTGGATATGATGGTGGCATAGACTATAGACACACACACGTTTTGTTGTTGTAGGGGTAATGTACAGAACAGAGCATGTATCTGTTCATAGATTAAACACGATTCATTTAAAGAAAGATAAATAAATATTTAGTCCCAGAGTACTGTTTATTTAACTGTGGAGTTAGATTTTATTATGTTTAAGTTACCAAACGAGAGTTACTGTAATAAAATAAACAGAATTTTAATGAAAAGCGTGCGTTTATTCTTTTGTCACTTTTTTAATTATTACCGTTGCGTTAAGTAGTTGTAAAGTAAGGTCATCTGGGTTGAGAGATCAGCAGATGAGTAAATGAATAATCTTTCTTTAATAAGCAAATATTTTGAAAGTATTAATTTATTGCTTGAAATGGTGTTTTGAATTTAAAAAAAGCAATTTTGTAAGAACTAGGAGTTGTGAAGGGTAAAATGCTCTTTAATTATTAAAAAAAACCGGTCAAGTGCAAGTTGAACTTGCACAATTAGTGTTCCGTACGTTGATTGCTTTTAAAATAAAAAAAAAATTGTCACAGAGGTATAAAATGATCAGTGACTTCACGAAATACACCCCAAATGAGTTTTCAACAAAGTTTGTTTCCAATCTTTACTGAAATCTGATGACCTTGAAATTTTTGTTTTTTTTTATATACCATATAAATTATTAAAGGTAATGCACTCGTGATAATTTTCGTTCAATCTACACCCCGTAGAGAATATTCCAGAATTTTTTTCGAAATTTTTTGATAAGTACTTTTCGAGATAAGGCCCGGGACAGCGATTTTTTGCGAATTTTTAAAAATAATGCAAAGAAAAGTGCGCGTAAGTATAATATATATATATATATATTTTTTACTCGTGTTTTCACAAGCTTTCATTTGACACCACACTCGATGACCTAGTAAAAAAAAACTTTTTTTTTACTTCCGACTTCACCCCCCAAAAACTAACCCCTTAAGTCAAAATTTAATTCTCAAAACTACATGGCTCTGATGAGGCCATCAATTCCTATATTATTACCAAATTTCACTTTTCTATGTCAAATAGTTTCGGAGAAAATCGGGTGTGACAGACAGACAGACAGACAGACAGACAGACACCGAAGTGATCTTATAAGTGTTCCGTACGGAACACTAAAAAGCAACTTAGAATAAGCAAAGTAGACCCAAACAAATCTAGCAGCTGGCGCAAAAACGTCCCCGTAGCGTTATAAATTGGAACGTACTAGCTCAATTAGATGTAATACTGCTCAATTTCAACAGTGATATACTATAGGAAGTCTTTTTATAACACGTCTAATATCTTATAAAGAAGACGTAAAAGAAGCGTTACATTTTGTGTTAGTTAAGAAACGATCTGATATTACAAGGATTTAAATTAGTAAACGAGTGCTACATTGAGAAAACCAATTTCTTCAAATTTGTTTCGTGTAACAGCCAAATTTATTTTAACACTGGCTGGTTGAGATATACGAAGACGATTTTGTTTAAGTTTTCTACGTAGCTACGAGGGAAATCAAATATAAACCGGAATTCTTTTTTTTTAAATATATTTTTGCAATAATGAAAAAAAAAACAAAAAAACCTTATTTTTTACGTCATCGTAAAATGAAGGTCGCGCTGAGGCGCGCACGAATGTTTCTACGCCTTCGTTATTTTCAAAATGCGTGCCTCCCGATGCTTCTTTCCAAGGGCCAAACAAATAAAAGTCGCAAGGCCACAAATGCGGGCTGTAGGGCGAATGTTCCAAGTGCCTCCAGTGCTTTTATTCCAATTTTTGTTGAGTCAGTGCAGCTGTGTGGGGCCAAGCGCTGTCGTGAAGTAGTTCTACACTCCGAATGGGCAGGTCTCGCATTTTTTGTCGATAAGGGAGTCTAACTTGATCGAGGAGTTGACAGTAGTAGGCAGCGTTAATGGTACGTCGCTTATTGAGAAAACAAACCGCCTTAATGTTCGAATCTGTGATGCTGGTCCGAGATCGGCGAGAACATTTTTCGTGTCAGTTATAGACTTTTCCAAAGCGTCTTTTTATCGAACTGTTTCGTCAGTGTTTGCAAAATTTCAAAAGGTGTTACGTTTTCTAGAGTTAAAAAAAAATTGTAAAAACTACAAAACGTAACGAACGAGTACCGCGCACCACCATATCACAGACAACAACATGAATCACTCGCCACCCTCAACGACATCCACACAACATCACCCCGAATCACCTCTCATACAAACACTTAAAGCAAAAATGGAGTCACATCTAGCTCGATGGTCAGGCACCGACCCCACAACAAGAAATCCCATCCCTCGTTTAATCTTCAGACAGAGCACGCAACCAATCCTCAACACACTAAACAAGCACATAATACCTCAGTATATAACGGACTCAAGCACAATCGAAGACATTCACACAATAATATACGCAGCAGCAATCACCACTCTAACACAAAATAATCAAAAACTCCCTCAACGACAAGGAAACCCCAACAGGACAAAACCAAAATTCAAATGGCAAATAAGAATAGAAAACAAAATCAACAACATCAGGAGAGATCTAGGACATCTTACCCAGTTTATAAGCGGGAACGCGTCCAAAACGTGTCACACAGGGGGCAAACAAGATCAAATCTAAGTCTCCCAACAGAACACTGCGTTTCGTCAAAGTACTTAGAAAAGCGCCAGTAGGTCGATAACCAAGCAATATTTTGTATGACGTTATTTTCATGGCTAGGTAAATATCTTAAAACACCTTGTATCCTCTAAATAATGTGGAACCGGTGCCTGTGTTTTGGAAAAACCAACAGGTAGTATTTCATTTAAAAAGTTTTTGTTTAGTTATAACGGGTTTGGTTAAATTTGTTACACCATTTTTTCTTTTCTGTATAACAGAAAGTAATATGAAGACGTACTTTTCAAGAATCATGCTACTTTCATACAGAGTATTTTGTAGTTGACGGTTATACTTTAAATTAAATACTATTTTTTCATATACTAAATGGTATAATTATATTGGCAAGTGATCGTTTATTCGTGTAGTCGACGAAATATCTTCAATCTTTCAAGGTATTTTATTGTTTTGTGACATTTTAAAGTGTTACAATATTGACTAAAAAGGTTAACAGCGAAGAAGATGAGCTTGAGAGTTTTTAACAGTATCTATTCTGCTCAGAGGCATTCGGCTTGGGAAATATTATCGAAACACAATTTTAATATTTAAATTTTACGTAACGTCTTCTCGCAATAATAGTAATTATTATAAATAAATCACAGGGGAGTGCTAAAAGAGTTTTGTTAAATAATGAAGGACTAATACATCTATTAAAAATTGTGTTTCATCGTTATCGCATCTCCGAAAACAAATTAATACTATTCAATTATAGAAATTGCGAAATTTACAAGTTATGGAAACTAAACATTAAGAAGATTTTTTTTATTAATTTTGTAACAATGTTGTAATTACGTTTCTTGTTACAACTAAAAACAATAAATGGTTAAATTTGCATAGAAATAATTTGAAAGGATTCATAAATCACTCTAACAGCAGGTTTTATTAGGTAAGGAGTTCATTGAAAATTATAACATTAAAAAACTTGTAATGGGCATTTTATAGGATTCATGATAGCTTCTGCTAATTATTTGCAGATGATGTGTTGTTCTATTTATTTAAGTTTAATAATAATAAACATACGTTTTTTGGAGTGAAAAAATCAAATTTTCTTGATTTTATAATATATTTTTTTAAGAAATGTTCCATCGGATTCTGATTTCATTAACATGCAATATATTTTCCATTATGAATTTTTGTTGTTGCAAACTCTGTTTCCATTTTATCATAAGGAGTTACATACACTTCGAATCTTCAAAAATTCGATTTTTTTTACGGATTTTTTTAAGAAAATTCCATTCCATAACAAGGTTATAACATTAAATGTGATGACGCCGGATTGGGACCGCTACCTGTTTTCAAACACTGTCTGCAATATTACTCAGTCAATTTTTAATATTTTTTTAAATCTTAATAATTATTTTTTCTACAAAATGCCGAGAGGTTCTTTTTAATTTTTCTAATAGACAATTTTTTATAAATAACATAAATTTTTCGGTCGAAATTTGCATACTAAGGTTTGAAACACCGTAAAACCCTGCGACAATTTTTAAACTATATTATTTTACAAGATTAATTTTTATTTGTGCACATTACACAGGTATACAAAAAAATACTCTGTCTTTTAAGTGAGACAAGTGTTTTTTTAAGGTTTTTTTTTAGAAAAAACACTTAAAGTTGCCAAAAAAAACTATTAAATTGAAAAAAATGAATTTTAATAAATAATGTAAAACTGTATAATCATTAAAATTATGGAATAAAACTATTATTTTGGACATCTTTAAATTTTCTTAATCTACATTTATCGTAAAGGCTTAAAAATATTATCATGTTTAATAAAAAACACGCATACACCACTTTTAACTTAGCTACGTAGCAAAGTGCTGTTTAAAATAAAGATGTGCAACTGCTAAATTAAAAAATTGTTTCTAATTCTTATTAATATTGCACAAAACTATTATTTCATTGCATTTATTTATTTAAAAAAAAGCATTTTACCAACCACATAGTGCCCTTGTAAGTATTAAAAGCGAGCTTTTTGTTGAAACTGAACATAAATCTTTGTTTTTTGATGTCAAGTCAGGATTAAAAACTTCAAAAAAACACTGGAAATAATAGTTTTATAAAAATTAAAAACAGTTTTTTAATTTGGCAGTTGCACATATTTATTTTAAATAGCATTTTGCTACGTAGCTTAGTTAAAGATGGTGTATGCGTGTTTTTTGTTAAACATGAACACTAAAAACTAATATTTTAAAGTTTTTATGATAAATATAGATTCAGAACATTTAAAGATAATAATAGTTTTATTCCATAATTTTAATGATTATACAGTTTTACATTATTTAATAAAATTTATTTTTTTCATTTTAATAGTTTTCTGACAACTTTAGGTGTATTTTATGAAAAAACCTTACTGTAGATATCTTTTTCTATGATTTTTTGAATTCAGCATAAAAAAATACTTAAGAAAACACGTGTCTCACTTAAAAGACAGAATTTTTTTTGTATACTATGTTATTTTTTGTGAATTTATCCTGCAGACAAGGAGGTGCCATAGTCCGTTATCAGTGGTCCATTTAACCTGATAAAAAATAATATTAATATACATACTTATTGCAGCGCCTAGGTGTAGGTAATCCCCTAACAAGTATAAAATGGATTGCACGGAGAAAAAATATTTAATTTCTGAAACTAATGTTTTAATTGGGATCGATAAATAATATCATAAAATTCAAAGGGTTTAACAGTTTTAGCACTAAGACGAAAATTTAATTGTTCGATACCAATTAACCATTAGTTCCATTAATTAATTACATGCTTTATGTTTTCCTTTAAACTACGTTGGGATCTTAGAATCTTTGATGCAACGGCATTACACAACAGTTATCATCATTACACCAAATACTTCATTCTTATACTCGACGCATGTCTCGCTAACCATGTTATTTTATTGACTGTGAAAACAATCATAGCTCCTGATGATGCTAACCTGGTTAACGAAACAAGGGTTGAGTGGCAAAATGAAATATTTGGTATAGTGGTGGTAACTGTTGCGTAGTGTCTTTCTTTGTGTAACACGTAAGAAATTTAAAAAATCCAAGCTATTTGGTGCAGTTTAAGAATCTCAGTACTGGCTTAATTCGGTAGCTCGATTGAAATGAGTCGGTGTTTAAAAGATTCGTCATGATTCCGCGAGTAATACTGGTTATATAGCTACACCAAAAATCTAGTATGGCAAAGAGCAAACGCAATTTTATTCAGATTAGTTCAGTTTTGCCAGGTTTCGATAATCCGACTTTTATAAGGAAAAAATATACAGCGTGTTAAAAATAAAAGATATTTTAATCTCTTATTATTTAAAAATAAATCTAAGTAAAGGTACTTTAAAACATTTAAATTAAATTTTTATTTTCTTGTTCTGATGCTTCCCATAACCTATTTAATTAAAAATGGATGTTTTCTCACAGTTGCACTTTACCACTAATTTATTGTTGCTTTAAAAAAGCTAATGCAAATTGGTTGTATTGTTGCAGCTAAAAAAATGGACAAATAATATGTTTTATATATGAGGCGTTGCGGATAGTAAGGGCGAACTCAACATTGGGTCAAATTTTTTTTTTTTTATATAATTCTATTTTATAGTACTTTTCCTACATCACATACCGGTCTAATTGTTGAGTTTGCCCTTGCTTCGCTTTCAAATTTCAGTATCAAATAAATGAAAAATTTCGAACAGGCGATAGCCGGGCGGGTAGTAAGGGCGAACTCAACAATTTCGCGCGGAGCAACCGCCGGTATTGCGTCACTAAATGAGGTTTACTTGAAATTTTACGCTTTCTGCGTGTTAGTTCAAGTTAATTTTAAAGTTAATACGTTTATGTTTTATTTGGTTTTGTTGCTTCTTTTTTTAAGAAAAGTATGGCGCAACCTGGACCTTCTAGTAGTGAAGTAAGTGTACAACATTTAGATGATAGTGCTGTGTTGGGTTATTCGCGAAAGAGACCTGCTAAGATGAATGATTGGCAAAAAAACGAGTGTAAGTTGAAACGAAATTCAGGAAGTGCTTCATTTCAAGAAATAACAAAAGGCACGTTATTGCCCGCAAAATTGGACCTCCTTGCAAGTGTGGATGTTTTGAGAAAATAGGCGCTGAACTGGTCACCAATATTTTTGACTCTTTTTGGCAAATTGGAAACTATGATCTACAGAATGCTTACTTATCAAAATTGTTGATCTGCAATGATGTAAAAAGATCTTACGTAAAGGGGCGTCCAAGTCGTATCCTGAGACGCATTCAATATAATGTGACTGTTGATCACGCTAATCGTGAAGTTTGTCTTACTGCGTTTTATAACATTCATGGCATCTCTGAAAAGCGCGTTCGAGTCGTACTTGACAAAACCAGCAGAACTGGAACTGTTACAACGGATCAAAGGGGGAGGTGTGAACCCGCGAAGAAAGAAAATAGGAAATGGCGATCTTTCTAAAGTAAAAGCACACATCAGTCATTACAGTTGCGCCAAAAGCCCTCATCGAAAATACTTACCTGTTGGACTTAATATTAAAAAGCTCTATTCTCTTTACAATGAATGGCTTACGGAAAATTACCCTGGTTACAGCCCGGTAAATCAGCACTATTATCGTGATACGTTTAATATGCAGTTCAAAAGTATAAGTTAATGATTGAAAGCTGTCGCCGAAAAAACCAGTTTTGCGTTGTCCAACTTAGACAGGACATGATTTTCAATTTATCTAATTTTCAAAAGAAAATTACTAAAATGCAGATGCCTGGTGCTAAGTTTAAAGATGGAAAGATCTTTGAATTTACAAATAACTTTAAGCAAGGTTTCTACATTCATTATGCTTACAATTTGGATGTTAAAACGGCAGTCAAACTACAAAAAGGCAAGGTGAAAAACTATGATCCTGATCATTTTCATTTGGCCAGTGAAACACTGACGAGACTTTACAGTGCTCCCATTAAAATACCAGCCCCCAAATTAAAGGACATTCAGGACTTGTTACCGTGTGTTCCCCTACCTTGGAGTCTGTACTTTACTAACATTATAGCCTCTCAAGGCGCAGCAACGAATAAGAGCACCGAATATGAAGATGTTATGGACGATGACCAAATAGATTACAACTGAACTTGGCTAATTATTTGTTTCTTTTCTTTAGTTTTTTTTATGTTAGTTTCAATACCATATTTCCACTGTTTTGTATGTTGTATCAGTAACTATTTTGTAATAACAAAATCTTTAATTAAAACAATAACCTTAAAATTAAATAAAATGTGTTCAAAATTTTTAATACCGGTCTAATTTTTTCCCAGGTATTGCCAATTTTAGGTGATAGTGTAGCATCAGAAACGAACAGTAAAATATGTAAAAAAAAAAAAATACACAAATAAATATTTAAAAAACATTTAAAAATTCACGGAATACACTATTCTACTTAAGTAAATAATAAAAAGCTAATAAATTATAAATAAATAATAAAAACCTAATTTTGCCAATATTTTGTTGAGTTCGCCATTTAGATCATTTTCTATAAATTCAATTTTTTCGAAACTTCATTTTGTCGAGTTCGCCCTTACTATCCACAACGCCTCATATAGGTACAATGCCAGGCCTGGACTATGCGAAATTTTAAAAAAATAATTGTACAAATTTATGTATATTGCCACTAAGATACACTAACAAAAACAAAGCAACTAACAAAATAATTCAATATTCTCCAAGACAAAGAAAAAAATATGCCTAAAACCATAGGGACTACTCCTGCTTTCAACTATTATTTGAAATCAATATTTTATTTCATTCGAGAGTTATCGTGCCAACATCCTGACACAAAAACGGGTAGTCTATGTTTTTTCTGTCTTCCAGGAACCCTGAAAAAGAAATGCAAAATCCTGGAAGGGTAATTTTTTTTGCGGGTACATAATACCTTTTAGCAAGGAAAGGAAGAAGAAAAAAATATGTGATGGTTGAAGATAAGGTCAAAAATCAAGGTTAATGTATTTCGTTAGTAGATTATTTTGGTATATCTATTATGATTACGAAAAAATCAAAAAATTTAAATTCAATTTACATCAATATCGTTACAAAAACTATTCAGGATTTATGTGTACTGACTTAAATATAATATTTAGTATACATATAGTAATTGAAGTAATAGCGCAGGAACCTTTTCTGGTTTTACTAAAATGAATTTTTAAGCATAATTATCTATAGTCAAATCTTTAAGGAGGTTAAATGGAGTTCCTTGGAATATATCACGTTATACACCGTTTTTTAGGGTTCTTAAAGTCGAAGAATCTGAAATGATGTTATTTTTTCATTAGCTATCTTCATTTTTTAGTGTTCCGTATGGCAGCAGTTTTTTTTTATTCCCACTTCACAGCAATTTACCTCCAAATTTGGAACCACTTGTCCACCTGCCTTTTCACTTCGTCGTCATTGGCGAAGCACCGACCGCCAAGGTAATTTTTGAGCTCCGGAAACAGATGGAGAGAGTACGCAGGTGGTTTCGAAAATCTTCCATATCGAAATTTGGCCAGAAGACCCATGAATTTCTGCGGTTGATTGACTTTTTGCAGTAAAAAAAGGAATAACACTGCGTATTTCATAACTGGCGGCAACCCGACTCTTGAGCAGTTTAAGACTGCTGAACTAACTACGAGTTGCTGCCACTATATCCAAACTAAAACTCTCTGCACTCAGGAACTATCTATGTCACTCGTACTTTGACATAATAATAAGGGATATTTATTTTTTTGAATACCCTTCGTTTAAAGACTGATGTTTCGGTTATTATTATTTTTGGAAAGACTGGCTATTGACGGGTGTCTATTTAAAAAAGCCTATTGCACCTTTTTTAATGTAAATCTTCTGTTTCAGTCTGATCCTGTATAAAGAAACATCTCTGAGTATATCATCAGAGACATTAACCTAAATCGCTGAAATATGTCAAGTTGAGGCGCTTAATAAAAAACGCTGGCAGATTGGCGAACCGTGTTTATTTTCATTCTAAATCTGACTTACCGTTTTCCAGACTAAAAATAAGTTAAACAAAACGTCTGAGTGATGTCCTAGGCTTGTTTTTAGATCCCATATTGTTTTGTCTGATACTCGGTTTTATTATAATGCTTGTAATATGCGTAGGTCGTGACGAATATTCGAGTAACGTTATAGCAAAAATAACTTTAACGTAAATAGTCTTTATACTAATATTTCTTTTAAACATCTGGTTCCAAATGTTATATATCAGCTTGTTGTTTTAGCACTAGACCGTTACGTGTTCCGGTAATATCTACCGATTTTTCAATTTTATGACAGTTTATTGTAAACATAAAAAGTTATTAATAATAATAAGGACTACATGTCGTTTCTTTTTTTCTGTTAATTATTGACACAAAACGGTGAATTTGACAGGGCTTATCCCTTCTTCGCATATAATGGACTAAAAGTAATTGCAATTAGAATAAGCTCTTCATGACAAACAGAAACAAAAAAAAATCTTTAAAATATGATGTTTTAGCCTTAGTAAGTAAATAAAAAAATAAGCTTTTTCTTGGGGGAGGAGATCATTCTGGTAGTCACGTCCTATTCGCTTATAAAAACTATGCTAGTTAAGAAGTATTGAATAAACAATCTGATTTTCCGATTCACTCCCAGAACTATGGAAAAATTCCTATATTACTATAGTAATTCTATAAAATTTATCGATACCCTTTCTTAGAAGTGGTATCACTCAAAACCTATAAATTCAGCTTAGCTCAGTTTAACTAAGCTAAATTATGGGTTCTTTTCTCACTACGATATGTCACCCAAAATTGAAATCAAATACTTAATTTCGTTAGAAAGTTATCGTGGCAAAGGACACGCAGGCAGACAAAACAAATCTGAAAATTGTGCTTTTCGTAATCTAAGGATCCTGAAAACGTGAAGAAAGGCAAACATCTCTGAAGGTTTATGATACTTTGCTTAGTAAGGGAAGTAAGAATATAAATTTCATAATAAAAAAAGTAATTTTTTAACTTTGATTAAGATTTTTATTTTCCTTAAACTCCTCCTCCTCCTTAAACCTCCTAACTCGTGAAAAAAATGACCCACTCAAATTCTGGACTCACCTTCACGTTTCAGGGTCCTTAGTGAGTGAGAAACATGATTTCTTATTTCCGTCTATCTGTCTCTCGGCTGGCAAGATAACTCTCAAGCAAAATGAGATATCGCTTACAAATCTGGAACACAATATTTTAAATAGGAAGGGAACCTGTAGTTTTTTGAGCTACCTTGCCTCAAGAGAAGGTGATGAAAAAGGTAGAGGTCGATAAATTTTGTATATTTAGTATTATAAAAAATATGCCTTGTTTTTGTTTGTTACAATGGATAAATTGTAAAAAGAAAAAAAAATTAGAATCGAACATATAACTAGTTGAATGGATGGCGGAGGCAGTTAGAAAGATTGCCTCGTATATATCGCATTATACGTCTTTTTCAGGGTTCTTCTATTCAAGGTAATGGAAAATCTTTTTGTTTCTTTATTTTCAATTTTAACTCTGCTAAACTATCTTCTTTTAATTATTTTACCAATTACTACTATAATGGTGGTATATTAATGCAATGGATAATATTATAATAACCCGCCTAACTAGACTCCGAAGTTAAGCATTATCAAAATTTGTAAGGTTAAAAATGAGAGACATATTTCCTTCATTCAAAAACATCATATAAATATATTTTTGCTGGTCCGCTAAAAAAATAGACACACGCCAGACTATTAGTAATAAGATTAATAGACTTTGTAACACAATTTTGTAACAGGTTTACCGGCAACAGTTTAGTTTGTAGATCAATTAGTTCTTAAAAATTTATTTGTAATTTTTTTAGAGCTTGAATAATAATTTGAACAGTTACAACATCATTTTTGTTGGCAATTAGACCTCCACGTTTTGGCCATTAAAATAATATTGCTTAAAGCTTAATGATTTTTAAATATACCAATCATGACTAATTTTTGGCCCCACACGTTGGATTTACCCTGCGCGTTTAATGAATAGTTGCTAAATATAAAAATCTGAATGAAAAGGATATTATTTATAAAGAAATAAAATAAATAAACGTTTGTTTCCTTTGGACTGATGTAAATGTATGTACAACGTAATACAAAGATAAAAGTATAAGATTACTGTTTTATCATAAACTAAAGGACTATGTTATATACTTAACACAAAATAACAATATTCGAGGTTTAAATGCGCCTATTTTATTAGCACATCTAGCAAATTCTGTATGTACAGATATTGCATCGTGTCCGCTCTGCCTCTGTTATTGCTGTTCACTCAGGGATGCTTCTCTTTCCCCTGCTGCTCAATATTTTGATTATCTAAAATTTACATTGGGTTACATAGTCTAATAACATAATAATTAGTCTGTAGTATTACCTTTGCACAGTGTACTAACAACCACTATCTGTATATAAGTTGCCTCTATTAAAAACAGCATTCGGCTTTTCCAAACTGTGTTAATTGAATGAATACAGTGTAGCGTATTCGGGCAACGATCATCCTTCAAATTTATTTGACTCAGTAATTGATTCTTTTTTTTTTTAATAATCGACTACTCAGTTTCAAGGGTACCAGTGTTATTGTGCATAGTACCAGTGATATTGTGCATACCTTTCATGTACGCTGAGAAAACAAAATATTTTTACGCTGTATATAACATAGTAACGTAGCCAGGCTCAAACGATAAGCATATGAATAGAAAAAGATTTTCTTTAGAGAAAGCGGAGAGAGAGGATTTTCTTATAGGGGAGGGGGGCATTAAAACTCTGGGAACACAGCCCCTTGATGAAAAGAATCTTTTTTACCCTGGAACTATAAAGACTCAACCCTTTTCAACACCTTAAACTAAAAATCAATGACCGATAATATAACGCTCAATTTAAAAATCGATCAACGGTTGGGGGGAGGGATTTTTTATAATAAAAAATCCTTCATATAATGGAACTTTGATAAATACACCCAATTTAAAAGCTGATGACCCGAGGGGAAGAGGGAGAGGGGTGACGGAATATGCCTCCCGGGCTACCCGACACAAATGGCAGATATATTTATTACATAGTGGTTAATTGAAATAACGCTTGTCATTTCATGCGAGTACGGAAAAAATGGTGTGTACGAACAACAATCTGACGACTGACGACAGATGGCTAGATTTAGCTGATCTCCAACTTTGGTTGCCGTACTAGAAGTAGTTTGATTTTAAAGTATTGTAGCAAGTGTACACTTTCCATTCCAGTGGATTCCTAGGATTTGTTCCAAGTCGCTGAAAACCGTATATTACACCGCCCAATATTCAGTACAGTAGTTACTGCACGTGTACATTTAGTTTTTAGTTGAAATTGGAACAATCTAAAGCATTTCTTTACAAAGTAATGATTTTTATTGTATTTAAATATAAATGTGACTAATTTTTGTTCTAAAATAAGATTGATTTAGGCGGTATGTTAGCCATGAGATCGTAAAAAGCCTGAATGAAAGTTAAATCCACTGTAGTAGTAAATTTGAATAGAGTCCAATCAAAGTTGGCTTGTAACTTACTATATCTCCGCGTAACAAATGTTTTATTTACGAATGCATGGGCGAGAATATGGGTGAGAAAACAGGTAGAAAAGCTAATCTAAGGCAAGACATTGAAAACTGCGTGGTCACAACACAGTATTCTATGCATTATAATACTATACCTCCTATTGAATCTGCATAAAAATAAAACCATTTTATGTATAGAGAATAAATTTAATGAAGTTTGTGCTTTCCGCGCTGAAGGAAGTATTGTTTTTCTAGGAAAATAATATTGCGAGGTTTTTGTATTTCAGAGTCCCGAGATCACGTAAAACAAATTGAAACAACTGTACTTCAATTCAGATTTTCGAAGAAGTGTTGTATCAAGAACCAGTACAAAATGGAGAAATTATAAAGAAGAAGGTTCAAAGGGGGGGCATATGGATACAAAGAACCCTTTGGGTGTAAATTGTTAGAATTCCATCGCAGGCAGTGGTTCTGTGAAAGATTTCGCCTCCTCTCTTATCGATTTTAAGTTTACTGTGTTGGGTGGAGGATCTAAGCTTTTTTAGTTTCAATGCAAGAGATTTTTTTTTTTTTCATTAACGAGTTTTGCTCTTCGATTGTCGTTTAGCGGTCCTCTGTTTGTCGATTGACTCTCTCCTTTGTAAGAAGTTCCGTTACTAGTGTTTTATTTTTTAAAGAAATGTCCTTTGTATCCACATACCTCTCCACAACCTATTGAACTTAAGCCACAATTTTAAACTGAAATAAATAGTAAGGAGGACTGGGGTATTAGCAACCCATTATTTTGTTTTTTTTTTTTTCCTTTTTTTGCGAAAAAGGGCTTATTTTTAATATAATATATAACACATAGGCTGAAAAGTTTTTGTTCTAATACATAGATGTCACCCTTTTTAAAAAATCCATATGATTTTTAGGAACTACCAACCTTCAAACGATACGTGTCAAAATTTCATGACATTTCGACGATTAGTTTACAAGTTACAGTGGTTTTAGTGACGCTACTTTTTATATTTTCAAAACAATGGAAAAAATCGAATTTCGTGTATTGATTAAACACTGTTTTTTGATGGGAAAAAATACCGATCAAGCAAGACAATGGCTGGATAAGTGTTACGGGAACTGTGTCCCTGGAAAATCACTCATCATTTACTGGTATGTTAAATTTAAACGCGGTCGTACAGATGTTGAACGCTCTGGACGCCAAAATGAGGTGGTTACACCGGAAAACATCAAAAAAATCCATAACATTAAATAGATAACCGTAAAGTGAAATTGCATATTTTGCATGAACATTTGGGCATGAGAAAGCTCTGTTCGAAATGGGTACCGCGTTTGCTCACAGTGGACCATAAACAACAACGTGTTGATGATTCTGAACGCTGTTTGGACCTGTTTAAGCGCAATAAAAAGGATTGTTTCAGGCGATATGTGACAATGGATGAAACATGGATCCACCATTACACACCCAAATCGAATCGGCAGTCAGTTGAGTGGACAGCAGTCGGTGAAAGCCGCCCGAAGCGACCAAAGACACAACAATCGACTGTGAATGTTTTGGCCTCTGTATTTTGGGATGTGCATGAAATGATTTTCTTCGACTATGCTGAGAAGGAAAAAACCATCAATAGCGAATATTATATAAAATTATTGGTGCAGAAATCGCAAAGAAACGGCCCGAAATGAACAAAAAACGTGCTCTTTCTTCAAGACGCCGCACCGTATCCCGTGGTTACGATGGCAAAATTGCATAAATTGAAGTTCGAATTGCTTCTTCATCCACCGTATTCTTCAGATTTGGCTTTTATCTATTCGCAGACCTCAAAAAAATACTCGCGGGAAAGAGATTTGGTTCCAGTGAACAAGTTATCGCCGAAATTGAGGCCTATTTTGAAAGCAAAGACAAATAGTTCTACAAGAAAGGTATAGAAATGTTAGTAAAGCATTGGACTGATTGTATCGCTCTTGAAGGAGACTATGTTGATGACTAAAGTCGAATTTTGCAAAAAAGAATGTGTTTTAAGTAGCTAGACCAAAAACTTTTCAGCCTACATGTTAAGTGGTAAAAACAGGACGAGTGGATGAGTAGGTAAAAGCGTTTATATTACAATTTATACTTGCAAATGCAGTAAGTACTGTAGAATCACCCATCCAGAAATTAAAGTTAAAATGGGTTTCTGAGAGACTGAAAAATATCAACGCCTAGTATACTATAAAGACAAAATAAGGAAATAACATTAAGTAGTTGTTCTTGTGTGTTACGTCAACATAAAGTAGCAAGTATACATTTACTGAACCATTAAAACAGCAACTTTGCAGAAAATTTCTTTGTTTTGTTATTTTCTGCATTTCACGCTTTATTGGAAACATTAGATTTTATCATTTATTTTCGGCTACCGCAAAAATTACCTAATCGCTCGTGTTTGGTTACACATTTGGCGATTTTTTTTTTTAACCATGAAACAGTTGCATTGTTGTTGTTACTGGTTTTAATACTGTAAATTTTAACGAAATTTTACACAATCTTAAACACAAAAAAAAAACCTGCCAAGTGCAATTCAGATTGCGCTATTAGTTTTCCGTACGGTGATTGCTTTTAAAATAAAATAAAATTATATCTCGGTATAAAAGCGACTCGCCACTCGGTTAAAGTTACCTCCTCCATACGTCAATCTATAGTTTCTTTTTATACCAGATATATTATCAAACGTAATGCACTCGTGATAATTTTCGCTCAATCTACACTTTATGGAGAATATTTTAGAAAATTTTCAAAATTTATTGATTTTTCGAAACAAGGGAGGGGGACATCGGTTTTTGTCAATTTTTTAAAAATAACACAAAGAAAAGTGCGTCAAACTATTACATCATAGGTATTTTTGAAATCGTATTTTCACAAGCTTTCATTTGACATCCCACTCGATAACCTGGTAAAAAATATATTTTTCTTCATTTTCAATTTCACCCTCCAAAACTAACCTCTTAAGTCAAAATTTAGCTTTTAAAATTACACGGCTCTGATCGGGCCATTGACTCCTATATATGTGCCAAATTTCAACTTTCTATGTTAGATAGTTTCGGAGAAAATCGGGTGTGACGGACAGACACTGAAACGATCTCATAAGTGTTCCGTACGGAACACTAATAATTTTTTTTCTTTCATTTTTCATTGAAACTGTTCAAGTATGAACAACCATCAATTTGCCTCACAAAATTCTTACAAACTAAAACTTAACCTACTGCTGTCCATCCATTGATAACCAGAAGTTTTCATTGCACTTCCATATAGGGTCTTGCACTACACTATGCTCTGCTTTTTGTTTCACTATACTATGCTCTGCTCTTTGTTTCACTGCACCATGCTCTGCTTTTTGTTTCACTTTACATCACTCACTACACCAAGCCCACCAGGTTTAGTCCTCTTCAGTCGGCGGTGCAGATTGGCGTTGTCGAGTAGTTGTAAGACCTCGGCGTTGGAATGGCGATGTAGGCGAGTTTCATGCTTCCTAGCAAAATGTTGGATCACTTCTTTAACAGAGGAGACCTTTAGATCTCTGTGAAGGTCTGAATTTCTCACGTACCAAGGAGCATGAACGATAGTCTACAGCACCTTACTTTGCCATGTTTGAATAATCTTGGCATTGCTGTCGTTTGTACATCCCCATATTTGGATACCATAAGTCCAAGTTGGTTTAAGGATCTGGTTGTAGAGTAGTAATTTATTTTGTACTGACATCTTCGAGTGTCGTCCCATTAGCCAATGCATCTGTCGAAATCTAATATCAAGCTCTTCACGGTTTTTCTTCACATGTTCTTTCCATTTGAGCTTTGTATCCAGGGTCATACCCAGGTATTTAGCGGTGTTGGCATATGGAACCACAACCCCGTATAAGTTAACTGATGGTATTTCTTCCAGTTTTCGATATGTGAAATTGGTATGTATTGATTTTAGCTCGTTAAGTTTTATTTTCCACTGTCTAGTCCATTCCTGTATCCTGTCGCTAGCTGCTTGAAGTTTTCTGGTGGCTTCCTGTACTGTTGGTCTGGTGGCAGGGATTCAGGATCAGCGAATTGAAAAATAACTTCCCTGTCTATTTTTAAACCTGATCAAACGTTATTTATTCACTTGCTTAGCATATTTCATGACGGCTAAACAAGTGAGCAATGACAACTATATCTTTCTTTTATAAATTTTGATATTATTACTGATATTAACAATATTTAAGCTTTTTGTTGATAACAATAATTGTGTAAGGAAATACAGATCGATTGATCAATACTGATGTACGTTCATTTTGTAAGCCACATTAAAAAGTTAACGTTCCTGAACCCGACATGGTTATGTCGGGGTACTCCATGCCTCTAATATCGTCATTCAATTTGCTGGGCGTTAATTTGGGAATAAATATGTCTTGGGAAAGCATAGCAAAGAGAGCTTCTCAAAAGCTGAGAATTTCAAACTAGAGAGCTTTACACTCCACAATAACTGTTCATTCTATAGAAAGCTCAAATTCGACCATGATGATGGAATACTGCTCCCATGTTTGGGACTCTGCTCCCAAATATACACTGCATTTGTTGGATTCTATTCAGAAAAGAGCTGTTCGCCTTATTGGAGACCCGGAACTGGCCAGCAACCTTGATTCGGATCATCGAAGAACGGATGGCGACTTGAGTTTATTCGACAAGTATTTCCATGGAAAGTGTCAGTTGGATGTAGCCAGCTTAATTCCTCCTAGAGCTGTGCATGCTAGAAATACACGTCGCGCTAATACTTCACATCCGTATGAGGTTCAGCTTGTTACTCGTCGTACAACCCTTTTCAAGCAGTCTTTTATATGGAGAACTTCATCCTTTTGGAATAATTTGCCCAGGATTGTGTTTCCGACCGAATACAATTTACAGCGATTCAAGGCCAGCGTGGATCGCTTTTTCCGCACAGGTGTCGCTCCTGTAGTGCGGGAGGAGCACTTGTGCTAGGCCTATAAAAAAAAATAGTCGAGGATTGTCATGTTGGCGACCGAATTAACGTATGAATTATAAATGACAAACTGACATGACTGCTACCAGGGATATAAAAATATAGTTGTAAATATTGCATCCTGTAAGAAGGCGCTGAGCCATCACCTTCAAGACAACGTACTTTATGGGGCGATAAGTGTAAAAATCGAAGAGGAGCTTTTAACAAAGAAAATCCATGTTGCTGGAACATATAGGCATAATTTGAAGGCCTTAAAACGATAAAAGAACATAACTTTATACATTGTAGCAACAGAAATGGCATAGTAACATATTAAATTTACACTGTGTTTATTTGCACTTTGCAACTTTTAATTTTATTGTAATCGCTATTCTAGTAAAAAAATAATATGTTCCACGAAACTACTAAGCCAATTTTAAGCAGACATAATCTAAAACATGGCATTACCATACCTTCTTATTTGTACAAGAACCTGCTTCAAATGCAGTTTTAATAAATAAACAATTGATTAAAGAACAACTGACAAAGTAGTTTGCCCAGAAATTCCCTCATAAAAATAAGTAAATAAAGATTAGTATGTAGTTAATTCCAGCGTTACTACTGGATAATTTAAAAGACTTAATGACACGTTATGATGAGATATTAATTACAAAATTATATCCAAAGCTACTCCATCTTCCACTGCATATACATGCGTTAATGTTATGCTGAAATTAGTTTGCAATCTCATTTTATGTACTATATGTGTACCAAATTTGAAATCGATTCCGTTCGGGCAATAACAGATTGACATATTGATGGAAATTGGAATGTTTCTAGTAATCTAAGAAAGAAGCTTGAAACCTGATGAAACGCAAAATCACTGGAATGATTGGTTTATATATATATATATATATATATATATATATATATATATATATATATATATATATATATATATATATATATATATATATATTTATATATATATGTAACATGTAAGGTGAAAAGTTTTTGGTCTAGCTACTTAAAACACATTTTTTTCTTGCAAAATTCGACTTTATTCATTAACATAGTCTCCTTCAAGAGCGATACAATCAGCATTTTTATAACATTTCTATTCCTTTCTTGTAGAAGGATTCGTCTTTGCCTTCAAAATAGGCCTCAGTTTCGGTGATAACTTCTTCATTCGAGCCAAATCTGTTTCCTGCGAGCATTTTTTTGATGCCTGCGATTAGATAATAGTTGCTGGAGTCCAAATCTGGAGAAAACGGTAGATGAGGAAGCAATTCGAACTTCAATTCATGTAATTTTGCCATTGTAACCAGTGACTTGTGACACGGTGCATTGTCTTGATGAAAGAGCACTTTTTTCTTGTTCATTTGGGGCCCTTTCTTTGCGATTTCTGCCTTCAAACGCGCCAATAACTTTATATAACATTCGCTATTGATGGTTTTTCTCTTCTCAACATAGTCGATCAAAATTATTCCATGCACATCCCAAAATGCAGAGGCCAAAACCTTCCCAGCCCACTGTTGTGTCTTTGGTCGCTTCGGACAGCTTTCACCGGCTGCTGTCCACTCAGCTGAATGCCAATTTGATTCCGGTGTGTCAGTGGTAGATCCATGTTTACCATAATTCATTGTCCCATATCGCATGAAAAAATCCTTTTTATTGCGCTTAAACAGATCCAAACAGCGCTTAGAATGATTAGCACATTGTTGTTTTTGGTCCACTGTAAGCAAACCCTGGTACTCATTTCGAACAGAGCTTTCTCATTCCCAAATGTTCATGCAAGATATGACCAACACGTTCTTTTGATATCTTCAGGGTGTCAGCTATCTTACGCAATTTCACACACAAAAAGATTATAAAAACCGATAACAGAAATGCAACATTAATCACATCGATAGTCAACAAATCAATACTTAATAAATAATTTATTAAATCTGGTCAAACTCATTTAGTCGTTAAAGCATTAAATTCCTCAGTTATTCGTTTTTAGTGTTCCGTACGGAACACTTCGGTTTCTGTTCGTCTGTCACAGCCGATTTTCTCCGAAACTATTTAGCATAGAAAGTTGAAATTCGGCACAAATATAGGAATTGATGGCCCAATTACAGCCATGTAGTTTTGAGGATTAAATTTGGACTTAAGGGGTTAGTTTTGGGGGGTGAAATCGGAAGTAAAAAAAAAATACCAGGTCATTGAGTGGGTGTCAAATGAAAGTTTGTAAAAATACGAGTTCAAAAATATAGATAATGTAATACTTGCGCACAATTTTCTTTACATTATTTAAAAAGAAATGGCAAAAAACACCCCTGTCCAGCCCGGACAGGCATTTCGAAAAATGCTGATCAGAAAATTTTGAAAAAATTCTAGAATAGTCTTCATAAAGTGTAGATTGAGCGAAAATTATCACGAGTGCATTACGTTTGATAATTTATCTGGCATAAAAAAAGACTGAAAAAAATATGTATTTCTCTACAAAATGGTGAAGGGGGTTATTTTCCACACATTACGTGCGTCGCTCGTCTACAGACAAAATAATTTTATTTTATGTATTTATAATTAAATTGAATCTTAAGATATATACATGTCAGGGACCTAATTAACTTAGCATGGGTAAGGATTTTATGCAATCACGGTACGGAACACTAATTGCGCAGGTCCAACTTGCACTCGACCGGTTTTTTTTTTCACTAAGCAATGAAAATACTTAACCTCATTAGTCCCCCCAATCAGCCCTTAATAACAATGATTTTTTCTCACGACTAGGACTTTAAAAAGTTAATAGGGAGCTCTTAAAATTTCAACACCCTTTCATAATTGAATCGTCTAGGTTTGGATCAAAACACAAGGTCATTTTCGTAATTTTACGGTGTTTTTATGAGCATCATAAACGTCACAAACACATGTCACTCGACGAAGCGTGTCAAATATTTCCATCTTACTAACAAAAATTGTGTAATAACAACCGTAATTTAATTATTGTTGTTTAGAGTTAAATTTCCGCTTTAAAAATATGTTTAGATTGTTTTCTGTGAATTTGTGCTACTGTTTTTATGGTGAAATTTAATGTACCTACTGACATTACAATATTTAACACTATTTAACACTATATATTTTTTATAGGTCCACATTAAAAAAATCTTTAAGGTTAAGTGTTACTTCATAATTATTACAAATCAACAAAAAACTTCGAATTAGATGTTCACTGAACTTGTTTAAAAATCCAACTTCCAGACATTAGTTTAATAAGGGTCTTCCAGTAGATGTGATTTTACATTAAACTATAGATATGTCAAATTCATTCTGCATCTTAAATGAAACTGGGCTGGGCATGTTGCTGGGTTTAAGGATGGGCGATTGAAAAAAGTGGCAGGGAGGCTTTCGTCCAGCAGTGGATAGTATAAGCTGATGATGATAGATAAAAGAACCAAACTACTTAAAAGATCGAAACATTCGCACAATTTTTAATACTTGAAATCATTAAAAGAGATTATTCTTGTACACCCTACTCTTGCGGTATCGTGTATGTTGGAGAAACAGGTCCATACAAAAACACAAATATTTCAAAGTTATATTTTATTAGATATGGAGCAAAACTACGCCAGCGAATGTTTCAAATAACAACATATTTCTCCTTTTTTTATTTTAAACATAACTTGTAACTGCGGTGTTTGATATTTTTTTTAACCTGACATCTTGCTTTGTCAGGTTCTTCTATACGACTCAATGGAAATAAGATCCTTTTATAAAAAGAATAATAATAACAATTTGCAAGGTGATATTCAAGATTTATAATATTATTTTAATTATTCTGTTTTAGGTAAACAATAATAAAAAAATTAATAAAATCTTACGAACTGGGTTACAAAACAAGAAAAGCCCTTTTTCTTTGCAATATCTAATTAAATCAAGACAATTTTCAGTCATACTGAAATATTTTGAAGTGTTTCTTTTTTTCTGAACTTCTTGAATACAAACTTAACTAACAACATATGTTAATTCTTCTTTTTAGTGTTCCGTACGGAACACGTATAAGATTACTTCGGTATCTGTCCGTCTGTCACACTCGATTTTCTCCGAAATTATTTAACATAGAAAGTTGAAATTTGGCACAAATATAGGAATTGGTGGCTCCATCAGAGCCGTGTAGTTTTGAAAGTTAAATTTTGACTTAAAGGGTTAATTTTGCGGTAAAATCGGAAGTGACATTTTTTTTACCGGGTCATCGAATGGGGTGCCAAATGAAAGCTTGTGAAAACACGAGTTCAAAAGTATATATAATGTAATATTCGCGTATACTTTTCTTCGTATTATTTTTAAAAAATTGCCAAAAATCGCTGCCCCCCTCTTATCTCGAAAAGTACTGATCAAAAAATTGTGAGAAAATTCTGGAATAATGTCCACAGGGTGTAGATTAAATGAAAATTATCACGAGTGCATTACCTTTAATAGTTTATCTGGTATATAAAAAAACAAAAATTTCAAGGTCATCACTTTTTTGAAGACTCACTTTGTGAAATCATTGATCATTTTATACTTCAGTAAATTTTTTTTTTTTATTTTAAAAGCAATCAACGTACGGAACACTAATTGCGCAAGTCCCACTTGCACTTGGCCGGTTTTTATTTTGAATAACCACGGTGTCTGATATTCTTTTTAACCTGACCTCTTGCTTGGTCAGGTTTTCCTATGCGGTAGAATGGAAATAAGATACTCGACAATTTAAATTATAATTTACAAGGTGGAATTTTAGATTCGTAACATTATTTTAATTAGTTTTAAGTGAATAATTATTTATAATAAACTTAATAAGAAACATTTTTGCAAAATTTCTTGAAATACTATACACCTATGATTTGTTTCATGTTTGTTGTGCATTTTTATTCCTATAAGTACCTTTAATTTTTCTTTTCGTCGTTACTTCAAAAAATACTTATGTTCCCAGTAACTGCAGTGGATACTCGATTCGAACCTTTTGAGAATGGTTGACAAAGACGTAGAATTAATAAATTGAGTATTATGATTTTAATATTTTATTACAGATCAAGATATGTATCTAATTTTCTTTAATCTTGTGACTGAATTATCAAGGTAACAACGTAATAGCAAATTAGTGTTATTGTTGCAGCATTGACCCATATACACATAAATAGGCATGAAAAGTAGCATCAAATAAGTGTGACTAAATGAAACAAAAAAATACAATTGTACACTACAACTAATGCTAATATAATAATGATGTCAATTTGCCTGTCTTAAAAACATCAAGCGAATAAGGAGAAAGAAAATGGTCCTCTATTATTAAAACAAAAAAGAGGCTTTCAGTTATAACTGCTGTTGTGTCATTGAGGAAAGAAGGTCGTTAGAGAAACCATCTTATTTATAAATTTGAAACCCGAAGTGGTTTTCTCCAGCGGAACCTACCTGATAGTGGATCACTCTCGTCTCTAGTATATGTTGTAGGACAATGCAGTAGATCACTGGCAAAAAATTGACACGTTAAGAGAAAAATATTATTTTATTTTTTAAGAATATAAATTACAGATGTAACTAATATTCGATTTCGTCGGGCACCGAATAAACGAATATATTGTTAGAGTAATACTAAATATTTAGTAAGGTTCTACGAGAATATTTATTAGATTTCCTTCCAGTCGAATGTAATATTTGAAATTGATGGCTGATCAGCTAAAATTGAATGTTTAATGCACTGTTAAAGGTCGATATGATTGTTTTCGCTCGGGAAGGTTATAGTAATTAGGTTTTTCGTCTGAATTTTGAATAAAATGTTTTACAACTTCGTAAAACTTTTATATTTTGATTACTTTCTCCATAAAGTGTTCCAGAAATTGTGTGTCATTGTAGAAAATTGTAAAAATTGTATACTGCGATTAATTTCCTCAAAGAACGTTCCCAAAATTTTCCCTTTGAGTTTCCTTCAGGTTTTTGAGTAGAGTATTCTATAACTTGGTAAAAATGTGTTAATTTTGTCAAATTTGTAAATTGAATGTTTTAGAGTTTTATTTTAATTAATTTTATTATTAATTATTTTAATTAATAAATTTTAGAGTTATTGTTTTATTTTAATTAATTTTCAGATAGAATGTTATAAAGATTTATAAGAACAGTGTTTATTGTGACTATACTCGAATTTCATCTAGAACTTCAAAAAACTGACTATTCCAATTAATTTGCTAAGAAAATCATGTGATCTGAAGTCCTGTAAGCAATCATTTATTTTGTGTATTTGCTTACATTTCATCTCTCTTCAAACAGTATAAAATAAGTTTAGGTTAATTGAGATTAGTCAGGTCACACTGTTTAATGGTAATAATTTATGAGAAAGAAAATATGTAACACATAGGCTGAAAAGTTTTTGTTCTGATACATAGATGTTGCTCTTTTCAAAAAATACATATGATTTTTAGAAAGTACCAACCTTCAACTGATATGTGTCAACATTTCATGACATTTCGACGATTAGTTTACAAGTTACAGTGGTTTTAGTGACGCTACTTTTGATATTTTCAAAACAATGGAAAAAAATCGAATGTCATGTGTCAATTAAACACTATTTTTTGATGGGAAAAAATACCGTTCAACCACAGCAATGACTCGATAAGTGTTACGGAGACTCTGCTCTTGGAAAATCACTCATCATTAAGTGGTATGCTGAATTTAAACGTGGTCGTACAGACACAAATAATACTGAACGACGCTCTGGAGGCCCAACGGAGGTGGTCACACCGGAAAGGATGAAAAAAATCCACAATTGTTTTTGGATGACCATAAAGTGAAATTACGTGAGATAGCTGACACCCTAAAGGTATCAAAAGGACGTGTTGGTCATATTTTGCACGAACATTTGGGTACGAGAAAGCTCTTTTCGAAATAGATACCGCGTTTGCTGATAGTGGACCAAAAACAACAACGTGTTTAAGCGTAATAAAAAGGATTTTTTCATGTGATATGTGACAATGGATGAAACATGGATCCACCACTACACACCAAATCAGCAGTCAGCTGAGTGGACAGCAGCTAACGAAAGCCGCCCGAAGCGACCAAAGACACAATAGTCGGCTCGGAAAGTTTTAGCCTCTGTATTTTGGAATGCGTATTGAATAATTTTCATTGATTATGCTGAGAAGGCGAAAACTGATTGCATAACTCTTGAAGGAGAGTATATTGATGAATAAACTCGAATTTTACGAAAAGAAAAATGTGTTTTAAGTAACTAGACCAAAAACTTTTCATCCTACGTGTTATAACTTCAGACCAGAGACGTCAAATTTATTTTGATAATATTCAGGAGTAAATCTGCTAAGGTTATTATTCTGTGAATGTAAATTTGTTATTGTAAAATAGATGCCTTCTCCATATGACCAGTAACCTCATTGGTCTGTCTTAGATAAAATGGGCACACACATATGTATTATCTATCGACAAGCGCATACTAATATAAAGTAAAAGGTAGGCTTAAAAGTTGATCTAACGGAACAAAGTTTTAAGTTATTCATATTGAAATGTGTTTTATAAATTAACGGTTTAATGAAAATTTATATTTTGATTACGCGGATCATTACATAACCTTTATTAGCATCATTCGTCGAGTTTTTAGCTTTTATCTATTTACGACAAGATGTGTATTTTTACTTTTAGTTTTGTTTTAACTTATTTCATTTTATTATCAAGTTGTTGACTATAAATTATGGTATTTTAATCATTAATCTGTTAAATTATAATAAATTTTCAATTTTTGTAATAACACATTGGCTGAAAAGTCCCGGGCCTAACAAAGAAAACACGGTTTTTTTGGTTCAAAATTAGCTTTATTCATCAACGTAATCTCCATCAAGAGCAACGCAATCATTCCAGCGCCGCTCTAACATTTCAATACCACTTTTGTAGAACGATTTATCTTTTGCCTCAAAATAGGCCTCAGTTTCAGCGATAACCTCTTCATTCGTGCGAAATTTCTTACCGGCGAGCATTTTTTTTCAGGTCTGCGAACAGCCAGTAGTCGCTGGGAGCCAAATCTGGCGAATACGGTGGATGTGGGAGCAATTCGAAGTTCAATTCATGTAGTTTTGCCATTGTTTTGATTGACTTGTGACACGGTGCGTTGTCTTGATGAAACAAAATTTTTTCTTTGCCATATGCGGTCGTTTCTTTGCAATTTCGGCCTTCAAACGCTCCAATAACGCTATATAATATTCACTGTTGATGGTATTTCCTTTCTCAAGATAGTTGATGAATATTACACCACGCACATCCCAAAATACCGAGGCCATAACCTTTCCAGCCGATTGTTGTGCTTTCGGGCGCTTTGGACGAGGTTCACCAGTTGCTGTCCACTCAGATGACGATCGTTTTGATTCCGGAGTGAAGTGATGGATCCATGTTTCATCCATTGTCACATATCGACGCAAAAATTCCGGTTTGTTACGTTTAAACATGGCCAAACACTGCTCAGAATCATCAACACGTTCTTGTTTTTGATCAACAGTGAGCAAACGCGGCACCCACTTTGAACAGAGCTTTCTCATAGTCAAATGCTCATGCAATATAAAGCCAACACGTTCTTTTGATATCTTTACGATGTCAGCTAACTCACGCAACTTCACTTTTCGATCATTCAAAACGATTTTATGGATTTTTTTGATGTTTTCTGGTGTTACCGCCTCATTTGGACGTCCACTGCGTTCTGCATCATCGGTGTCTCTACGACCACGTTTGAAGTCAGCAAACCAACGTTTTATTGTTGTTTCTGATGGAGCGGAGTCCCCATAACACTTTTCAAGCCATTGCTTCGCTTGAACGGTATTTTTTCCCATCAAGAAGCAGTGTAAAATTAAAACACGAAATTGTTTTTGATCCATTGTTTTGAAAATAACAAAAGTAGCGTCACTCTTAGCACAATAACTCACAAACTAATGAATAGAATATCATGAAATTTTAACAGCTGTCTTTTGAAGGTTAGTATTAACTGAAAAAAGGGTGACTGTAATAAAACTAGCGCCATCTATGTGTTAGGCCCGGGACTTTTCAGCCCATGTGTTATTAGAGAGATTTTGCAACGCTTATTTTTCACATGCCTTTGTCCTTATCGTTATCTCAAGCATGCGCAGTATTAACGCGAAGGAATTGCAAGGTTAGGTTAGTATTCATCTTCTGTAAAGTTAGGGTTTTTTTCATTCATTTCATGGTTAAGCACACCGGTTATTAGTGATTAGATGGGTTAACACAAGTTTCTAAATTAAAGCTGTGTCTAGCAGGTTTTTAGCACTTCCTTCAATATTTTCAAGGTAATACAAATGTGCTGTAATGCCATTATGAGAAGGATTGCAAAATCCTAACATAATCTGAACACTAATTAACTGTTGTCAGTGTTATTTGCAATAATCACTGCAATCAATCATTTTAGTTTTACTTTTCTTAGTAGTGTGTATACCTAAGTAGAAAAAAAAACAGGCTCTATCAGAATAACGAACTTCAAATAACCTCTCTTATAAGTTCCTAAATAAGGGAAATCGTTATCCTTAATAAAGGTTTCTCTTATTTTGTTTCAATATTGCGCAAGCTCCAAATGATGGGCACATGCTTCAAATAACGATAACAGCTGAGTCCTTATATTTAATATGCTCCCCTTATTACTTTGCAAGCTCCAAACGGTCGGCGCATGCTTCAAATAAAGACAGTGGCCTACCAAAATAAGCGTTGCAAAATCTCTCTATTAGCGTTTGGAAAATATTTATATGTATCATAGTTATTGCGTGAACTATGCTGGAGACTTTCGTCAATGAAATTCATCGAAATTTGCAATACGACATTATTATTCTGTGTAATAATTGGTAATCAAGATGTGCGTATTAGAAATATTTTCATAAATATGACCAGGGGCGTATTAGGAAAAATGTTTACATTCATAAGTTTCCAAGAAACTGGTCCCTTATTAATTTTTTAAAGTATGTCAGTGTACTCTTATGAATACCTTTGAGTGTCTAGGCCCAAATGCCTCGGCATCTCCACTAGAACGGTGGTATATAAATATTATAACCCACATCGGGAATAATTTATATATTCTAATAGGGAACATGAAATTTCATCTAAGATGTAGTTCGGAGTTAAGTTCTCAAGACTCATGTTAAGCTGTAGGTCTCTCAAAACCCTTAGACTACACTATTAAGTATGGAGATTAATGGAGTCGTTAGTAAACGCGTCTATTTACCTTTTTAAAAATAAATAAATAAAAAATACAAACCTTATATGTAGGATTCTTAACGGTAACTTATAAGAATTGATATTTAACTATTTAGTGCATTTTTTTATTTATTTGCTTATGTATCTGGTAATCCGGCGGATACTGGCTCTAACTTTTTTTGTATGGTAGAACATACTGTATGTTTAATAAAAAAGTAACAAGAGTTAATAGTAAACTTGCTTTTATCGCCTTGGTTACTCAACATCGCCAATGTCCCAACGATCAGTTCGACAATTTTTTTTATGATAATTCTATCAAAACACGCGCTATTTTACATTGTCACTTGCATAAATAAATACAATCAACACTTGTTAACATGCATGAAAAGTAGATTTTGACAAACCAAAGGCGTATTCTTCTTAATTGTGCATTCATATCATGTTAAGTCTTCGGTACATTCAAAAGTGTCACTCCTTGTTTTGTTTTATGATAAACATGACCTGTTAATAATAATGCGCTAAGAGCCATTATTATATTTGTTTCTTCGACGATTAGAAAAACAATATAAAATATTAAGACGCACTTTTCCCAATATTGCACGCCCTTTAATTAATACGTTGTGGAAAATTCGTCTTTCAAATAAGGAAAGCTTTGCGCTTGGTCTTACATAACATTTATAAGTTTCCATCAGCGACTTTAAACGACTTAGCTTAGTATCATACGTTAAAAGTCACGGTGACTATTTACATAAACCGTCTCCGTAAGTTCGCTTTCCATAAATTAGTATTATGAAATTGGTATTGTTCAGTTAGATTTCATCATAGCCCAGAATTTAGGTATATGCCCTTTTACTATTTTTTCCTTTTAAGTTAAAACTGTGTAGTTGGGTTATTCCTGCATCAAGCAGTGACTTCTGATATGAAGTCTCTTGATTCCTTGCGATTCGACCTGGCTCGAAGGCCTCCCGCATCATTAGATTAGCAAGTAGGGCTGTTTTTCCTAGGAAATGCAGTTGTAATCTGCTACTGAATCGTAGCATGGTCTGGATTCCTAGACCTTTGTACAGTTGTTTGTTTCTAACGAAGCAAGAGGCGTTTGTATCGCTTGTACGGAGTGCATGCGATGTGTTTTGGCATGTGCTTTAGACATGTAAATCTATGTACGACAACCATATAGAAGCCCTGCTCAGACAATCATATTGCATATTGTCAATTTGTTAACGTCTTATGGATGACTTTGAAAATTTCAGGTCCACCTTCATTTCATTTTTGTTGCAGTTATACAGCCACACAATCACACGCGGAATCGTAACCATTATTCTAAATTCTCAGTAGTTTGGTAATTTACGCTTTAGTAGATAAATAAAGAAGTTAAACTAAAATACATGGATTGAATGAAAAACACTACTCTTTCTTGAAACAAAATAAAGGTTGAAACTTACCATAACTTAGTTACAACCCAAAACCGTTACTATCAAATTTCGAAAAAGCATGCAAAATATATAAAAAAATTAGGTAAGAAAAGTATTAACTAGAAGCATCCTTCTTGTTCTTATGGTTTCTATTGAATTGTATTATTTATTGATCGTCACAGAAAAGTGATGATCAAGCAAATTCTGAGATATAGAGGATAACAAGAGATAGATAGCTAAAGGAGAGCCTGGGCAAATAAAAAGATTGTCAATTAAAATTAATAATATATTAAAGTTTGACAGGAAGGAAGACCAGCAACCAATTACAGCTACTGCCGTTAAGACCATGATGGTAATATAACATCATAAAGTAGTTAGACATCGTCTTTTTTTCCCTATTATTTCTATTTCTCACTCTTTTTATGTAAATTTTTACCGCGGATGTTGTAATAGGAAGGTTAAAAATAAGCTTTATACTTCCTTTAAGGTGCAGTATATCAATATTTCGTAGAAACCTCGATAACCAATTTAACATACTTGTTAACATTATATATCTGGTGAAATAGAATTACTATTTTCATTTAGAACAATTATTAACTATATTAAAAGTTGTCAATTTACCTTATAATAAAATATACTTGGTATGTATTTAATTGTTGCATATATTAAACTAAATTAGGATTTAAATGATATGCAGGAATTAATTTAAATGTTACATAAATTTATAATATTATGTAATTAAGATACATAGATATTAATTTATTTTAATCTCTAGACCATTTTTAAAAACAGCTAATTTAAGATAATTTAGTTTTTTAGTAAGATTTTAGAAATATTGGGTCATGAGTTGATGATATATCATAAAATATGTTCAATTTCTTTTGCTTCCAGATGGTAATCATAAACATTGTTTCAAAGTTAAATATAGTATTAAAATAATATGATTAATCTGTATGCTAAAAATGGTGACGTTGGGAAATGTCATTATAGATACAATAGTTATGTTACGACAGATTCTTACAGGTTTTTTTGTTATACCAATATTGCATAGTTGATTTGAAGTCTAGATAATATCCAGCATCAAAATGAAGCCAACATACTCCTTTTTAAATACAAAAAAGTAATTTTTACTTGTTTTTACGACCGAACACACTAAAAAGTTTTAAATAACTGTAACTCTTGGTGCATGTAGTATATATTTTTACCTCTATAAATTTTAAGCTGTTATCTTAAATTTATGTAGTAAATTAGTCAGCTTGTACGTATCTTTCATTTGTGTCAGTTTTTCAAATTGTGATGCAGTTTAAACATTCTACCACAAAACTTTCAGAAGGAATAAGACCCTGGAAAACTGCAACCAACAAAACCTTTCTCCATGGTAACCAAACCCTTGCATGAAAATGCGGCATTGCATTTCCTATGTGATCCGGCGTCCAGAAATTTAATAGAGGAAACCTGTTATGAATGAAAATCTAGGGAAAATGTTGATTTAAAATCATCCCGGAAGTGGCAATATCCGTTTTTATTGTTTAACAATTTAATAGCTGAATCCAGTTTATTCGGGTTGGTTTTTCATGTTTTATATATTTTTAAAATTCACATTTTGAGGACAATATATTAAACCTTTATACTGCAAATGCTTGAAATTTTTGAGAATAAGTAACAGACAGATAATTAAGTTTGTATTGCAAAAAATTATATTACCATTTATTCTCAAAACAATCCAGTCATAACTTGCGCCTAAGTAGCATTTTTGAAAATTTGTAATATAATATTAATTTTTGTCCAAAAACCGCAATCAATATTTTGTCAGTCAATCTCATACTATCACTTCCGAAGTCCCACATTATCCAGATTTTCTATCAGGATTTCAGAAATTGGAAGAGGGCCGGCACAGCGTGCTGCCATCAATCAATACGTTCTATTTGGAGGCATATGTTACATCTGTGGATTCACATAACTTTTCACCTTCACTTTTCACTTTCTTGCTTGGTCATTCTAAACATTGGATATTATTCTAATCCTTAATCTGGTGCCAAACTGTTTCCAAAAATAGAAATAAGACGGTTCGACTGATATTTGTATATCAGGACCACAGAGCCGTATAGAAGTATTAACATTATCTTTAGAGTCACAAGGGTTGTTAAAACAGAGAATTGTAGTTCATCTCAAGTGTATAAAATGTGGTAGCCATAAAATCCCTAATAGTATTGAAAAAATAAAAGAATTGTTTGGGTACCAAGAGTGAAAGCGTTGATAAAAGGTGCAATTTTACGTTTTACAATAATAAAATTATTTGCTTGAATTCGTAACAAATCGGAAATCAAATCACGTGGTTATTAATATAAAACCACATATTCTTTCATTAAATATACAAATAATTTTTCCGTATGTCAGTGATAACTATAACATTTTTTAATTATAAGGTTTTGGTCACTGAGATTAAGTAAATGTATTACGTAAAAAATTTCATTGTCTAATTATTGTTTATTCTTATTTTCTCTCTAAACTGCAACTTTTAATGGCATAATCACAAATATATTTATATATAATATATAACACGTCGGATAAAAAGTTTTTGGTCTAGCTACTTAAAACACTTTTTTTTTTTGCAAAATTCGACTTTATTCATCAATATAGTCTCCTTCAATAGCGATACAATCAGTCCAACGCTTTTCTAATATTTCTATACCTTTCTTATAGAAGGATTTATCTTTGCCTTCAAAATAGGCCTCAGTTTAGGCGATAACTTCTTCATTGAAGCCAAATTTCTTTCCCGCGAGCATTTTTTTGAGGTCTGCGAATAGATAATATTCGCTGGGGGCCAAATCTGGAGAATACGGTGGATGAGGTAGCAATTGGAACATCAATTCATGCAGTTTTGCCATCGTAACAATTGACTTGTGACACGGTGCATTGTCTTGATAAAAGAGCATTGTTTTCTTGTTAATTTGGGGCCGTTTCTTTACGATTTCTGCATTCAAACCCACCAATAACTTTATATAATATTCGCGTCCTAAAATACAGAGGCCAAAACCTTCCCAGCTGACTGTTGCGTCTTTGGTCGCGTCCGGCGGCTTCCACCGGCTGCTATCCACTCAGCTGACTGCCGATTTGATTCCAGTGTGTAGTGGTGGATTCATGTTTCATCCATTGTCACATATCGCATGAAAAAATGCTTTTTATTGCGCTTATAGAGTCCAAACAGCGCTCAGAATCATCAACACGTTGTTGTTTTTGTTCCACTGTGAGCAAACGCTGTACCCATTTCGAACAGAGCTTTCTCATACCTAAGTGTTTATGCAAAATATGACCAACACATTCTTTTGATATCTTTAGGGTGTCAGTTATCTCATGTAATTTCACTTTATGGTCATTCAAAACAATTTGGGCGTCCAGAGCGTTCAGCATCATTTGTGTCTGTACGGCTGCGTTTAAATTCGGTTATACCAGTAAATGATGAGTGATTTTCCAGGGGCAGAGTCTCCATAACACTTATCAAGCCATTGCTTTCTTTGAATGGTATTTTTTCCCATCAAAAAATAGTGTTTAATCAACACACGAAATTCGATTTTTTCCATTGTCTTGAAAATATCAAAAATAGCGTCACTAAAACCTCTGTAACTTGTAAACTAATCGTCGAAATGTCATGAAATTTTGACACGTATCGTTTATAGGTTGGTACTTCCTAAAAATTATATGGATTTTTTTGAAAAGGACGACATCTCTGTGGCCAAAAACTTTTCAGCTTACATATTATTAGTGTACCAAATTTGAAACCAATATCTTATATTCATTTGAAAGTCAGCAAATAGACCGACGGAAATTAAAGACCACAGGTCTGATATGCTAAGGACCTTAAGAAATGCATCTTGGAGAGTGATTTTTTCACGAATCCCAATGGTAGGAAAGTAGAATAAAGAGCTTCAAGACCTGACTGGGACAGGAAAAAATGTTGAAAAATTAGAAAAGAATACAAGGGGATATTCTTCCTACTGTAATAATTAAAAGAATATGGTTGTTGGGATTGGTGTGATGTTTCGTCTATATTTCAGCAATTATTTTCAATCATATTTATTTTACAAAATATTAAATCAAATGAAATAAAAATATAAACTCACTAAAATTTTTTTTTTTAATTAAAGCGGAGGCTTAGTGGGAGAAAAACTGAGGTGAAGCAAACTGTATAATCATTCTATTTATTTCCATTTTTTTTACCGCATTGTATAATGTATGCACCTCCTTCGGGAATATTTTACGGTAAATTACCATCTTACCTGTCGTAGGTAATTACAATGATTATACACTTTTTACTTATTTTTGTGTATTCTTTATACTTCAGTAAAGATTTAATGATACCAGACACTGTACTGGACACTGTGTAATTTAATGGCTTGCAAACTATTAAAATTTAATTATTAATTAGTACTAATTACATACGCTCAGGTGCAATTAGATAATATAACTTACGTTAATAACAAGTGGCATATTGTAGAGTAAAACAGTCAGAATTAACGCTCTCTTTCATTTTTATATAAAAAGAGAGACATACAAGGCTTGGTACAGGTGTTAAAGATAATTTGAGTTAACTGCTCGTAGGATAACGATAAATTTTTTTATAAATTATTTTTAAATATTTATTGCTGGCTGAACCGACTTTGATGCGCATTTAAAATTGTGCAAGTGACTTCACTTGTCTTTTTTGTTGTCAGTTACTTGTCCGCCTTGTTAACGCGTCTGTATCATGCAGATATCCTGGGGATATCCTGATATCCATCCACATCCCCCATGTATCGAAACGTACAGGGTTGATTACGAATGGACCACTCTTCTAACTCGCGTATTTAAAAGAGTTAGAAGAGTTTAAAGAGTTAGGCAATGCTGTTAAATACAGAAGTTGTGGCGTTTTCAAAAATATTTTTTAGTTGAAATAGAAAAAAAAATTGCTCATCGCGTTTTTAACACGATACACAGGGTGTTTTATTTCAAACATATGTTATAAAGTTTGTGTCAAAAACGCGGTAGTTTTTGTCTAAATTTCTTTAAAAATGCTGTAATGTCGCTATTTATGCTAACATTTAACTCTCTAGAGAGGTGTTTCATTAATGATTAATAATCCTCTGCATTTGTATTTCACGACATTTTTTGAATAACGCTTAGTCGCAGAAAATATAACTATCACCACCAACAGATAAACACGTGAAATAAAACTTCACCGCAAAACGAAGCCGACTGGCTACCTCTGGATCGTTAAAATGTAGCTAGTCGAGTTTCTTAGACTTCTTCACGCATCATTTTTCTATTATTGTTATATATAATACAACTTCTGCTTGTGCTGCATTTCTGAGAAAGTCGACGAGGCAGATTTTAACGATCCAGCCGGCTTCGTTTTGCATCTACGTTCGTATATTAACTCCGATGACCCCCTCAACATAGCAGCATTACTATATTTTCTGAAGGGGTTACATAAACTGGGCGTTGCAAAAAGTATGTATATTTAAAAAAATAGTTTAAAGGTTATTAAGTGAATAATACAAAAGAATGGCGTTTATATATTTCCATTGTGCTTAAAATGATTTTTTTTTTAATATGTTTTAAATTTTAACATTATTTTTTATCGGGCTAAATGAACCACTGAGGAAAACTATGTCACCTTCTTGTCTGCAGGATAACTTTACAAAAAACAATGTAATCTACAAAAATAAAAATTAATCTTGTAAAATAATGTAGTAATTAAAAATTGTCGAAAGGTTTTTTTTTTTAAATAAAAAATTTACGGTGTTTCAAACTTTAGTATGCAATTTTCGACCAAAAAATGTATATTTAATTATTTATAAAAAATTTTCTATTAGAAAAATTAATAAAACCTCTCGACATTTTGTAGAAAAAGTAATTATTAAAATTTAAAAAAAAGTTAAAAAATATTAAAAATTGATTGAGTAATATTGCAGACTATGCATTGAGACAGGTAGCAGTCCCAACCCGACGCCAGGTCACATTTAATGCTATAATTAAAGTCCGTAAAAAACAATCGAATTTTTTAAAATTCCAGGTGTATGTAACCCACGAATGGAGTGTGTTCTGTACCACTGGAACTCTATGCAATCGGCAAAAAAACTAACTTTTCTTCGATTTATCAAAGAACTTTTTTATGTGTTTATCACATAACTAACTGTAAATATTTTTATTGCTTTTATTGCAACTGGAAATATCCGTTTCCTGAGATGCTTTTTAAGAATAAGTTTTTTGTTGTCATTTTGTGATTTTATTTATTAAAAATTTTGACACAATACTAAGAAAAAACTTGATAATAGGAAATATAAAGGTCTATCTACTATATAGTTTTTCTTTCTAAGAAGAACTATAATCGTTAAAACGTAACTTATCTTTTTAGTGGGTTACAGGCTCAGGTGGTCTAGAAAAGAAGTTTTTAAAATAGTAAGGAAAGTTCATAATACGACCGTAATTAGGCAATTTACATTTTAAACAGGTGCTATACCAATTCCAAAAAAAGCTTCACTATATAATTTGTTCTAATTGACTTTTTTAGATATGCCAATTAAATTAAAACTGTTATGTAAATGATGTCAAACTCCTAGCGGTTTTATCTTTTTCGGCTATGTTTTTGGGGTTTAATTAACGGTGAAGAATGTTAAATTTATTTTCAGCTTAATGACGAAAGAAACGAAGATATATATATATATATATATATATATATATATATATATATATATATATATATATATGTATATATATATATATATATATATATATATATATATATATATATATATATATATATATATATATATATATATATATATATATATATATATATATATATATATATATATATATAGATACCCAACAACTGAAAGAGGAAGATTATTGAGCAACAAATCGCCAAAAAAATTCGGGATTTCAAATAAAGGAGTATACTACACCCCTTTACCATACAAGTAACATGAACAAATGAAAACAGAAAACGATTTGCTCGAAAATTTTATTACAGCAATGTAAATAAAGAGTAATGTCTACAACGAAATCACACCTAACTGTTTCTCAAATTTCTGCTTCTTTACCATAAATGAAACTGGCAAACGTCTGGAAGGACAGAAATATTACGAAAACAACCAAAATTAAACTTGTAAACACACTTGTATACTCAGGTTTCAAATTTGCTTCTGGGACATGGGTCTTTTGCCAATCAGATCGAAGACGAATTAAGGCATTCGAGATGAGATGCTGGCGTAGGATGCCTCGGAAACCTTTGACGGCTTAAAGAACCAATGCGTCTGATTGGCAAGAACTCCAGCCAATCCAGAGACTATCCAGTATGACTTATCAAAGCATATTAAAATTCTTCGCTCACATCATGCGCAGCGATAACAAAGAAAGACTTATGGATCAGGAAAAGAGGGAAGGTAAAAAAAGAACGGGAAGATCATCCACTAGATGGCCAGATGTTTTCACGAAACTGTTGTACACAAACCTAGAAAACGGCCGCAAGATAACCTAAGATAGATCCCGACGCAGAAATACAATTAAAACAACAATTAGTTAGCAGGAAATAAATCATGAGTAGCATTCAAATCCCTGCACGGTGAATACGACGAGTATATATGAATATATATATATATATATATATATATATATATATATATATATATATATATATATATATATATATATATATATATATATATATATGTAGCCACTTTTTTCTGTTCTGGACCGCTTGTACCTAATTTACAGCCACTCTTTTCAAATCATCAGTCCACCGACTTGGTGGTCTACCTGGGTTCCGATCTTGGTCGCAACTCTATAATTCTCTTTGTTCAATGAATTTGACTGTGTCTTGTAGCCCCGTTCTCTTCCTGATAATGTGATTTGGGATGTAATTTCTAAGAGCAAGGCCTAACATTGACCATTCCATCTTTTGTTGCATGACATATTTTATTGATGTTTTTCTTCATAATTGTGGGAGTATCGGTTCCAGACGTATGAATGGGGAGTACGCATCTGTCAAATACTTTTCTTTTTACACACATGCAGCCCAGAAGAGACCTTTTTTCCGCTGAATTTCATGTGTTTGGTTATCTCGTCCTATGCTGATTTCATGACCCAGGTATTTATATTGGTGCACTTGCTCGATCTCTACGTTACTCAGTTTATAGTGTCTCTTAATACAAGATTTGTCATAAACTGGGTCTTTGATAGATTGATTTTTAGACCTTGTACAGATAGTTTTTGCTTCTTCTATTTTGTCTGTTATTAAAACAATTTCGTCGGCGAAATAGCGGTGATTTAACTTTTCACCGTCAATGTCCCATTCTTTTCCTGGGAAACTGGGATATATGTATATATATATATATATATATATATATATATATATATATATATATATATATATATATATAGATAGATATATATATATATATATATATATATATATATATATATATATATATATATATATACGTAATAATAATCATAGAACACCCACCTAAATCTTCAATAATCTTACTTATGAGTTACCTACAATTTTATGTCATTTTAGAAAGTGCAACCTATTTTAAATTAACTCCAAATTATGCTCATTAATTATTAATTTTGTGTACCTTTGCTTAGTTTGTGTTTAGTTGCTTTTTGACCGTGCTAGATTTAATAATTGTTTCTGTTGTATGCTTTATATATCGTGAATAGAACAAACATACTAAAACGAATTATATTATTTAACTAAGATGTGTTTAACCGCATTAACTTGAAAGTGAATGTTAATAAGTAGTTGTCAGTGTATTTAAATGTAAAAAAGAGGTATGTACGTACTAAAATATTGACAAAAGGGTCTATTGTTTTTGTGGACTTAATAAAAATCTTAGAATTCTTTGGGTGCGTGGAAGTAATTATTAATATTTGTCCAGTCACAAAGGCACCGGTTTTAAAGTTGTATTTACCTTTGTCAATGAATTATGTACAGGGCATTAAAATGATAAAAATTCACAGTATTTTTGTGCAAAACGACGACTTAACTAATTGTTTAAAACTATTTTAGTAGTAGAGGTTGACTAGGATTTTTAAATTACCGGTAAGGTTTAAAGGTTACCAGTAAATTATCAAAAATGAAAAACGTTTACCGCTTATTGTACCAATTTGTTTTACATCTGTGTTTAATGTTCCGTACGGAACACTTATAAGATCACTTCGGTGTCTGTCTGTCTGTCAATCCCGATTTTCTCAAAAACTATTTCACATAGCAGGTTGACATTTGGCACTAACATAGGAACTAACGGCCTCATCAGAGACGTGTAGTTTCGAAAGTTAAATTTTAACTTAAGGGATTAGTTTTGGGGGGTGAAATCGGAAGTGACAAATTTTTTTTTACCAGGCCATCGAGTGGGGTGTCAAATGAAAACAGAAGTCCAGAAATATATATAATGTAATACTTGCGCACACTTTTGCTTGTATTTTGTGTAAGAATTGCGAAAAATCGCTGCCCCGCCTTATCTCGAAAAGTATTAATTAAAAAGAATTTTGAGAAAATTCTGGAATATTCTCCACAGGGTGTAGATTTAACGAAAATTATCACGAGTGCATTACTTTTGATAATTTATCTCGTATATATATATATATATATATATATATATATATATATATATATATATATATATATATATATAAACAAACATTTCAAGGTCATCAGTTTTCAATATCAATCATTTGGGGTGTGTTTTGTGAAGTCATTGATCCTTTTATACCCCCGTAACAAATTTTTTTATTTTAAAAGCAATCAACGTGCGGAACACTAATTGGGCAAGTCCAACTTGCACTTGACCGGTTATTTCTTAGTAGTAAATTAGGCGTAATATGAAAAATCGTTTTATAGTTGTGTCCCCAAGATATCCGATGGTTATTCTTGTATTCTTCGTTTTATGTTCTCTAAGTTGATACTGTTATTTTAATAGCTTAATAAAATAAGTCACTTCGTCGAATGCAGCCTATATAAACGATGAATAATAATAAAACAATTTAAAATCCTCTGAAATTTGAACTCAAATCTGTAAAATTTCGAACCAAGCATACAAAAAAGCACGTTAAATGCTAACAAGCAAATACAATTTATTTGATTCTAATTATTTTCTGTTGTATTCGCCTTATTTTCCTAGTCTCGCTGGATACTTATTTAGATTTTTGGTTTCAGTCATTGTTTTTGGAGAAAAACAGATAATCATTAAATAATAAAATAAGAAGTGAAGCTGTCCTAGGATCAGTTTTATAAAAAAAAAGTGTTCGTCGTTTTTTTAAAGTAGTTTTTATACGGATTATATTTGATCTGTATCAGCAGTTTTATAACCAGGGAAAAAACTTAAATTACAAAAATATTACTCGTATTATTATACTTTCTTTACCTCTGTAGCCTTATTATTATTCAACAAAGACTAGCCCTTGTCAGCATTTTCTAAATAGGCCCTTTTTGTGTATTCAAAAGCTACTATAAAATTCTATATGAAGTGTTCTTTGTTTTAAGGGGTAAAAGTAAAGGTATAAATAAACAGAACCTACTTCATTCAAATATTTAAAACGAAAGTGGAATAGAATCTGTTGTGCTTTTTTCCTCGATTTTATTAATCGAATTAAAAATTAAATCAGTTCCTTTGAAATAATTATCTCAAAATTCAGTTTCAAATTCAAAATATTTTCAACCATTTTTATTTGTTATACCAATCTTAAAAAAGCAAAACACCACTTTAGGCGATGCTACTATTCACAACCTGTGCCTGATATCGTTCAACAAGCAATATTTCAGATACTCCATTTCAAATGCGAAAATGGGCGCCTGAAGCCGCAAAAAGAATTTTTTCAACTTTGGTGGAAAGTACTGTGATGCATAAAACGTGCAAAATATAGTACCAGCAGCGGTTTCGAAGCGGTGACTTTCGGACCGCGTATATTCTGGACAATGTAATGCCAAACGTGTTATCTTATCGTCTCTTTGAGACGGGAAGTTCTTTCCACGCAGCGTATTCACCGGTCATGATTACTACTTCACTTCATTGGGAGATTTTTTCGGAGGTAGAATTCGCCAGTTGCTTTGAGAAGTGAGCAAATTGTGTGGAGCATAATGGGGAATAATTTTTTTGAACTAGTTGTAGTCTGCTCGTAAATAAAGAAACATTTTGTTAACGCTAAAAGGAACTCAATTAATTTGTACTATACACTTCATCAGTTAAAAACGAAGGTGGAGCTTCAAAAAGGCAATGATACTTTAAAATTTGCCTTGTCTGCTTGTAATCCTTGACAAAAACATGCTTTTAATGTATGAAAGTGAAAATATGTTTTTTTCGCTGTTGATATTATATGTTTTAATATATCGTTTGTTACCTGTACTGTATAATTATTGTTGTTTTTGTTGATTTGCCAAATATGGGTGTGTGAAGTGCGTATAGGTAGCTCAAATTAAAATAAAAATGACCTTTCCATATTGTTAATTTGTCTGCAATTTAACTTTTCTTGGAACACAAAGATTAGTAGTTGTGATTTTTTTATATAGATGATACAATAAGTTCTTATAACCTTCGTGTGTCACTCAAACATTGATCTATTATTATGAACAACGAAATTGATTCAAAAATTGTTGTGTTCCATTACTTGACAGGTATTAACTTTTTAGTTAATTAGGAAATGTTTTGTGTTGCGTTTTTGGTTTTTGTTTCTGAATTAAGCCCTGTTTTTATTTGTCGGTGTTAATTACAGTAATTCGTTTGTTTCAGAACCAGGATGGTGGAAAAATGACGCAGCAAAAACTAAAAAGACATCAAAAAAACAGGAACATGTCTTCAAGTGCCTTTTTGTGCCTCAAAGTAAACGAGTATCTCCCTTTATTTTTAATACTCTACTTTACACATATCTGTCAAGCATGGCTGCCAGATACAAGCACAAAGTTAGCTAATAATGTAAATAGAATACCTAGTATAAGTTTTAAGGGAAATTCAAGTAATTATCTTGACCACTTTACTGTCTTGTATCAAGACGAAGAGACCATCTTACTAGGTGGCCGAAATCGAGTTTATAACTTGTCGATCTACGACTTTACGGAAAGAAAAGTCTCTGAAATTTTCTGGCCTTCTTCAGAAGCTCATGGCCAATTATGTAACCTTAAAGGTAAAAATGAAGACGAATGCCAAAACTACATTAGACTGCTATTTTTCACAAGCCCTGGCCGGATTCTGGTGTGCGGCACAAACTCATTCAAACCTCTTTGTCGAAATTACTTCTATAAGGTTAGTATTATTGATAAGAACTGTTTAATCTAATTTAATTAAATTGACCCTCTTTTTATTTGATTATTTTAAATAAGGTTTATTCTTTTGAGACGTTGAACTTCCTTCTTATGCATTTTTTGTACTTTTGTCACTTTAAACCGTAATTTGGTAATTTTATTATTTTTACATTTGGTGATTGGTTTCTTGGTACGAAATGATAATTTCGTAATTGGTCGTTTTAATGACGCACTGGTGACTAATAAAACCTTTAGAATCATCAAAAAACTTTAGAAATTACAAGGTGCAACAGTCAGTTATTTAATATGTATTAGATTTAAGAATCATTTTTTAGTGTTCCGTACGGAACACTTATAAGATCACTTCGGTGTCTGTCTGTCTGTCTGTCTGTCTGTCTGTCTGTCTGTCTGTCTGTCTGTCTGTCTGTCTGTCTGTCACACCCGATTTTCTCGGAAACTATTTGACATAGAAAGGTGAAATTTGGTAATAATATAGGAATTGATGGCCTTATCAGAGCCATGTAGTTTTGAGAACTAAATTTTGACTTAAGGGGTTAGTTTTGGGGGGTGAAGTCGGAAGTGAAAAAAAAAAATTTTTTTACTAGGTCATCGAGTGTGGTGTCAAATGAAAGCTTGTGAAAACACGAGTAAAAAATATATATATAATATTATACTTGCGCGCACTTTTCTTTGTATTATTTTTAAAAATTCGCGAAAAATCGCTGTCCCGGGCCTTATCTCGAAAAGTACTTATCAAAAAATTTCGAAAAAAAATTGTGGAATATTCTCCACGGGGTGTAGATTGAATGAAAATTATCACGAGTGCATTACCTTTAATAATTTATATGGTATACAAAAAAAACAAAAATTTCAAGGTCATCAGATTTCAATAAAGATTGGAAACAAACTTTGTTGAAAACTCATTTGGGGTGTGTTTTATGAAGTCACTGATCATTTTATACCACCGTAACATAAATTTTGACTTAAGAGGTTCGTTTTGAGGGGTGAAATCGGAAGTGAAAAAAAATTTTTTTTACTAGGTCATCGAGTGTGGTGTCAAATGAAAGCTTGTAAAAACAAGAGTTCAAAAATATATATATAATGTAATACTCGAGCATACTTTTCTTTGTATTATTTTTTAAAAATTGCGAACAATCGCTGTCCCTTATCTCGAAAAGTACGATCAAAAAAAGTTTGAAAAAAATTCTGGAATATTCTCCACAGGGTGTAGATTGAACGAAAATTATCGGCTCGATGACCTGGAAAATTTTTTTTTTCACTTCCGATTTGATCCCTCAAAACTAACCCCTTAAGTCAAAATTTAACTTTCAAAACTACACGGCTCTGATGGGGCCATCAATTCCTATAATAGTGCCAGATTTTAACTTTTTATGTCAAATAGTTTTGAAGAAAATCGGGTGTGGCAGACAGACAGACGAACAGACAGATAGACAGACACCGAAGTGATTTTATAAGTGTTCCGTACGGAACACTAAAAAACTGTTTTAAGGGACTGAATTTAAAAATATTTCTTCAAATCCCACATGAACGTATATTTTTCTGTTCCTCAAAATAAAGTCTTTATTTCCTTCTTTACCTTGTTTTATTGCTTAAATCTATAAACTTATCAGTTTTTTCGACAGACTAAAAGCTTAAGATAAAGACTCATATAAAATGATCTCTGTTTATTTAACGTTTCGTAAAGCTTTTTTGATCAGCTTAAAAAACAAGTTGTCTGCCAAGAAGTCTGGCTTAGGGAATCAACATTAATACCCGTAGTTTTTCAAATAGAAAAGTATACGTTTGTTAAATCTTTAAATAACTCATCATAAAATAAAAGAGCATTAAGTTTAGCCAAGGAGTGGCTAATTTACAGAACCGTAATAGGCGTATATTTTAAGTTAGATCATTTTAATAGATTTTAGGCAAAACGAGATTTTCTTAAAAATGTTTTGCTGATGGTTGTGTGTGCAGGGTTTTGCTTTATTGTGGTGCCTTAGAGATCTTGCGAGTGGCTTTTACAACAAAATATTATGAACGAAAACGAAAGTTAGTAAGTAATATACGGATAATGAAAAATTCCCAACTTTTTCGCAGTTCAAAATTTTAAAAGAATTTATGGGTTGGGCTAATTGCGTTTTGAGGTTCTGAGTTGTGAAAGGAGGGTCCCTTACTCGTGGAGTAGTGGATTTAATCGCGGTAGGAGACTAAGCGCTCTGAAGCGTCGATTTGTATAACGTGAGTTTAGGGTTATGTAATTTGAGCCGGTGCTTGAACTGATGAAGCAAAGGACCTGCAAGACCACCTAAATAACCTGAACCAATTTGTTTAGGTGAAATAATAATTTATGTGTAATATATAACTATGTGATTACACAGCCTGAACAAAGATTAATAACGTTTAAAGGATAAAAATACCCCATTATAAAACAGTTAGCTTAAGGAAAAGTGTCATCCTTGGGAAAAACGTAACCACGAAAAAAATAATCGCCTAGTCAATTCCAAAATTGGTTTTTATTCTACGAAAAATGTAGTAAGGAGTATTATATGTAATGCTATAACATTTTATTGCATAAATTGCTCTGTTGGTTTGCAATTCACCAAACAAAGTATTTTTTAAACGTAATTATTGGCCTGAAAATTTACTTTTATTCAATGAATTGAAGAAGTGGGCTGCAAACTTGCTCGACTCTTATAAAAGGAAACATCTGATTCGGCAAGATAACATTAAAAACCCGATTCTAAAGCAGAACAGAGAAGGACAACATGATTCACGATTGACTCGAAAAAAAGAAGCATTACAAAAAGTATATATAATCATAATTTAAAGCAGTCGTAATAGCATTTTAGTAGCTTTTAAAAATCAGATAAAAACCTGCGGAGCCAATTAGCTTATATTTTATTAGATTTTATATTCAGCCCAATTGTTCATCCCGTTATGTCATTTATTAGCGATTTGTTCAGCTTTTTAAGTATGAACGACGATCTAATAACTTTAATTTAGATAATATGAACTTATGATTTTGAGCTGTTAGTTTATCGCAATATACGAGGACATGGATTGAATTTGCTTGGTTGTCAAACGACTATCGCTGTTCTAGGTACGCATTTTGCCGTTGTTACGAGTTATTTCTTCCGAAAATGAAAGTAATGTGAAACGTAAGTGATACATTTTATCCCTTAAAAAGGGAAATCGACCATAATTTATTCATGAAAGGATGCCCTAGGTGTACAGTAACAACGGCCATCTTATTTTGAGTAAAAAAAAAGGTTTGATGGAACTGAAACATAATTCAAGATGAGGAAACCATCAACTTGTTGGAAGATCCCAGTGCTTGCTAAAAAGATGGAGTGCCTGAAACTACAGTTTTCAAGTCTCTGCATGAAGATTTACGGATTAAAGAAGTCTTTATACGATAAATTCTCAAAGTCCTTGCATCATTTCTCAAGAACGTTTGGCCACTTGAGAGAATGATGGCGATAAAATCGGTTCATAAGAGCTCTACATCTCCAAAGGAGGCAAAAACTGGAGAGTTGACGGTGTTCGTATTTTGGGACCGCAAATTATTGAGTATATGGAAAAATTATTTACAATTAATGGGGAAGTTGATGGATAGACGATCCAAACATGGTGCAGGGCATTAATAAAAAAATGTCTGCAGAATATGTAAGGCACGCACACTGAAAGCTGTAGGATCATCGATTTAGAACATTCATCCTCTGGTCCTGCTTTAGGGCCCTGCGACTTCTTTTTAATCAAACATCTAAAGGAAAATCTTAGGGGACGAAAATTTTCCTCTGATGATGACTTGAAAGCTGCTCTAGTGGCGTTTTTTTAAGGCGCAAACGCAAAAAAATTGATGGAATGAAACAACTCAAGAGAAGCTAGACTAAGTATATTAGACTAGATGGTATTTATGGTAAAAAAATATTTTTCAAAGTGTGTGATTTTCCTTTATAACCAGGTAGATAACTTTAAAAAAAACAACCTTGGATCTAACAATCAGAATTTTCATTTTAATGCCAAACAATATATATAAGTTATAAAAGCTTTTTCTTGAACTTCATGTGTCCTTATTTAATTTTACTTACAACATATCGATTAGTCTTTATTATGTTCGCTTGAAAATGATCAAATACTGATCGAAACGTTAGTTAAATCGCCTAAATTGCAAATTGCAATGCAAATTTTAGCCAGTTACAATTTGACACCAATACTATCAGGAACAGATTCAGATTCAGTCTTTGGTTTTTCAATAATAAAAATATCTCTGTTACGAGTAAAACATACTTTATTATTAAGAATATGAGAGTTGATTTTAATGTACGATAATAAATAACACATATACAAACAGGCTAATAAGAGAATATGACTGACAAGTTTCTCGATAATTATTGTTTTTTGGTTGGTTGATTTTTGGGTTCGGTAAATTGATTGCTGATCATAACAAAACCATGTTATATCTGACTCAGGAAACATTTTAAGTTGTAAGTTATTTTTGCTTCAGTATTCATGAATTTCGCCCAGACATTGATGTTAATAAATAAAAAAATTTAACACTACTCAGTATATATCACCACTACACAAAACACTTTATTTTTGCACTCAACGCGCGTTTCGGTAACCGTGTTAGCTCCATCAGCCGCTCCTGATGAAGCTAACATGGTTAGCGAAACGCGCATCTAGTGCAAAAATAAAGCGTTTGATGTAGTGATGAAATATACTGGGTAGTGTCAGTGTGCCAAAGATTCACATTCTCAAAAATGGGAGAATTGGCTCGTTTTTTGGGTTTTTTTGCAATTTTATCATAAATTTATGGAAGATAAACTAAAAATTCTGACAGATTTTGATTTTAGATGAAAAAAAAAAAAAACGAAAAATTTAAGGAGTTATGGATGTTATTTGAACATTTTCTTCGAGAGAAATTGGCCGTTGTTGTCATTTTTTTCTTCTCTTGTCATTTTTTATGATTAAATAGGTGTACTTGCAAACTGTAAGCTAATTTTTTAGTTAAGTTAAGTATATTCCATGGATATTATTTTAATTGATCCAAATATAATTTTAACCATTTTTTACATATTAGATATATTTTCCACGCCTCATAATACTGATAAATTTTACTGATTGACATTTTTTTCTTCTGACAAATTTTTTAATTTTTTTTCAGTATACTACTACCTTACCTAAAATATTAGAAAATGTTCCTTAGTAAGTAAGCTTTTATTTGAGGTACTTAAGAACTTATTTAATTAATTTAGGTCCGAGAAATTGGCCATTTTTTCTCAAATTTAATTTTTTTAAATGCAAATTTACGATTTATTTTTTAAAAAATATTTTTTCTTGGGTTTTATAATATTTTCAGTAAGCAATGTTATTTTTAATTGTTATACACATGTTATGTACATGTTGAGTGGCTGAGGAAGTCATTTGGTCCATTTATGCTGAAAAAGCTGGCCAGTTTGAATCTTATATTTGTACGTCATATTTTTTATGTAATATTATTTAATATGATTTTTATACAAATAAAGAATAAATTAACCAATAATGATATTGAAAAGATTACTTTTTTATTGATAATTTTATATGAAGATAGAAATTATAAAGTTACTGCACAAAATAATAATTTTAATGATACAAGTTTAACCAGTTAAATGAAATAATAAATTATTATATATAAATTGTTGTAGTAATGTATTTTTTTTTTAATAAAAATATTACTACTTTTTCAAAATATTATGAAGTCAAATAGAATTAATTTTCTTTAAAAAAATCCTATGAGATAAAACATAAAACGGGGTTCTTAACCAAGTTTCATCCAAATTGGTGACCCAAATGCTCTGGCTTCTCCTTGTAAGTCATATAGTAATCATTTTATAACTAATAAAAAAAATGATCTTCGTTACAGCAAATATGATATAATCCAAGAAAAATTAATTTTTTAAAAGTAATTGCAAATTTGAAACAAAAAAAGCATAAAATTGAAAGTAAAATGGCCAGTTTTGTAAGCCTAAATGGACCAAATGACTTCCTCAGCCACTCAACATGTACAGTAACCTGTGTGTAATAATTAAAAATAACTTTAGTTACTGAAAATATTATAAAACTGAATAAAAAATAATTTAAAAAAAATCGTATATTTGCATTAAACAAATTAAAGGCATTCAAAAGGCAAATTTCTCAGGCCTAAATTGTTTAAATGAGTTCTTCACTACCTCAAATGAAAGATTAGGGACTAAGGAACATTTTCTAATATTTTAGGTAAAGTAGTAGTATATTCAAAAAAAAAGCTGTTTAAAAATTCGTCAAAAGAAAAAAATGTGAATCGGTAAAATTTATCAATATTATTAGGGGTGAAAAATATATCTAATATGTAAAAAATAGCTAAAATTATATTTGCATCAATTAAAGTAATGTTCAGGGAACATATTTCTAGATTTAACTAAAAAAAATTAGCTTACAGTTTGCAAGTACACCTATTTATTCATAAAAAAAATTACAAAAGACAAAAAAGGATAATTTCTCCTGACCGGAAGTTTCAACACCCATAGCCCATTAAATTTTTCATTTTTTTATCTAGAATCAAACTCTGTCAGAATTTTTAGTAGTTTTCCATAAATTTATGATAAAATTGCAAAAATACGATAAAAAACCCAAAAACGGGCGAATTCTCCCATTTTTGAGGATATTGCCTCAATTTTTCAGCGGTTGCAATATTTTTTCGTTAATGTACTCGTCGAGGCGGGTATTTTTTTTTTAAATAGCATTATCCGACGATTTCACCTCAAAATTGTATTCTGACTGGACTAATGCAGTGATAATGTTTTTAAGAGCTACCCCTACTCCTTTAAACCATTAAAAAAGTTGTATTTCCATGTATTTTAATTGTAACAACTGTGGATATTAACATTAATTTCTTTATGTAACACAAAGGTTATATAAAAATTACCATATAAAGTTGTGGTCTTATATATTTTTTTAAATTTTAATTGCCTATTTTTATGTGACGATTAAGATGTTCTATTATTAGAAGTAATAAAATTTAAACTAGCCCGATAAGAATGTCGTGATTAAGGTCTATTATAAACCTTTCGTAAAAAAGTGTTTACAGTGTAATATAAACTTTACCACGAAGTTGAACCTATATTGAAAATAAAGCAGTAGAAATAAGTGAACATAAAAATTAATTAACCAGTCAAGTTCAAGTTGAATTCGCGCTCTGAGGGTTTCGTATCTACACATCATATAAAAGTGTTATTTCCAAGTTACTAAGCATACTCGTTTAGCAACCTTCCTCCATTAATATAGAGACTCCCAAACTACCCTTCTTATTTATACACTACTAACTGTAACTTCCTTTTTTGGTACTTTTTATTTCTCTTGCTAAAGAAATTTAGCTTTAGGAAAAGAGGGTCGATACATTTTGTTTAGTTTCTACATTATTTTGACAATTTTTCTGATCTTTTATGGTGATAATGAAGATATTTGAAGCATAGTTGTTTGTCGTCAATGATATAAGGGGTTAAAAAGGATAGGGGATGGGGTTAGAGGGAGTGTTTGTACATTTATTGTACGGTACGTTTCCGGGGAGTCGGGAAATCTAAAAATTGTGGTATTTTTTCATGCTTTCAATTATTTATACTCGAACATCGTGTTTTACATTCTTTTTGGGATTCTTCGGGTTGAGAAATCTAAAAATTCAATTTTCTCAATTATTTGCAATTATGTATGGCCAATCATACAATGGGAGGAATAATATAGTTATGGTGAAATAAAAATGGTGGAGTTTTTAGACTCGAGGAATCTAAAAATTCTGTTATTCTTTTATTAGTTTTAGTTAATTATAGTCGAACATATTAGAGATTATTGGGATATGGAAGTAAATTTAAAAAGTTTCTCCATATAACACAATTTTTGGTCTAGCTACTTAAAACACATCTTTTTTTGCAAAATTCGACTTTATTCATTAATACAGTGTCCTTCTAGAGCGATATAATCAGTCCCACGCTTTTCTAATATTTCTCTCCCTTTCTTATAGAAGGATTTGTCTTTGCCTTCAAAACGCCTCAATTTCAGCGATAACTTCTTCACTGGAACGAAATCACTTTCCCGCGAGCATTTTTTGGAGGTCTGCGAATAGATAATTGTTGCTGGGGACAAATCTGTAAAATGCGGTGGCTGAGGAAGTAATTCGAACTTCAGTTCATGCAATCTTGCCATGATCACCATTGACTGGTGACACGATGCTGTCTTGATGAAAGAGCACTTTTTTCTTGTTCACTTGAGGCCGTTTTTTGTAATTTTTGCCTTCAAACGCACCAATAACTTTATATAATATTCACTATTGATGGGTTTTTCCTTCTCAGCATAGTCAATGAAAATTATTTCATGCGCATCCCAAAATACAGAAGCCAAAAACTTCCCAGCCGACTGTTGTGTCTTTGGTCGCTTCGGGCGGCTTTCACCGGCTGCTGTCCACTCAGCTGAGTGCCAGTTTAATTCCGGTGTGTAGTGGTGCATCTATGTTTCATCCATTGTTACATATCGCATGAAAAAATCCTTTTTATTGCGCTTAAACAGGTCGAAACAGCGCTCAGAATCATCAACACGTATCCATTTCGAACAGATCTTTCTCATGCCCAAATGTTCATGCAAAATATGACCAACACGTTGTTTTGATATCTTTAGGGTGTCATTTTTTTCATTATTTTCAATCGAGGAATCAGAAAATTATGTTATTTTTTCATTATTTTCAAACAGTACAGAAGACTAATATGTATGAGTAACCTCCAAAAAATCGTTAGCATTATTAATCTTCTGTGTTTACTAAAAAAACGTGACGGCAGTTTTCAAATTTTTGGCCAGTGGGGTTGCAAATGGGATTAAATTATATTTGCTCGAAATAAATTCAGTTTTCGCTTGACTATTTGAATTACAGCATTATAACAACAGAAACACAAGAAAATCGGGTATAAACTATAGATATCATTTGATTGCTGGAACCAATTTTTAATTAATATCGGTTGTTAAATCGAACTTCCTTAGTTATTCTATGGTTAGGTTTACGATATGACGTTTAAGATTATAGAGAACAATAATTGCTAAAACTAATTTTTAATTGATGAGCAATTAAAACATAAAATAGGAAGACTGCAACAAATTTAACGAGAAGAGAGAGAGAAGTTTCGAGGTAATATTTTTTTTTTAAAATACAACTATTCCTTGCGTTTTAGGATTTAATATTTTAACCAATTAAGTTTTAGCAACTAAACCGTTATTCTCGTATTCCTAAACACAATAAGTGAAACCTAATTGCTAATAAATTACATAATAATCACAGAGAAACTGACAATTTTGATATTTGGTTTCAAAAGTAAAAAAGGATATCATTTTTGACAAAATTTTCTCTGTAGAAGTCCGCTCTGTTAGGGCAGTTAGAATTCTGTTTTTCAATTATTCTATGAGAGAATAGAAGAAGCAGCTAAAGATGGACCTCGTTCTGGAAAACCATCCACAGCAGAAAACTCCAACAAAATCTAGGGTTTTGTACTCAGTAATCATCATTTCAATCGTTTTTGATGAGATGAGAACGATTTGGGCTTGTTTCTGTGTTATCTCGTCTCGTTCTAAAATAACCATCGTCGTGTTGAGGTTACGAAAGAGATGCTTTTTTCGGATGATTATAACACGTAGGCTGAAAAGTTTTTGGTCTGACACATAGATGTCGCCCTTTTGAAAAAATCCATTACCTTTAATAATTTATCTGGTCTATAAAAAAAACAAAAATTTCAAGGTCATTAGTTTTCAGTAAAGATCGGAAAAAAAAACTTTGCTGAAAACTCATTTGAGGTGTGTTTTGTGAAGTCATTGATCATTTTATACCACCGTAATAAAATTTTTTATTTTAAAAGCAATTAACGTACGGAACACTAATGCAAGCTTTGTTGAAAACTCATTTGGGGTGTGTTTTGTGAAGTCACTGATCATTTTATATCTCTGTAACAAAAACTTTGTTTTACAAGCAATCAGTGTATGGAACTAACTCTAACATACTAATCTATATTTCAGTTTTGATATTCTCTCTGTACATCATGATCGAGACATTATTAAATCTTGGTGTTGTTTTCTTGTGGACGTATTTTCCTGTTTATACGTATAATCCAGTTTTAAGTCGATTACAAGTTTTTTTTTTCACTTTCTTTACGCTTAAGACATGTCCTCGAAGTGGAGGTGCGTTCAAGTCAAGTCCCACCCAATCTAGGCCAATTAAATTATATATTCATTTTATATTATGGCCGCCGAGGCTTGCTTTATACACACCGTCTTATACAATGAAGATAAATAATATCTAGAAGATGCATTTTGCTGATAGTGTATAAATAATACCGTACAAGTTGCGTGATTGAAAGTACCACGTAGCCTTTTTTACGATGTAACACGTACCTAGGCTGAAAAGTTTTTGGTGCAGCTACTTAAAACATACTTTTTTTTTGCAAAACTCGACTTTATTCATCAATAGAGTCTCTTTCAAGAGCGATACAATCAGTCCAAAATTTTTCTAACATTTCTATACCTTTCTTGTAGAAGGATTTGTCTTTACCTTCAAAATAGGCCTCAGTTTCGGCAATAACTTCTTCGTTGGACTCAAGTCTCTTTCCCGCGAGCATTTTTTTGAGGTCAGCGAATAGATAATAGTCGCTGGGGGCCAAATCTGGAGAATAAGGTGGATGAGGAAGCAATTCGAACTTCAATTGATGCAATTTGTGCCTTCAAACGCACCAATAACTTAATATAATATTCTCTATTGATGGTCTTTCCCTTCTCAGCATAGTCGATGAAAATATTCCATGCGCATCCCAAAATACAGAGGTTAAACCCTTCCCAACCGATTGTTGCGTCTTTGGTCGCTTCGGGCGGCTTTCACCGGCTGCTGTCCACTCAGCTGACTGCCAATTTGATTTTGGTGTGTAGTGGTGGATCCATGTTTCATCCATTGTCACATATCGCCTGACAAAATCCTTTTTATTGCGCTTAAACAGGTCCAAACAGAAATCATCAACACGTGGTTGTTTTGGGTCCACTGTGAGCAAACGCGGTACCCATTTCGAACAGAGCTTTCTCATGCCCAAATGTTCATGCAAAATATGACCAACACGTTCTTTTCATACCCTTAGGGTGTTAGCTATCTCAAGCAATTTCACTTTGCCGTCATCCAAAACAATTTTGTGGATTTTTTTAATGTTTTCCGGTGTAACCACCTCATTTGGGCATCCAGAATGTTCAGCAACATTTGTATCTGTACGACTTCATTTAAAGCAAGGGCAGAGTCCCCGTAACACTTACCAAGCCATTGCTTTGCTTGAACGGTATTTTTTCCCATCAAAAAACAGTGTTTAATCAACACACAAAATTCGATTTTTTTCCATTGTTTTGAAAATATCAAAAGTAGCGTCACTAAAGCCACTGTAACTTTTAAACTAATTCGAAGTGTCATGAAATTTTGACACGTATCGTTTGAAGGTTGGTACTTCCTAAAAATCAAATGGACTTTTTGAAAAGCGTGACATCTATGTGTCAGACCAAAAACTTTTCAGCCTCCGTGTTATTTTAACTAAATGTACAATCTCTGTACGTCTTTTTCCTTCGTTGACTATTTACAAGAGTTGCTGGTTAAAATATACCTTTGTTACTGAAGTAAATGCAGCAGTACTTTACATTCATGTTTTGCGTGGTGGTATAAAAAGAAGTCGTTGAAATTATTTATACATTAAATGACCACGACTTTTTTTAAATCTTATCTCAATCGCTTGCGAACTAAGGATAATAATGTAATTTTACAAACGAGTCTTGTTGCTTGTACTCTTTAAAAAAATGGCAATTTCATGCCTGATATTGAACCGTCTGTGCCTTGTGTGAATGTTCAAATTACTTTTTGACTGAATCAAGGACGTTATTGTCCAGTATTGGATAATCTATGAATTTGACTTTTTTTTAGAAATTGATTCACATTCAACGACCTGCTTAGGTTAGTAACTCTACTTAGGTCATAGAATTAAAAATTATATAATTGACTGGTACGTTTAAAATTTAGACAAATACAAAGAATCTTTTACTATCTGAAGATGACTTTAGATATTAATCTGTCGAATCGTTGTCATTTTAAATGAATAAAAAAATAACACAATTTAAAAAGTATGATGTTCTGAGAGACTAAAAAATATCTGTATTAAAAAAATATTCCTAATCGACGACCAAGACTCCTTCTTATTTGTATCGTCTTGAAAGTGACCTTAGACATGAGCATAAAAATAAGAAAGGTCAGAAAATGCTAAAAAAGGACAAATAAAAAGCAGTAAGACAGTGGCATGGAAATTTTTTCATTTTTTCACGTTTCAACGTCCTGAAAAACATAGTTTCTTATTTCCGTCAGTCTGTATCTGTTTGTCTATCAGTTGGCATAATAACTCTCAAACGAAATAAGATATCGATTTTAAAGTTGGTTTACCTATAATATTTGAAGTAGGAATGGAAGCTACAGCGAGCGCGCTATGGAGGAAAGGGTGAAAGAGGTGTAAATACATAAATTTTGTATTTTTCAATATCGTTATGAAAATTTGTTTGCGTTTTTGACTGAAAAAAATTTTAAGCGGTTCTCAGGATCAAATAATCTGAAAAGTGTGTTATTTTTTTCATTGTTCTCAATTTTAAAAGAAATATTATGGAGAAGCATGCGTAAGGTTTGAGTTGTAAATACTTCTACAGCCCTTTTTCCACTTATTTTGTTCTATGATCCTACCAAAATTATTTAAAATATGGACTTGGGATGCTTGAATTAAGTTATTAGTGTTTCGTACGGAACACTTATAAGATCACTTCGGTTTTTATCTGTCCGTCCGTCACACCCGATTTTCTCCGAAACTATTTGATACAGAAAGTTGAAATTTGGCATTAATATGGGAATTGATTGCCTCATCAGAGCCGTGTAGTTTTGAAAGTTAAATTTTGACTTTTTGGGGGGTTAAATCGGAAGTGAAAAAAAAATTACCAGGTCATCCAGTGGGGTTTCAAATGAAAGCTTGTAAAAACATGAGTTCAAAAATATATATAATGTAATATTTGCGCACACTTTTCTTTGTATTATTTTTTAAAAATCGCGAAAAATCGCTGTCCCCCTTTATCTCGAAAAGTACTGATCGAAAATTTTTGTAAAAGTTACGGAATATTTTCCATAGGATTTAGATTAAATGAAAATTATCACGAGTGCATTACCTTTAATAATTTATCTGATATATAAAAAAAAACAAAAATTTCAAGATCATCAGTTTTCAACAAAGGTCAGAAACAAACTTTGTTGAAAACTCATTTGGGGTAACAAACATTTTTATTTTAAAAGCAATCAACGTACGGAATACTAATTGCGCAAGTCCGACTTGCACTTGGCCGGTTATTTAGTACGAGGAAGTCAAATTCAGTATCTATGTTAAAACTATGTGTTTGCAAAGGAAGTACTGGGTAAATCACTTTCCCGATTTGTTTAACATTGTCTTGACATTTGAAAAAATAATGTGTTTTTTTGTAGCCTAATCAAATATAATTTTACCAAAGTACTTATATTTAATTCTTGTACGAGAAACTACTGGTGTCAACAATTAGTATTTTTTTACCGAGAGAAGTACGAGTACAAGAGAAAATCTTTAGAGTGTAAAGACCTGTAACAAACAATTTGTGTTGATTGCCGGAAGTGTTATAAATAATGTTTTTGTTATTCTAGGCAAAGTATTGTCTTTTAAAATAAATGGAGATTACTTAGACTTAGGTCAAAGCACAGACATTTTCATAAATATATTGCAAGAGGTCGTAAAAGTCAAAGAGATTTTTTTTATTTTATTATTTAAATCTAACACAAATAATTTTCGAATTCAATCGTCAATAGAAGTTTCTGAATGACATACTGCCAGCAGCAAACCTTATGTAAAGATTACGCGGTTGATAAGCTTTCGATAGATGTTATCTTGGAATGATAAATCGGAGATAGGCTATTCGAAAAATAACTATAACGAGAACAATGGTTTAAATCCAGAAATAAAAGTCGTAATACATTACGTTACAATGCATTTTTTGCAGTTGGATGTTACCTGGTAATAAAGAGAATAGAGGTCGAACACCTTTGCAATTATACATTTTTAGGTCGCTTTCTTTAATTGTTTAATTGAATAAACCGTTTTACAATGATTGATTTTTTATCGTTCTTTTTCAGTTATACAGGTGCATGTATTATAAAAATCGAGAAATAATATTAAGGTATTATAATTGTTGTTAGCCTAAAATTAAGTGGAGTTTGTTTTACCTTTTACTTGTCTCTTGATTTAAAATTAAAATTAGAGGCAGGAAGGCCAGGTGGCCACAAAACCTGAACCAGATCACTCAGATCACCGACTAATAACTTCTTCCATGGTCATTGTCTCGCCTATATTTATCCGCACCAATGAGATATGTAGTACATACTTACTTTTATTGTTATTGGTGTTGTTTTAATTAAGCTTATTTTAAAAACGAGACTACAAAATATCCTAACAAATATGAATATGACGCCTAAGTTAAATAATTTTTCTCCTGATTTATTTGTGCAACTTAGCTTTTATTAATTTCCGCACACTATACGTAATGGCACAAAAGTGCCCTACCTCAATAGACTAGGATGACTTCCATTCTAAAAGGCCACTTTAGGAAATGGGAAACTAGTTTCGTCAAACACTTTTTATGCAAAAGGAAGCTTTCTTGTTTTTCAAGATTGGCAGGTGGGAAATCGGCCTTGACTCCGTCATCATGTTATTTTTACTCCAATTTTTAAATAGAGAGGCATGCCGACGATTACACCGAAGCATTCATCGGTTGATTTTGTGAAAATGCCTTAAATTACATTACTGGATAGTTCATGTATCAAACTGAGATGGTGCACACTAACTTTTAGAAGCACCATTGTTCAGTTGCATGAGTATAACACGTAGGCTGCAAAGTTTTTGGTCTAGCTACTTAAAAGACATTTTTTTTTGCAAAATTCGACTTTATTGACTAATATAGTCTCCTTCAAGAGCGATACAATCAGTCCAATGCTTTTCTAACATTTCTATACCTGTCTTGTAGAAGGTTTTGTCTATGTCTTCAAAATAGGCCTCAGTTTCGGTTAAATCTGGAGAATACGGTGAATGAGGAAGCAATTCGAACTTCATGCAATTTTGCCATCCTAACCATTGACTTGTGACACTGTGCACTGTCTTGATGAAAAAGCACTTTTTTCTCGTTCATTTGGGGCCGTTTCTTTGCGATTTCTGCCTTCAAACGCACCATTAACTTTATATAACATTCGTTATTGATGGTTTTCCCCTTCTCAGCATAGTCAATGAAAATTACTCCATGCGCATCCCAAAATACAGAGGCCAAAACCTTCCCAGTCGACTGTTGCGTCTTTGGTCGCTTCGGGCGGTTTTCACCGGCTGCTGTCCACTCAGCTGACTGCCGATTTGATACCGGTGTGTAGTGGTGTATCCATGTTTCATCCATTGTCACATATCACATGAAAAAATTCTTTTTATTGCTCTTAAACAGGTCCAAACAGCGCTTAGAATCATCAACACGTTGTTGTTTTTGGTTCACTGTGAGCAAACACGGTACCCATTGCGAACAGAGCTTTCTCGTGCCCAAATATTCATGCAAAATATTACCAACATGTTCTTTTGATATCTTTAGGGCGTCAGCTATCTCATTCAATTTCACTTTACGGTCATCCAAAACAATTTTGTGGATTTTTTTGATGTTTTCCAGTATAACAACTTCATTTGGACATCCAGAGCGTTCAGCATCATTTGTGTCCGTACGACCGCGTTTAAATTCAGCATACCAGTAAATGATGAGTGATTTTCCAGGGGCAGAGTCCCCGTAACACTATCAAGCCATTGCTTTGCTTGAACGGTATTTTTTCCCATCAAAAACAGTGTTTAATCAACACACGAAATTTGATTTTTTCCATTGTTTTGAAAATATCGAAAGTAGCGTCACTAATACCACTGTAACTTGTAAACTAATTGAAGGTTGGTACTTCCTAAAAATCATATGAATTTTTTTGAAAAGGGTGACATCTGTATGTCAGACCAATAGCTTTTCAGCCTACTTGTTAATTATTCTTAATAATATTAATGAAAAACCAGGAAAAGTTCCCATAATGATACTAAAAATATACACAATTTTTTGTTTATATTTCACTAAAAATGTCTTAAAACTCTTATAAAAAAAAGCTAAATTATATGAAGAACAATAATCAAAATATGACCCAGTTAAGATCGGCCTGATTTAAAATGTTAATTTTGTTAATTGAACTTCCAGTATATGCTGATAACAAATTATAATACTAGAATATAGTACCACCTACACGTTACGCCAGATGTGAGCCTATACATTATTATGTATTGTTGTAACCTAGATATATTATATATTACTACAGTACCTTCCATATTTACCCTAAAGATTTTGAATTTAAATAAAGCTCCGACTGTTTATTTTAAGTTATTAGTCAGTTTAGTTTATTTGTTAAAGTTAAAAGAATCAATTTAGGTTAATTGAATAATTATTTTTTTCATAACAGATATATAGATGTTCATTTCCTGTCTACTTATATCTGTATACAATGCTGTCATATCAGATATGTGCAAACATTTTGTCAGCACTGACGTTTAACTTATTTTATTAATACTTCTTGATCGTGACTATTTTTTAAGCAGTTGTGTTATGAAGCTGGTACAAAATCTGACAGATTTTGTACTTCATTTAGAAAGAAACAACCGGCCAAGTGCAAGTCGGACTTGCGTAATTAGTGTTCCGTACGGTGATTGCTTTTAAAATAAAAAAAATTGTTACCCTAAATGAGTTTTCAACAAAGTTTGTTTCTGATCTTTGTTGAAAACGTATGACCTTGAAATTTTTGTTTTTTTATATACCAGATAAATGTTATGTTAATACACTCGTGATAATTTTCGTTTAATCTACACCTTGTGGAGAATATTCCAGAATTTTGGATGACCGTAAAGTGAAATTGCGTGAGATAGCTGACACCCTAAAGACATCAAAAGAACATGTTGGCCATATTTTGCATGAACATTTGGGGATGAGAAAGCTCTGTTCGAAATGGGTACCGCGTGTGCTCACAGTGGGCCAAAAACAATAATCTGTTGATGATTCTGAGCGCTATTTGGAGCTGTTCAAGCCCAATAAAAAGGATTTTTTCATGCGATATGTGACAATGCATGAAACATGGATCCTCCACTACACACCGGAATCAAATCGGCAGTCAGCTGAGTAGACGACAGCCGGTGAAAGCCGCCCAAAACGACCAAAGACACAACAGTCGGCTGGGAAGGTTTCGGTCTCCTTATTTTGGGATTAGCATGGAATAATTTTCATCGTCTATGCTGAGAAGAGAAAAACCATCAATAGCGAATATTATATAACGTTATTGGTGCGTTTAGAAACGGCCCCAAATGAACAAGAAAAAAGTGCTCAAGACAATGCACCGTGTCACAAGTCAATGGTTACGTTGGCAAAATTGCATGAATTAAAGTTCGAATTGCTTCCTAATTCAGCGTATTCTCCAGATTTGGCCCCCAGCGACTATTATCTATTCGCAGACCTAAAAAACTACTCGCGGGATTTGGCTCCAATGAAGAAGTTATCACCGAAACTGAGGCCTCTTTTGAAGGCAAAGACAAATCCTATAAGAAAGGTATAGAAAAGTGTTGGACTGATTGTATCGCTCTTGAAGGAGACTATGTTGATGAATAAAGTCGAATTTTTGCGAAAAAAAAATGTGTTTTAAGTATCTAGACCAAAAACTTTTCAGCTTATGTGTGGTTACACCGGTTACATCGTGCCCGCACCCTTTCCGTTGTTCACCCAGGGATGCTTTTGCGGCCACAGCTGCCCACTATTTTTGTTGTCTAAAATTCACATTAATTTATATAGTCTTAAATATGTAGGCAACAATAATATAATTCTTTGGTCTATGGTTTTACGTTGTACTTCCTGTGCATAAATTGCAAGATAAAAACTTTTTCACACACAGAATAATCTAAGCATTGATTATATTTGACATTTTAAAGAAACAAACCGACCAATTTTTTTGTGTGATCTGGAGAACCTTAATCGGGATGTGTATTGTACAAGTTTCTGTGAAATTGGAATATAATGAAAAAATAACACAATGTTCAGATTCTTCGATTCTAAAACCCCTAAAAAGAACATATACACGATATATACGAAGCATCCCTTCTAACTCCCCCCACCAATCTCATTAGCCCCCTCTTTGTTTGACCATAAGGAATTGAAAATAATAAAAAATAACAAATAGCACAATTTTCAGAGTGATATCCGAAATGATATATGGTACGTTACATACGAGGCAACTCTTCCAACACCCTCCTCCCACTCCTTAAAACTCGCACAAGTTTAACTATAAATACGTATACTTTAAATTTGTGCATTATTTCCAGTAAAAATTTAGTAACATTGACATATTGTTATTCCAAATATACTAAATTTATCGACCCCAACCTTTGCCTTAAAGCGATATCGCCCAAGAACTAAATACACTTCTTGCCTCAAGTATTATATGCGTATCAAATTTCACATGTTATCTTGCCAACAGACAGATCGACTGGATTGTGACCTCTGGATTTCATTTTTTCACGAATATAATAATTCCTTTCAGCAAGGGAAGTAAAAATAGTGTCAAAAAACAGTTTGTTTTCAAAAAAAAAAAAAAAAAATTGAAAAATAGTCAAAAACTCGAAGCTGTTGTTTAATTTTTTTTATGATACAAACTCCAACATCATCCACGGCGTACACTTTACGAGGTTTTTAAAAGTATTGCTTTTAGTTTATCACTGCTGGCTCCCCATCTCCAATAGGCGCTCAAGTATAATTTAAGACCATGAGTAATACAGTTAAAAGACCTATTAATATTTAGGTAACTATAAAACATAAATCATAATAATTGTTTAAAGCGTAGCGCAAGAAGTTTGAACATTTATTAGTGTTTTTATTATTCACTAAACGATCTTAATTTACTTTTACTTCCAGTTTTAATCTAGTAAAATTTAAAGCAATAACATTAAAAAAAGACGATTTGCTTTCCTGTAAATATCTGATAATTTTCTGTATTTAGTCCCGGGAATTTGAAACTAAATTATACGATGTATGTAATATAATCATCGTTATTGCTATTTAAATTAGTTCCAAGTACGTGAATTCTTATTATTAATAACGCCACAGTCCTAACAGATTTCTAATAATACAAGTCTTTCTTTGAAAACAACTTAACAGCACTTAAAAATACATTTAATTTGTTTTATAATAATTTTGTCACCTAGAAACTTTTTTTGCACGTACACTTTTTGGAATTTATTAATTTTATCAGGTGATGAGGGCAACTTTATTTTAGTATCATTTATTTAGCTAATTTAATGTTATAACCCCCATGATAATAGTGCCTTTTTATTTCCCCTGACAAGAGGGAAATAATGAAAACAGCTACCCTCACAGATTTTAGCTCGTTTTTTTACGTTTAGGTTAATAGATCACGAAAAAAATTAGTTTCCAATTTCCATTTTTCTTTCTGCGTGTCGCTCTATCTGTGTATCTGTTAGAATGGTAGCTCTCGACCCAAAGATACATCGACTTCAAAGTTTTGGACACATAATAAGATACCTGAAGCAGCAATCTATAGTTTTTGATATCGCTCCAGAGGAAGGGAGTGAAAGAGGTTACAATTACAATACTATTTCGAGAATTTTTCCTGGTTTTTGCCTGTAAAATGGACAAATCTAAACATAGAGAAGAAGAGAAAGAATGTAGTCTTCTTGTTTGGTGGTTTGTGTGTGATAGTTATCACATTTTTTTTTTATAGGCTGCAGGGAAATCCCTAAAGCGCTACGGGAGCGACACGTGTGCGGAAAAAGTGATTTACGTTCGTCTTGAATCGCTGTAAATTGTACTCGGTCGGAAATTCAGTCCTGGGCAAATTATTCCAAAGGGATGGGGTCTCCATATAAAAAACTGCTTGAAAAGGGTCGTACGAGGAGTAACAAGCTGAACTTCATACGGATGTGAAGCATTAGAGCGATGTGTATTTCTAACTTGCACCGCTTTAGGAGGAATGCGGGCTACATCCATCGAACACTTTCCATGAAAATACTTGTAGAGTAAAGTCAAGTCGCCAACCGTTCTTCAATGTTCCGGTGAATCAAGGTTGCCGGCCAGTTCCGGTTCACCAATCAGGTGAACAGCTCTCCTCTGAATAGCTTCTACCATAATAAATGCAGTGTATGTTTGCGAGCAGAGCCCCATACATGGGAGCGCCCAGCAAATTGAGTGACGATGTTAGAGGAATGGAGTGCCCCGACATAACTATGTCGGGTTCAGAAACGTTAACTTTTTTAGAAAAAAACAGCCGCCTGAGTTTTTTGTAGCGTTAAATTCTACTTGGTTACTGTCACCCAAAGATAGAATTTCTTCCAGGTCTTTATTAAGTTGAACGACCTCCTGCTGTCTTCGGACATTTGCATGAGTAGCTGATGTACGAGCGTTCAGAGTGAATGATGAGATAAGCGTACTGTCATCTGCAAAGTTGTAGATTGGATTCCTAGATTTTTTTCAGCAGATTGTTAAAGTAAATGAGAAAGAGAGTACGAGACAGACATATATTAAAAAAAAACTCCGCATTTTTCAAATGTCAAGTAATATGTGCAACAATTTCGTTTTGGCACTAATTAAACTTAACACCTAAATGGAGTAAATAGTCAACAACTCAAACCATAGACAGTATTTAAGTATGGAATGGTGTTGATTGATTGCTGAAATGGTTTGGAGGGATATGAAGGACGGCGTTAAAGACAAATAAACTTCTATTTGTTTAAAATTCTTGATATTATCTCAGAATATAACATAAATATTTTGAAATTTTAACAGTCAGCGTTAATACAGTTTATTAGTGTTTCGTACGGAATACTTATAAGATCACTTCGGGGTCTGTCCGTGTATCACACCAAATTTTCTCCGAAATTATTTGAAATAGAAAGTTGGAATTTAGTACTAATATAGGAATTGATAGCGTCATCAGAGCCGTGTAGTTTTGAAAGTTAATTTTTACTTAAGGGGTTACTTTTTGGGGGTGAAATCGGAAGTGAAAAAAAAAAATTTTTACTTGGTCATCGAGTGGGATGTCAAATAAAAGCTTGTAAAACCCCAGTTCAAAGATATATATAATGTAATACTTGCGCACACTTTTCTTTGTATTATTTTTAAAAAATCGCTGCCCCCTCTTTATCTGGAAAAGTACTGATCAAAAAGTTTTGAAAAAATTCTGGAATATTCTCCACAGGGTGTAGATTGAACGCAACTTATCACGAATGCATTACCTTTAATAGTTTATCTGGTATATAAAAAATTCAAGGTTACCAGTTTTCAATACAGATCGGAAACAAACTTTGTTGCAAACTCATTTGAAGTGTGTTTTGTGAAGTCACTGATCTTTTTTTTTTTTTTTTTTTTTTTTTATTGGTCTAGCACACGTGCTGCAGGGAAGTCCCTAAAGCGCTCCAGGAGCGGCACGAGTGCGGAAAAAGCGATTCACGTTGTTCTTGAATCGCTGTAAATTGTACTCAGTGGGAAACACAGCGCTGGGCAAATTATTCCAAAGGGATGACGTTCTCCATATAAAAGATTGCTTGAAAAGCGTCGTATGCGGAGTAACAAGCTGAACCTCATACGGATGCGAAGCACCAACGCGACGTGTATTTCTAACATGCACCGCTTTGGGAGGAATTAAGCGGGCTACATCCTTCGAACACTTTCCATGAAAATACTTGTAGAACAGACTCAAGTCGCCAACCGTTCTTCGATGTTCCAGCGAATCAAGGCCGCCGGTCAATTCCGGGTCCCCAATCAGACGGACCGCCCTTCTCTGAACAGAATCCAACAAATGCAGTGTATGTTTGGGAGCGGAGCCCCAAACGTGGGAGCAGTATTCCATAGTTGGTCGAATTTGGGCTTTGTAAAGAATTAACAGTTGCTGTGGGGTGTAAAGCTTTCTGGTTCTAAATAATATTCCCAATTTTTGAGAAGCTCTCCTTGCTATGTCTGCAACGTGTTCATGCCAAGACATATTTGCTCCCAAACTAACGCCCAACAAATTGAGCGACGATGCTAGGGGAATGGAGTGCCCCGACATAACTATGTCGGGTTCAGCAACGTTAACTTTTTTAGAAAAAACTGCCTTGGGTTTTTGCAGCGTTAAATTCCACTTGGTTACTGTCACCCCAAGATAGAATTTCTTCCAGGTCTTTGTTAAGTTGAACGACCTCCTGCTGTCTGCGGATATTCGCCTGAGCAGCCGATGTCCGAGCGTTCAAGGTGAATGAAGAGACAAGCGTACTGTCATCTGCAAAGCTATAGATTGGATTCCCGGTCTTTTCCAGCAGATCGTTAATGTAAATGAGAAAGAGAGTAGGAGACAGTATGGAGCCTTGGGGCACACCGGCGTTGATAGTGAGGGTGTTAGAAAGAAATCCGTCGACCGCCACTCGTAAAGAACGCTCTCTGAGGAAACATGAGAGCCACAAACAGAACCTTTCAGACATACCATAAGAGCGCAACTTAGCCAACAGTCCATCGTGCCAAACACGGTCGAATGCCTTGGATATGTCAAGAGCAACCGCTCGAGATTCTCCAAAGCGTTCAATTGCGTTGTTCCAAATATGTGTTACATAAGTCAGAAGATCTCCTGTTGATCTATGTTTACGAAAACCATACTGGTCATCGCTAATAATATTGAATCGTTCAAGATATTTTAGAAGATGCTCATTGATAACCTTTTCCATGACTTTCGATATTATTGAAAGCAGTGCAACTGGTCGGTAGTTATTTGGCAAGGTCTTCTTACCTTTTTTAGGTATCGGCTGAACCGTGGCACATTTCCAGCAGGACGGAAATATTCCCTTTCTGTAGGATAGGTTAAAAAGTCTACAGAAAACTGGTGTTAGTTCCCTTGCACAGCTTTTGAGAACTATGGCAGGTATTCCATCAGCGCCAGAAGCCTTCTTGGTGTCTAGCTTCATTAAAATACGCTTTATGATGCGCTGTCTGAAGACAACATCGGGCATCCTTGACTGCAATATGGGAATAGTAGGTGGTGTTTTTCCTTGGAAATCGACAGTAGAATGTGAAGCAAAGAGTTCAGCCAACAAGTTCGCTCTCTCCACAGGTGTGGTTGCAATGGAATTATCTGGCCGTGTGAGTGGTGGTATGGTGGATTTGGTAAAATTTTGACTAACTGCCTTAGCGACTGCCCAAAAGGACCTGGAATTGTTGGGGCAAGCGAGAAGTTTGTTTCTAATTCGTTGATTGTGCGCCTCCTTGGTTTCGTCGATAATTCCCTTGCATCTGTTCCGGGCATGAACAAAGATGTTTCGATTTAAGGTGTTAGGATTTTCACGCCATTGTCGGTAGGCAATATGTTTAGAAGCAACAGCTTCTTTGCATTTTCGGTCGAACCAAGGCTTGCCGTTGGAGGAGCATTTCTTCGAAAAAGGGATGTAAGCTTCCATACCAGCCAAAATAACATCGGAGACCTCCCTGGCGCGATCATTTTATACTTCCGTAACAAAAAGTTCAACTTGCATTTCACCGGTTATTTTTTTATTCCTCTTGAAGAATTTATGGCTAGCTTTCGAAGAATCTAATATTAATTTATTTTTAACTCAAGCTGATTAAATGATTTGTCGAATAGCCGAGGTTCTGTAATATTATTTATAAGATTCCTTTACGCGCAGGCATAGCGGGAGCCAGTGGTTTTCTTGCACCGATCACAATTCCTCTGTGGTTTCTCCATTATAGAACCCGGGAAGTCGATTTAAAGAAATGTGCTGTTATTAATAATTTCCAATGCACATCATTTTTTATCGTAACTACTATAAAAATCACGTTTGTTTGAAACGTATGGCGCCTCTGTTTAAAAACCTTTTATTTAATTTTAAATTATAAAAGAATAAAAATCAGTTAAACATAATAATTGATTTATATATATAAATAAATTATTTATTATAAATAGATTTATATTATTCTACGAAGTAATGGTGATAGTCAGTCAAATAAACAACTTGATTACATTAATATTTCTGACACTTGAAAGGCATTAGATTCAGTCATAGGATAGACCTTTTTGAAGACAATGAAAAAATAATAAAGAGTGGGCGACACTGTGATATTTTTTGCAGCTATTCCTGTCGACCCTTCTGCATGAAATTTCAGCACTCTCTTTCATACAAGTTTAACAAAACTCCAACGTCTCCTACTTTATAGGGGCTTCTAGTTGAGAATTTTTTTTATGAGCTTAGCACACGTGCCGCAGGGGCAATCCCTAAAGCGGTACAGGAGCGATACATGTGCGGAAAAAGCGATTCGCGTTAGTCTTGAATCGCTGTAAATTGTATTCGGTCGGAAACACAGTCCTGGGCAAATTATTCCAAAGGGATGAAGTTCTCAATATAAAAGATCGTTTGAAAAGGGTGTGTATTCCTAGCATGCACCGCTATGGGAGGAATTAAGCGGGCTACATCCATCCAACATTTTTCATGAAAATACTTGTAGAATAAAGTCAAGTTGCCAACCGTTCTTCGATGTTCCAATGAATCAAGGTTGCTGACGAGTCCCTGAATAGAATCCAACAAATGCAGTGTATGTTTGGGAGCAGAGCCCCGAACATGGGAGCAGTATTCCATTGTTGGTCGAATTTGATCTTTATATAGAATTAACAGATGTTGTGAAGTGTAAAGCTTTCTAGTTCGAAATAATATTCCCAGCTTTTGAGAAGCTCTCTTCGCTCTACTTGCAAGACATATTTGCTCCCAAATTAACGCCCAAAGGAATGGAATGCCTCGACATAAGTATGTCGGGTTCCGCAACGTTAACTTTTTTAGAATAAAGTGCCGGCTGGGGTTTTGTAGCCTTAAATTCTACTTGGTTACTGCCACCTAAAGATAGAATTTCTTCCAGGTCTTTCTTAAGTGGAACGATCTCCCGCTGCCGAGTATTTCAAGTGAATAAAGCGTACTGTCATCTGCAAAGCTGGATTCTTGGTCGTTTCGAGCAGATTGTTAATGTCATTGAGAAAGAGAGCAGGAGAATATAAGTTGATTTTAAGCATAATTAATAAAATAAACCCATAAAGGGTGACAGGGGAGATTTTAATATATATTGTTTTTGAAAAATTGAACAATATCACTTTTTTAAAGAAAAAAAATACTTCAATATTTTTGTTTTGATGAATTTTATTAAATTAATTGATGATTTAAGAAAGATTTTCCAGTCATTTGTATAGAATTAATATAAAAATCACAATTTTTGAACCCCTTAATTACTTCACAAAGTTTGCCTATTGGAGTTTAATTTTTAAAAAACAGTCTTAGAAAAAAAATCTCAATGACATTAAATCTGCAAATCTTGCTGGGTTTCTTTAACACCTGTCCCACCAACTCGTTTCCCTTTAATTTTGTTTCCCAACAGGTGTAAAATAATGAAGACGGTGCAAGATCTGTTTTAAAAAAATTGTAAAGTGATTTACTCAGTAACTCGCAAACATGCCGTTCTGAAAGAAATACTGAGTTTGAGGTTGAACAATAACTTCATCCAAGCATTTCGACACAATATTTCAAATGATTGGTTCATTTTGTTAAAATATTAATTAAATCAAAAAGTAGAGCAAAGGAAGAACTTCTGTTAAAATTAGAAATAATGAAAAAAATAACATTTTTCAGATTCCCCGATTGAAAATAAGTCTAAAAGGATATGTAAAAAGCAACATTCATAGCAACTCACTCTGACTCGTCTTTTCCTCCTTTAAAAATCTCTTAATACTATCTAAACTGTACAACATACAGACAAATTATTTTTATTCCTTTCCCTAAAAGCGATTTTCTTTCTTGAAGTACGACTTTGTCATATCTACCTAGCACGCCGAGCTAGGTAGATATAGCTGCCATATATACTTATATACGTATCATATATACTTTGTTCTGTTTTTCATTCCATCCAAAAAAATATTTTATTTGCATTTTAAAAGATGACGCTACGGTGGCTTTCGAGACAGTTTTCGACCCCTAAAAGTCTTTCGTTACATATTTGATGATGTAATTTTCTAAATACACAAGCTTTTAGTAATCACTTGAACTACGCTACAGTGTGCTACAGTAAAGTTTAGTTACCCATGAATTCGGAGGTATTGAATCACCCTTCAGTAAATCTCTACATTAATTTTGACATGCAAAATTCCTTCACAATCCCCAATCCCATTGCATCGACTCCAGCTTCACGGGAGGATCCCAAAGTCAGACAGCCAGACAGATATATCTAAGGAATTTGAAAACTATGTTCTTGTGATCTAGGGATCCTGAAACGAAAAAAATATATGTATTTACAAGAACTCGTAGGGAATTTTATTATTTTGCAGGAATTTAGTAAGTAACTAATTAAGCGACATTTAAACATAATTTAAATTCAAAAGTAGCGTAATTTAGTTTGTTTTTCCTTGTATATAAAAATATATACACCTGTCTATTCGTATGATAATTTTATAAATGTTTTGGTTATTTTGTTACAACAGTTCAGAAATAACTGTTTTATAGTGATATTTTAATGGCTTAGATGGGTAACAAATTGAAGAAAATGACCAAAGATGTAAAAAAGCTGTTATATGAACTGGTTTGGTACAGTTGTTTGTGTATTTCGTATAAATTATGTAAAAAAAAACAGGTCAGATGGTCACACAGCCATTTAAAAAAAAAATAATAAAAAACATTACATAATTTTTAATAAAATAATTGAGAAAATGAGCTGGACACTTGTAAATGTAGATTGGCTCAACAACAAATTAACTTAATTTAGAAACCATACTGCCTACCTACATAAGCATTAATAGCTGACACATTACTGAAATCATACAGCAGGAAATCTCATATTTGCTTGTATATGCAATAAATTTTCAAGTGCTAAAACACCGTTGCAACATCCTATTACATCAAATAATAAACCTACAATAATATACGATCTAATTAATTACTTTTTAAAAATGTATAAAGCGGTAATAAAAATACCTACTATAATTTTTAATACATAATGTAATATTTCGTAATACAGTCTGTCAAGTAAGAACGTGACCGCTCATACTCTTGAAAAAATGTGTTTCGAGAACATTTTTTGCCATCATTGTATTCTTTGGTGTGCTGACAACGGCACATTTACCTTACTAAGACGTCCAATCGTTCATCCCGCATCAATAACCGCCTGGCATCTTCGAGGCATGCTAATGACTAGATTTTCTGCACACTCTGCAAATTTTTCGAATTTCGCGAGACAACTGAGTCAGAGTCCTCAGAGTCTTTCCTCTGAGCTTTCTCTTTACAAGCGACCAAACATTTTCAATAGGTTGGCGTCCGGTGACTGTGAGGGCCACTCTACTATCTTATTGTGGGCCCAAGTGAGCCGCTTCGCGACGTGATTCGCCCAGCAAAGGTTTCTTCAACGTGCTTCGGAATTTGACATCATAAGCACGAAGAGGTTATTGAATAGTCTCATAGGACACATTTAAACCCGATTTTCTTAATTTTGCCGCTCCTTCACGCAGCGTCAATTTCAGATCCCGTTAAAAAAAAAAAACACGATTCGTTTTTCGACTTTCGAAGTGACTTTGCCTACCGAGCCACGTTTTGGCAAGTCGTCACATTTTTTCGTCTCGTTAAAACAATTTATTCACTTCTTCACAAACGATACCGACTTTTTAATATATTTAGCAGTCGTGGAATGTATCATTTTAGGCCCATTTGGATGGGAACAGAGAAAGACGCGCAAACAAGTGTCTCATTTTGGATTTTACGTGATTTCGACCAAAGTTTGGAATAGACTGATACTTTTACTAAAATGCGTCGTAGGTAAAGGTTCTCTCTACCTATTCTCTGTTGAATCGCTAGAATGGCATCTACCGAAAATTAATTATCGCGAACACGTTCTTACTTCACAGACTGTAAATATACCAGATATTTCAGAAGTAAATTAAAAAAAAATCGAATAGCGGAAATGAAATTTGGAAGATATATTTGAAAACTTCTATTCCAACTGGTATAATTACGGAAATCGACCTAATTGTGAACTATAAAAAAATACTACACCACTGAATTTTTGTCCCAGTTTTTAAAAGGTGACGTCTAGCTTAGCGTCAACTATTCAACTTTTACTAGTTTACAAAAATAGCAATTTATTCATCACTTAGGCATAAAAATTGAAGCCAATTTATGCAGTCTTAATTGACAATACATATGTGCTAATAAGATCTGTAATGATGTCACATTTATAATAATAAAACTAATAAAAGTCAGTAATAAGTAAGAGGAAATAAATACAAATCACAATAGTAAATTAATATAACTATAAAATAAATGCGGTCTTAAACTCGTCGCTAATTTCCGGCATTATTAAAGTCTCCTTGTGTATTCAGCAATACTCTTTTAAATATTCTTCGAAAAGCTGCAAGAGTACGTGCAAAATTATTTTTAGGGTTATTGCAGGACTTAATATCGTTATGGGTAAAACAATTCTAAAAATAGACTTATTATACTGGGGCATAGTTAGAGTATTTGAGATAATGGGAACGTTGTGAGTTTCGTTTCTGAAAGTTAATTTTTTGGTTAATGTTAGAAAAAAATAAAACGGTTTACACACATTTAACTAGTTAATGGGATTACTTTTTCAGGGATTTCAGAGATATAGCCGTATTTTTTAGGCCCAAAAAATAAGCCCACATAATTCTGAATTCTTTGGAGGTGCTGTGAGTCCAATTGCTTCAAGCCCGGGACATCAAGTAAATGTAATGTCCTTTTGAATGTTAACAAACACGTCCGTAAGTGTTAACCTTAAAGAGAAGTATAAAATGATTGAAATGATACATTTTGAAAATATAGTGGTGTAAAACGTAGGTTGAAAAGTTTTTGATCTAGCTACTTAAAACACATTGTTTTTTTGCACAATTCGACTTTATTCATCAATATAGTCTCCTGCAAGAGCGATACAATCAGTCCAACGCTTCTCTAACATTTCTATATCTTTCTTGTAGAAGGATGCCTTCAAAATAGGTCTCAGTTTCGGCGATAACTTCTTCATTGGAGTCAAATCTCTTTCCTGCGAGCTTTTTTTTGAGGTCTGCGAATAGATAATAGTCGATGGGGGCCAAATCTGGAGAATAAGGTGGATGAGGAAGCAATTCGAACTTCAATTCATACAGTTTTACCATCGTAACCATTGACTTGTGACACGGTGTATTGTCTTGCACTCGGCTGACTGCCGAACGTTGTTGTTTTTGATCCACTGTGAGCAAACGCGGTATCCATTTCGAACAAAGCTTTCTCATGTCCAAATGTGCATGCCAAATATGACCAACACGTTCTTTTGATGTCTTTAGGGTGTCAGCTATCTCACGCAATTTCACTTTGCGATCATCCAAAACAATTTTCTAGATTTTTTTTGATGTTTTCCGGTGTAACGACCTGATTTGGGCGTTTAGAGCATTCAACATCATTTGTATCTGTACGACCGCGTTTAAATTCAGTAGACCAGTAAATGATGAGTAATTTTCCAGTGGCAACACTTATGAAGCCGTTCCGTTGTCTGGACGGTATTTTTTCCCATGAAAAAACAGTGTTTAATCTACACACGAAATTCGATTTTTTTATTGTCTTGAAAATATCAAAAGTAGCATGACTAAAACCACTGTAAGTTGTAAACTTATCGTCGAAATGTCATGAAATTTTGACACGTATCATTTGAAGGTTGATACTTTCTAAAAATCATATGGATTTTTTGAAAAGGGCGACATCTGTATGTCAGACCAAAAATTTTTCAGGCTACATGCTAGTTACAATCCTGGTCTGATATAGCTGTTTACCCCCGTACTTTCTTTGTAAATACAAGTTGTAAAGGTAATATTTTTTTGAGATTACTTTATCTGCATACACTTATCACCATTACACCGAGATTATTCAATCTTCTCTCCAGGTAATGATAACAGGGTTCGCGAAGCGCAAAAATAAACTGCTTTGTGTAGTCATGATAACTATTGCGTAGTTTTATTGTGCCAAAGATGGCGAAGTCCCAATGTAGGTCACTTTAGAATCAATTTCTTTGCATACTACCTTTATTAAGCTTGAAGATAATAACGGAATCACATAAATTTTAAATACCTCGACCCGAGAACCCTGAAAAGGACGTATAACACGATGCATTCGAAGCAACTCCCATAATCCTTTCCTCCACTCTCTAAATACCTTACCTGTTCGACTATGTATTTAATACAGTTTGTCTATAATTATAAACAAGAGTCAGAAATACTTATAATACTATTGAAATTACGCAAGACCTTACTCCTTTAAATCCTTTCTCCTAGAAAGATGGAGCTCAAAAATTATGGGTTCCATTTTTGTATTGTGTGTGTATCAAATTTGGAATCGATATTTCATTTTATGCCTTTTATGCTTAGTTTAGAAGTCAGTGACGTTATTTTTGATATTTTCAAAACAATGGAAAAATCGAATTTCGTGTGTTGATTAAAGTTTTGATGGGAAAAATACCGTTCAAGCAAAGCAATTGCTTGTTAAGCGTTACGGGACCTCTGCCCCTGGAAAACAACTCATCATTTACTGGTATGCTGAATTTAAACGTAGTCGTACAGATACGAATGATGCTGAATGCTCTGTACGCCAAAATGAGGTGGTTACACCGGAAAACATAAAAAATCCACAAAATTGTTTTGGATGACCGTAAAGTGAAATTGCGTAAAACAAACAGCTGACACCCTAAAGGTATCAAAAGAACGTGTTGGTCATATTTTGCACGAACCTTTGGGCATGAGAAAGCTCTGTTCGAAATTGGTATCGCGTTTACTCACAGTGGACAAAAACAACAACGTGTTGATGATTCTGAGCGCTGTTTGGACCTGTTTAAGCGCAATAAAAAAGGATTTTTTCATGCGATATGTGACATGGATCCACCGTTTCACACCGGAAACAAATCGGCAGTCAGCTGAGTGTACAACAGCCGGTGGAAGTCATCCGAAGTGACCAAAGACACAACAGTCGGTTGGGAAGGTTTTGGCCTCGTATTTTTGGATGCGCATGGAATAATTTTCATCGACTAAGCTGAGAAGGGAAAAATCATCAATAGAGAATATTATATAAAGTTAAAACGGCCCCAAATGAACAAGTTAATGGTTATGATGGCAAAATTGCATGAACTGAAATTCCAATTGCGTCCTCACCCACCGTATTCTCCAGATTGAGCCCCCAGCGACTATTATCTATTCACAGACCTCCAAAAAACGCTCGCGGGAAAGAGACGAAGTTATCACCGAAACTGAGGCTTATTTTGAAGGCAAAGACAAATCCTTCCACAAGAAAGGTATAGAAATGTTTGAAAAGCGTTGGACTGATTATATCGCTCTTGAAGGAGACTATGTTAATAAATAAAGTTGAATTTTGCAAAAAAAATGTGTTTTAAGTAGCTAGACCAAAAACTTTTCAGTGTTAAGAGATGTTAAAAATTGGCGTCTTTGTTTAGTTAAGCCCACGAGCTTTAATATGAAGCAAATTATTGCATATCCCAGTTTGGCGATGGGAGACCAGGTTTCCCAATATTTTAGGACCTTCCGTATCTTTAATGTAAGGATAAAACTTACTGTTAGTCATACGATAAGCCATTATATATTTGTAAAATAAGCCTACGGTTAATTTGCAGTAAAGATCGTTCAGCTTAGTTTAGGTTGCCTAACTTTAGTTTTAATGTTTAAAATTTAATAAAAGCCAGTAGCGGCCAATTCCTATATTTTTTCAAATAGTAATTTTCTGTCACTACCTCGCTGCATATTTGCTTTTTTTTAAATGCTATACCTTAATTATTTTTATGTACGCTACGAATCGTGAGTATGTGCTTAAAGTTCTTTAATTTTAAATTAAGTTTCTTTTCTTCGATTCTTCTATTAAAATTTTTAATCATTATGAAGCCTTTAGGATTAGCCTGCCTAACATTAAAGAAAACAATTTTAGAAAGCAGCGCGTACTTGTTAACACCCCTCGTAACTATCACGCACTAGTAAACCTCACACATATATGTGGAAAATTATATTTTTTTCCGATCGATTTGTTTGGTAAACAATTAATTACCTACTGACATCTTAAAAATTAAAATGAGCTCTGTGGAGGCGTTTGTTATTTTTTATTGTCTACTTTTGGTAACTGTATATCTTCTTGTCTTCATACATTTGCATTGTATCTTGAAAAAAATACACCTACACATCTAATTGTGACGTATTACTATAAAAAACAACAAAAAAGATGTAGTTTTTTGATAAAACTTGATGGTTAACCACATTATTCACAATTACGGTTTATGTGTAAAGTTAGTAATTCATTAATAATTTTTTATTATTAATGAATTAATATTTAAATATTACAATAATCGGTTTATTTTTACACAAAGTGAAAACAACATAATAAAAATATTTACATTTAATTAAACAAATCATTACTATATTTACCATGATTTTTTGGTGACTGCTTGTCATCTGTCCGTTAGCTTCAGTATGCCTCGTTGGTAGAAACTTTTTGACAAAAAAAAAACATTCTAGTTGCCTTTTAACTTCTGCAAAGATTTCCTCTTTCCTGCTGATGTGAAATAAGCGAAATCCATGAAAATCAGAAGGAGTAATGTCCGATGAATATGGTACTGAAAGATGTACGAGTATGTCGTGATGGAAGACCTGTACGATTTTAGAAGAGTTTCTCGCAGATTTAATGGTCTAATTTTGTTAATTAAAAGCAATATACTGTAGAGTTAATCCTTCGCCCTTGTAATAAACGCCTGTGTAATCCCACCATACATAAAGCAAGATCTTCTTTGGATGAAGGCTGGCTCTAGGCGCTTCTTGCATCTGATAATAAGCGATTTTTCATTTCCTGTCATCACTCTTTTGAAAAAAGGTCATTTTCTCGGAAACCGCAATTACACCAAACTATATCGGTAAGATAAATCAAAAATAGCCCTTCTAATGTGCCACAAAGTTTCGCGGTAGAACTCAAGAAAACAAAATCAGAGCAACTTGAAATTTCGTCAAGATAAAAATTGTTACCTGCCAATATTCTTTGAAGTATGGTTCTTTGATGTTCGCTTCTATCAGGATTGTGTTAAGAGATGTTAAAAATTGGCGTCTTTCTTTAGTTAAGGCCACGAGCTTTAATATGGAGCAAATTATTACATGTCCCAGTTTGGCGATGGTAGACCAGGTTTCCCAATATTTTAGGACCTTCCGTATCTTTAATGCAAGGGTAAAACTTACTGATAGTCATATGATAAGCCATTATATATTTGTAAAATAAGTATATACTTTTGTAGAAAACAAATAGGAACAATTGTAAACCAGACCTAATGTTAATGTTGTTACGAAATATATAAACATGTTCAACAAGTTAAATGACCATACAAACAGTGGTATAGTGAAAGGTTAAAACGTTACAAAGTAGTTTATTTATTTTTTAATGGTTATTAAAGCACGGGGAATGCAAAACACTTAGTTACTGACTTATGTGGGCACATTAACTAACGAAAAAAATGAAAGCCATTTTATTTTTAGTTCTAATGGTCAATTATGTGGGGATATAAATTTCTAAATAGCCTTTAAACCTCTGTTAAAGCCTTTTGGACATAAAATAATAAAGTGTTGTAATAAAACTTGCCGTTCTTCGTTTGAAATTCTCACTTAACGTCTTGGCGTTAAAAACTGACATTTTTTTGTTTCTGATTTCTTAAAGTGCTTGTCTAAATCGTGAATAACCAAAGTTTAAGCTTTCTTTATACAAGGTAATCCTTGACTTATCTTCCGAAGATCCCAAACAGTTGCCATATTACTACTGAAAGTATACAAAATTTATCCACCCCTGTCCTTTTCACTTCTTTTCCGATATTGCGCAAAAACTACAAATTTCCGTCTTATTTCAAATATTATGTGTTTATCAAGTTTGAAATCGATATCTCCTTTTGTTCGAGAGTTACCTTGTCACCGGATAGACAGACGGACAAAAATATAAGTCTTCAGTGTTCTTTTTTTTCCTTAAAAAAACCTCAATTGCTTTTATGTAATCTCTCCAGCATCACGAAGCGACTACGCCACTGAATATTGAGTAATATATAGTAAGACCGTACAATAAGACAACTATTTTTAGAGAAAAACAATGTAGTAACAATTTTTGTTATGGGCATAGCACTCGCGCTGCAAGGAAATCCCTAAAGTGCTACAGGAGCGACGCTTGTGCGAAAAAATTGATTTACGTTGGTGTTGAATCACTGTAACTTGTACTCGTTGGGGTGGGGTGTATACAGTCCTACGCAAATCATTCCAAAAGGATGCGTTCAAAGTTAATGCAAAAATAAGCGTACTGTCATCTGCAAAGCTGTAGACTGGATTCCCGGTCCTTTCCAGCGAATCGTTAATGTAAATGACAAAGAGAGTAGGAGATAGTATGGAGCCTTGGGGCAGACCGGCGTTAATACTGAAGAAATCCATCGATTGCCATTCGTAAAAGAACGCTCTCTAAGGAGTGGCATAAACAAAACTTCTCATATCATAAGAGCGTAGCTTAACCAACAATCCATAGTAACAAACGGTCGAATGCCTTGGATATATCAAGTGCAACGGCCCGAGATTCTTCAAAGTGTTCAATTGTGTTGTTCCAAACATGTGTTACATAAGTTACAAGATTTCCTGTTATTCTTTCATTACGAAAGCCATATTAATGGTTGGTATTAATACTTAATCCTTCAAGATATTTTAGAAGATGCTGATTGATAACCTTTTCATGAGTTTTTTTCGGTTAGTGGATTTGTAGTACCAAATCTTGCGCGGTTCAAGCGCCTCTCTGTCAATAATCGGTAGGATATTCGATGTCGATAGCAATTTATGGTTGGAGGAACCGAACAGGGGATTTACGTTGATAGTGGTGGTTAGCAACAGGTCAAGAAGACTAGCGAACTCTCCATCTCGATCAGGGAGCCGTGTTGGTTCATCGATAAGCTGCGTAAAGCCACAACTGAATGAGAATGACTCAGTTTCACGACCTTGTTCGTATTTGAATACTGAAGCCAGTTTATGTTGTGGACATTAAAGTCACCCAGGATGGCAATTTTGGCATTTGGATAACTAATCTGTCAATGATCGATGGTGTCTGCAAAAGAGGCAAAAAGTGTTTTAAAGTTACTGTCACTTGCTGGTTTACAGAGGCAGCAGATAAACCTGTTTGTTGAGTCGTTATTCTTAACCAATTAACATCAAAGTTTCGGAGCTTCAGAGCTTCCTCTTGTTGACAAGAGAAATCTCTTTTGACAAAAAGACATAGACCAAAATTACGCCTAAACCGGAAATAGAAGTAGTACCCAGGATAGAGAAATTTGACTGTGCTGGCTGATGGACTGACCTTGGTGTGACAAAGACCGAGTACCTGAGGTTTATTTGATGGCAGGACTTGGTATACTAAATTTATGTTTGAGTTTAAACCTTATATATTACAAGGAGCTATTTTACCTCCAGAATTTTTTGATCCTCGAAGCTTTATCATGTTATTTGGACATCGTCACGGCCCCGAAACGTTAAGCAATTTCACGGAGCTTAAGCCGATGCGATGGATCACACCGGACGATATCTGGTGGCATCTGGGCATCTACCATCTATATTCTTTTAGTGGCTTTCTACGACAGAAGGTACAGGGAGTGATATTCTATCCCGCACCCCCACGGGAAATTACTTATATGATATGATATGATATATATATATATATATATATATATATATATATATATATATATATATATATATATATATATATATATATATATATATATATATCGAGCCTGAAACGTGAAGAAATTGAATAATCTAGGTGGATGTTCTTTTTAACGAATATTCTGACAACGATAATTTTCCTTGGCTAGGAAAGTAAAAATGGCATTGGTACTGTCCTGGTGCATACATGTATATAAAAAATAAGTACTTAAAAACTTTTAGTGTTTTTGTTGTTATTCTGGCATTTTATCTTATAAACTGATTGACACGTATTATCTTTATTATTGCAAGCAAGTGTTCAAAACAAATTTCTATTATTTACTAACGTAAACTAAAGTTTTCGCAATGTTTTGAGCGCTTATGCGCAAACTATCTATTGTTAGAAGTTGACCTTTGTATGGGACAATGATTTTTGCCCGATATATCAAAAGCCATGTTTAAAAAATCATATACCAACGAAGGATATAAAAGAAAACACAAAGCATATCCATGTTACGGGTAACAATCCCTTTTAATTCTTTTTTTTTTAATTATATTGTCATGTGAACCGCACGAGTAATTCTATGGCATTTATTTTTAAAATATGCCCTCATGAATTTACTATGTCTTTGATTGTCTTACTTTAGAATTTCCATATAAGGGCGTAGTAGTTCAAATAAAATGAATTAAAATAATACAGAAAATATTGCTCAATTAAGGGGATGTACCCAGTTATGGAGCTGAAAAAAAGCGTTTTTTTTTTTGAATTTTTTTAGCGAAACTCTTCATTGTATAAATCAGATTTTTATTATATATATATATATATATATATATATATATATATATATATATATATATATATATGTAGCTTAAAATACGATTTGTGATATTTTAATGTAAAAAAAACGCGGCACCACACCCGTTTCCCTGCGACCCCTTTTTTTAAGGAACATTGCGGTGTGCACGATACCGAATTTCCAAAGAAATTATTTCACTAGAGGATCAATCTTATCTTTAAACGAAGAATTAAAAGAAAAATGTATCAAATTGGTTTAAACAAAAAGCGAAAAAATGACGGTACCGCGTTTTACATTTTCCGGTTCAATCTTTCTTGAGATATCTTGCGCACCACCAAACGGTTTCAAGAAACAGTAGTTTCGAGAAAAACGCGTTTAAACTTTTAGGTTTGAAAAATCAGGTTAAAAAACAGTAATACAAAAATAAATCTTTACCTGTAAATGAATCATCAACTCTAGGGCATTAGGCTGAATCTTCATCAGCTCTTTGAGCTTCTAGAATACTAATTTGCTCTTGTCTATGACCCATTAGAGCTTCTTTTGTAGTTTGTAGCAATTGTCGTTGGTCCAGGTCAACTCGTTCTCCGTCTACTTTAGCTGCGCAGTAATGTGCATTTCGGCCACAATGAACTCTACTGCTAACTGCTACGACTGAATTCCTACGAGTGAACTGTATAACGGTACTGAACAAACTCCCAGTTTCGAATATAGAACCTTAGAATAGCAGATGTGAATGTCTTCTCCCTTCTAAGGACAGTTGAAAAATCTCTTGGTGTTATATTATAAAAGAAAAAATTTAAAATACATTAAAATCGAGCTAAGGTTGGCGAAGGCTGACCCGAGAACAGCTGCTCGCTATCTGCTCCGAAAACTTTAGAAACGGTACTTCTTTTAAACTGCTGTAACTTCATCAATTTTAAACCGATTGTTATGAAACTTACAAAAAAAAAAATATTCTTAAGATATCATACTAAGAGAAAACGTAAAAATCTAATAATCGAATTTTTGGACCCAAATGGTATATTCCCTTAAAAACTCCGAAATAAAATTAATAATTAGGTAATGTTTGCTCAGTATAATTCGCCTATTTGCGTATTTTATTATCTAACATCTAATTTTATCGCTGAAAACCGTTTTGTTCTAGTACAGGAACTAGAATATATCAAAAAATCAATTCCTATATCCATTATTAGAAATAATAGTGTAACAAAATTACGGGTAATTTCCGATTGGTTTGCTATAAATCCAAGTCTTTGTCTGAGTAATCTTGCACGCAAACGATTTTATTGTTCTTTAATTACCACTATTCCGTTGTGACACTATCGGTTCTCAGTTTATAATACTAACTTTTAAAATCTCTAACGACGACATATGCCTTTTAGGTGTTACAGTTTTATGGACCCCATTCGAGAAATCACACGTCCGTTTAATTATTAGTTTACTGAAATGAACAAGCCTTCTACCATTAATTATTTTTTGCACATAAATTTTAAATTAAGTAAATCGATATTCCACATTTCAGTACACGTGTACGCAGCTTCGCTTGCATGTACTATAAGATTTGCATCATAAAATTCGCAAGGTTATTTACCCAGAACTTCCTTGGCAAATACGAGTTTTAAAGTTAATAGATTTTTTGTAGTTACTCTATTATTATATTCCTTTACGTACTGTTTCTGCTAAGATTGGAAATATCGAAAAAAATAACCTAATTCTGATAGGGAATTTCCACAAGTTAAAGTGCTTGTTGGTATAATTCTTGTGGATGTATCCAGTAATGCTGATGTTTCGTCGATCATCCTCCCGGCGTCTTCAGAGCTTGTTCCAAGAAGTGACTTTATCAAAATATATATTTTCATATTCGCCGACTCCAAAAACGTTGAAAATGACATAACACCATATATTTGAAACAACCCCTCTAAACCTCTTTGTCACCTATTTTTTTAAATCTTCATGTTCGACTATAGTAAGTGTAATTTCCAACAAACGATCATCAAAGAGAGACATAAAGTACAGGATTCAACGGAGCAAAAAATGCGTAGGGATTCTGAATTCTTTACTTTGGTCAAACTAGATAAAAGCTGGACAAAACTGACTATCTTCAAGGTAATTGTAGAGCCGATATTAAGGTATGGATCAGAATGCTGGCAAATGACAAAAAAAAATAAGCAAACGATAGACGCGGTAAAATGGATTGTTTAAGGAGAGTATAAAGAATATCTAGACAGGAGCACGTCCAAAATGAAGAAATCGGCAGATGGACAGGAAGAATGCATACAACAGCAGAAAGAATAGAAATCAGACAGTTAATTTAGTACGGACGCGTGAAAAGAATGCCCTATACTAGATGGCCGAAAAGAGCATTTGAATATATTCCATCAAACAGAAGAACGAAAGAAAGATCAGCGAAATAATGAACCTAGTTAGAGACAGAGACAGAAAAACATGGCGGTCAAAATGAAAATGCGAGATGCAGTAGAAGCTGTAAGATCCTCTATATATATATATATATATATATATATATATATATATATATATATATATATATATATATATATATATATATATGACTATAAATAATTTTGTTTAACTTTTGTTCATTATATTAACTAAAGAATTATTTTTTCATGAATACGATTGTAGGGGAAGTTAAAAGTAACATTGCCTTCGTTATGTACTTATTGGTCATAGAGATATTTGCAAAAAGGTACTATAATAATACAAATGTAAAATGGAATGCAACCACTGTTAAATAGTTATCAATATTAATTAAATATCAGTCGTACTAACTAAGCTCTCCCGTACTGTTAGGAAGTACAGTAAAGTTTATGCATTTGACTTTCCTCTGAGATATTTATATGTCTTTACATACGTACTAAATCACGAAAGTATAGTTTCCCATTTCCGTCTGTCTTTCTGTCAATCTTTTGGCATGATATCTCTCAAAATTTGGTACACATGATACACGTATAGGACAAAATTTATAATGTTTTGAGCAATATAACTTCAGGAGAAAGGAATTACCTATAGCCATATAAATGGTTAAAGTGGTGGGATGGCAGTTAGAACGAGTTGTTTCGAATATATTGTGTTGTACATCCTTTTTAAGGTTTATAAATTCGGAGAATCTTGAAAATTATTTTTTCATAATTTTCAATTTTAATAGAAATGTTATTTAGAAGGAAATGTTAAGTTTCAGTTGTAAATATCCTGCTGAAGCCTTTTTAGTGTTTCGTACGGAACACTTATAAGATCACTTCGGTGTCTGTCTGTCTATCTATCACTCCCGATTTTCTCCAAAACTATTTGAAATAGACAGTTGAAATTTGGCACTAACATAGGAACTGATGGCCTCATCAGAGCCGTGTAATTTTGAAAGTTAAATTTTGACTTAGGTCAAGTGTGTCAAGTGGGGAGTGAAATCGGAAGTGAAAAAATTTCTTTTTTACCAGGTCATCGAGTGGGGTGTCAAATGAAAGCTTGTAAAAACAGGAGTTCAGAAATATATATAATGTAATACTTACGCACACTTTTGCTTGTATTCTGTGTAAAAAATGCGAAAAATTGCTGCCCCGCCTTATCTCGAATAGTATTAATTAAAAAATTTTGAAACAATTCTGGAATATTCTCCACAGGGCGTAGATTGAATGAAACTTATCACGAGTACATTACCTTTAATAATTTATCTGGTATATATAAAAAAAGCAAAAATTTCAAGGTCATCAGTTTTCAGTAAAGATCGAGAAAAAAAATGTTGAAAACTCATTTAGAGTGTGTTTTGTGAAGTCACTGATCATTTTATACCTCCGTAACAAAAATTTTTATTGTAGCATTCAACGTACGGAACACTAATTGCTCAAGTCCGGCTTGCTCTTGGCCGGTTTTATTTTTGTTTAATATCGAGTTTTATTATTTTGTTTGAATGAATATTATTTTAAAAATCGACTTTGGCATAAGTTAAGGAGTGTAGGTGTCTAATTTAATTTATATTTATTTATGTTACGGATGAAGGCTTTCTGTTTAAATTATATTTAAGGTTACGCTAAATAGATCGCTTGAATACTAAATTTCATTAGCCATAGGCCATGGGCCACCGTGGATGAGAACTGTCAACATTAACCAAAAATAAATTATGTTTTATGCAAATGAGAAAAAAAAAAGTTAAAACACTCAATTAGTCTTATCATATTAATTAAGAAATCTTGCAGTAGTAGCTTTCATGGTTATTTAAAAAATTAAATAGTTGCGTCGTATAGTAAGTAGGTATTAAAGCCCACAAGAAAATTATACTTCTAAATCGAAAAACTAGACACTTCCGGTGAAGTCAGAAGTAAAAAGAAAACGTAGTAGTAGAGTTTTATTGTTCTAAGTGACTAACAAAAGTGTCGCCTGCCTTAAAAGTACTAATAAGAATTGTAAACAATAAAAAATGTCTACATTGACTCAATATCTCTTAAACAAATAGGATATATAAACATGCAGTTATGAAATGGCTTGCCTAGGTGTCAGATACGGGTTACAATATGATTTTTAAAAACATATGTATGTAAGTTCTTAAAGTCGGGGAGAATGACTGAATTAAATATGTCGGCGATTTTAGAAACGAGACTTTTGTCCCCTGTTATGACATAATATAAAGAACAATGAGAATTTGGAAGGTATATAGATATTTCTTTACTTAAGCTAGGTAATAAAATATTTCATTTCAATGCACCACTCTCAGTTGGAGTCAGAGCTGCCGTCAATTACTTTAAAAAGTTGTTCCAGATTACTTCAAAAAGTTATTAGAATTATTAATTATTAGGTCCAGTACACATTACTTTCGTCCATTCCGCAATGAGTTGTTTTCATTGAATTATCTTTGATTCAGTTATTTGTAATTCACTGAATTGCGATTGAAATTGTTGGTACAATGATATTACACAACAGTAACCAAAACTACACTAAACACTTTATTTATGAACTTGATATTGGTCTATAAGTTATCAGACAACTTGAAAAATCTATTAGAACGTCCGAAAAATAAAATCCTTTAGCGTACGGTAAATCCAAAAATTTCTGATAGGAGATTATTAGATGCATACGAATGGTTGAAATTATGAAATGTACTGTACTAGTTACTTAAGCGGAACTACGCTAGTTTTTAATTCTAGATTAATCATCGCTCCTGATGACGCTAGCATGGTTAGTCAAACGCGCGTCCAATGCATGAATAAAGTTATGTTTATAATTTTCCTAGGAAACTGCAACAATTTAAAAAATATAGTTTTGATTTATATTTTGGATCAGCAAAAATTGAAATTTTTGCAAATATTGTTTGTTATAAATTTTGATAAAAATGAGACAGAAAATAAAAAAATTACAAATCGCCAGTTATTTTAATTTTAGTTTTTTCTAAATCTAAGGTTCTAAGTCATTCTCTTAGTACAGTAGTTAGTGGTTTCTAAAAGTAGGAGATTTTTTTTAACATAAAGTTACTAATTTTTTTACACACGACTATTTTGCAATAATGAATTCAGAAAACGTTTAAATTATAGTTGAAAAAAATCAGTTAACACTGCAGAGATATTATAGTTAATTAAATGGTAAATATTAGTCGCACAATTGACAGATTATATATAAGAATTTAATTAAGCATATGGAGTTAAAATTAACGAGATCCTATTTGTTTTAAAACTTTCTTTAATAGGAACTAATTACTACAATTTGTATTTGGGATTTTCTCTAATTAAGAGGGTTGTATCGGCGAAATCCCTGGGTTTTAATATTTTCCTTTAGTAGAAGTAAAGAAACAGTGATTTTCCGTTTTGTAGACATACAAAAGATACAAATCCTAAAAGACAATTCTATTATGTAGGTTTACCAGATTTTTGCATTTTTTTTTTGAGTTCCTAGATCAGGAAAAACATGGTTCCCTGTTTCTGTCAAACTTTTTCCAAGATCACCCTCGAACGACATGAGATAGATATAGGTTTCAAATCTGGTATACATATATGGTACTCGAAGCCGGCAAGAAACTATATCGCTTCATGATAATTTTCCTTAGTTTTGGTCGAGATAATGGACAAATTTTAGCATAATTATTTATATTCAAATATAACATGTAGGCTGAAAAGTTTTTGGTCTGACATATAGATGTCGCCCTTTTAAAGAAATCCATATGATTTTTAGGAAGTACCAACGTTCAAATGATACGTGTCAAAATTTCATAACATTTCGACGACTAGTTTACAAGGTACAGTAGTTTTAGTGACGCTACTTTTGATATTTTCAAAACAATGGGAAGAATCGAATTGCGTGTGTTGATTAAACACTGTTTTTTGATGGGAAAAAATACCGTTCAAGCAAAGCAATGGCTTGATAAGTGTTATGGGGACTTTGCCCGTGAAAAATCACTCATAATTTACTGGTATGCTGAATTTAAACGCGGTCGCACAGATACACATGATGCTGAACGCTCTGGATGCCCAAATGAGGTGGTTACACCGGAAAACATAAAAAAGAAACTACAAAATTGTTTTGGATGACCGTAAAGTGAAATTGCGTGAAATAGCTGACACCCTAAAGATATCAAAAGAACGTGTTGGTCATATTTTGCAGGAACATTTGGGCATGAGAAAGCTCTATTCGAATTGGATACAGCGTTTGCTCACAGTGGACCAAAAACAATAACGTGTTGATGATTCTGAGCGCTGTGTGGACCTCTTTAACTGCAATAAAGAGGATTTTTTCATGCGATATGTGACAATGGATGAAACATGGATCCATCCAGAATCAAATCGGCAGTCAGCTGAGTGGACAGCAACCGGTAAAAGCTGCCCGAAGCGACCAAAGACATAACAGTCGGCTGGGAAGGTTTTGGCCTCTGTATTTTGGGATGCGCATGAAATAATTTTCATCGACTATGCTGAGAAGGGAAAAACCATCAATAGCCAATATTATGTAAAGTTATTAGTGCGTTTGAAGGCAGAAATCGCTAAGAGTCGGCCCCAAATGAACAAGAAAAAAGTGCTTTTTCATCAAGACAATGTAGCGCGTCACAAGTCGATGGTTACGATGGCAAAATTGTATGAATTGAAGTTCGAATTGCTTCCTCATTTTCCGTATTCTCTAGATTTTGCCCCCAGCGGCTATTATTTATTCGCAGATCCCAAAAAAATGCTCAAAGAAAGAGATTTGACTCCAATGGAGAAGTGATCTCCGAAACTGAGTCTTGTTTTGAAAGCAAAGACAAATGCTTCTACAAGAAAGATATAGAAATGCTAGAAAAGCGTTGGACTGATCGTATCGCTCTTGAAGGAGACTATATTGATGATTAAACTACTCAGTATTTATCACCGCTCAACAAACACTTTATTTTTGCACTCGACGCGCGTTTCGCTAACAATGTTAGCTTCATCAGGAGCGATGATTGACTGATGAGCAATCAACGTACGGAATACTAAGTCCAATTTGCACTTAGCTACTTAGATTTGATTAGAAAGAGTATGTAAATTTAATGTCATGTTTTAGGTGTAAATATCTCTAAAGACCTTTCCCCGGTTATTATTCTCGTCATCATTTCTTTTGTATATCGTCAACCAGTCAAATTCAGTATTTAATTTAAAATTGCGTATTTGCGAGAGCAATACTGCGTAAATTAGTTAACTGTGTTTTTTTTTAAGAACTGCTTAGAAATAACTAAAAAACAAATTATTAAAACCTTCATTTCACCAATAGCATCGTATTAAATACTCATTAAATATAGTTAAAATTATAATTGAGGAAAGTAGTTTCGGTAACTCGCACTAATTACATCTACGTGTAAAAACACAGATACTGAATTCATCAAAAACCAATATAGTTCTAAAGATTTTTATTAAATCATTATCCAATTATGACAGGTTATTAAAACAAGGTAATTATTACTCAATTTATTTTTTAATTTATAACATAAGACGAATGTATTATGTGTTGTATTTTACCATACAAGGTTAAAACTATAAACTATCAAAAGTTTTGACACTAACAAGTTGGCCAAAACTGGTATTTTTATTTTTTATTTACTGAAATAATGAAAAAATCAACATGTCATATGCATAACAAAGAGCATATTATATATTATGGGAAGAAGAAAATATCATGGTCAGAATGTTGATGTAACTTTTATTATGATAATAAATTTAGAAAAAGTAATAAAGCAACGGTCCAGTAGTGGGACTTGTTTACCGCCAACAAGCTGTATACGCAAAACTGCATTGATATGTCGTTATAGTGAATGTGACTGTTCCATCGTATTTTTAAAATGCATAACAAAGGATGTTTTTAATTTAAATCATTATAATTTCTGGTGACTAACTTCTATTATTACTGTAACCTTCAAAATTTTTCAAAAAATTTGAAGGGACTTTATCGCTAACATACCTTGAGGGATAAAGACTGATTTTTTTTTCCTAGGATTATTTCTTAAAAAAAAAATCCATCCCTTTTTGGAAAACAAGATCTTCTAATGCTAAAAAAATAAATCAGAATTTTTGCTAAAAACTATGTGATGCAAATGAGCACAAAATTAAAAAAAACATTCATGTGTCCATAAAAGGTATAGTGCTAGACGATATGCGTTTCTGGCTGTTTCAACTAGCATTAGCAACACGTAACCAAGTTATAAAATGGGAAATTTGCGGTTTGTGTGTTTGTGTGCTATTGTTATTTTTGACAGCATCCCATTTTTCCCACTTTTGTGCATTGCGCATTTATAACAACTAAAATATATCTATTCGACTTATTAAATCCAGCATAAGGCTGCATTTCAACTAAATCACCTTGCCATAAGTCGTCTAAACCCTTTACAATTGCTCTTCTCTGATAATTTTTTATAGCAGGTTCATGCAATTTTTCAACAATAGTTTTTTTATATATTTTCCTTCATGTTGCCTTGCTCGTACTAATCCATTTTCCCGAATATTTCACTTAAATAACAATTAATTCAGGAAGACGGCCTTACTTAAACGCAAATATTCATTAACCTATAGACTTTTTTACTGGCAAATTTGTTAGTAGCTAATTTAGTGCAGTAAAAAAAGTCAAAATAATGATGAGATAGGAGATAGTTTAGATACAGCAATATTATGATTTTATCCTCTGGGGTATCACCACGAGTTTTGGACCTAGAAAAACTTTTGTTTATAAATAACTGAAGTTTTCAAATCGCGTTTTTGAGCTTAAAATGTTAATAACTCCGGTTATACCAGTCGGATCGAGACAAACAAAAAATTAAACTCTTCGTAACGAAATTTCCAATAAGTCCTCGTTGGTTTTAATTCGCTCAATGGTGTACATAACCTACAAAATTGAAAAAACAGACAAAAATCTGTTTTTTTTTTTCATTTTCATTTTACAGGTCAACTAAGTGACTTGAAACTCTCAGAAATTATTCCTTTTGTTATAGCAAAAATAGCCTGAAATTTTGATACAAAAATATTGAACTCAGTTGACAAAACTAATTCTAGTTCTCAATTCTGTAAAGCATGCGATTGCATTCTGATAGAAAACCTGACTTGTGTTTTACGATACTGAAGCAGAGCGGCTTTATATCTGACTTTTCCGTATTTTCATTAATTTTATCGAAAAAATTAAGGAGTAGTACTATGAAGAACTAGCTCCATTTTATTAAATTTATTTTAAACTCTCTGTATATAATTCATAGACTAGTAGCTGAGCTAAATTACTAGGTACGAAATAAAACTCTATACTAAGACACACTTAACTCAGAATAACGAGTATTTATAGGCAGTTTACATGTGTTTCAGAACGGTTAATTTTATTGTGATGCTATTTTGGACTTAAATTTCAACATATACTGCATATGTTTTATATGCAATATATTGGTAGATTACCCTGAAACATTAAATATGCCAACGTTAACAAGCTGAGGATATTTAAGGGTCTTAAAACTTAACCGGGAACTAAAATTATCCCATAAACTATACGAGGAACAATATTCTTTGCAGCTTGGGAGTTTAGTCAGGCCTGCAGTGCTTGTTAATTAAATTGACTCTTAAGTTATATACTTATAACATAACACTTAAAAATAATTGTTTAAGAGAAGTACATATTAAGGAAACTCACAGAATCTTGTAGTTTTAAATTATGTTAGTTGTTATTCTTCCACGTCTTGGTTTGGTTTTCTTCAGTATACAGGTGCTTCTTAGCATCCTCAGAGCAGGTTATTACCATATTGTGGGTCGCCAGATACTCATAGAATATTTCTATTGCAAGCTGTCGCCGTTTTCAAAAAATACACATGATTTTTAAGAAGTACCAACCTTCAAACTATACGTGCCAAATTTCATGACGTTTCGACGATTAATTTACAAGTTACAGTGGTTTTAGTGAAGCTACTTTTGATATTTTCAAAACAATGAAAAAAATCGAATTTTGTGTATTGATTAAACACTGATGCGAAAAAATACCGTTTAAGCTAAGTAACGGCTTGATAAGTGTTACGGAGACTGTGCCCTTGGAAAATCACTCATCATTTACTGGTATGCTAAATTTAAACGCGGTCGTACATATACAAATGATGCTGAACGCTCTGAACGCCCAAATGTGGTGGTTACACCACCACAAAAATGTTTTGGATGACCGTGAAGTTACATTGCGTGAAATAGCTGACACCCTAAAGATATGAAAAGAATGTGTTGGTCATATTTTCCATGAACATTTGGCCATGCGAAAGGTCTGGTCGAAATAGGTACAGCGATTGCTCACAGTGGACCAAAAACAACAACGTGTTAATGATTCTGAGCGCTGTTTGGACCTGTTTAAGCACAATAAAAATGATTTTTTATGCTATATGTGATAATGGATGAAACACCCTGAACCACCGCTACTCACCGGAATCAAATCGGCAGTCAGCTCAGTGGACAGCAGCCGGTGAAATCCGCCCGAAGCGACCAAAGACACGTCGGCTGGGAAGGTTTTGGCCTCTGTATTTTGGGATGCGCATGGAATAATTTTCATCGACTGTGCTGAGAAGGGACCACATAAAAAAAAACCATCAAGAGCGAATATTATATAAAGTTATTGGTGCGTTTGAAGGCAGAAATCGCAAAAAAACGGCCCCAAATGAACAAGAAATAAGTGCTCTTTCATCAACAAAACAATGCACCGTGTCACAAGTCAATGATTACGATGACAAAATTGCACGAATTTGGCCCCCCCCAGCGACTATTATCTATTCGCAGACTTAAAAAAAATGCTGGGGGAAAGAGATTTGGCTCCAATGAAGAAGTTATCGCCGAAACTGAGGCCTATTTTGAAGGCAAAGACAAATCCTTCTACAAGAAAGGTATAGAAATGTTAGAAAAGCATTGGACTGTTTGTATCGCTCTTGAAGGAGACTATGTTAATGAATAAAGTCGAGTTTTGCAAAAAAATGTCTTTTAAGTAGCTACACCAAAAACTTTTCAGCCTACGTGTTATGTTGTGGATGAACTCACAAGATTTTTGTTGATGTCATTTTACGAAGCCATCATTTTTGACAATATGTCTGTGAATGTCTTCTTATAGTGAACTTGAGCAAAGGTCGTAATGAACTTGTGTTATATAAATATAAAACTAGAAATAAACATAGCACCGTCCAAATCCCGACGCATCGTTTATTCTCATGTGATAAGGATCCCAAAATAATATAATTAAGCTGTATAGTTCATATAATGTTAAAGAAATCAATCAACACGCGGCTTTCTTTGAAAAGAGCAATTTTTAATTTATTTTGCGATCTGAAAAGATATACAAAGTATCAGTTATTTAATAAAATTAGATCACAAACAATATTCAGGCCGGGCGTGGTGCTGCCGAGCCTTGCATGTATGGTGTTTAATGATGTTTACCAAATTTTATAGTATTTTGTAACGTGAAGTGTTTATTTCTTTTTAATTTTTACTTTTATGTTGTGTACGATACAATTTTACAATAAATCTGTAAAATGTTCAACGTTAAATACATTAAATTAACAGTTTGTTTATCCAGAATACATAAACATTTTAAAACTTAAAAATTTAACTTAATATTTTTGTTCTTTTCAGAATGGCAACTATCTCATAGAAAAAGAATCAGAAGGTATAGGAGTATGCCCGTACGACCCAAACCACAACAGTACCGCCATCTACAATAATGGACATTTGTTTTCAGCGACAGTTGCTGACTTTTCCGGAGGCGATCCGCTTATTTATAGGGAACCCCTTCGAACCGAATTATCTGATCTCAAACATCTGAACGGTAATTTATGCTTTTGCCTTGTTCTCGCTATAGGTTTACCCTAAGCTACTGGGTCTTAGTCAATTAGACTGCGTTTAGATTTATTTTTTTAGAATATATATATATATATATATATATATATATACATATATATATATATATATATATATATATATATATATATATATATATATATATATATATATATATAACACGTAGGCTTAAAGGTTTTTGGTCTGACACATAGATGTCACCCTTTTCAAAAAATCTATATGATTTTTAGGAAGTACCAACTTTCCAACGATACGTGTCAAAATTTCATGATATTTCGACAATTAGTTTACAAGTTACAGTGGTTTTAGTGACGCAAAACAACGGAAAAAATCGAATTTCGTGTGTTGATTAAACACTGTTTCTTGATGGGAAAAAATACCGTTTAAGCAAAGCAATAGTTTGTTAAGTGTTACGGGGACTCTGCCCCTGGAAAAAAACCACTCATCATTTACTAGTATGTTGAATTTAAACGCGGTCGTACAGGTACAAATGATGCTGAACGTTCTGGACGCCCAAATGATGTAGTTACACCGGAAAACATAAAAAAATCCACAAAATTGGTTTGGATGACCGTAATCACCCTAAAGATATCAAAATAATGTCTGGTCATATTTTGCATAAACATGTGGGCATGAGAAAGCTCTGTTCAAAATGGGTACCGCGATTGCTCACAGTGGACCAAAAACAACAACGTGTTAATGATTCTGAGCGCTGTTTGGACCTGTTTAAGCACAATAAAAATGATTTTTCATGCGATATGTGATAATGGATGAAACATGGAACCACCCCTACACACCGGAATCAAATCGGCAGTCAGCTGAGTGAACAGCAGCCGGTAAAAGCCGTCTGAAGCGACCAAAGACCCAATAGTCGGCTGGGAAGGTTTTGGCCTCTGTATTTTGGGATGCGCATGGAATAATTTTCATCGACTATGCTGAGAAGGTAAAAACCATCAATAGCGAATATTATATAAAGTTATTGGTGGGTTTGAATGCAGAAATCGCAAAGAAACGGCCCCAAATGAACAAGAAAAAAGTGCTCTTTCATCAAGACAATGCACCATGTCACAAGTCAATGGTTACAATGGCAAAATTGCATGAATTGAAGTTCAAATTGCTTCCTCATGTACCGTATTCTCCAGATTTGGCCCCCAGCGACTATTATCTATTCATAGACCTCAAAAAAATACTCGCGGGAAAGAGATTTGGCTCCAATGAAGAAGTTATCGCCAAAACTTAGGCCTATTTTGAAGGCAAAGACAAATCCTTCTACAAGAAAGGTAGAGAAATGTTAGAAAAGTGTTGGACCGATTGTATCGCTCTTGAAGGAGACTGTATTGATGAATAAAGTCGAATTTTGCAAAAAAAATGTGTTTTAAGGAGCTAGACCAAAAACTTCTCAGCCTCTTGTTTAAGTAAATAAGATATTACATTTTAATCAGATATGTATAAACCGAAACCTGGCAACACATTTTTTAAGTTACGATTTATTCTCATATATTTTTTAGTATTTACGGAACACTTATGGGATAACTTCGGTGTCTGTCCGTCTGTCACACCTGATTTCCTCCGAAACTATTTAACATAGAAAGTTGAAATTTCGCACAAAGATAGAACAGTCTAGTTTTGAAAGCAAAATTTTTGACTTAAGTAGTTAGTTTTGGAGGGTGAAATCGGACGTGATAAAAAAAATTTACCAGGTCATCGAGTGAGGTGTCAAATGAAAGCTTAGGAATATACAAGTTCAAAAATATATATGACGTAATACTGTCGCGCACTTTTCTTTGTTATCTTAAAAAAATTGCCAAAAATCGATGTCTCCCCCTTGTCTCGAAAAGTATTGATCAAAAAGTTTTGCAAAAATTCTAGAATATTCTCAGTGTAGATTGAGCGAAAATTATCACGAGTGTATTACGTTTCATAATTTACCTGGTTTAAAAGAAAAAAAAACATGAAAAAACTTCCTTGGCGTATGGTGGAGGTAACTGTAACCGAGTGACGAATTGCTCTTGTACTGAGATGTAATTTTTACTTTAGTTTAAAAGCAAGCACCGTACGCAATACTAATTGCGCAAGTCCGACTTGCTCTTGGCCGGTTTTTTTTATGTATATACTAGCCTTAGGTTTAATCTAGTTTTTAATTAAGTCATTTATTTGAAAATAAGGCTAAATTTCAACATTTTTAGTATTATTATGGACTCCAATATAATAAATAGGATTCCGAGTAAAAAAAAAAATATTAAGAGAAGTATTCTCGAACAAAATGTGATTTTTTTTATACGTTCTTTTCAAGGCGTTTAGAGTTCTTGCAATTTGAAAATTGTGTTATTTTTTCATTATTTGCAAACTTAGCAGAAACGGTATATAAAGAGATGCGATTATGGAGTGACCCCAAAAAAATATATATTGACTTTACAATTTGTATCATTATAACACAGGTATATCAAATATTTGTCTTTATTTTCTGATTCAAACATATGATCACTTTGAACTTTATGGTCAGTTGACTATCGCCCGCAGTTATCCATCTAAAAAACCGTCTTTGAACTGAACTACACCGCAAAAGAGTGGCTGGCATAAAGGCACATAATGGGTCATTCTTCCTAGCCTGTGTTGCGTTAAACCTTAGAGCTTTTACTTCCATTTTGTTTTTACTGGTTTTAAATAAGTGTATCAAGCAGGCGGTTTCAGTCATTTTTGCGCGATTAGCTTCACTGTTATGACCGCTCTTTCACCGGAAATAACGTTTTAACTTAATTTCAAACCCTTTGGTCATATTACTAATGTAGCGGTAGATGAACAGATTTAAGTTGTTCAAATGCAACAACAGCAGTTGATTTTTATTAAGCACAGTTATTGCTAAGGCTGAAAATGGGAATTAGGAAAATTTAACAATGCAATTTTTTACTATTTGTTAAACTACTATAATAAATAAATAAAAATTTCAAACGCAAAAAACTCAAAACATTTTAGGATACAACGAAAAGTACGCATACCTAATACTCCATCGAAAACTGACACAGCAGTTCAAGCCGACAGAGTGGTTGACACGGTGGTCAGGCAGCGCTTTTTGAGGGATCCTCCTCAGGCATATCTGGTTAATGTAAAATAACTGAAAACGGACAAGGCATATATTTTAGCAGTTTACCCACTGTTCTCTTATTCGTCTAATCTATCCCGCGTTTCGCCGTATCACGGCTCGTTAGTCGGGCTAAGATTACAGCTTGAAAGCTGCCGTGTCAGCTTTCGATGAAGTATTAGGTATGCATACTTAGTACAATTCGTGGTGTACTGCCTTCGTGTCCTATAACTTCTTGGATAAGACGAGCTGTGATACGGCGAAACACGAGATGGATTTGACGAATAAGAGAGCAATGGGTAAACTGCTGAAAAATGGACCTCGCCCATTTTCAGTTATTTTAGATTAATCAAAACATTTTGTGAATAGAATGAATAACTTTAATTTCCACGTGGACGTTCCCTTTTAAGGGGTAAAGTCACTCCGGGTCCCAGGAGAAAACGGCTAATTTCGGTAATTTTTTTCAAGAGTATAATAAAAGCAGTCGAAAATTTATTTGAAGTACAAGTGAAATAAACAAATATATAAGTGTACAAAAATAGTTTTTTTTTTATCTTTTTAATTCAAAATGGCCGCTCCAGAATCCAAGAGACCTTTTATGCGGGACCTAGGACGGGCGAAACGATTGCTCTCGTAGTTTTCAACCTACAACAAAATAACCGGTCTAGTGCAAGTTGAACTTGAAAATAAAAAATTACGGTGGTATAATATGATCAGTGACTTTACAAAACACACCCCAAATGAGTTTTCAACAAAATTTGTTTCCAGTTTTTAATGAAAACTGATGATCTTGAAATTTTAGCTTTTTCTTATATACCAGATAAATTATTAAAGGTAATGCACTCGTGATAATTTTCGTTCAATCTACACCCCGTGGAGAATATTCCAGAATTTTTTCAAAATTTTTTGAGAAGTACTTTGCGAGATAAGACGATTTTTCGCGATTTCTTAAAAATAATACAGAGAAAAGTGCGCGCAAGTATTACATTATATATATATTTTTTACTCGTGTTTTCACAAGCTTTCATTTGACACCACACTCGATGACTTAGTAAAAAATTTTTTTTTCACTTCCGATTTCACCCCCCAAAACTAATCCCTTAAGTCAAAATTTAACTTTCAAAACTACACGGCTCTGATGAGGCCATCAGTTCCTATATTAGTATCAAATTTCAACTTTCTACGTCAAATAGTTTCGGAGAAAATCGGATGTGACAGACAGATAGACAGACGGACAGACAGACAGACACCGAAGTGATCTTATAAGTATTCCGAACCGAACACTAAAAAGAACAAAAAATGGTCATTAATATATGGCAAAAGCTAGTGGATAACGTACGGAAATCTGAAAATATCGGTTTTTCGAAAAATGTACATTTGAAAAAAAAAAATGTTCATTTTTCACCCAAAAATTTCAATTGTTTATCAGAAAGGAAGTTTATAACGTATCGCAAATTTCGTGTGGTATCCACTAGTTCTTGAAATTGAACTTAATGAACATTTTTTGTTTTTTTTTTCTAGGTTGAAATCTACGGGAGCAATCATGAACGTAAATTTATTTCAAACAAATATGACTTAATACGATCTACTATTAAACTAAAAACACGATTAGATGTGTTTTATGAATTCAAGGAAGCTTGAATTACCATTTTAAAGCCCAAAATGGGTAGTTATTAAAATAGAAATGCCGAAGAAAATAGCACAAAACCGGTAATTTACTCTTTCTTCTTAGTACAAAAATAGTTTAAAATACAGTCATTTTCAGTTTAAATACTATACACTCACGAAAACCCAGATACGAAAAAGGGACTTTCTTGTCAATCTCCGTCTTGAAAAAGTTATTACTTACTGCCTCTTCGTTACGGCACAATGCAAGACGAAGACTATACATTTCAAATAAAACAGTTTCGCCACGCAATTTTTATCCTCAGATTATCTGTCTTGCTTAATAACTTATAAATGCATAAATAAAACTGATGGTAAGGTGGGAAAAATGTTAAAAAATGTGTTTTTTCGGATGCCACTATTGTGAATTTTACCATTAATCGGTACCTGATAAAGTATATAAAATGTCCTACAAATATGTGAAAATTTGTTTGCCTCATTGCGCGAACGCAGGGGGTCGAAAAGGCCTAAAACGTGACTCCCTGTCGTGGAGCATACCTTATGATTGTAGTTTCATATATAGTAAAGAGTTTTTTTTCATATATCAATTGATTTTTAGGATTCCTTACGGAACACTTACTTGATCACTTCGGTGTCTATTCGTCTGTCACGCCCGATTTTCTCCCAAACTATTTGACATAGAAAGTTGAAATATAGGAACTGATGGCCAAATCAGAACCGTGTAGTTTTGAAAGTTAAATTTTGACTTAAGGGGTAAATTTTGGTGAATAAATTCGGAAGTGAAATTTTTTTTTTACCAGGTCGTCGAGTGGGGTGTCAAATGAAAGCTTGTGAAAATACGGGTCCAACGCTTTTTTAGCATTTGTATACCTTCCTTGTAAAACGATTTGTCATTGCTTTGTTCATCTGGGGTCATTTCTTTGCGATTTCTGCTTTCAAGCACACCAATAACTTTATATAATATTCGCTATTGATGGTTTTCCCTGTTCAGCATACCATAGTCGATGAAAATTATATTCTATGCACATACCAAAATACAGAGGCCAAAACTTTTCTAGCCGACTGTCACTTTACGATAATTCAAAACAATTTTGTGGATTTTTTTTATGTTTTCCGGTATAACCACCTCATTTGGGCGTCTAGAGCGTCCAGCATCATTTGTGTCTGACGACCGCGTTTAAATTCAGCATACCAGTAAATGATGAGTGATTGTTCAGGGGCCGAGTCCGCTTTGCTTGAACAATATTTTTTCCCATCAAAAATAGTGTTTAATCAACACACGAAATTCGTCACTAAAACCACTGTAACTTGTAAGCTAATCGTCGAAATGTCATGAAATTTTGACACGTATCGTTTGAAGGTTGGTACTTCTTAAAAATCATATGGATTTTTTGAAAAGGGCGACATCTATGTGTCAGACCTAAAACTTTTCAGCCTTCGTGTTATACCTCCGTAATAGAATCTTTTATTCTAAAAACAATCAACGTACGGAACACTAATTGCGCAAGTCCGACTTGCGCTTGACAGGTTTTTTTTTTCTATAAATATTAAAAAATTTAACCTTCGCATTTATTTCAAGCATATAATATACTGTAAATGTTTTTGAGAACTTTATTAAAACTATGCTAAATACACTATTATCAACCTACAAATTTTTTAACGGAGCAAATTTCATATAATGAACTTATTTGCTTAATAAACAGCTTATTATATCATTGGTCTACTCCTACATGACGATGAAAAATAATTATTTAGAACTTTTTTCTCATCTCCTTACATGAGGAAGTGATTATATTTGCATTAGATTATTTAAGATAATAGGTAGATAATAATGAGGCTTAAGTTTAATGGATCTTGAGATATTCGGTATTGGTAATAAGTACATGTTAGACGCAATTTTTTTTCTTATAAAGATTATAATTGGACTCACCTGTTCAGTAATATTGAATTAGTAAACCTTCCTAGAGGCATTCATTATGTTTCAAAAATGATTAATATAAAATCAAGGTAAAATCGATTGTTGGAACCCAGATGTTTTATGTTACGGCATTATTAATTTTAATATACAGGAGGTTTAAAAAGTAACTTCTTGTTTATAAGAGTCTACAGCTGAGCAGTCGATTTGCATAACTTTGTAACTAACCCAATAGTAATGTTTATGTTCGTTTAGGCATTCACAAATTTAAATTTACATTATTAATCATTTTAATCGAATGTCATTATATTATTATAAATGTTTATATCTTCTAGTCATATAATTTTTATTTCAAATAACTTACACTAGGTTATTTACTGCTAATTTCCAGATACACATTGTAGATGCTTATTCAACTGTCTAATTTATCATTTTTATTTTGACAAATTCAACGTCCGTCGTTCATTTTAATAACACGGAAAAAAAAAATCTTTACTCAAATTATCCGTACGCGACTTATTCCACATGGATATTGTTTTAGTTTAAGGAATACACTTTTGTTATTAATAATTATTTTCCTGGATTACAAACGAATTCATTATAAAATAGTTAGGAACCTTCAAGTAATGCAGAATCGCAGAATCCACCTATAAACTCACTTATTTTGTAAATAAAGTATATATATATATATATATATATATATATATATATATATATATATATATATATATATATATATATATATATGTATATATATATATGTATATATATATATATATATATATATATATATATATATATATATATATATATATATATAGTGCGGCGCCAAAATTCGGACAAAATTCAATTTGAATTTCCCACCGTTTTATACCACTTCGAAAGGTGGCGATTGGCGTCCAAATAACTTGACGCAAGTACTAAACATTCATAACCTCGAAACAGTCGCAATGTTGAAACCAAGTGCGGAGTATAATCGAAGAGTCGCGATTATCGAAAGTGTTCGTTCAGCGACAGAAATCATTCGATTCTTGGGGTACCCAAGATCGACTGTGTATGATGGTGTCGCAAAGTATAACGAGTTGGAGAAGTCCAGGTTTTGCAACACCAGTAAGGAAAAAGTTGGTTGTTTCGTTGTTCGACATGTTTTGGTCCAAAGAATTTTGGCGACCCAACAACCCAAACTTAAATCCTTTGGACTTCTATGTATGGAGCGTGGTTAAAAGGGTCACTAACAAGTTCAGACATCCAAACGTCGCATCATTAAGAGCCGCTGTTGAAGCGGCGATATGGACCGTGACTCATTAAAATGGGCCTGCGACCGCCTCAAACCGAGAATGGAGGCGATCATTCAAGCAGAAGGGAGTTATATTGAGTAAATGTGTGTCTTATGACCTAACAAACAATTTAGTAAAAAAAATAATTATAAACATTTTTGCAATAAAAATTATGTTTCAAAAAAATGTTCGGATATTGGCGCCGCACCCTGTATATATATATATATATATATATATATATATATATATATATATATATATATATATATATATATATATATATATATATATCTATATATATATATATATATATATATATATATATATATATATATATATATATATATATATATATATATATATATAAAATGCATTAAAATTTCAATCCGTTCGTCCAACAATGAATTTGCACGACGTTTCGTCAAAATCTCATTTGGCATTTTCAAGTGCTCTTGTTGCTGCTGCTACTGATACTTTGATCTTACTGCTGCTGCGGCTCGAAGCTAACTTCGAAGTTAGCAGCAAGATCACAGTATCGAGTATATATATATATATATATATATATATATATATATATATATATATATATATATATATATGTATAGATATATATGTATAGATATATATATATATATATATATATATATATATATATATATATATATATATATATATATATATATATATATATATGTATAGATATATATATATATATATATATATATATATATATATATATATATATATATATATATATATATATATATATATATGTATAGATATATATATATATATATATATATATATATATATATATATATATATATATATATATATATATATATATTATATACGTCTTACTTCGACCGTCACCTATACTTGCCCCTTTCTACCCCTTTCTATCACTCTCCCTCTCTATCGTAGACTTACATTGAAATGCTGTATTAATGTTTAGAATTTAACCAGTATTTAAGAGAGGCCTAAATGTGACTTCATAACATAGAGAAGCCCACAACCTCAGATAAATATAAAATTACCAAAAAAGATTTAAGATGCTGACCCAACATTTAATTCGTTTAAAACAATTAAATCATAGAATTTAGAGAATCTCACCAATTTAACGAGGGGAATGCCAACTTTTCTCTTAATTAAATTTTCTCGGTATATTACAAAACAGTAAACATTTCATTAAAATATGTTCGATGGATCCTAAGGTTAGCTCAATATACAACAGTCATATAATTTTAAGACGAATTTTTCGAACACAGAATATTTTGTTTTCACGCAATTTATTTTACTAGTGCATTTTACTGCTTTTCATGTAGAGATAATCAACTAATTCACTTTCTTTTAACAAAAAGAAATTAGTTAACCATTGTATTTTTGTTAATAGATTTTTATATTGTCATACCTTAACAAGTAAGTTGTCCTTATAAATAGAATAACACGATTGGTCTCTCATGCAAGATAAATGCAACAGTCAGTTAATAGAAAACTAATATTTGCTCGTAGCTTTGGCAGCGCAAATTTAAGAATATGACCTGTTATTGGGATACAAGAAACATATGCATTTATATAGGTGCTATTTTATGTTATAACTAAATTAAATGGATATCTATTTTGCATTATTGTGAGGAGTGATATATCTCCCTTGTGTCGAGCAGGTTAATTTCACTATAATCCACAAGAATAAATCGGACGGGATAAAGGGTAACTTAAAGTTCTTTTAAAGTTATAGATAATCTGTTTAACTTCTGAAAGAGAGCGGCATAGACTAAATATAAAGTAAAGGCTTAAAAATCTTTCCGAGAAACATTTTTTCTCTAGCAGTTAACCACAAACATTCTTAAAGCTTAATATTACAAACGTTATAAATAAAGATTGAAAAAACTGACTATAGGAAGCGAAGAGTCATTTTATTAAACGAATAGAAAACACACCAGTACTATCATTTGACAATAATGACATGTACATATGTTTGTATGTTACAGTCACCGATCAATCTAAAAACACATAGTTATTACCTTTTATTAACCTTATTATCGAGAAAATGCTGATGTTATTTTCCATTTAACGTAATTGAAATTTGTAAACGTATAAATAAAATTACTAAATAATTTAATAACACTTTTAAAAACGATCCGGCTCAAATCAGAATAATCGTTACATTTTGCATGATGTTAAAAGATATCTGTAACATTTCGTATAAAGTCAATAATATATAATCAAATATCCAAAATAATGAAAATATATCAGTAAAAAAACTGTCATAATATCAGTGCTGGCTATATGAAATCACCTAAGATTTCGCAGTGACTTTCTAAAGATAAAGTTCGCAAGCTATGGATTTTTACGTTACTGTGCAAATTCTCGTCATCAGCCCAACAAAACATCGCATAGCCGAGTCATTTTCAAATAATCTAAATAAGACGTAGCTTATTGGCATTGGGTACGGCATACTGATTTTATATAACACGTAGGTTGAAAAGTTTTTAGTCTGACACATAGATGTCGCCCTTTTCAAAAAAATCCGTATGATTTTTAGGAAGTACCTACCTTCAGACCTCAAAAAAATGCTCGCGGGAAAGACATTTGACTCCAATGAAGAAGTTATCGCAGAAACTGAGGCCTATTTTGAAGGAAAAGAAAAATCCTTCTACAAGAAAGGTATAGAAATGTTGGACTGATTGTATTCCCTTCTGAAGGAGACTAGGTTGATGAATAAAATCGAATTTTGCAAAAAAAATGTGTTTTAAGTAGCTAGACCAAAAACTTTTCAGCCTATGTATCGAGCAGGATAGAACACAACATCCCTCTTGCAATATTTCTGCCTGCTGGTGTAATATAACAAACTTTTTTACCGAAAAGGTTACGTTCTCAAATTACAAATACCAAATTTATATTAATATAATTAGAGCACGGTGTATTTGTTTTATTGTAAATGTTTAATACGGCATTTATAATTTAACTTCTACAGTAATTACTAGAATGGATTTGCAAGCAGTAAATGTTAATTTTTACGGTAAAATAGATCGGTATATTTCCAAATTGCACATATCTTGCAACATCGCATGAAAAGTATTTCCAAGATCTTAATAAATTATTATAATTAAACATTCGAAGGCCAATATGCCGACGGTACGTGCCTATGTAATACTATATGCCAACAAATAGCTACGAGTACTACTCATATTGGGTTTCTTAATGATTTAATCAAAGCATAATGCGATGATTCCTATGATTCTTTTATTCACTCTCCTTTGTTAGTCAACAAACTACGTCATTTATTTATTATAGATGATCATTAATTATTACATTATTATACAGGGTGTCCAATTAGTAAGTACCAAACGTTTGGTTGGTGGTTGGTAAAAAGCTTTGAGATGTTTCCATTGTTTTACGCTATAAACTGAATCAAATGCTATGAAATTTTTTAAACAAACCTAATTGCTTTATTTTAATTCACACGACCCACTGACATTGTTTTTAAAGCAAAATGCTGATCGAATCGATCGTATCAAAACAAGAGAACATTGCAGTCTATACATTTATTTTTTGTCTTTTCTTTTTCGTTCTGTGTTGTGTCTAATATTTGAAATTAAAAAACCGTCCAAGTGCAAGTCGAACTTGCGCAATTAGTGTTCCGTACGGTGATTGCTTTTAAAATAAAAAAATGGTTACCCTAAATGAGTTTTCAACAAAGTTTGTTTCCGATTTTTATTGAAAACTTGACTTGATTTTGTTTTTTTTATATACCAGATAAGTTATCAAAGAGAATGTGATAATTTGGTTCAATCTACACCTTGTGGAGAATAGAGTTTTTTCAAAATTTTTTGATCAGTACTTTTCGGGATAAGGAGGGGACAGCGATTTTTGGTAATTTTTTAAAAATAATACAAAGAGAAATGTGCGCAAGTATTATATATATTTTTGAACTCGTGTTTTTACAAGCTTTCATTTGACATCCCACTAGATGACCTAGTAAATTTTTTTTCACTCCCAATTTCACCCCCCAAAACTAACCCCTTAAGTCAAAATTTAACTTTCAAAATTACATGGCTCTGATGGGGCCATTACTTCCTATATTTGTGCCAAATTTCAACTCTCTATGTCAAAAAGTATCGGGGAAAATCGAGTGTGACAGACGGACAGACACCAAAGTCATATTATAAGTTCTCCGCACGGAACACTAAAAAGGGTGAGTGTAACTGTATCAGATCAGTCCGGTAAGATCGCTGAGTCAGAAAAAAGTCACCGATAGGGTCCTTCCAAAGATTTATGAGTAGACTGTAGCGGTACTTTTCACTGTATTCATCTTCTTAAAAATTGGTCAATTAAATTGATGACTAAAATGCCTTGTTAGAAACTACAGGTTATTAATTTTATCTGATGAGGATCCCTACTTCTAAGTATTTAAAACACTGTAAAATTAATGATGAAAATTACATAGCATTTGGAAGGATCTGAAAAGAATTTCTTGATTCTTAAATTTGGACTATCTTGAGGTGGTATAGAAGAACACTTGTTTATGTTACGTTGTTTTTAAATAGAAATACTAAACAAAATCATAGTTTTTTTTCACTCGTAGCAGCGTTCATATACAACTGAGCGTACGAATACACATTTTACTAAAATAATATATTATAATGAATATTAAATTATATAATAAATAATTTTTATGTTTCCGGGAAAACAAGTCTTAAATATAACGGTTCTGGGTACATAAATTTATCTTGATAGTTCTTAAAATCTTAAAGGTATGATGCACTCACCATTGCATGTTATGACCAATTTCATGGTTTTATAAATACTTCCCAAAATTCAAGCAAGTACCGCCTTTTGGGACTCAACAACTTACTTTTTCAAAGTGAGTTGGAAATGGTTAAATTACACAGGTATACAACAAAAATTCTTTATCTTTTAAGTGAGATATGTATTTTCTTGTGTTTTTTTTATGATGAATCCGAAAAAAAATCATAAAAAATACATCCACTGTGAGGTTTTTTTCAGAAAACACACTTAAAGTTGCCAGAAAACTATTAAGCTGAAAAAAAATATATTTTAATAATTAATGTAAAATTGTCTAAAATTATGGAATAAAACTATTATTTCGGACATCTTTAAATGTTCTGAATCTACATTTATCATAAAAACTTTAAAATATTAGGTTTTAGTGTTAACGTTTAACAAAAAACACACATACACCACCTTTAACTAAGCTACGCAGCAAAATGTTGTCTAATAATGCACAACCGCTAAATTAAAAAACCGGTCAAGTGCAAGTTGAACTTACACAATTAGTGTTCCGTACGTTGATTGTTTTTAAAATAAAAAATTTTTGTTAGGGTGGTATAAAATGATCAGTGACTTCACAAAACACACCCCAAAATGAGTTTTCAACAAAGTTTGTTTCCAATCTTTACTGAAAACTGGTGACCTTGAAATTTTGTTTTTTTTTTTATATACCAAATAAATTATTAAAGGTAATGCACTCGTGATAATTTTCGTTCAATCTATACCCCGTGGAGAATATTCCAGAATTTTTTCAAAATTTTTTGATAAGTACTTTTCGAGATAAGGTAGGGGACAGCGATTTTTTAAAAGTAATACGAAGAAAAGTGTGCGCAAGTATTACATTATATATATATTTTTTACTCGTGTTTTCACAAGCTTTCATTTGACACCACACTCGATGACCTAGTAAAAAAAATTTTTTTTCACTTCCGATTCCACCCCTCAAAACGAACCTCTAAGTCAAAATTTATGTTACGGTGGTATAAAATGATTAGTGACTTCACAAAACACACCCCAAATGAGTTTTCAACAAAGTTTGTTTCCAATCTTTACTGAAATCTGATGACCTTGAAATTTTTGTTTTTTTTATATACCATATAAATTATTAAAGGTAATGCACTCGTGATAATTTTCGTTCAATCTACACCCCGTGGAGAATATTCCAGAATTTTTTCGAAATTTTTTGATAAGTACTTTTCGAGATAAGGCCCGGGACAGCGATTTTTCGCGAATTTTTAAAAATAATACAAAGAAAAGTACGCGCAAGGATAATATTATATATATTATTTTTTACTCGCGTTTTCACAAGCTTTCATTTGACACCACACTCGATGACCTAGTAAAAAATTTTTTTTTTCACTTCCGACTTCACCCCCCAAAACTAACCCCCTAAGTCAAAATTTAATTCTCAAAACTACATGGCTCTGATGAGGCCATCAATTCCTATATTATTACCAAATTTCACCTTTCTATGTCAAATAGTTTCGGAGAAAATCGGGTGTGACAGACAGACAGACAGACAGACAGACAGACAGACAGACAGACAGACAGACAGACAGACAGACAGACACCGAAGTGATCTTATAAGTGTTCCGTACGGAACACTAAAAATAGCAACATTAATTCAATCTCCTAGGGGATCAAATCGTATAGTTTAAGCTCTAAGAAAAAAACTATTGTTTGCTGTCGACATAACTTTAAGTCTCTTTCCTGTTACTGGAAACCTACAGGTTCTTTTGTGGGAATCGACTAAAAAAATAACCGATCAAATGCAAGTGGGATGCAATTAGTGTTCCGTACGTTGATTGCTTTTTAAAATAAAAATTTTTATCAGTACTTTTCGAGATAAGGGGGGGGGGGGCAGCGATTTTTCGCACTTTTTAAAGAATAATACAAAGAGAATTGTGCGCAAGTATTACATTATATATATTTTTGAACTCGTCTTTTTATAAGCTTTCAGTTGACACCCCACCCGATGACCTGGTGAAAAATTTTGTTTTCACTTCCGATTTCACCTCTCGAAACTAACCCCTTAAGTCAAAATTTAACTTTCAATACTACATGGCTCTAATGAGGCCACCAATTCCTATATTAGTGCCAAATTTCAACTTTCTATATTAAATAGTGTGACCGACAGACAGACGGGCACCGAAGTGACCTTATAAGTGTTCCGTACGGAACACTAATAAAAACAATATCTGTAGAAAATAACTGTTGTAAAGTTACAATACATACCAATATTATTGCAGACAACTACCTCTAAAATACGTTATTTTCCTTTTAATTCTTTGTCTTCAACATTTTTCAATCTAGACTATTTACACTGTTTGCCCATATCGCTATTTTTACTGCCGTATCATTAAATCTAAATGTCGCATGCCATAAATCTAAACATATTGTTCTTTTTTCAGCACCAAACTTCGTGAGTTCAGTAACTTACGGTGAATATATTTACTTCTTTTTTCGAGAGACAGCAGTGGAGTTTATGAACTGTGGAAAGGTAAGATAATGTTAATATAAGAAACGTTTCTAAATATTGCTCTAAGATTTTAAGGGTCTGATATATTCACGCATTCAACTCTTTATTGTTTATTAATTAACTAGCCGGGCCCGCGGCTCCGCTCGCGTGGACTTGATTCACTACTATCGTCACTGCTTATTCCTTCTGTTACCCAACGTAATAAAATATCTCCCACTATTTCTCCTTATCTCCCAATATTTCTCCTTATTTCCCATTATCTCTACATAATTTCCATTATCTAGGCTTATCTCTGCTCATCTTCCATTATTTCTCCTTATCTCCCATTATTTCTCCTTATCTCCCATTATCTCACCTTATTTCCCATTATCTAGGCTTATCCCGACTTATCTCCCATTATTTCTCTTTATCTCCCATTATTTCTCCTTATGTCCCATTATCTCACCATAACTCCCATTATCTAGACTTATCTCTGCTTATCTCCCATTATCTCTCCTTATCTCCCATTAATTATACTTATCTCCCATTATCTCACCTTATCTCCCATTATCGAGGCTTATCTCGACTTATCTCCCATTATTTCTCCTTATCTCCCATTATCTCACCTTATCTCCCATTATCTAGGCTTATATCGAATTATATAGAACATATGTATAAATTTATAAAAAACACGTAAATCGGATAAGTGGTTCTCGAGTGATAAGCGCACTAACGGACAGACAGACAGACAGAGAGACGTTGCATTTTATATATATTGTATTCTTTACTACATGATATTGTTCCATATTTATTGCTTTAGGGAGTGTATTGCAAGAGAACGCGCTAGCGGCAAACTTTTCTCTGACTTAATTCACTATTATCGCCACTGCTTATTCCTTATGTCACCTAATAAAATATATCCTATAACCTGGCCAGAGAACATACGTATGTTTAAAAAAAAAGCACGTAAATCGGATAAGTAGTTCTCCAGTGATAAGCACACTAACGGACGGACAGACAGACAGACAGACAGACGGACAGAGAGACATTGCATTTTATATATATTATAGATATTCTCTGCTACATAATATTGTTCCATATTTAATGGTTTAGACTGTGTATTGCAAGAGAACGCGCTAGCGGCAAACTTTGTCAGACTTCATTTACTATTATTGTCACTGCTCATTCCTTATGCTACCTATCTTAATAAAATATAGTCTATAACCTGGCCGGAGAACATATGTATGTTTTAAAAAAAAAAGTACGAAAATCGGATAAGTGGTTCTCCAGTGATAAGCGCACTAACGGACAGACAGACAGACAGAATACGTTGCATTTTATATATATTATAGATGTAATAAAATATATACCTATAACCTGGTCAGAGAACATATGTATGAATTTAAAAAATCACGTAAATCGGATAAGTGGTTCTCGAGGGATAAGCGCATTAACGGACAGACAGACAGACAGACAGACCAACATTGCATTTTATATATATTATAGATATAGATTTTTATTATTATTATATAACCTGGCCAAAGAATATATGCATAAATTTAAAAAAAGACACGTAAATCGGATAAGTGGTTCCCGCGTGATAAATGCACTAATGGACAGACAGACAGACAGAGACATTGCATTTTATATATATTATAGATTATACATTACAGATATTCTCTGCTACATAATATTGTTCCATATTTAATGGTTTAGTCTGTGTATTGCAAAGGCACGCGCTAGCGGCAAACTTATTTCCGACATCATTCACTATTTTACGTCGCTGCTCATTTCTTATGCTACCTATCGTATTAAAATATAGCCTATAACCTGGCCAGAGAACATATGTATGTTTTTAAAAAAAAAGTACGTAAATCGGATAAGTAGTTTTTCAGTGATAGGCGCACTAACGGACAGACAGACAGACAGACAGACAGAGAGACGTTGCATTTTATATATATTATAGATGTTATTATAATACACTGGTGAGCAAAAAAAATCGACTCAAGCTATTTAGCTTCATTTAACACTAGAATTTAGTGTTTATATATTTTTACGGATTTTAGTATCATTTGAAAGCCCATTCTATTCTCTTTCTAATGATACCAAATTCCATAGCATACCTCATGCTTTTTACTGATTATAATGATTGAAAGGGGAAACAAGGAGAACAAGGATTTTCAGGGGTAAGAGAAAGGAAAAATTAAACAAATTTTAACAATTAAATTTTTTTGATAAAAATCAAAATCAATATTTTGTATAACCCACCCTAGCCCTTATTACTGCTTCAAGCCAGTTTTTCATAGAGCGCTGTCTGTGGGCTTTTTCCCCACTCTTTCGCCATCGCAGCCTTTAAGTCCTTATTCAATTCAGTTGTATGTGTTTTTATAGGGATGAATAGCGCGCAACAAGTATATTGCTGAGCTAGCAACAACGGTTCTATTGAGTAAACTCGTTTTAATCAGTAAAACTTTTTGGAAATTCAAATGTTTTTGGTGTTATTGGAAAGAGTAGAAAATGAGCATTCTAATGACACTAAAAATAATACCACTGTTTGAAAAATTAAATTCAAGGATCGGTGTTAAATGAAGCAAAATCGTTTGACTTGGTTTTTTTGCTCACCATTGTAGTTCTCAAATCTAATCAGAAAAGCCATAACAGACGTAACAATGTTTTTTAAAGGAACTAGAAATAAGGTTCAGTTAATCTTTTCACACATCGTTGCAATTACAGAAAAATGATTGGTTTTTGAGTTATTTAGGGAACAGTTTTAATTTGGACAACCCGTATATACAAATAATAACATTAGAAATAGTCTGCTACTGGGTTTTTTTGGTTATTTCAAATTTAATGGCTTAATTTTTTTCTCTTCTTCGATTTTAGATAATATATTCTCGCGTGGCCCGAGTTTGTAAACACGACAAAGGCGGTCCTCATCAATCAAGGAATAAGTGGACAACGTTTAGTAAAGCCAGACTGAATTGTTCCGTACCTGGAGAGTATCCATTTTATTTTGATGAAATACGTAAGTATCGACTATCAATTTTGTACTAATTAGGTTCATGGGGTATTCGATATTTTTCAGGAATAAGGTCAGGGTTAAAAGTCAAATTACTTGATTGAGGAGTCATGGCGTACCTATTGCTTCTCCGAACTAAACACTTAAAACGATTGAAAGCCCTAATTTATCAATATTTTTTAGCAAGAAAAAGCTGCTTCTAGGAAGCAAAAAAAAACGGTAAATTGCTGGTAATTTTACCAGTTCTTCTTAAAACTTTGTTTTTTTTTACTGTAACTTTAGCGTACTCTGATGGGGAGATGAGGGTGTCTGTATGCTTCCATTTTATCCACTTTTCGTACGCGTATTTACCTAAAAGAACGCCTAAATCGCCACCCATTATAATTTGAGGATATGAGCCAGAACAGGGGAGCACGTCCTTTTACTGCAGATGAAAATGAGCCATAGGCAAGGGATTCTCTGCCTACAGAAAGAGCAAAAATGAGAAGCGGTAATTGTTGATGTTAGACCGTGCCAGTTTAGGAACGATTGCACAAGACATTTATTATTCTTCGAGATTAGAACACTAAATGTTTATTGAATTTTAGAGGTGCAACTAATATTCAATGAATGTGGGAAAGCTGTATGTTTTTTTTTTCACACGGACTACTCTGCCGTGCCATTTGGCAGCGAACTATTCCATTTAAAACCATTGCTGCATACGACCGTGTAGCTTGTTTGAAAGCTTCAGGCTGCTGTAGTAGTTTGAAATGGAACAACGAGTCCCAGTGACGATGTGCCGCCAATTAGTGGTGCAACAGGGTGGCTCGTGTGAAACGGTACTAAAGTCACAGTAGCGTTTTTTCGTAGAAGAAGCATATTTTGAAAAAACTACGAAACTTGATGCGAAGTAACCAAACGAGTCGATACGTAACTCGATCGCTTCACAAGCTTGCTAGAATTTATTGGTCAATTCATATCAAATATGTAAAAAAGGGGGTTTCGAAATGCAAATATTGAGCTTTGTTTTTTTTAACTTAATATAATAATAACTTGTGTTATTTGTGAGCAAATCATGTATCGAATCATTTTAGTTTCGTTATATATCTGCATATCTTGTAATTATGTTTTTAAACTTTTATTACTTCCTATATTTATTTATATTATTTATATTTCCTTCCTGCTGGAAATGTGCCACAGTTCAATCGATACCTAAAAAAGGCAAGAAGACCTTGCCAAATAACTACCGACCAATCGCACTACTTCCAATAATATCGAAAGTCATGGAAAGGGCTATCAGCCAGCATCTTCTAAAATATCTTGAAGGATTCAACATTATTAGCGATCACCAATATGGCTTTCGTAAAAATAGATCAACAGGAGATCTTCTGACTTATGTAACACATGTTTGGAACAACGCAATTGAAGACTTTGGAGAATCTCGAGCGGTTGCTCTTGGCGTATTCAAGGCATTCGACCGTGTTTGGCACAATGGGCTGTTGGCTAAGCTCCGTTCTTATGGTATGTCTGAAAAGTTCTGTTTGTGGCTCTCATGTTTCCTCAGAGAGCGTTCTTTACGAGTGGCAGTCGACGGATTTCTTTCTAACACCTTCACTATCAACGCCGGTGTACCCCGAGGCTCCATATATCTCCTACTCTCTTCCTCATTTATATTAACGATCTGTTGGAATCCAATCTACAGCTTTGCAGATGACAGGTCACTTATCTCTTCATTCACTTTGAACGCTCGGACATCGACTACTCAGACGAATATCCGCAGGCAGTAGGAAGTCATTCAACTTAACAAAGACCTGGAAGAAATTCTATCTTGGGGTGACAGTAACTAAGTGGAATTTAACGCTACAAAAACCCAGGCGGCAATTTTTTCTAAAAAAGTTAACGTTGCTGAACTCGACATAGTTATGTCGGAGCGCCCATTCCTATAATATCGTCACTCAATCTGTTGGGCGTTAATTTGGGAGCAAATATGTCCGGGCATGAACATGTTGCAGGTATAGTAAGGAGAGCTTCTCAAAAGTTGGGAATATTACTTCGAACTAGAAAGCTTTACACTCCACAACAACTGTTTATTCTTTACAAAGCTCAAATTCGACCAACTATGGAATACTGTTCCCATGTTTGGAGCTCCGGAGACCCGGAACTGACAGGTGGCCTTGATTCGCTGGAACATCGAAGTACGGTTGGCGACTTGAGCCTATTCTACAAGTATTTTCATGGAAAGTGTTCGAAGGATGTGGCCCGCTTAATTCCTCCCAGAGCGGTGCATGTTAGAAGTACACGTCGCGCTAATAATTCACATCCATATGAGGTTCAGCTTGTTACTCCTCGTACAACACTTTTCAAGCAGTCTTTTATATGGAGTACAATTTACAGCGATTCAAGAACAACGTGAATCGCTTTCTCCGCACACGTGTCGCTCTTGTAGCGCTTTAGGGACTTCCCTGTAGCACGTGTGCTAGGCCCATAAAAAAAATTATATATATATATATATATATATATATATATATATATATATATATATATATATATATATATATATATCACATTAAAGATAAAAACTTATAAAAAAGCTATTTTTAGTGTTTCGTACGGAAGGAACACTTATTGGATAACTTGGATGTCTCTCTGTCTGTCTGTCCGTCTGTCCGTCTGTCTATCACACCCAATGTTCTCCGAAACTATTTGACATAGAAAGTTGAAATTTGGCACAAATATAGAAATTATTGACCCAGTTAAAGTCGTGTAGTTTTGAAAGTTAAATTTTGATTTAAGGGATTAATTTTTTGGTGGGTGAAATCGGAAGTGAAAGAAAGTTTTTTTACTAGGTCATCGATTGGGGTGTCAAATGAAAGCTTGTGAAAATCCGAGTTAAAAAATATATATGATGTTACATAATTTTGAAAAAATTCTGGAATATTCTTCATAAAGTGTAGACTGAGCGAAAAATATCACGAGTGCATTACGTTTGTTGATTTATCTGGTATTAAAAAAATCTATTAAAACTGTGTTTCTTGACGTATGATGGAGATAACTGGTAACCGAGTAGCTAGCCGCACTTGTACCCAGATATAATTTTATTTTAAAAGCAATCACAGTACGAAACACTAATTGCGCAAGTCCGACATGCACTTGACTGTTTTTTTTTTAATGTAAAATTAAAAATAACACAACCTTTTTATACCTATGTTAAAAACGTTTCTAAACAGATTGCATATGGTTTAATGTAAAAACTGTGTAGAGAAGGACTTTTCTTTCCATCTCATATTAGTAATATAGGTGCTAAAATGCATCCGTAAAACATGTTAATTTTCTCATTTATTAGCAACAATATTTTTTATGATTTTCAGAGTCGACAAGTTCAGTAATAGAAGGTATATACGGCGAGACAAGTACAAAAATAATATACGGTGCTTTAACAACACCAGATAATGCAATCGGTGGCTCGGCCATATGTGTGTTCCAAATGGAAGACATACAAGAAGCGTTTCGAGGGCCTTTCAAGGATCAAGAAAGTATCAACGCTAATTGGCTCCCGGTACCAGATAATAAAGTACCAGAACCACGACCGGGCGAGTGTGTAAGGGACAGCCGTATTCTACCGGACGCAAATGTCAATTTTATTAAAACGCACCCTCTCATGGAGAATGCGGTACCATCGTATCACGGCAGGCCGATTTTGATTAGAGTTAGTTTGAACTACCGGTTTACGGCTATCACTGTTGACCCACAAGTTAGAACGATCAACGACAAGACGTACGACGTCATTTATATAGGAACAGGTAAGTCAATAACCCTTCTCTGCTTGTTACCATTACTTTTTTTTTAAATGTCTGTGTAATCTACTGCTTTTCTTGTCTAGTCAGTCGTCGAGCAAGTGACCGGCATTAAAAGCGGCCTTACTTGACAATGGCATATTTTTGACTAGTCTGTAAAATAAATCTTTTAGGCGCATAAAACATTATAGTGTAATCAGTGGCGTACCCGATTCAAGAAGCGGGAGGATGGCTAGATGGATACAAATTGCGATTCTGTAAAGACAAAAAGAGAACACGAAGGCAAAGCCTCTGTTAGAGGGGGACAGCAATCCACAACCATTGCCAAACACTCTCGAAGAAAAGCACTTTCTCTGACTGGAACTCTTAAGGCTCTAAACCGATTACGGGGGGGGGGGGGGATTTTCACAAAAAATAACCCTTTCATACAATGTACCTTTACCAACTTACACGCAATTTAAAAATCGATAACGGGGGGGAAATTTTTTCGCAAAAAAGAACCGTTCCGTACAATGAAATTGTAAAAGTTTCCACTAATACAAAAGCTCTGTTACTAATTAAGCTTTGTTCGTCGTCACTTATTGTGACATATGACAGTTGAGCGGTGTCTTGACTCATTCTAAAGGTACAAATAGATAAAGGGTGTCTCAAAATGACCTGACATTTTAATTTAGTAATAAAACGTATTATTTACTTAAAAAGTACAAATGTTGTTATTTTAATATAAGGTACAAACATGGAGGTTGTGTGTGGAACACAGTATCCGATAAATGGCCGCCTCGATCCTGTTTGTAAACGTTCACTCTTTTAACGAAATTTTCAACAACATTTTGGCATAATTGCGGACTAATTTCATTAATGGTGCGTCTAATTTTTTTATTAGCTCCGGAATGGTCTGTGTCCGCAGTGTCGCAGGTTGCGCCATCTTGTTGAAGGAATATGTCTTCCAAGTCCATGCCGTTCAATTCATAAAAAGTTGGTTATCATGTCGCGATAACGAACACCATTGACAGTAACCGCATTTCCAGCAGCATTCTCGAAAAAGTACGGCCCAGTCAATCCCTCCAATCCAAAATCCTCACCAAACAGTGACTCGTGGTGAATGCATGGGAAGCTGTTGGATCACTTGTGGATTTTTGGTCCCCCAAATTCGACAGTTTTGTTTACTTACGTAACCACTAAGTTGAAAATGCGCCTCATCCCTGAAGATGATTTTCTTCGAAAAATCACCATCGATTTGTTAATGCTCCAATATCCAATTGACGAATGTACGGCGCTGTGCGTGTTCTGCTGGCTGCAGTTCTTATGTCAATTGGATCTTGTAAGAATGCAAATGCAGATCTTTCGTTAAATTCGCTGCACAGAGCATCTTGAAATGTTCAATTGCTGAGCACGATGGCGAATCGAGGTAGAAGGACTTTCGTCAACACTCGCACTCACCGTGGCTATTTTCATTCGACTGGCCGGTACGAGAACGGCCACTGCTTTTCGCGGTCAGAATTGAACTACTAACCTCAAATTTTTTGATTAACTGCACCACAGTGTTGCGAGATGGTACGTTATGATGACCAAAAGACGTGCGCACTTTTCGAACCGTCTCTACAAAATTTTCACCATTTTTGTAGTGAATTTTCATAATTTGTATGCGTTGCTCGATCGTCTAATTCTCAATGACTAAACCTCAATACTTCCTAATGCCAGTTGTCAAAGATTAGTATTCTATGTTCACCACAAAAAAATAGCGCGGAATTTAAAATGTCAGATTATTTTGAGACACCTTTTACCTTGTGAGGGCTTACACATAAGCTATTTTGCATACTGATCCTAATACGATTCTGCTTATTTCTTATTAATCATTTATGATTATAAGGAATCTATTTTTAAGAAACATAGGCTATTATTTAGAACTATTACAAATATATTCTAAGAATTACTTAAAATTCTTCAGTTCCTTGTAATTAAAAAAATATATATATAACATAAGCCATTTTTTGTAATCCATGGGAAGATTACTTTAAGAACTTTACCAATGGTTAATGTGTAAACTTACTTAAGTTATGTGCAAAAAAACTAACTATAAAAAAATGTAATGCGATTAGTAACAGAATACAGACGAGAGGTAACAAATAATTGATTTTTACGACATCGCAGGAGAGTCCAGTTTTCATTTTGTCATCCTCGATTTCGGGGAACGAAGAACAAGTCGCAAGTCGAGTATTGGTAGTATTATTGTGGTAATATAATAAGGTAGACAACTTAACCTTGAAAATTTTCGTTCTATTAATGTTCTGTGTTTTAAGAGTTGTATATTTTGTAAGAACTAAACAATAAAAAACCTGAGTCTACGTTAATAAGCGCATGTAGCAAGCGATAAACATCTTTTTTCACAATTGTAGTTGTACGTTAGGCAAAAAGTCATTCATTCCATTAAATTTGTGTATCTTAAAAGAAAGACTATATCCGTAGTTAGGAGTGAGCAGCAACAACTTCAACCAGTGGTATAGAAAAGAGGCGTTTCATAGAATTCTATGGTCCACAGGTCGCAATCTAAACGTGCCTTTCAACTTCACAACTTTTGTCATCATTATTTTAATGGGCGCTTAAAACAGTTCACATTAGAATAGAATCGGGTATTTTGCATATACATCACTGTTTTTTTTGCAGGATTACCGCTATTCGTCAAAGCGAGATCTTTGTTTCTGTAATTTTATGTTTAGTTATTTTTTTATGCTTTATTTAGGTCAGTTGTTGCATAAATTGTCACCTTTGCTGTTACTCGATACCGCAAGTAAATAAATTGTCAACGTGGTCCATGAAATCTGACATAATGTTTGATGTAATATTTTACTAAAACATTTTTACTATTTATCGAGAGGTCAAATAAGCAATTTAATGAGGTATTCAGTAATGCGTCTATTATGCAAAACACTTTTTAATAATTTATCAGAGGAAAACTGCTCGCTCTTGTAAAAATTTAAATTCAGAGTTCTTTATTTAGTCCAACGCAAGGTTAAATTTGAGTTTTCGGGGTCCGGGGTGCACCCATTTGGCAATTATATTGAAAATAGGGGTGTAAATGGTTTTTTTCGTATATCTCGGTAACCGGAAGTCTGACAAAAATGTTGCAAAGTACTTTTTTGTGGATTCTACAATAATATACAACTTTTCTTAAGAACGTTTCAGTGTTACTTCAATAATTAAGAAGTTATAAATAAAAAATAATGAAAAATTCGGGAATGAAACGGTATTATATTTAATAACTTTTTATCTATCAATTTTATAAAAAAAATGCATCAGGGACTTTTATAAAAAAGAAAATTGACCTATTATTCTTTATGATTGTGGTTATTTTTACGGGTTTCTTATCACTACAAAGGTGATCAAAGGTAGGTGTGGTCAATAGGTAGAAAAAAATTATTGTTTCATTATTTTTACGTACATATTATTTATATTATTATATTTTGTGTTTTTTTTTTATTAATTTTTTAATACATTTTTCAATAATAATATCATTTTATTTTTAGTTAATATATATTTGAATTTTTATTCATTTATAATTTTTTTTTCTTCATTGTCATATTTTATTTTTATTAGTTTATATTATTACGATTTATATTAATATATAATGATATATATAATTTAATAATTCAATAAAATATGTAATTAATGATTATATTTTGGTGGTTAAATATTTTGTTTTATATCAGATAATTTTTGTTTTATATCAGATATTCCAGAATTTTTTCAAAATGTTTTGCTCAGAATTTTTCGAGAGAGGGTTGGTGGGCAGGGCTTTTTGGCCATTTTCTAAAAAATAATACAAAGAAAAGTGTGCGCAAGTATTACATGATATATATTTTCGACCTCGTGTTTTCATAAACTTTCATTTGACACCCCACTCGATGACCTGGTAAAAAAAATGTTTTCACTTTCGATTTCACCCCCCAAAACTAACCCCTTTAGTTAAAATTTAACTTCCAAAATTACATGGTTCTGATTGTACCAAATTTCAACCATCTATGTCAAATAGTTTCGAAGAAAATCGGGTGCGACAGACGGGTGGACAAACACCGAAGTGATCCCATAAGTGTTCCGTACGGAACACTAAAAATATGTTATTAAATTAATAAAAAAAAACATGAAAATATAAAAATATAAATAATATGTATGTAAAAATTAAGGAACAAATTTTTTTCTATCTTTGACCTTCCTCCCTTTGAAGCGGTAAAAAACCTCTAAAAATAATCAAAATCATAAAGAATATTAGGTCAAATTTTTTGTTATAAAATTCTCTATAAAAAAAAGCTCTGATGCTTTTTTTCTATAAAATTAAGAGAAAAACGTTATTAACACTAATAGTTCTTCATTCCCTAAACTTTCATTATTTTTTGTTTATAACTTCTTAACTATTGAAGTAACAGTAAAGAGTTATAAAGAAAAGTTGTAGATTATTACATAGTCTACAAAAAAGTTCTTTACAAAATTTTTGTCAAATATATAGTCACCGAGATAGATGAAAAAAACCATTTACACCCCTATTTTCAATATGGCAGCCAAATGGGTACACCCGCGACCCCGAAAACTCAAGTTTAAACTAACTTTAGACATGATAAAAAAATAAAAACGCACTCAACCGTGAGCTTTTTTTAACGATCGATTCATTCGACTAATTTCTATAAAACCCTATTTTAGAACATTAGAGTACATTTCTATACGTACGCGAGCAAACTAACCCTAGTTTTCAGCCTATCCTAAAGAACAGGACTATTTTCTTCCTGTTGGAAATGCGTTACAGTTCAGACGATACTCAAAAAAGGCAGTGAATAGCTTCACCATCAACTCCGGCATGCCCCAAGACTCCATACTGTCTCCTGTTATCTTTCTGCTGGAAAATATCAGGAATTCAATCTACAGCTTTGCAGATAATAGTATGCTTATTTTTTCTTTTATTTTGAACGCTCGAATATCGGCGACTCATGCAAATATCCGCAGACAGCAAGAAGTCGTTCAACTTAACAAAGACCTGGAAGAAACTCTATCTTGGAGGATTTAACACTACAAAAACCCAGGCCGAAGATTTTTCTAAAAAAGTTAACGTTGCTGAACCCGACATATTTATGTCAGGACACTCCATTCCTCTAGCATCGTCACTCAATTTACTGGGCGTTAACTTGGGAACAGCTTCATACATTCCTTGTACATCCCCTTTTCAAGCACTCTTTTATATGGAGAACATTATCGCTTTGGAATGATTTGCCTACGACCGTATTGCATACCGAGTACAACTCGACGAACGTGAATTGCTTTTTCCGCATACGTGTCGCTCCTATAGAGCTTTAGGGATTTCCTTGTAGCACGTGTGCCGTTTTCTTTCCGATGAAGATTTTGTTATTCTGCAGTGTTAATTATAAAACTCACAATTTAATTTTTTTTTTTTTATTTCAGATGATGGTAAAATATTAAAAGTAGTTAACATAGCATCAGAACTGTCGTCAAAAGCCTTTGTGATATCGGAAAACGACGTATTTCCTAGAGGCGTTGCAGTGAGACAGCTAACAGTAGCGCCCGGTTATGGTAAAGTAGTTGCTATCAGCAAGGGAGAAACCAAATTGGTAACTCTGAATCACTGCAAATTCATCGCTACTTGTAGGTAAGTCATTCCTTCTTTTTGGAAATTATAAAACTTTAATTTGAAATATAAATGAATTAGTGGATGAAAATTAAATGTTTTTTCCTGAAAGTTTCGAGCTCTATGAAGTCATGAGTATAAAAAATATAAATCTGCTTTTTTAAGTAAATGAGGTCGTTAGCATGTCGGTAGATGGTGGGAAGTTCGCTTAGATTTCCGAAACTGTCGTAATTATTGTAATTTTTGTACATTGTGTCATAGAGGTCGCACCACACAGGGTTAAAAATATTCGACTTGAGTACAAGTTCATTAGTAACAAAATATGCTCACAAAAAAACATTAACTGGAAATATGACCACTTTACGTAATATATTTTTTGTTTCTAGTGAATGCATAGAATTGCGAGATCCCCATTGCGCATGGGATCAACTGAAGAATCTCTGTGTCAGCGTGGATGCAGTTACATCTTTCAGATATCTCGTTCAAGATGTAGCCAGAGGTAACGGTTCCAAATGTAAAGTTTCAACAAACGAAAAGGTACCCCGCAAAGAAGCTAACGACGACACCATCACTAGCAATTCTATTGATGATGAAGAACCCAGTTCAAATGTCAAAGAACTGTCACTTCAGATAGAGAACCGCTCAGAACCCGATGACTGCAGCAATGATATCAATTCAGAAGTGCGCACAGGATGTTCACAAATTAAGAAGAGTGAATTCACCTCGGGAACCCTCTGGTGGGGAATTGTGATCGCCGCCATGATTGGTCTCTTTGTGGGTTTTGTGGGGGGATACTGCGTGTCAAGAAAATTTTACATGCAGTATCCTAACACTCCTTTTATTGAGCAACACAACCATTTAGACAGGTTAGTAGTGTTCTGTAATGTTATTTCATATTGTTGCATCACAAAGATTATTGTCAAAAAATATTGCTGTCACTAGGATTTGAATTCGGGATATTTTGCTTTTCTTTTATTTTCTTGTCTTATAACAGAAAATTGAAAGTTAAATCCATTGAATCCTCGGTTGATTATGCAATTGTAAGATGGTTAAAACCAGTCTCAAAAAAATTACTTCATTATAACAGTTTAACAGGAATAAGAATCGTTCACAAAAAATGAACGTTTTACAATGTTTTCATCTATTTTTTGCTTTCTTTTTCAGACTAAACGTGAATCAGAATAGTTTTTTAGCCAGACCGACCAAGACGGTTAATTTAGACGTCTTGAACGTGTCATCGGATACTCTCCCGCCAAAGAAAGATAACCTAGGATCTCTGAAAAACTTAAATATAACTAACGAAGGGACGTTGCAAAAGATCAAGAAAACTTATATTTAAAACTAGCTCCTTTTAGTGTTTCATTATCCTGTTGTGTTATTCTCGTGCTCTCGTTCTCATGTCATTAGACAATGCGAGACGAAAGTAGAGGTCTCCCGTGTAAAAAACAGTAATGCTCATCACATTGGTCTTGCTCTAGGGCAGTGGTTCCCAACCTTTTTTAATCACGACCCTTTTTAGATTTTCAAAAATATTCGCGACCCCCCTTTCCTATCTGTCATATTGGATCAATAAAACAGAAAATAAAGGGTTTGAAAAAATACATTTTAGGACTTAACAGTGATATTTTTTATAAAGTATTAATTATTGATCTGCAGAAGAGTTGAAAATCCACTTTTGCAGAGGTAGGTAGAAGCAAATGGCACTAATATTCGAAAAGAAAGCATGGAAACTTTAGGATACGAATGACACATAGCACACCAAAATTGAATTAACGATTTTTCCTGAAATGGATCACGCGCTGAGGAGTCATTTCGCAGCTTCAAAAATTCACCCTGCACTTCATTAAGAATGTCGGTAACATTCAAAGATACATAAAATGGGTTTCGCACTAATGCAGTTTCTTGTTCAGAGATCTCCAGGAAATAACGTATTTCAGATTCAAGGGCTTGAAGGTGGTTATTAATTTCCTCTCTTAGATTATCTACAATGTTCGTCTTCGATTCTTCAATCTTGGTGCAAAGGTGTTGAAACATAGTAAAGTTTCCAAGGTTAACTTTACGGCGACAGTTTTGCAGCTTTAATATGAATGTCTGGATATTATCTCTGAAGTGAATAATGTGCGTTTTCTTACCCTGCAGTTTCAAATTTAGCTTGTTTAGCTGATCTAAGATATCAGATAAATAAGTCGGATTTTGCCAGGCATAAGGAGAGGTGTGTGCGTCAGCCGTCCACTGATTACGTCGCATATCTCGTATGTTGCCAAGCATAAATAAATTATTAACAATTTAACACCAACCTTAAAATTTTAAAATTTAATTGTTGTTTTTAAAATTGATAACCGGCGACCCCCCAAAAAAGCCAAGGCGACCCCCTTGTGGGTCGCGACCCACCGGTTGGGAACCAACGCTCTAGGGAAAAAATGCGAGACGATAACACTAGCGCGAGACAAATTTAGAATTTTTCAAGTGAAACACTAAATATTTTAGCGTGCTCTTCTAGATTTTTTGTTAAATATTTTTTTGTACCTGCTGTTTTATTTTTAAACGTTATAGACTGCCTCTGATGCTATTTTCCTATTTTACAGAATTCAAAATAGGAATCTCCAGTTCCTTTAGAAACCTTTTACAATGAAAAAAAAAAATGAAGTACAAAATACTATTTAGGAAAATACAGTTTAGTAAAAATAAGTCAGCTTTAAATTGCAGCACGCTGTTTTAATTAGTTTTATTAGATGTCTTCTGGAAACTAACAGATAGTTTGGGCCAATTCCTGAGCTTAGCAGGAGATAATGGTGGTGGTTGTATAATTTTAACATGGAATTAGAGAAAACCGTTTTAAAAAGAATACGAACGATATCATTGTAGAAAGTTTCTAAAGTATACTCCTAAGTATTTCTGCTTTTTATATGTGAATTATTGAGAAGCTCAATGTGTTATATATATGTCTACTAATAAATAATTTTTATTTTTATTGTTAGATTAAGAAGCAAGCGAATAACAATGCAGTAGAATTTTAATGGCACTGCCAAAAGCTTTTACATGTATATTTTACAAATGATAATTTAAACAGCTCCACCGGTAATTATGATTTTTAAGATTTTATTTTGCATTTTATGGCTAATTGGCACTAATTAAATTAGCCTTTAAATCGGTTGATTAGTAAAGGCTAAAAATTTGATATGTAAGGCTAATTGACGCTTTTTAATTGCAAAATTGTTAATATTTTCTCGATCTGTAATTACCGGGGGACCCCTTCAAATCATCTAAAGTATTTGAACTTCGGTCTATTTTACAATAAAACTGTAAAAGTTACTTTAAAGAAATAGAGGTGTATTTGTACTACCACACTCAAAGCAGTAGGTAAAGTAAAAAATCGTGGGTTTTTAGTACTTTTCGGAAACTGCTATTTCATCAATTCGCTAGATTCGATTTTCACTTGATGATAAGTCGTTTACAATAAATGTAATAGTACAGTTAACGATTCTGATATCACAGTTTTCAAAAACCCCTTTTGTGATTTTTTACCCTTTTTTTTTGTTTTCGTTTCATAGTAAAATGAGGCCTTACGTAAATTTTGAAAATACACCTTTTTTAAAGCACAAACATATCACTTTTCAAATTTGTTTTTGATGATTATTTATTTGTAAAAAAATCGCAATCGTGTCATGGTGGAACGTGCGGAGGATAGTGCCTAATTTTTTATTACTAAGATGTAGCCAAGCGTTCAAAGTAGTGTGTGCACCAATGTCGTTATAGTATTAATATTCCTTAAAGAGAAATTTTTACGAGGATGGTATTATGAGGGCTTAGTTTTAAAATTTTCAATGAAAACAGAATTTTTTCCCAATTTTTAGCGACTTTTTTACCTGTTTTAAAATTAAGGGTATCCTATTTGAATAGAACTAATTTGTTGGTTGCTAGGTACTTCAAAATTAATGATTTTTCTATTGACGGTCGATTATAATGCTCGAGCAAAGTCTTTTTGTGCTAAATAAAACATGTTTTGTATAATGGACAGTTTTCATAGTCACATTGACACTTGTTACGTGCAAACGTTCAATATGAATGTCATCTGTTTGCGAGTTTTCGCGATTGGATTCTCAGTGTAGTCTAAATGTATGACTGTTTAGCAATTACACAAGGAGATTTTCATCCCTTATATATAATTTTTTTGGTGTGTGCACTACAAAATACATTTAGTTTTTTCGTTAAACAGAGAGTATTAACTCATATTCTAAATGATATTAATTTTGTACAATATTTTTTAGATCTTAAATTTTATGTCCGTTAGTTTAGATTTTAAATTAATTGTGTTAAACACGCCTAAATTTTAACTAAAATTAATTAGCGGCCAAGTATCTTTTAAACATTTTAATTAGGCGTGTTTAATTGATAGGTTTTAATCTTAAGCAGATGTTAGATCTTAATTGTAAATAAATATTTTTAAGTTAATTTAGTTCCAGGTACAGGTTTGGCTGTGATCTACAAAAAAAATCAACATTGCCTTTATTGAATATTTTTTAAAAATATGTGAAAAAATAATGGAATAATATTTAAAAAAGTATTTTAAGGACAAAGACTATTGTGGACTTGTTTTATTATTTTTTCTTGTAAGGTCTTTATTTTTAAGTTTAACATAGATGAGGGACATTCCAATAGTTATTTTACTTTATAAGTAAATAAAATTAAATAAAACTTTACTGTTTTTTTTTTTAAATTCTATCCTATGCGTCGTAGTGAAATTTTTTAAATTAGTTAACTAGGTCTCCATTCATAAGTCACTTAAACTACACTATTTTTTAAAATTAGCTACAACAGTTATTACTCCTACACTAAAAACTTTATTTTTACATTCACAACATTTCAAAGGTTCCGAATTGGTTTGTACACCTCGTATATTATTAGCTCATTCAGGGTCAAGATTTTGTTTATAGCTCTCTGGTTTCCTGAGTTAGGGCTCTGTAAGAATGGCAGTCGACGGATTTCATTCTATTATCAACTCCGGTTTACACCAACGCTCTATATTTTTCTTCTACTCTTTCTCATTGAGATTGACGACCCGCTAGAAAGGATCAGAAATCCAATCTACAGCTTTGCAGATGACAGTACGTTTATTTTTTTCATTCAATTTGAACGCTCGAACATCAGCTATTCAAGCAAATATCCGCATAAAGCAGTAAGTCGTTCAATTTTCTATGTTGGGGTGACAGTAACCAAGCAGAATTTAACGCTACAAAAACCCAGACGGCAGTTTCTTCTAAACAAGTAAACGTTGCGGAACCCGACATAGTTATGTCGAGACACTCCATTGCTCTAGCAACGTCACTCAAGTTGCTAGGGGTTAACTTGGAGGCAAATATGTCTTGGCATGAACATGACGCAAGAAAGCTTCTCAAAAACTGGGAATACTATTTCGAACTAGAAAGCTTTACACTCCACAACAACTCTTAATTCTGTACAAAGTTCAAATTCGACCGATGGAACACTGTTCGCATGTCTCTGCTCCCAAACGTACACTGCATTTGTTGGATTCTATTCAGAAGAGAGCTGTTCGCCTGATTGAAGACCCAGAACTTACCAGTAACCTTGATACCTTGGAACATCGAATAACGGTAGGCGACTTTAGTGTAGCTCGCTTCATTTCTCCCAGAGCGGTGCATGCTATTAATACACATCGAGCTAATACATCACACCCGTATGAAGTTCAGCTTGTTATTCTTCGTACAGCATTTTTCAAGCAGTCTTTTATATAGAGAACATCATCCCTTTGAAATAATTTGCCGAGGACTATGTTTCCCACCGAGTACAATTTACAGCGATTCAAGATCAACGTGAATAGCTTTTTCCGCACACGCATCGCTCCTATAGCGCTTTAGGGATTTCCCTGTAGCACGTGTGCTACGCTCAGTAAAAAATGGAAAAAACACTAGACGTGCGTTTCACTAACCATGTTAGCATCATCAGAAAGGTGACTGACTGACGTAGTCAATGCCAACATAGTCACCGAAACAAGTGTAAAAAAATAATATTGGGTGTAGTGGTGATAACTGCTGTGTGGTGTCATTGTGCCAAGGGTTCCAAAATTCCAATGTAGTTAAATTGTCTCTCCAGATACTTCAAACTCAAAAATGTAATGCATAATTGCTACCAAAATCATCGCATTCACTGCAAGTGGGTTAGTCAGTCTTTTTTGGGAGAAAATGGACCATAATGGACTATAATAATAAAAAAAGCACTAATAGGAGACATTTATTACTTGTTACTACAAAACAAGAATCAAGAATAAGATTTTGTTAAAAAAATAATTGACTGTCAAAATAAGGATCTTTTATCTTTGTTGTTTCTACTAAATGACATAAGTTTGCCACTGTTCTGTACGAAATATGGAAAAGGAACGTCAAAAAGTGTGCTTACAGGATCACGTCATATTACTACGCTATTTTATCGTTTTGTTTCTTACTAACGCGGTCAGTGGACATATAGTTAGAATAAGTACTATAGCAGCAACTCAAACTAAAAAATATACATAAAATATTGGTAAATTTGTTTATGTAGAACTTTCCTTGCAAATATAAATTATAAAATTTGTCAGTACTTTAAAACAGGCTAATCAAATTACAAAATTTAAGATTTTTAGGAACGTTTGGAAAATGTACTAACCAAGATACAACAGAGTATTCTACTATGATATATAGGCACGTTGTTTTAATAGATAAAAAGGCCTCGATCATTCTAAAGTAGAGAAAAGAAAATATCGTATACCCAGATGTGGAAAGTAGAATAAGGAGGTGTGAACTCTTATTTTCTGAATATTCCAATAAGTTATAAATATTTGGTTCTTCTCTAAATGTTTTGAAATTGGAAATAAAAAAATTCGTTCGCTTCCAAAATACAAAACCGTACACTCCTCTCCAGCCTCCGTCTACTCTTTATAAATATGAAAATAAATTTTATTCAAAATTAGCCGATTCTGATACAAAGAATAAGGTAAAATCAAATATTTCTTAAAGTCCTTTAAAGTATCTCAATCCTCGCCCCTTTGCCCAAAAACAATACTATTAAAAAATAACCGGTCAAGTGCAAGTTGAACTTGCGCAATTAGTGTTCCGTACGTTAATTGCTTTTAAAATAAAAAATTTTGTTGCGGGGGTATACAATGATCAGTAACTTCACAAAACACACCCCAAATGAGTTCTCAACAAAGTTTGTTTCCAATCTTTACTGAAAACTGATGACCTTGAAATTTTTGTTTTTGATATACCAGATAAGTTATGCACTCGTGATAATTTTCGTTCAATTTACACCCCGTGAAGAATATTCCAGAATTTTTTCATAATTTTTTGATCACTTTCGAGGTTAAGGGGGGACAGCGATTTTTTAAAAATAACACAAAGAAAAGTGTGCGCAAGTATTACATTATATATATACATATACATATATATATATATATATATATATATATATATATATATATATATATATATATACATATATACATATATATATATATATATATATATATATATATATATATATATATATATATATATATATATATATATATATATATATATATATATATTTTACTCATGTTTTCACAAGCTTTTATTTGACACCACACTCGATGACCTAGTAAAAAAATTTTTTTTTTCACTTCCGATTTCAACCCCCAAAACTAACCTCTTAAGTTAAAATTTAACTTTCAAAGCTACATGGCTTTGATGAGGCCATCAATTCCTATATTATTACCAAATTTCAACTTTCTATGTTCAATAGTTTCGGAGAAAATCGGTTGCGACAGACAGACGGACGGACAGACAGACACCGAAGTCATCTTATAAGTGTTCCGTACGGAACACTAAAAAACTACAGGTTTCTTGCCTGGTTTAAATAGTACTATCTACTTCTAAAAAAATATAAAAATATTAGAATCTCGTATAGTTTCATGTCAGTCACAGACCATGATGTATTACTCGCGCCTAACGTAGCTTTTTCAGTAATTCGACGGAAACTGATTAGTTGGTATCGCTGTTGCACACATGAATACCTTCAATATATTTTAAGAATTAGACATAATCATCAGCTATATAAATCTAACGAAAACCGTAATTTTCATACATACACTGCGTGTAAGTCCGTATTTATAGTCGATCCTTACATTTTAAAGAACCTGGTTATGGCAGATATGCACTTTATGTTTTTGATGAAATGGATGTCGTGCATGCTCTACAGAAACTGTATTTTTCAAGATTTACCAGTGAGAAACCGGTTCTTATTCATGTTATCCTTACTTAGCTTATGCATTTACAAAAATACCATCCTGACAGTGGCGTAGCCAAGTTCAAAGGGCGCCTTCCCCATTTGGATATAAAAGGTGTTTTCTTAGGAAACAAAGAGAAATACTAAAGGCGTAGCTATCTATAGCAAGGGGAACCCAATCGCTAACCGGAGACGAAACCTCTTAAAGAAAAAAAACCTTTACTTTTTTGAAACCTAATAATTTAGATCCTTCCCAACACAATAACGCAAAATTAATGACCGAGAGAGAGATTTTTCAGAACCTCCTGATCTTCTTCATAACATGGAACTTTAAAAGTTCTCTTTCTAAGTAAATGCCATTTTCTACATCCATAGGGCCAGAAGAAGGAGTATTGTCCCATACGCCGCATAGTTGACTAAATCTGCGCTTTGACTAAAATGCCCAACGTGAACGAACAAATGACCTGTCAGGTTTTTGGTCATACACCATATAGTCAGAAATACAAATATGTGTGTTGTTCAAAAACATGCTACCAGGTGTTGGTAATGGTTTCTAGGGTTTTATGGACACATTCACAATGGGTTTTCTGTGACACAGCAAACGCATTGCAAATACCCATATCTGACATTATGCACCATAATTTAATCCATTACTATTTGTCTTGCAGTGATTTATAATCGGATTCACACACGGCGTCTAGAAGGGTTTTACTATTCAAAATAGGTGAGCGCCATCTTGTAAGTATTATTAGAAAGTCATTATCCACGCAGAACTGTATAGGTCGCTCACCATTTTCGTTTCGTTGTCTCATGCCGTAAGTTCCTACAACATTTCGTAGGTGATCATCAAAGGTGGTATCCCCAATCTTGGCATTGAAATCACCAATTATTATCGTGATTTCTCTAGAGGTTATTTTGTTTAGTACATCTTCAAGGGTGTTTTAAAATTTCTTCTGTTCTGTATCAGTGGCATTCAAGGTGCGAGCATATATTTGAACCAAGTTGACATTAACTGGAACCGCCTTTAACTTTATCGAGATTATTGTACTAACTGGGTTGTAAGCAAGTACACATTTATTGATTTTATTCGACATCATAAATGCAACGCCATGCATCCTGTGTTCCTCCCAGTCAGAAAAGTATACCCTTATATAGTAGTCTTTGATAGTGGTTCTCTCCACGTCAGTGTGTTTCTGATATACCCGTTATTTATATCATATATTTGCAGTTCATTAGACAAAAGCTCAAAAATCCTCGAAAATTCCATGTACTAATATGGTCTTTATTGCTGGTAGCAGATTTTGCACATGATGCCCAGCATTCTACATCCATGTGCTCCGTAGCCATCTTCCCGCTCTTTACCCTGGACGTAGAAGAGCACCGAGTGTCAGTCAGATCGCAAGAGTCCTTGTCATTAATTCGACCGGTCATATCCATAAAGCTCTTGGGAGATACGGAGTGCAGTACATTCCGGTGCCTTTCTGCACCGCAGTACCACAACCATTAAAACTGCTTCAGTTATACTCGTGGTAATCCAGTACTGGTGATCGCTGCTGCCCTTTACAAGGGAAATGATATGTATGGAAGCTAGGTTACGACTGGATTTAGGGATGGGACATGATTTCCCCCGATATTGGGAAGTGGGGGAAAAACATGGCTCGCATAGGCAGGGTCGCTTCCCTAAAGTAGACTTGTTCTCTACCGGGATCGTTGAGAAGTGTCTACCCGCTACCCGTCTCCAGACATAGCTGCCTGAAACGACATCGGGCATTTTTACTGCTATTTGACTGATTGATGGCGTGTTCCCCTAGAAATCGACAGTTGATTGTTAGTTCACCTAACATGTTGGTTATTTCAACAGTGTGTGGTATATTTACATGATTTAGTGCAGTTTGAATAGCTACCTTAGCAAGTCACCAAAAAGATCTTGACCCGTTAGATCAGGCGACAAGTTGGTGTTGGGTGTGGTTCGGTCGGTCTAGTCCATATGTTTCCAACGGGGGCCTAATGGGCGCTGGAGCCTTGCATGAGAGCGATAGCGGGTCAAGAATTGGGGGGGAGGGCGTTAAGACAGTCAAGGGGGGCGGCCGTGGTGAACCTACCTATTTAAGAAAGTAATATAATAAAATACTTTGAAAATACCTACTGTTTTCATGAATAAATATTTTTTCTAACTATCTAAAATTTTTATCTTATTGTTATCGCGTAAACAAGAATTAAAAAATTTAAATTAGCATTAGTCAAGTTTAGTTATCGAAAATTTTCGAAATTCTGATTTTTCAGGATAAGACTATAATTCAAATAAGAAAAATTCCTTAGCAGATAGAGAAACCAAATTTTGATATGTTATAAGAAAAGCACTTTTTATCACGAATACTAATAGACAATCGGCTGCAATGTTTCGGATTTGAATAGCAGTGCTTTAATTTTAGTTGTCGTAAATATTCGAAATTCTGTTTTTTAGGCCAAGACTATAATTTAAATAAAACAAAATCCTTAGCAGATAGAGAAACCAAATTTTAATATGTTATAAAAGAAGGACTTTTTTTTCATGTATAGTAATGGACAATTGGCTGCAATGTTTCGTTTTTGAATAGCAGTGCTTCAATTTTAGATATCGAATAGCCATCATTTTTATAACTATCTAAAAAAAATCTATTGAAAAGTTAATATATTTAAACCGTGGCAAATTTTGTATTTCAAAATGTCTGAATTTAAGAAAAAATGTTGGTAGTATAATATTGAGTATTTGAGATATGGATTTACGCACTCTCCTACAAACCAATCATTACCTATGTGTTTAATTTGTCAAAAAGTGTTTTCAAATGAAGCCATAAAGCCTTCTAGGCTACAAAAATGACAAATACTTATCCTATTTTTAAGGACTGGAAAAGAAATATTTAAAATAGCCAACTATATCAAACCAAGAGAGAGAAATTCCTATTCGTAATATTTTGCCAACTTTGTAGTAAAAATGATGAAGATTATAATTGCTTGCTGCTGCATACAGAAGTACGTTGGCTCTCAAAAGGTATTTTTCTGAATTGTTTTTTCAATCCATTTGACTCAGTACTGGACTTCCTTGAAAACAGACGAAAAACTGCGCGTAAACCTGATTACATCCAAAAGTGACATCGCTTATATGACAAATCTGTTTAAAATATTTAACGAAGTCAATTTACAATTGCAAGGTGATGAGTCAGATTTAATTAAAACAGAAAACGTCATAGCTGTTTTTGTGGGAAAACTTCTGTTCAAACGAAATCTAGGGAGAGGTGAATACAGCCACTTTCTCACATTATCAGCAGTCTCTGCAAAACAGGAAGATTTACTTACACACTGCCAACACTTGGACGTTCTTCATGCTGATTTTACGGAGCGATTCCAGGATATTTTAAACATAAATATACCGAGTTGGGTTCTAGATCCCTTCGCAAATGCAGATACAGCAGAATCATCAAATTTAGAAGAGGAACTCGTAGAACTCACAACTAATGAAGAACTAAAAGTAAATTCAGAAATGGATACCAATGGTTTTGGCTGTAAAAATCAATACCAGCTCTCTACCCTGGATTGTAAGCAAGAGTATAGAAAATTTTAATTGCTTTTCCTTCATCGTATTTGATTGAGCGTAGGTTCAGTGCAGTAGCTAATTTACTGTCTAAGAAAAGGAACATACTGCACATCACTGAACCTGGCAATTTGCGACTGATTGGAACCCGACATTAACAAATTGTTAAAACTCTACCAGCCTCAACCATCTCATTAGTTTTTAGTGTTCCGTACGGAAGTGAAAAAAAAAAAATTACCAGGTCATCGAGTGGGGTGTCAAATGAAAGCTTGTAAAAAGACGAGTTTAAAAATGTGTATAATGTAATACTTGCGCACAATTCTCTTTGTATTATTTTTAAAAAAGTGCAAAAAATCGCTGTGCCTCGAAAATTACTGATCAAAAAATTTAAAAAAAACTCTGGAATATTCTCTACAGGGTGTAGATTGAAGGAAAATTTTAATAATTTGTCTGGTATACAAAAAAAAAATTCAAGGTCATCAGTTTTTCACTAAAGATTGGAAAAAAACTTTGTTAAAAACTCATTTCAGATGTTTTTGTGAAGTCACTGATCATTTTATACTTCCATAATAAAATTTTTTATTTCAAAAGCAACCAATTAATTGCGCAAGTCCAACTTGCACTTACACATTTTATTTCTTATTGATTTTGCGATTATTTTTAAATTTTTAATAAACAGTTCTTTACTACATTTGATGGTCGTTTTAATTAATTTCTACTTTATGATTCTTAATAGATAGATACACAGATAAAATAGATATAGATAATATGCAACAATATTTTAATATCTAGTATAACTATTATGAATTTTTTTTTCTTGTAAAGGGGGCGGTGGTCCGGAAAAGGTTGGGAACCTCTGGTCTAGTCCTTTCTTTTTTATCACTCACCTACCCGCCTTAATAAAGACTAGGAGGATATCGTGATATCTGGCAGCGTTGTCCAAGTGCCGAAACATTCATTTATTAATGTCTTCACGACACTTTTTAGACAAAGCGGTTGTGTTGCATTTCTGCTACTACTACATAACAAAGATGTTACGGTTTATGATATTATGGTTTTCACGCTACTGCCGAAAGGCAAGCAGTTTGGAAGAGACTCTGGAGCCCCCAAACTTTGATGTTATGTGGTTAAAAATAACGACCCAACCAACCACAAGGTTCGTCTGTATCCTCTATCGACCACCAAGTGATACAAACTTTAGAACACTTTTCGCTTCTCTTGCAGATACCATAGATCATTTACAAATTAACTATCCAAATGCCGAAATTGCCATCCTGGGCGACTTTAATGTCCACAACATCAACTGGCTTAAATATTCAAATACTACCGACGAACAAGGTCGTGAAGCCGAATCATTTTCAATCAGTTGTGGCTTGACTCAGCTTATTGATGAACCAACACGGATCCCTGATCGAGACGGAGAGTTCGCCAGTCTTCTTGATCTGTTTTTTTAACCACCAATCCGGAGATTTACACGGTCAGCGTAAATCCACCGTTAGGTTCTTCCGACCATAAACTGCTTTCGACATCGAGTATTCTACCAATCAGTGACAGAGAGGCGCCCAAACCGCGCAAGATTTGGCACTACAAATCTGCTAAATGGGAAGATCTCATGGAATATTTTCGAACTTTCCCTTGGTTGGACGTTTGTTTTCGATCCGACGACCCATCTGACTGCGCCAGGGAGGTTTCCGATGTTATTTTGGCCGGTATGGATGCTTACATCCCTTTTTCGAAGAAATGCCCTTCCAACGGCAAGCCTTGGTTTGACCTAAAATGCAAAGAAGCTGTTGCTTCTAAACATCTTGCATACCGACAGTGGCGTGAAGATCCTAACACCATAAATCGTAACATCTTTGTTCGTACCAGGAACAGATGCAAAGAAATTATCGACGAAACCAAGGAGGTACACAATCAACGGATTAGAAACAAACTTCTCGCTTGTCCCGGCAATTCCAGGTCTTTTTGGTCGGTCGCTAAGGCAGTTAGTCAAAATTTCACCAAATCCACCATACAGCCACTCACACGGCCAGATAATTCTATTGCAACGACACCTGTTGAGAAAGCGAACTTGTTGGCTGAACTCTTTGCTTCACATTCTACTGTCGATTTCCAAGGAAAAACACCACCTACTATTCCCATAGTGCAGTCAAGGATGCCCGATATTGTCTTCAGACAGCGTATCATAAAACGTATTTTGATGAAGCTAGACACCAAAAAGGCTTCATGCGCTGACGGAATACCTGCCATAGTTCTCAAGAACTGTGCGAGGGAACTAACACCAGTTTTCTGTAGACTTTTCAACCTATCCTACAGAAAGGGAATATTTCCTTCCTGCTGGAAATGTGCCACAGTTCAGCCGATACCTAAAAAAGGCAAGAAGACCTTGCCAAATAACTACCGACCAATCGCACTACTCTCAATAATATCGAAAGTCATGGAAAAGGCTATCAATCAGCATCTTCTAAAATATCTTGAAGGATTCAACATTATTAGTGATCACCAATATGGCTTTCGTAAAAATAGATCAACAGGAGATCTTCTGACTTATGTAACACATGTTTGGAACAACGCAATTGAACACTTTGGAGAATCTCGAGCGGTTGCTCTTGACATATCCAAGGCATTTGACCGTGTTTGGCACGATGGGCTGTTGGCTAAGCTACGTTCTTATGGTATGTCTGAAAAGTTCTGTTTGTGGCTTTCATGTTTCCTCAGAGAGCGTTCTTTACGAGTGGCGGTTGACGGATTTCTTTCTAACACCTTCACTATCAACGCCGGTGTGCCCCAAGGTTCCATACTGTCTCCTACTCTCTTCCTCATTTATATTAACGATCTGCTGGAAAAGACCGAGAATCCAATCTACAGCTTTGCAGATGACAGTACACTTATCTCTTCATTCACTTTGAACGCTCGGACATCGACTACTCAGACGAATATCCACAGACAGCAGGAAGTCATTCAACTTAACAAAGACCTGGAAGAAATTCTATCTTGGGGTGACAGTAACCAAGTGGAATTTAACGCTACAAAAACCCAGGCGGCAGTTTTTTCTAAAAAAGTTAACGTTGCAGAACCCGACATAGTTATGTCGGGGCACTCCATCCCTCTAACATCGTCACTCAATCTGTTAGGCGTTAATTTGGGAGCAAATATGTCCTGGCATGAACATGTTGCAGGCATAGCAAGAAGAGCTTCTCAAAAGTTGGGAATATTGTTTCGAACCAGAAAGCTCTACACTCCACAACAACTGTTAATTCTTTACAAAGCTCAAATTCGACCAACTATGGAATACTGCTCCCATGTTTGGAGCTCCGCTCCCAAACATACACTGCATTTGTTGGATTCTATCCAGAGAAGAGCTGTTCGTCTGATTGGACACCCGGAACTGACCGACGGCCTTGATTCGCTGGAACATCGAAGAACGGTTGGCGACTTGAGCCTATTCTACAAGTACTTTCATGGAAAGTGTTCGAAAGATGTGGCCCGTTTAATTCCTCTCAGAGCGGTGCATATTAGAAGTACACGTCGCGCTAATGCTTCACATCCGTATGAGGTTCAGCTTGTTACTCCTCGTACAACGCTTTTCAAGCAGTCTTTTATATGGAGAACATCATGCCTTTGGAATGGTTTACCCAGGACTGTGTTTCCCATCGAGTACAATCTACAGCGATTCAAGAACAACGTGAATCGCTTTCTCCGCACACGTGTCGCTCCTGTAGCGCTTTAGGGACTTCCCTGTAGCACGTGTGCTAGACCCATAAAAAAAAAAAAAAAAGACTTCTTCCTGTCTCTAATCGAATCAAGATTTGGCACTCTAAAAGTATTTCTCCAAAAAAGGGACGTTCGGTTCCATGACAGCTAATATACCATTGACAACCTTAGCACAATTAGGTAAGTCATCAGAGTTAAAGAAAACGCTTTAACAAGGGAAAGTTCGAAAATTATTGACATGCTGCACCCTCAGACCATTTATTTTTATTAAACAAATATTTTAATTACTTATTTTATTAGACAGAATTATTTTAAAATATCCGCTGTACAAATAAGATAAATTTATTATATTTACCATGCTGGAATTTCTAATCTGTACTTGGGATGTTGTGATGTCGAAATGTAATTTTGCATGTTTAAGACATTCACAAATATTTATGTGAATATGAAGAAGTATAAAAGAATTTTACGTAATTATGCAATAAAGCATACACATAATATGTGTTTTTATGACTAACAAAGAGATTATGTTAATACCTATTTTATATGTATGAATAATAAAGTAGCAAATATTTATTTAGATATGCTGTTTTTAAGTATGAGTTTATTATACTCATTTGTAAATTTTCGAAAATCTATTGGCTAATTTGTTTTAGTCAATATTCGAGTATAAATGGAGATATTTGTTTCTAACTAGGTTGGACAAGCATTTAAAACATGTGTCTACAAACTCAACTTTTGTCATGCTCATCAAGTTACTAACAACGTTTCGTGACTCTCCCCTTTCACAGTAGGCTTTACCACTGTGTTAAGCCATTTGTATTAGTAACAAAACAAGTAATTGATTGGCGTGAGCTAGGTTTTATCACTCTACAGAGGCTATTATCAAAGAAATTCTACATCTGGAGACAACAGAAAATTAATCTAATGTTAAATTTTAGCCAGACAGATGGATATCAGATTTCTGGACCAACATCTTCAGCCGAAGAAATATTTGCTAAATTTATGTTATTTGTAATTTTGCGCCTGGCATTTAACCGCGAGGAATGACTGAAAAGTTGACGTTCGTCGAAATATCCAAAGTGTTCTGTTTAATGATTTTTCTATTTTCAGATGGTGACAACATATAAAATATAAGTGCCGAAACACATTTTTGCATTTCATGACATTGTAACATTCATTTTTTCTTAGATTTTAAGACCATGTAATGTTACTGATTTTTCCATTTCAAATTGTACTTATTTTCATTTTTGTATCGAACGGTATATTAAACAGAAGTTCCAAGACGTTCGGTATATACGGTGTTGTGCGGGTTCCTGACCGAACCTCTCGCTACGCCGCGATTGGTGGAATGTTTGATCGGCAGTTTTGATTGGAGCGTCGTGATATTACTGGCAAAAGTCGCACGATTATTTAAGGCTCCGCAGACCGTAAATCGAGGCTGTTTTCCATCTAGCCGCAGCCAGGCAGTACCGTCTAGCCGAGAGGCTATTTTCCATCTAGCCGAAGTAGGCTAATTTTCATCAGAGCCACTAAGTAAAAGCACCAGTGTCTTAAATAAAAGCCGTAGTGAGCTTTCTAAGTGTTTGTTAAGAAAAAGTGTGAAATCGGGCGTAGTCGATCACAGCAGGAAAAAAAACAGTAAGTCAACAAAACTCCCTTCAATAGACTTATTCGAGAGTAGCGCCTTAACTGCAATGTAAAACAGACTAAAAAGTGAAGTGTAAAGCACGATTTCCCGTCTTCGGGGTTTATAATAGTCTGAAATTTTAATGTAACAACTACTAGTTAGGCTAGAATTTGTTAGGTAAAACTGTAAAGGTTAGAACTTTTCATTTTAAAAAACAAGAATAAATTTTCTTTTTTGATTAAAGCTAGTGTCTCACTGAATATTTATTTTTCTTTTCAGGATAAGTTGTACTAGACTAATTCTTTTTAGTAATACCCATAAAACCCTTCAGCATTTTTCCATTTTTTTTAGCTGAAGTTAGATCCTTTCTATTTTAAAATGGATGGTGCCCAAAATTTCGTACAGCTAAAGCCTTTTTAAAAAATAGAAAAAAAATTCCAAAAAGACGTAAGAAAATTATCTCTTACCCATATTTCTCTACCAAGGAAAACTGAGCTAGTGTTTGTTTAATTTCTTTAGTTCTTTTAAAAATCAGGATCCACTCAATTCATTAGCAGAAATTAAAGCGGGGCTGCAAGAAAATTGTGCTCAAGCTTGGGGCGTCCAATATTCAAACGGTACAAAATGACGCAGTGTACGTGGGGCGCAATTAAACACCTTTTCATAAGCTACAAAATGACACCACAACGTGCGGGCAAGTTCACAGGTTACAAAATTACGCCCAAGCGTGGGACAAACAACTTCTCACAGGGTACAAAAAAAGATGCCTCAAACTGAGGACATTTTTTCAAAAGTTACAAAATTACGCCCAAGCTTGGGGCAACATTTTTTCACACGTTACAACATCTTTAGAGAACGGGGTAGTGCCGCCACAGACGTTATTGCAGTTCTGTGAACAACTGCTACATTTGTACGTGGCCAGGCCATGTATACTCAAATAAAAGTATACCGACCTGCCGGGATTGCACCCGAGGCTTTCTGCGCCGCAAGCAAGTACTACGCCACGGAGCCACGGGCCGCCACATGGTCCGTAAATAACGTTGCTGTGCTTAACTAGAAAGCCCTTCGAGTAATTTTTAAATATTCTATTAGGACGAGCTTACCTTTGTATGTAAGCAGATAAACGTTCCCTGGAAACACGGATAATTTATATCAGGTTACCAATTACCAAAAATAATAGATGAGATAGATGTGAGATTCAAAGTAGGTTATTTCTAATGTGCCCCTAGACGAACTTAGATGCTGCTGCAGTAACATTGTTATTATTATATTAAAGTCAACTTGTTAACTGAACTCTTTGCTTCAAATTCTACTGTCGATCTCCAAGGAAAAACACTACCATCTATTCTCATCAAACGTATTTTAATAAAACTAGACACCAAAAAAAGCTTCTGGTGCTGACGGAATACCTGCCATAGTACTTAGTACCAGTTTTCAGTAGCTTTTCCACCTATTCTACAAAAAGGGAAAATTCCCTTTCTGCTGGAAATGCGCTACAGTTCAGCCAATACTCGCACGTTCTTTACGAGTGAGAGTTGACAGATTTCATTTTAATACCTTCACTATCAATGCCGGTGTGCCCCAAGGCTTTATAGTGTCAGTGCGCTTATCTCCCCGTTCACTTTAAACGCTACTTATGCAAATACCTGCAGACTGCAGGAAGTCGTCCCACTTAACAAAGACCTGGAAGAAATCCTATTTCGGGGGACTGCAACATAGTTATGTCGGGGCCCTCCATTCCTCTAGCATCGGTACTCAATTTGCTGAGCGTTAATTTAAGAGAAAATATGTTTTGGCATGAACATGTTGCATATATAGCAAAGAGAGATTCTTGTAAGCTGGGAAGATTATTTCACACTACAAAGCTTGACACTCCACAACAACTGTTAATTCTGTCCAAGGCTCAAATTCGACCAACGATGAAATACCGCTTCTACGTTTCGGGCTTGGCACCTAAACAGACACTGCGTGGTGGATTCTATTCAGAAGACAGGTGTTCGTCTGACTGGAGACCCAGAACTCACCAGTAACCTTTATTCCTCGAAACATCGAAGAACAAATGGCGATCTAAGTCTATTCTAACACGTAGATTAAAAAGTTTTTGGTCTAACTACATTTTTTTGCAAAATTCGACTCTATTCATCAACATAGTCTTCTTTAAGAGCAATACAATTAGTCCAACGCTTTTCTAACATTTTTATACCTTTCTTGTAGATCGATTTGTCTTTACCTTCAAAATATGCGCGATAACTTTTTCATTGGAGCCAAATCTCTTTCCTGCGAGCATTTTTTGAGGTCTGCGAATAAATAATAGTCGCTGGGGACCAAATCTGGAGAATATGGTGGATAAGGAAGCAATTTGAACCTCAATTTATGCAATTTTGCCAACGTAACCATCGACTTGTGACAGGGTGCATTGTCTTAATGAAAGAGTACTTTTTTCTTGTTCATTTGGGGCTGTTTCTTTGCGATTTCTGTCTTCAAATGCATATATATATATATATATATATATATATATATATATATATATATATATTATATATATATATATATATATATATATATATATATATGGTTTTTCCCTTCTCAGCATAGTCGATGAAAATTATTCCATGCGCATCCCAAAATACAGAGGCCAAAACCTTCCCAGCCGACTGTTGTGTCTGTTGCGGCTTTCACCGGCTGCTGTCCACTCAGCTGACTGCCGATTTGATTCCGGTATATAGTGGTGGATCCATGTTTCATCCATTGTCACATATCGCATGAAAAAATCTTTTTTATTCCGCTTAAACAGGTCCAAACAGCTCTTAGAAACATCAACACGTTATTGTTTTTGGTCGACTGTGAGCAAATACGGTACCCATTTCGAACAGAGCTTTCTCATGCCCAAATGTTCATGAAACCAACCAACACGTTCTTTTGATATCTTTAGGGTGTCAGCTATCTCACACAATTTCACTTTACGGTCATCCAAAACAATTTTGTGTGATTTTCCAGGGGCAGAGTCCCCGTAACACTTATCAAGCCATTGCTCTGCTTGAACGGTATATTTTCCCATCAAAAAATAGTGTTTAATTAACACACGAAATTCGATTTTTTCCATTGTTTTGAAAATATCAAAAGTAGCTGCACTAAAACCACTGTAACTTGTAAATTAATCGTCGAAATGTCATGAAACTTTGACACTCATCGTTTGAAGAAGAAATCCTAAAAATTATATCTACAGCCTACGTGTTACAAGTATTTTCACGGAAAGTGTTCAGTGGATGTGACTTTTCGAAACAATAGTTACAGTGAATAGTTGAAATGATTTTTTTACACCATTCTTGTATTTTTAGAGTTTACCTTTGCTCTAACAAAAATGTGATAGTTAAGTAGGTAAATAAATCACAGGATAAATAAATAAACTTATATAATTCTTAATACTAACAAATTTTTGACTTTCTACACCTTTTACGCCCTTACCTTGAAGTATCATATGTCTTCAAAATTCTAAACGTATTCCTGATTTACGATGACAAGAGAAACAAGAAGACAGACCGAAAATCGGAAACAATGTCGTTCGAAATCCTGAACCGCGAAGAAACGCAAAAATCTCGGAAGGCGATTTTTTACGAACACAATTCTTTCCTAACGAAGGAACTAAATATTATGTAACTAGTGTTTGATTCCAGACATGATAAGCAAACTGAATTTTTTTTCGTTCATCATTTTTATGGATCAAGCACACGTGCTGCAGGGAAGTCCCTAAAGCGCTACAGGAGCGACATGTGTGCGGAAAAAGCGTTTCACATTGTTCTTAAATCGCTGTAAATTGTACTCGGTGAGAAGCACAGTCCTGGGCAAATTATTCCAAAGGGATGATGTTCTCCATATAAAAGACTGCTTGAAAAGCGTTGTACGAAGAGTAACAAGCTGAACATCATACAGATGGGAAGTATTAGCGCCACGTGTATTTCTGACATGCACCGCTCTTGGAGGAATTAAGCGGGCTACATCCTTTGAACACTTTCCATGAAAATACGAGTACTTGTTCGTGCTAACCGTTCTTCGATGTTCCAGCGAATCAAGGCCGCCGGTCAGTTCCGGGTCTCCAATCAGACGAACAGCTCTTCTCTGAATAGAATCCAACAAATGCAGTGTATGTTTGGGAGCGGAGCCTCAAACATGGGAGCAGTAATTGGCCGAATTTGAGCTTTGTAAAGAATTAACAGTTGTTGTGGAGTGTAAAGCTTCCCAACTTTTGAGAAGCTTTCCTTGCTATGCCTGCAACATATTCATGCCAGGACATATTTGCTCCCAAACTAACACCCAACAAATTGAATGACGATGTTAGAGAAATGGAGTGCCCCGACATAACTATGTCGGGTTCAGCAACCTTAACTTTTTTAGACCTGGGTTTTTGTAGCTTTAAATTCCATTTGGTTACTGTCGCTCCAAGATAGAATTTCTTCCAGGTCTTTGTTAAGTTGAATGACTTCCTGCTGTCTGCGGATATTCGTCTGAGTAGCCGACGTTCGAGCGTTCAAAGTGAATGAAGAGCATACTGTCATCTGTAACGTTGTAGATTGGATTTTCGGTCTTCTTCGTATTCTTGTTTTAGCCTGTACATTCCTTAATAACAGTAATTGAAACAAGAAAGACAGGACAGAAATGTTTAAAATCGTAAAATTACTTTTTATATTACACTGAAATTGGACATAACACTTTATATCAGATAAAACAAGTTTTTGAACAATTTTCGCTTTTTATTGCCTCCCCTGCCAACATCATACGTTATCGGTAGACCCTGTAAAAATTTAATACATATTAAACGTGAACAGGTACGGTATAGTACTACCAATACAACAGGTAAACGTTCTCATTTTTCCACGCATGTGCCCAGCCATATAATCTGTTACCTCTACCTGTCAGGTGAAATAAGCAGTAAAACTTTTCAATACTGTGTGTCTCTGTGTTGAAGTGATTCGATTTGTACCTTTAAAATTCGGCTACAAATTCGGTTTAGTCGGTGCGAAGTAGTGTCACTAAAATGGAATATTAATTTAGAATAACAGGTATGCCAAATTTGGAACCAACTTTGCCTTTAACTGCCTATTTACTGTTACTTTTATGCCGTTGTGTTGTCTACTGGCTCCGCCACGGTGGCTTTGATTTAAATAATAAAATGTATAGTATATCTGTAAGCGGTATTTATTATTTTGCTCCCAGCGATCAGATCGAGTGCTATTCAAGAGAAATTGACAATTTTTTTGTGAAATATATTTGTTTACTAATATTTTAATGTCAATCCAGTACTCCCACTTGTTGTATATATGTATTTCTTTAGACTTTATTTTTACACATCATAAAATATGCAAGAAAACCTTAAAAGCATGAGATACCTCTGTTGACGCTAAATTCTTACCTCATTCCTCACATTCCATTCTTATATGGTTGAAGGTGTGGCGCATTATTGGGTACCTGATAGTTTTGGTTCCATAATTTTATTTTAATTGCGTTTTTAGATTTTACTTTCTTTTTTAAAAACCAATTTCAAAAAACTTGTTCATCCATCAATTGTTAATTACGTTAATTGATTACATGAAAACAAATAACAGTTGATTTATAGGTAAAAATATTGAGTTTTTGGTCACTGATTTTAACGTAAGTAGTAATTACATATTATCATCAACTCGATTCCGTAAGTAGGAGGTAAATTAAAAAAAGAAGAAAACTACAGTTGAATTTTTAATCTAATCTGCGATATATTTTCTAGATTATCATCATCAATTTTGTCACATACTGCCGTTAATTATTGATCGCATTGTGTTACTGTAGCGTCATACCTATATTTATAAAGGTTTATAAACAATTATAAAACTTATAAATCCATAAAATTAATCACGCACCATCATAAAACTGTATAATTATCTCTAACATTTCAGAATTTAATTTGCACTCAAGTCACATACACTTTTGTTGCATAGAGACTGGTAGAAGTCTTATTTTTATATTTTAAAAACTCTAAAAGAAAAAAAACCTGCATAGTATGTAATTCTTATCGAGTAAGTAATTATACAAGATTGTACTTAATATTTAATATTCTGCTTACGATTCCCTTTTAACACTGTTTAAGTTTTCTGACTCTAATTTACTTTAGATTCTAACGTGTTAACGAAATCTAGAAACGCCTATGCTTTTTTTTCCCGAAATTTATTATAGAGGGAAGATTAAATTCGATAATTCAAAAAAATAATATCGGTATTGTCGATGCTTACTGGTCGGTAAGTTGACGGTAAGTTCACACTAGGAGCACGTAGGCTGAATAGTTTTTGGTCTAGCTACACAGCATCAACATAGTCCCCGTCTCCTTCAAGAGTGATATAATCAGTCCAACTTTTTCTAACATTTCTGTACCTTTCTTGTAGAAGGATTTGGCTTTGTCTTCAAAATGGGGCTCAGTTTCGGCGATACCTTCTTCATTGGAGACAAATCTCTTTCCCGCGACCATTTTTTTGAGATCCGCGAGTAGATAATAGTCGCTGGGGCCAAATCTGGAGAATACGGTGGATGAGGAAGCAAGTCGAACTACAATTCGTTCAATTTTGCCATCGTAACCATTGACTTGTGATACGGTGCATCATCTTGACGAAAGAGCATTTTTTTCTTGTTCATTTGGGGTCGTTTCTTTACGATTTCTGCCTTCAAACGCACCAGTAACTTTATATAATATTCGCTATTGATGGTTTTTCCTTTTCAGCATAGTCGATGAAAATTATTCCATGTGCATGCCAAAATAGAGGCCAAAACCTTCCCAGCCGACTGTTGTGTCTTTGGTCGCTTCAGGCGGCTTTCACCGACTGCTGTCCACTCAGCTGACTGCCAATTTGATTCTCGTGTGTAGTGGTGGATCCATGTTTCATCCATTGTGACATATCGCACGAAAATATCCTTTTTATTGCGCTTAAACAGGTCCAAACAGCGCTCAGAATCATCAACACGTTGTTGTTTTTGGTCCAGTGTTTGCAAACGCGGTACCCATTTCGAGCTTTTTCATGCCCAAATGTTCATGCATCTCTACGACAGCGTTTAAATTCAGCATACCAGTAATGGGTGATTTTCCAGGAGCAGAGTCCCCGTAACATTTATCAAGCCGTTGCTTTGCGTGAAGGGTATTTTTGCTCATCAAGAAACAGTGCTTAATCAACACACGAAATTCGTTTTTTTTTTCTATTGTTTTGAAAGTATCAAAAGTAGCATCACTAAAGTGACTGTATTTTGGAAACTAATCGTGGAAATGTCATGAAGTTTTGACAAGTATCGTTTGAAAGTTGGTATTTCCTAAAAATCATGGATTTTTTAAAAAGGGCGACATCTATATGTCAGACTAAAAACTCTTCAGCTTACGTGTATATATATATATATATATATATATATATATATTATATATATATATATATATATATATATATATATATATATATATATATATACATATATAAAATAAAGTTTTGCTAACTACGGATTGGGTAATAGGTTCTGGATTCGGATATTCTGCGGTAAAAAGATCACACACCTCCTGTTGTGTTCTCCCACGGTCTCCGTAGCCAACCATCATTAACAAAGTGATTCTTTCAGTTTCTGTTAAATGTACCATTATGATATTACGCTCAAATTGCAGTTTCACAAAATGCAGCATTAAACATTTTCGTCAATAAATCATTTTTTGACAGGTTAAGTCGTTACCTTTTTTTTAAATTTGATCTCCAAAACAGTTCAATTTAGACATATGGTATGTTAGACAAATAATATCTAGAATTTTTAGTAGGACTCAAAATTATAATAATATACAGGACTTTCCATTTAAAAAAATCAAGATGGCGTAATTTCTTCCAACTGACAGTTCAAAATATTTTATTGTTAACATCAGCATCTGCGCCGTATAATACCCTATAACTTTTATTTAAACATTTTTTTGATACACTGATTAATAAATGCTGTGGAATCATATGGGGCACCCTGTATATATATATATATATATATATATATATATATATATATATATATAACACATGGGCTGAAAAGTCCCGGGCCTAACAAAGAAAACACGGTTTTTTTGGTTCAAAATTAGCTTTATTCATCAACGTAATCTCCATCAAGAGCAACGCAATCATTCCAGCGCCGCTCTAACAATGGCCAAACACTGCTCAGAATCATCAACACGTTCTTGTTTTTGATAAACAGTGAGCAAACGCGGCACCCACTTTGAACAGAGCTTTCTCATAGTTAAATGCTCATGCAATATAAAGCCAACACGTTCTTTTGATATCTTTACGATGTCAGCTAACTCACGCAACTTCACTTTTCGATCATTCAAAACGATTTTATGGATTTTTTTGATGTTTTCTGGTGTTACCGCCTCATTTGGACGTCCACTGCGTTCTGCATCATCGGTGTCTCTACGACCACGTTTGAAGTCAGCAAACCAACGTTTTATTGTTGTTTCTGATGGAGCGGAGTCCCCATAACACTTTTCAAGCCATTGCTTCGCTTGAACGGTATTTTTTTCCCATCAAGAAGCAGTGTAAAATTAAAACACGAAATTGTTTTTGATCCATTGTTTTGAAAATAACAAAAGTAGCGTCACTCTTAGCACAATAACTCACAAACTAATGAATAGAATATCATGAAATTTTAACAGCTGTCTTTTGAAGGTTAGTATTAACTGAAAAAAAGGTGACTGCAATAAAACTAGCGCCATCTATGTGTTAGGCCCGGGACTTTTCAGCCCATGTGTTATATATACCTTATTCAAAACATATTTAAAAGAAGTGAAATAATAAGGATTTGGCGAATTTTTAAGGAGCGATTTAAAATATGGTCTTGTTTTTTTTCATTTTATAAAATGCAACGTCAATCATATTTTTTTATTTATTTTATTTCCAAAATTTGCTGGCCAGAGCATGAATATATTGATGTGAAGATTCCTAATGACTTTATAATATAAACACAAATATTGTACAATCAAACATAACATTGATAAGTTTAAAATTTATAAATTGTAATTCCCAGTTGCTTCCTATATTCTACTTCGAATATTTTTTAACGGCAATATACAAAAGATAAGTTATTCATGCTGATAAATTTTTTGAACAACTTGCTCAAAACTTTAGGGATGGTATGAAGTATTTCAGCCAATCTATAACCGGTAATAACTTTTTTTCTCATAAACTATCGGTTTAGTTTTGTATAATAGTGAACAGTCTTTTTATTTTTTATTTAAAAGAACTTATATAAGAAGTAATATTTTGAAATAATACGCAAACCTCCAAGTATACTTACTGACTAGGTATGTACATTGAAGAAACTAATTTCGTGAAATCCTTTGCATGCAGATGAAAACTAGTGTTATTACTGTAAAGTAAGAATCTAAATGAAACAGTAAACTCTAGTGTTTCTAAATATGCCCCATACTAGTTAGATAATAAGCTTTAAATTATGAAGCAACTTTCGTATTGCAAGCACTCTCTTCACGTAAAATGTGTTTCATGAAATTTGATTCCGTATACGATTCTCATCTTCGTAACTCATAAGAAATGCGGTTGATGATTTAGAAAAGCAAACATTTAATTTCATGCAACAGGTATTTTGTTTCAACATTTGACAGACTTTATATTTAAACAAGAATACCGCCGTTTTCAAAATCTCATATAACAGACTTCTTGCTGCATGCAGCACTTAAGACTCTCGTCCATATTGTGGGGCAATGATATGTCAAATCCTTCATTACTTCATCCTGTTTTCCTTAGGATATTTTTATAAGATAGGTCGTAAGATGACACAAGACTTTTGTAACCTTGAAAATTTTTTGATATATCGATAAGTTATACAAATGTAAGCAGTCTTCTTTTTTCAGATACAATAAATTCATTCTGCAGCAAGAAATAACCAAACCAAATCAACCATGGCCTATCGAAATGGCTATTCTAGGGATGACAGAGATCTGGACAGAGAAAGGGACTTAAGAGATGATGGAAAACCTCCTATGCATATAATTGAGCATCTGGCCACCTTTAGCGTTTCCCAAGAAACGGGTATTATGTATCCAGTGGACGGAATGAGAAGGTTACGCCAAATGGAACAAACCAATGGCATATGGTCTCAGAAAATGCAGCTTTGTCTTGATTATCCGTCAGTTTTGATTTTGGATGAATCAGGGGTAAGTTTGAACTTAATATTGAAGATACTTTTTCTTCTCTTTCAGTTTTCATTGTAGATAGCGGCTTAAATATTAATGAAAACCTTGTACAACTGGAAACTGTTCTTTCGTACAAATTCGCGACCTAACATCGCGTCTCTCACTAGCCTTGAATTGAAATGTTTTGTTGAAAATTTTAATTTAGTTATTGAGGGAGAGGAATTTAAAAAAAAGGTGAAAAGACTAAATAGTAGAGAGTATCGAGTTATTTTTAACTACTAATACATATGCGTGCACATACATATAAGTATGTAGATAAATTACTGCGTAGACTTTAAAAAAATCTGTAGATAACAAACGCTCTACTAACAAACACTGTTTTAATTAAAACCCTCAGGAGTATAATAAATATTTTTGTGTATATATATTTATTTTGGATTGTTTTAAAAATTATTCTGATAATAACTTATTGTTTGCTAGATAACAACGTGACTCACTGGGTTTACATATTCCTAAATAAATAAAAAGGAAGCCGAATTTCAAAGATCAGACAAATAATATGAGTTTTATAAAAAGTTGAACTTTGAAATGCTAATGGTAAAAAAACAAATTGATACACGAAAACCTGGAATATTGTGTATCAAACTTCAGTCGTTGGACAATTAGTTCTTAAAAACAATGTAATTTAAATTTGGATTGTCTCGTTCCTGGCACTTTTCCAAGCGGGCGCTGATATTATTGCCTGCTAGTTCTACCTGTGCCTCTGTCCAATGGGCAAATTTCTACTTATTTATGGGACGCTCTGTATTTTATGGACTATGAAATATTGAGGCAGAACATACGTAGGCAACTTCAAAGCTACGGAAAAAATTTTGTTGTATGTGGACAAATAGTTCCAAGCCACAGCTATAAGAAGATTTTTTTAGTGGTTACAGAATTACAGAGGCATCAAAAGTGTAATAATGTTAAAATTAAAAAAGTTCTTAACAAAAATAAATTAAATGTCTTATACAAATGAACTACCCACTATTTATTTTCAGTTTTTTTTTCTTATTGAATTAAAATCGACGGCACACCATCATTCAAATTGTTAGCTCCACTTTATTTGACATACTGCATTCTCTCAACCAAACTTTGAGTCGTTTTTTCACATATCGGGCTGTTCACCGACTCACCAAAATTTAGGAAAGATTCTTATAATACTACTGAAACTACGCAAATTGTGTCGACCAACGTTCATTTTACTATTTTCTCCTGAAGCGATATCGCTCATATTATTATTTTTCTTTTTACTTACGAAACACTTATAAGATCACTTCAGTGTCTATCCGTCTGTCACACCTGATTTTCTCCGAAATTATGTGACGTAGAACGTTGAAATTTGGTACTAATTTACAAATTGATGGCCCCATCAGAGTGTGATTTGAAAGTTAAATTTTGATTTAAAGGGGAGAAAGTGAAAAAAAAATTACCATGTCATCGAGTGGGGTGTCAAATGAAAGCTTGTGAAAACACGAGTTCAAAAAGATATATAATGTAATACTTGCGCAAACTTTCCTTTGTATAATTTTAAAAAAAATCGCTGTCCGCACCTTGTCTCGAAACGTACTGGTCAAAAACCGGAATTCTGGAGTATTCTACACAGGGTGTAAATTGAACGAAAATTATCACTTTAATAATTTATCTGGTATATAAAAAAAAAACAAAAATTTGAAGCTCATCAGTTTTCAACAAAGATAGGAAACAAACTTGCCGGTTATTTAAATATTATAAGTGTACGAAATTTGAAATACATCTCACTTCGTTCGAGAGATGTGACAAAGACGGTTAAGCAGAAAGACCGACTATTTTTCTTATGTAAAGTAGAATTTTTTTATAAATACAATAATATATATTTCCCTTAGCAACGGAAAAAATGAAATGGGATGCCACTGTGCCAGGGTCTTAGGTTTAGGATTATAGAAATCTTCATAAATGTAATAATAAAAAAGATATTACGTAGGTATACTCTCATGAGCTTAATTGATAAAAAAATAGGTGTAAACATTGATACCTTTGTAATAATTTTTTTATAATAATGACCTAATTCTTTTGAAAAAAATCAAACAAAAGATAAAATGATAAAATGCTGCCAGTGATTACTGGATTGATTAAACTTATCGCTTTTACAGCAAAAAATGCAACATAGTGGTTTTAAGCCTAATTATAAACTATATTCTCATTGATATGTGTAATGCATTGTGTTTACGCATATACGTACTTGGTACTCCATAATTCTAAGCTATTCTCATCAAAAGTGGGAAAAAACCGGTAAAGTGATTTACCCAATACTCTCACAAACACGCTGTTCTAAAATAAATTGCATTTGACTTTTCCACAGTAAAGAATAACTTAAATTCAAGTATTACAACTCGACATTTTGATTAATAGGTACTTTATGGTGATATAAGTTTACACCTGAAACTTAACATCCCCAAGCTTCTGATAAAATTGGAAATACCGTATTTATCGACTCCTAAAAAGGACGTATAATATGATATATACCAAGAAATCCTTTTATCCTCCGCGCCCATAAGTATCACTCAAAACAACTATGCTTAAAATACTATGCAAATTATACAAAATTTATTCCAAAAAGTGAATGTTGAAATTCGAATATTTTAAGACATTGAACTGAAAGTGAATATACTGAATTCGCGTTGGTCTTAAATCAGTACAAGTTGTACTAAGTGGAAAACATGAACGACAGTTTTCGAAGAGAGTAGTATGAATAGAAACCAACCCGAAGGCATCAAGATGTGTATTCCTAGAATACATCGTGTTGGGAGGAATCAAGCGGGCGACATCCAGCAAATACTTCCCATGAAGATATTTATAGAATTGATTCGTTTACATTCTAAACATATTTTGCATGATTTTGATAGTTATTGGTGCCTAGAATTTACGTAGGCAAATAAATTCTTGTTTGTACGTCGTGAGGGAAAACTGAATGTTTCTGCCTGTAGTGTATCTCCCACTTTTTAAAAATTTGTCTCTGTTGAAGATTGGAACAAACTTTCATCTTTTTTAGTGTTCCGTACGGAACACTTATAAGATCACTTCGGTGTCTGTCCGTCTGTCTGTCTGTCAAACCCAATTTTCTCCGAAACTATTTGACATAGAAAGTTGAAATTTGGTGCTAATACAGGAATTGATGGCCTCATCAAAGCCGTGTAGTTTTGAAAGTTAAATTTATGTCTTAAAGGGTTAGTTTTGGGGGGTGAAATCGGAAGTGAAAAAAAAAAAATTACCAGGTCATCGAGTGGGGTGTCAAATGAAAGGTTGTAAAAACATGCGTTCAAAAATATATATAATGTAATACTTGCGCACACTTTTCTTTGTATTATTCTTAAAAAATAGCGGAAAATTGCTGTCCTCCCCTTATCTCGAAAAGTACTGAACAAAGTTTTGAAAAAATTCTGGAATATTCTCAACAGGGTGTAGATTAAACGAAAATTATCACGAGTGCGTTTCAAGGTCATCAGTTTTCAGTAAATAACGTCATTGATCATTTTATTCGTCCGTAACAAAAAATTTTTATTTTAAAAGCAATCAACGTACGGAATTCTAATTGTGCAAGTCCAACTTGCACTTGACCGGTTATTTTCTGTTTTTGTCCATACATTCTTAATAATAATATCTTTAGTTTCCTGCAAATATTTTATCTTCACACGTTGGTAGTAGGTATGTAGAACCTGTTTATTATTATTTTTGGTTTTGTTCTACAAGTTTTAGTCACAGTAGTACAAACAATTTCACTGACAAACGAGTACCTGTGTTCTAATATCTTGAACATTGTATGTATATTAGACAAATCACCTGAGCACCCAAATCTGTCACTATTTTCTTTAAGTATCTGTATGTCTGTAGGGCAACCCGTTACTTTTTTGTCCTAACACATGGTTGGCTATAGGCAAGGTAGGCAACTGTGGTATGTATTAACTTTTATCTCCGAATGTCCTGGAACCCACAGTAGTTTAACCCTGTTGTTCCTGGATGATAGTTTTAACGGGTCCCGTTTGCATTAAATTGTGATCTTGGAGTAGTCCTGATAGGCATCTAAAGCTTTTAGATCAGCTCGACTGTCTGAGAGAATATATATTTTTTGATTATGGTAGTCCCGTCTAATATTCTCGTGAACACATGTTCGTATTGCGTGAATTTCTGCCTTGCATTTGTCCATAGTAGAATGCTAACGCTCCACTTAACCTTTTCTGCCTGTCTCCACCTCCAACTATACGACGTAGTCTTATCCAAGAGTTTGTTGTTGATAAGATCCATAACTCTTGTATGCCCAAGTTGTATAGATTGTTGTTTCCATTCCCCACTTATCCTCTTTCGATAGGCGCTATTAATAGCCTCACTTTTTATGTGCTCGTATATCTTTTTTTTATCGTTTACCTCACCCCTTGAGAAGGGATTTTACCCTTTTTCATAACGTGAGAATATTGTCGGGGATCAAGTGCCGAAACATACATTTTTGTATGTCACGGCTCCTTTTAGACAGCGCGGTAGTGCTATCACGGATGTTTTTGTATTTCTGCAAACAACTACTACCTGACATATATACGGCCAGGTCATATATACTTAAATAAGAGTATACCGACATGCTGGGATTGAAACCCGAGACCTTCTGCACCGCAAGCAAGTACTACGCCACACGAAGCCGCCAGGTGAGTAGTAATGGTTTGAGAGTTATTTTCATAGCTGTGGCGGAGGGAGTGCTACTTATAGCGCCAGTGGAACATCAACAAGCCGACCTCTGCTATCCGTCTAACTTGTGGTTATCGTTCTCTTCTCTATTTTGCGCCATCATACTGTAGCCTCGTATATAACATGTAGGCTGAACACATAGATGTCACCCTTTTCAAAAAATCTATATAATTTTTAGGAAGTACCAATCTTCAAACGATACATGTCAAAATTTCATGACATTTCGATGATTAGTTTACAAATTACAGTGGTTTTAGTGACACTACTTCTGATAATTTCAAAACAATCGAAAAAACCGAATTTTGTCTTTTTTGATGGGAAAAAAATACCGTTCAAGCAAAGCAATGGCTTGATAAGTGTTACGGGGACTCTACCCCTGGAAAAACATCCATCATTTAGTGGTTTGCTGAATTTAAACGCGTCGTACAGATACAAATGATGCTGAACGCTCTGGATGCCCAAATGAGGTGGTTTTGGATGAGCGTAAAGTGAGATTGCGTGTGATAACTGACATCCTAAAGATATCAAAAGAACGTATTGGTCAGCACTTGGGCATGAGAAAGCTTTGTTCGAAATGGGTACTGCGTTTACTCACAGTGGACCAAAAACAACAACGTGTTTTTGGTCCACTGTGAGCGCTGTTTGGACTTGTTTAAGCGTAACAAAAAGGATTTTTTTTTTTATGCGATATGTGACAATGGATGGCAATGGATCTACCACTACACACTGGAATCAAATCGGCAGTCAGCTGAGTGGACAGCAGCCGGTGAACGCCGCATGAAGCGATCAAAGACACAACAATCGGCTTTCAGTGCACCGTGTCATAAGTCAGTGGTTTCGATGGCAAAATTGCATGAATTGAGGTTCGAATTGCTTCCTCATCCACTGTATTCTCCAGATTTGGTCCCCAGCGACTATTATCTATTCGCAGACCTCAAAAAAAATGCTCGCGGGAAAGAGATTTGTCTCCAGTGAAGAAGTTATCGCCGAAATTGACGGCTATTTTAAACGCAAAGACGAATTCTCTTACAAGAAAGGTATAGAAATATTAGAAAAGCGTTGGACTGATTGTATAGCTCTTAAAGCTATATTAATGAATAAAGTCGAATTTTGCAAAAAAAAATGTGTTTGATGTAGCTAGATCAGAGACTTCTCAGCCTACATATATATATATATATATATATATATATATATATATATATATATATATATATATATATATATATATATATATATATATATATATTTTATGAGTCTAGCATACGTGCTACATGGAAGTCCCTAAAGCGACACGTGTGCGGAGAAAGCAATTCACGTTGTTCTTAAATCGCTATAAATTGTACTTCTAACATGCACCGCTCTGGGAGGAATTAAACGGGCCACATCCTTCGAACACTTTCCATGAAAATACTTGTAGAATAGGCTCAAGTCGCCAACCGTTCTTCGATGCTCTAGCGAATCAAGGCCACCTGTCAGTTCTGGGTCTCCAATCAGACGAACAGCTCTTCTCTGAATAGAATCCAACAAATGCAGTGTATGTTTGGGAGCGGAGCCCCAAACATGGGAGCAGTATTCCATAGTGGTCGAATTTGAGCTTTGTAAAGAATTAACAGTTGTTGTGAAGTGTAAAGCTTTCTGGTTCGAAATAATATTCCCAACTTCTGAGAAACTCTCCTTGCTATGCCTGCAACATGTTAATGCCAGGACATATTTACTCCCAAATTAACGCCCAACAAATTGAGTGACGATGTTAGAGGAATGGAGTGCCCCGACATAACTATGTCGGGTTCAGCAACGTTAACTTTTTTAGAAAAAACTGCCGCCTGGGTTTTTGTAGCGTTAAATTCCACTTGGTTACTGTCACCCCAAGATAGAATTTCTTCCAGGTCTTTGTTAAGTTGAATGACTTCCTGCTGTCTGCGGATATTCGTCTGAGTAGCCGATGTCCGAGCGTTCAAAGTGAATGAAGAGATAAGTGTACTCTCATCTGCAAAGCTGTAGATTGGATTCTCGGTCTTTTCCAGTAGATCGTTAATATAAATGAGAAAGAGAGTCGGAGACAGTATGGAGCCTTGGGGTACACCGGCGTTGATAGTGAAGGTGTTAGAAAGAAATCCGTCGACTGCCACTCGCAAAGAACTTTTCAGACATACCATAAGAACGTAGCTTAGCCAACAGCCCATCGTGCCAAACACGGTCGAATGCCTTGGATATGTCAAGAGCAAGTGTTCAATTGCGTTGTTCCAAACATGTGTTACATAAGTCAGGAGATCTCCTGTTGATCTATTTTTACGAAAGCCATATTGGTGATCGCTTATAATGTTGAATCCTTCAAGATATTTTAGAAGATGCTGATTGATAGCCTTTTCCATGACTTTCGATATTATTGAAAGCAGTGCGATTGGTCGGTAGTTATTTGGCAAGGTCTTCTTGCCTTTTTTAGGTATTGGCTGAACTGTGGCACATTTCCGGCAGGAAGGAAATATTCCCTTTCTGTAAGATAGGTTGAAAAGTCTACATAAAACTGGTGTTAGTTCCCTCGCACAGTTTTTGAGAACTATGGCAGGTATTCAGTCAGCGCCAGAAGCCTTTTTGGTGTCTAGCTTCATCAAAATACGTTTTATGATACGCTGTCTGAAGACAATATCGGGCATCCTTGACTATGGGACTATTAGGTGGTGTTTTTCCTTGGAATTCGACAGTGGAATGTGAAGCAAAGAGTTCAGCCAACAAGTTCGATTTCTCAACAGGTGTCGTTGCAATAGAATTATCTGGCCGTGTGAATGGTGGTATGGTGGATTTGATGAAATTTTTACTAACTGCCTTAGCGACTGACCAAAAGGACTTGGAATTGTTGGGACAAGCGAGAAGTTTGTTTCTAATTCGTTGATTGTGTGCCTCCTTGGTTTCGTCGATAATTTCTTTGCATCTGTTCCTGACACGAACAAAGGTGTTACGATTTATGGTGTTAGGATTTTCACGCCAATGTCGGTATGCAAAATGTTTAGAAGCAACAGCTTCTTTGCATTTTCGGTCAAACCAAGGCTTGCCGCTGGAAGGGCATTTCTTCGAAAAAGGGATGTAAGCCTCCATACCGGCTAAAATAACATCGAAAACCTTCTTGGCGCAGTCAGATGGGTCATCCGATCGAACACAAACGTCTAGCCAAGGGAAAGTTCGAAAAGATTCCATGAGATCTTCCACTTAGCAGATTTTGTAGGATACTCGATGTCGATAATAGTTTATGGTCGGAAGAACCTAATGGCGGATCTACGCTGACCGTGTAAATATCCGGATTGGTGGTTAAAAACAGATCAAGAAGACTGGCGAACTCCCCGTCTCGATCAGGGATCCGTTTGGTTCGTCAATAAGCTGAGTTAAGCCACAACTGATTGAAAATGATTCGGCTTCACGACCTTGTTCATCGGTAGTATTTGAATATTTAAGCCAGTTGATGTTGTGGACATTAAAGTCGCCCAGGATGGCAATTTCGGCATTTGGATAGTTAATTTGTAAATGATCGATGGTGTCTGCAAGAGAAGCGAAAAGTGCTCTAAAGTTAGTATCGCTTGGTGGTCGATACAGGATACAGATGAACCTTGTGGTTGGTTGAGTCGTTATTTTTAACCACATAACATCAAAGTTTGGGGGCTCCAGAGCCTCTTCTCGTTGGCAAGAGAGGTCGCTTCTGACAAAAAGACAGATTCCAAAGTTACGCCTAAATCGGGAATAGAAATCGTACCCAGTATAAAAGATAGTCAACTGTGCTGGTCGATGAACTGATCTTGGTTTCACAGAGAGCGAGTACATGAGGTTTATTTGATTGTAGGTGTTGGTGCACTGAATTTATGTTCGAGTTTAAAAAACCTCGTATGTTGCAAAAATTCATTTTAAAATTCTGATCTCTGCATGTCGACGCACCTGAACCAGCCCCCACCCGGAGATCCGAACGGGGGCTATTTTACCTCCGGAATTTTTTGTATCCAGGTGCCTCATCATGCTATTTGGTCCCACAGTCCGGGACATCGCACAGCCACGAAACGTTAAGCAACTTCAGGCAGCCTAAGCCGATGCGATGGTATCCCACCGGGCGATGCTGGTGGGATCTGGGCATCGACCATCTAGATTGTTCTTTAAGTCGCCTCCTACGACAGGCAGAACGGACCGGGGGAGATATTCTATCCCGCTCCCCCACGGGGGGAGGAAGGATATACATGTATATATGTATGTGTATATATATATATATATATATATATATATATATATATATATATATATATATATATATATATATATATATATATCCTAGCACATACTTGTGTTCTCATTCTCCAATAATTCTTTTGTACAACTTATTCCCTGTATATTTTCGGAGAGCGTGATAAAGTATATATAGGATATAAAAAAATATTTAAAGCAAAGTATCGATTTCACTAAACCTCACACTAAGTTCTGAAACCATAATGTTGATTTTATGGCACAGTGAATCGTATAAATGCTATATGAAGTCATAAATCAACTTACGTGTAAGAAATAATAGCTCCATACAATCACTCGTCAAAACAAATAGAGCCAATACTCTGTAATGTAATTGGTAATTTTAATAGGTCTTTAGTATAGAACATACGTGTCGTATATTTTTAGTACCCAATAAATCAAACACGCTATTGCATGATTTTTTCTCTCTTTACAACAGGTACGTTACCACTTTATAAAAACAGTGGCGCCCTAACTTAGAAATCGTTAAGGGAGTAATAACTCAAAATAATAATAATAATTGTTGTAATTTTGTAATTGTTGTAATAATAATTGTTACAATGAAATGAAAAGGCTATGGAAACCAGAAAAAGTCATCATTGTCCCCCTCATTATATCAGCCACAGACCTTACACCAATAACATTCACACCACACTTAGTACAACTCAACACAAACATATACAAAAACATTCAGAACTCAGTGATTTTGAAAACATGTAACACTGTCAGCTCATTCCTTACACAATGGTAATAGTATTTATGCTGACTTGGCTTGGGCCCGTCAGCCAAACATGGAACCACATTGACCAAATGTGAGAAAGAAGAACTTTTTGTATAAAAAGTTTATTGTTAATAATTATACGGAGTATAATGGTGTTATTCCCACAAGTTTTAAAAAGTTCACTGGACTTGAATTTGAACAATAAAAAGCGATAATTTTGAGAGCTGAACAGAGACAGACATGTTTAAAACGTTAACATTATTTTTTATCGGATTCAATAGACCACTGATGAAAACTAGTGCGCCTCCTTATCTGCAGGATAACCTTACAAAAAATAATCCAATCTGCAAGAATAAAAATGAATCTTGTAAAATAATATAGTAGTTAAAATCGTGGAAGGTTTTTTTTCAAAAAATAAAAAATTTACGGTGTTTCAAGCTTTAGCATGCAATTTTTAGACCAAAAAATGTATATTAATTATTTATGAGAAATTGTCTATTAGAAAAATTTAAAAACAAAACTCGCGGCATTTTGTAAAAAAAGTAATTATTAAGATTTAAAAAAAAAGTTAAAAAATATTAAAAATTAATTGAGTAATATTGCAGATAGTGCATTGAGACAGGTAGCGGTCCCAATCCGACGCCAGGTCACATCTAATGCTATAACTTAGTAATAGAATGGAATTTTCTTTTTTTTTTTTTAATAATTCTTAGAAGTATAGAGAATAAAAGCCGTAAAAAAAATAAATCGAATTTTTGAAAATTCGAGCTGTACGTAACCCCTGAATATGCACAAAACGATTATAACGGGGCAATGTTGATTACATTTAAAATTAGCTATTTTGTTATCCAAAACAAGTGACACATCTCGGGACTTTCTATATACTATTTTTGTTACAATTAAAAATAATGAAAAAATAACACCATTTTGAAATTCTTGGAACTTCAGGAACCCTTAAAAGGAGGTATAACACGATACAATTCTCTCTTCCCAAATCCTTTAACCCTTCGTATGCTTGACTAGAAAAGGGAAAATAATGCAAAAAGAACACAATTTCAGATTCTGTAATCCCAAGAATTTTAAAAAAGGTGGTTATAACACGATATATAGTTGGCAATCCGTCCAACCCTTCCTCCTTTCCATCTAACCCGTTCTACATTTAAGTAAGTAATTGAAAATAATAAAAAAAATAAGACTTATTTCAAATTCGTTCACTACAAGAACCCTCGAAACGATGTACGACACGATATGTATGAGCAATCTCTCTAATTTTCTTCCCATCCATGTAACTCTTTATATATTTGACTATAAATAATTGAAAGTAATGGAAAAACACAACAATTTCCAGATTTCTTGACGTACAGAACACCAGAAAGGATTTACTCGATATGTAGGAAGTAACCTCTCTAAACATTTTCCTCACCCTATTAATTCCTTATATTTTCAATTACATATCAAAATTTATCACTTATATATTGACTATAAATAATTTAATTTAAAGTTTATTCTTTATCTAAATAAAATAACCGGTCAAGTGCAAGTTGAACTTGCGCAATTAGTGTTTCGTACTTTGATTGCTTTTAAGATAAAAAAATGTTGTAACGGAAGTATAAAATGATCAGTGACTTCACAAAACACACCCCAAATGAGTTTTCAACAAAGTTTATTTCCAATCTTTACTGAAAATTGATGACCTTGAAATTTCTGGTTTTTTTTTATATACCAGATAAATTATTACAGGTAATGCACTCGTGATAATTTTCGTTAAATCTGCACCCCGTGGAGAATATTCCAGAATTTTTTCAAAATTTTTTGATAAGCACTTCTCGAGATAAGGCGGGTGGACAGCGATTTTTCGCGATTTTTTAAAAATAATACAAAGAAAAGTGCGCGCAAGTATTACATTATACATATATTTTTACTCGTGTTTTCACAAGCTTTCATATGACACCCCACTCGATTACCTAGTAAAAAAATTTTTTTTTTCACTTCCGATTTCACCCCCCAAAACTAACCCCTTAAGTCAAAATTTAACTTTCAAAATTACATGGCTCTGATAAGGCCATCAATTCCTATATTATTACCAAATTTCAACTTTCTATGACAAATAGTTTCGGAGAAAATCGGGTGTGACAGACGGACAGACAAACGGACAGACACCGAAGTGATCTTATTAAGGGTTCCGTACGGAACACTAAAAACCAGAAAAATCATGTACTATTGAAACTATATTGTTGACGCCTAAATATCTCGTCTCATTAATCTAAGCTGTAATTTATAGGTTTCATTCTTATTTCAAGTATTTTATGTGTACCTAATTTTCAATCGATATCTCATTTTGTTCGAGACTTACATGCTGATAGGGAGGCAGACCGATCGAAGTGAGAGAGACTGAAACTGAAATGCAAAAATCTCGGAGGATGATTTTTTGACGAATACAATCCTTCACTGTGGCAGAAAGTACATGTATATACGTTGTTCTGCTACAGAATAGTCTGTTTAGACTAATATTAATATGAGATCTAAGCAAAGTGTGTTTTGAACTGACGATGCAGAGACTATGCTGCATTCCTTCAAGAGCGATACACTTATTCCACATTTGGATACCTTTGGTATAGTACGATTTGTCGAGCTCTCTAAAAGAAGCCTGTTTCCCATTCGACTTTTTCATTTGAGCCACCTGTTCAAATTATAATCAAGTAATAATCGCTGTGTGAGGAAGCAATGCATAACCCAACTGTCCAATTTCACCACCGATTTTATAGACTTATGAGCTGATGCATTACCTTGGTGAAATAATACTCTTTTCTTCGCTAAATGCGGCCTTTTTTCTTGATTTCACCATTCAAACGGTCCAGTAAACCAACACAATAGTCTTCGGTGATTGATCTCCTCCTTCTCAAGATAGTCGTACGTGTTATTCCATGTGTATCCTAAAAAATACTTGCCAAAACCATTCCAGCTGATGTTTGTGTTTTTGGACACTTCGGTCGGCTTTCATGCGGTTCCAGCCACTCTGCGGACTGGGCTCAGGCGTGTTGTGGTGGATCTATATTTCGTATATTGTTATGAATCGACGCCGAAACAATGTTTTTGATCAATCGTGGCAGTGCGCGACAACCATCGGGCATATAGCTTTTTTCACATGCAAAAATATGCCTCACGCGTTTTGTTGATATCTTCACGATGTCAGCTATCTCTCCCATTTTCACTTTTGTGATGATTTAGACCAATATGGTGACGTTTTTTCGTCTTTTTGGGAGTGACTGCCTCATTTGGACCTACGGAACGTGGTGTATCATCGGTACTTGTACGACCGAATTTAAGTTCATTAAATCATCAACATATAGTTGCTTTCGACGGAGCAGATGTATCATAACACTTGTCAAGCTATTCTTGAGTTCTGGCTATATTTTTTCCCATCAAAAAGCAATGTTTGATCAACACACGAGATTCTTTTGCCATCGTTTTGCAGAAATCAAAGTACCGTCGCTCAAACAGCCGTTAATTCGCAAACTAGTAAACAAAATGTCATGAAAATTTTACATGATTCTTCTTAGAGTTGACACTAACTGAAAATCATATGGTATTTTGTTTGTGCTGTCATATCTCGGAAAGTCTTGGGACTTTTCACCCCACGTAGGCTGAAAAGTTTTTGGTCTGACACACAGATGTCGCCCTTACCAACCTTCAAACGATATGTGTCAAAATTTCACGACATTTCGACGACCAGTTTACAAGTTACAGTGGTTTTAGTGACGCTACTTTTGATATTTCGAAAATAATGGAAAAAACCGAATTTCGTGTATTGATTAAATACTGTTTTTTGATGGGAAAAATCCGTTCAAGCAAAGCAATAGCTTGATAAGTGTTACGCCTGCCTCTGGAAAAACCACTCATTATTTACTGGTATGCTGAATTTAAACGCGGTCGGCCAGATACAAATGATGCTAGAACGCTCTGAGGTGGTTACACCGGAAAACATCACAAAATTGTTTTGGATAACCGTAAAGTGAAATTGCGTGAGACAGCTGACACCCTCAAGATATGAAAAGAACATGTTTGTCATATTTTGCATGAACATTTGGGCATGAGAAAGCTCTGTTCGAAATGGGTACCGTGTGCTCATAGTGGACCAAAAACAACAACGTGTTGATTCTGAGCGCTGTTTGGACCTGTTTAAGCGTAATAAAAAGGATTTTTTCATGCGATATGTGACAATGGATGAAACATGGATCCAGTACTACACACCGGAATCAAATCGGCAGTCAGCTGACTGGACAGCAGCTGCCCGAAGCAACCAAAGACACAACGGAATAATTTTAATCGACTATGCTGAGAAGGGAAAAACCATCAATAGCAGATATTACATAAAGTTATTAGCGCGTTTGAAGCAACAAATCGCAAAGGTAAATGGCCCCAAATGAACAAGAAAAATGTGTTCTTGCATCAAGATAATGCGCCTGTCACAAGTCAATGGTTACGATGGCAAAATTGCATGAATTGAAGTTCGAATTGCTTCCTCATCCATCGTATTCTCCAGATTTGGCCCCCAGCAACTATTATCTATTCGCAGACCGCAAAAAAAGAGCGGGAAAGAGATTTGGCTCCAGTGAAGAAGTTATTGCCGAAACTGAGGCCTATTTTGAAGGCAAAGACAAATCCTTCTACAAGAAAGGTATAGAAATGTTAGAAAAGCGTTGGACTGATTGTATCGCTCTCGAAGGAGACTGTGTTGATGAATAAAGTAAAATTTTGTAAAAAAATGTGTTTTAAGTAGCTAAACTAAAAACTTCAGCCTATGTGTTTATATATATATATATATATATATATATATATATATATATTATATATATATATATATATATATATATACACGTGGTGAAAATATTTAATAGTTGATAAAGATATAATTATTATTTTCAGAGTATCGTAGAAAGGTTCCCTGTTAATGCAATTCAAGATCCGACAGCATTTATGAGTCAAGAACCTATGGATATGTATAATAACATTTTAGTATTTATCATTGCCGACACAAGTCAGTCTTCACATCCACCTGATATGCAAATGCACATATTTCAGGTATGTTTTTTTCCTCACCTTGCTTATGCGTGGGAAAACATTTTTTTTGTTTTGTAATTTTGATTGTGTAATTTGTAGTACATTATGTATTATACATCTATGTATAAGTACCCTGTTTCTTTTCTATTAAATTAATTTTTAATACTTTTGACATCACTGAGTATTTTTATATTTTTTCATTGTCCATGTAAAGATAAATGCTTGAAAAATATTTGCGAGGCGATAACGGTTAGAACTATTTGAGATAACAACTTGATTATTACTATTGAATCAAAAATATCTATGATTTAACAATAGCAATTAAATTAGCTATAAAGACGACATTTTTTTTTTCTTATCGACCATTTCGTTTTTTTTTCTTGTAGTGTCAAAGTATATCTGCACAAGACCTGGTAGAAGACCTGAAACAACTTAGAATGGGCAAAGCGTTGACAAGAAGTCGTAAGAGTAGTATCCCACCACCATCCCATAAACCACCTCAACACATCATTAATCCAGCACGTGAGCATCCTCGGGACTACTACAACCAAAGATCAGATTCAGAACTCACGGAAAACAATGACGACTCTAGCTCGACAACTAGTGAAAAATATGAAAGAGATGTGACGATTTTGAATCATTGTTTTGATGATATCGAAAAGTTCATTGCAAGGCTTCAACATGCCGCCGCAGCTGTCAAAGAATTAGATCGCAAGAGAAAAAATAGAAGAAACAAAAAACGTGATATGGGGGACGGTATGTTAACCATGAGGGCTAAACCTCCTCCAGAAAAAGAATTCATCGATATTTTCCAGAAATTCAAGTTATCTTTCAACCTGTTAGCAAAATTGAAGGCTCACATCCATGACCCCAATGCTCCCGAGCTGGTCCACTTCTTGTTTACACCTTTGGCGCTTATTGTTGAGGCTTCTCATGACTACTACTTTGATCAACACATTCCTCAAAATGTCATTGCTCCACTCCTAACTCGTGAAGCGATCAACTTACTCATGCATTGCGTAACAAGTAAAGAGACCGAGCTTTGGCACTCTCTAGGAAATGCTTGGCTGACTCCTAAAGATCAATACAGGGGACATGTTCCGTCTTACCACCCAGTCTTTATGGACGGTTGGTCTCCAGAGTATCCTGTCGATGAACCAGATACAAACGACAAAAATTACTCTCCAGAAGATGATGACTCTGATAGCAATTTCATTCCACCACTTGGAGAAAGTACCGCAAAGAGTGACATATCAGTGGATTCTATTGAAATAAAAGGCGAAGAAAAAGGCTTTGGACATGGGCAAGACAGATTTTTGGAAGATCTTCAAAACAGAGGTGCACACATTGTTCAAGTGACTTATCCTAGAACTGCAAATAATGACAAGGAGTTGACAGTTGTCAGAGGAGAATTTCTAGAGGTAAGACTATAATTACAGTAAAAAAGCCTTCAAGTTTTGAAATTTATTGCTTGTTGTAGATTTTAGATAGTAGCAGAAAATGGTGGAAAGCTAGGAACAGCAAAGGACAAGTTGCCCATGTACCAAACACCATTGTCACCCAATATCATTCTAGTAATATGAGTCCACTACACAGGAATCTACATAGAGATGTAAGTTAATCGATATATATTCCACAAAATGTCAATTCAACTGTTTTCTACAGTAGTGTTTACAATGTATATTTCACTAGCTGTGCCCGCGTCTTCGATTGCGTAGACTACAGAATTATTGTTTAGGTTTCTTGCAAGAGCGCGTTGGTTACAAACTTTTTTCCAACTTGATTCACTGCTTATTTCTTACGTTCCCTAACTTAAGAAAATATATACTAAAACCTGGCCAGAGAACATATGTATGAATTAAAAAAAGAACACGTAAATCGGATAAGTGGTTCTCGAGTGATAAGCGCACTAACGGACAGACAGATAGGGCACGTATGCATATTTTGGGGTGATATGGATTTTATGGCTTACGAGAAAATGTTCTTACGACTCTTTCGGAGTATTATGTGACGGTTGTGACGCATAGGTTTTTTTTTAGGATTCACCGCCACATTTACGTTACCCAGGACAAGGCTCAAGTGACGATCATAGGGTGCAGCCAAAGCCAGCAGAATTGATTAGGAACGAAAGACTCGGTAAGAAAGGAGAATTCCGCTATTTCTAAGCTAAAATATTTGTTTTTAGCTTTTGTTCATTGTTCATAGTCTGTTAACAAGACTTGTTCAAAGCTACAAAATTTTACTTACAATAAGTAAAAATGACAAATGTTTAATTCAAAATAAAGTCGACTGATTTAAAGTCAATTTACACTGCTTTGATCAACTTTTTTTAACCTGCATTGTATTCCGTCCTTTTGTTTTCTGTTAGGAGATTTTCGCGACTAATGATCTATTTTAAGATCAGCAGTTGCGAAAGCCCTTTATTATTGTTTATTGTGCAATTTCAGTGTCATGTACATAGGAAGGTGTACTCTTTTTTAGGAATTTTAATCAACAATTTAACGTAAATTATATAAATATTTTATCGGTATAATAATAGATACTTGTTTGATAGCATATCTTCTGATAAACAGTACACCCTCTCAGAAATCTTTAATATTTCCATAAAGACTTAAATCTATTCTTAAGAAAATATTCATTTTTATACGTATTTTGAAAAAAAAAAAAATGACATATTGACATATATATATATATATATAATATATATATATATATATATATATATATATATATAATATATATAGATTATATATATATATCGCATCACAAATAATTTTTAAAAATCATTTTCCAATGTACTTATATTTATTGAAATATTGTATATATAGGAATATTTTATCGTTTTTACTAACTGAAATTATATTAAAACTAAAAATAAATTTTAATATATAAATAACTATGTGTTTTTATGTTCTGTGCTTGTCGCCGGGGTAAATGCTTCAAACTATATGTATAAGTATGTGTAAAAAATGGAACAGCAAACTTTATGTGTTTCAATACAACCTTGCTTAACAGAGCTTAGTTGCGGTAAGTCCTAAAATTATGTGTAGACGTATCCAAAAAATTCTTAGGCTGAACTGCTTAGTTCTTATTATTTTTGTATGTCTTACTCTACATGTGATGATAAAAGTTTCCTAAAAATTTTCTTGAATCTAGTGCTGTTATATGTTATGTGACATGTCACATCAAATGTCTAACGTCTTGCCATTCGTTTAGTGTCAACTTTATCCCGATAATTACATAGTTAAAGTAAAGTTTTCATTTTAGAACCAAAACAAACCCCTCCTCCCCCACCTGCTCCAGCTCCTCAACCCACGCCCTGCACCTCCACCACCGCCTCCCAACTGCTCCCTTGCCTCCACCTCCTCCACCCCCTAATAATACCAACACACCAACAACCACACCAAAACAAAGCCAACTAAAGCGATCTGCTTCCGTCAATCGATCATGTCAACTGCCTCTTATCAAGATGAATTGAATAGTGTCCTTACACTTGTAAGAGAAAAACAAAAACAAAGACCAGCCCTTGATATTAAATCTACTCCAGAGACATATATTAATCAACAGAGCAACGCCAAAGAGGTCCAGGAGTGGCTAAAGGATAAGGATTTTAGTGAAAATATTTGTAATAAATTTAAGGGAGTGTCCGGGTATCAGCTGCTCGATATGACTAAAAAAGACTTGGAGAGGGTCTGTGGAGAGACAACTGGGTCTAGATTGTACTCCTTCTTGCTGGTACAAAAATCCGTCAGTGGGGTAAGTATATCGAGTTGTTTATTGTTAATAATAAATACAAAAACAAAGTATTTTAAAAAGTATTGTTCTAGATCGACCTAGTAACATAACAATATCAGTTGTGATAATTTTCAGGTAGAATACACCTTCTATGATGTGTTTACTATACAGAAAGGCAGCGGTATTGCAATTTAGAAAGGTCCTTGAGATATCACTAAAAGAAACCAGAAAAAAAGATTTCGCTAAAGTTTCCTCCGCATACGCTTACTGCCCGGCATCGATGAAACTAGTCAAGCGTCCGAGAATTTTCAATCAAAACACTGACCAACTTATACTTATTCCCGGACTTACAACGACACACATACTTACGTACATACATTCTTACTTACTATTTCATGTTAAAAAAATAAAAGTCAATTTTGCAGCTCAAAGTAAGACCAGAGTTGCTGTCGGTAGTAATTCAAGGGAAATAAAATCAGTCGTAATCCCAAAAAAATCACCCCTGTGATTTATAAGGAAGGTATCCTGGAAGTAGTCTGGAAAACTGAATGAATTATCTTTAAACATATTTGAAATAAATTAGAAAAACCAAAAAAATAGTAATAATTTAAATTACTTCCCTCGAATTGTGTTATTAGAATCTTTTGGCTCTAGAATCTACTCAAAAATGTTTTCCAACTATATAAAACACCATGTATTTAGATCTACTGTTAAAACGATTTTATTAATATATATCCTATGGTTTCAGTTCAAGACATATAGGACTACAGAACTGCAGAAAATTTTAGCAAAAGCAAGACAGAAGATAGAAATTAAACCTGAGAATCAGGAACCAACCACTGAGTTATAACAATAAATATTTCAATATTACAGTAGTATTAGTTATTTTTATTTATTATTTTATTTGTTTTTTCTTTCTAGGCCAATGATATTTTGACATTAGTTCATTACTAGAAATTAGGAAATTATTTAAAACAAAATATTTCAATCATTCAAATTAATTTAAAAAAAAACTAGTCCTAATACTTTATAGTAAGTACTTACTAGTGATCAGATAAAACATAAATCTATATACAAAAATAATGGGATTCTTTACCAGTGCAATATATTGAGATTAGCCTTAACTTTTATAATACATTATTTTACTTGTAAATGTAGTTTATCTTTACTGATCCTTCCTGGGGTAATATTTACATAAAAAATTTCTAAAATCATGTAGCCATACGGTTATCCTTTCAACTTGCAACATGAAGTTCTAAAATAAGTACCGAATTTGCCTCTCTCACACTAAAAAATAACTTAAACCAAACACTACAAATCGCAATTTTAAATGATGAAAAAATATTAATCACAAAATAAGTTGAGTAGAAGAGATACCTACAACTTAAAGCTGACATTTCCCCTTTCATACAATTTCTGTTAAAATTAGGAACAATAAAAAAAAGGATTTTCGGATTCCTCGGCTCAAAAACTCTAAAAAGCACGTATAACACCATATATACGAAGCAACTATCTCAACCCTCTCCCTTACTTCATTAACATTTTACATATTGGATCAAGTGAAAATAATAAAAAATGAAAAGAATTTGCAATTTTTCCACGAATAGAGTACTGTTTAGCTTTTAGGGGGGAAGGAGAAATTGGTGAAGTTATTTACCCAAGAATAATAATAAAGAATAACTTAGTTGAAGGATTACTACTTGATAGGTATTTTAAACTGAGTCTTGTGTGGTAACTCCTAACCTATTCTCTATACCGATTGTTTCGATTTTCACCCTTCTCAACTCCACATCACTAGACAATCAATAGATTTTTGAGGAAATGCAGGTGAAGATTTTTGGGGAAATGCAACTGGCTAATAACAGTGTCAGTTCCGCGTCTGTTTATACGGTTATCTGATTAATAAAAACAGGGTAGACGGAATACGTGTGATATTCGTTTCTATTAAATAAACCTACAAAGTTCGCAATATGTGGAGAAGTAAAATAAATAAAAAAACGAGTCTTTCTTCTGGCTTCAGTTGACGCCCATGTTTTTACAGGTTCAACGAGATTACAGGTTCAACGAGATGTTTGTTATATTTTTGATCTAAACGCATTAATGAAAAATAAACACAACTTTGCTTTTATAATAATAAATGATTTATTTGAAAGTACCACAGGGTGCAATATATTTACTGAAGTGATCCCTCAAGCGACTATATTAACGTCTTGAAAAGACCTTAAATTACTTTGACACTAACTAGTAGGATATTTCTTGTCTAATGGCGATTTTTAAGTATATAGAGTTTTAACTAAATACTTAGCCAAACCTCAGGAGGTGATTCTTATACAGTTTTAAAATATGAAGCTCAGATAGATCTAAAAACGATTAACTTCAAAGATGAAGGGTGTTTTAATATAAATATAAGTTTTATGAAATATGTATATTTAGTGACCGTGAAAAATATAGATTAGGAGTACGAGAGACCATTCGGGCATGCTGTCTATTAATCGCCAAACCAGGACATTCCATGTTTTGCTCTATTTTAACGTCCGTCAGCAGCCTAGGAGGTGTGTGTAACAATGTTCTACATCTCGCGACACGGCCACGACAACAGCAAAACTTTAAGAAACATATGTGAGGGGATAACGATAGCGAACAAATCTCAGCGCCATCTGATGGAAAATTGGAGCAGAAAATATAAACGCACTTCCAATGGGTAGGGGCAAAACTTACCGATGATCATTGTCCGATAGGCCCTTTGTATATTTTCAGTTCCTTTTACTTATTTTAGAAGGTACATACGGTGTAGTACCTACGCTATACCCTTGTTACCATGCGGAACAATGTACAGTGTAACATATTTTTTTTTGGATCTCGGACGTTTTTTAGTGCATTGCTTGTCCATGTTTTTTTATACCCCACATCGTTTTCATATCTTGAACTGTGTAGCTGATATTTGGTAAAATATTAAAGTAAAAGAAAATAAGAAAACAAAAAAAAACTATTAAAATTATACGCCCCACACCTTAAACAATAAGGAGGAACTTTTTGTAAAAAAAAATACCAAGGAATTACATTCTGAAGTTGAGCTAAGTACTTAATCAACACCCTGTAAACAATTTTATGTATCATAGAAACATGAGTAACATACATACCGAAACTTAAAAAGAGAGCGCTAAATATATAAAAGTGTTATTACAGATAATGAAATATACAGACAAACTACGCAAGATTACATAGTTTTGGGTCAACGTTCACTAATTAGATTTAGAATAACTGAACAGATAAAATTACTCATTCATGTGTGTACGTGTTTGAGAATGTGTCACATCTCTCGCCAACCGTGCGGCGACACGAAGGAAGAAAGATAGTGACAATGGTAACGATAGAAATTAGAGTACTTTACTTAACAATTAACTTACGCCTTATATATCGAGCAAGGTCGCGGACACTTACAACTAACAGTACACTAAGGCTGAATTTTCTAAAAAGGCATCTGTAGCTCGACTGTTCATAAGCAGTAACCCTTAACGATAATCGATTGGGTCCGATCCCTACAACCTTTTAATTTTGAAGAAAAAAACTGAAAAAATTTTGGAAGAAAGACATAAAATAAAATCTAGCATTATGGAAAGTTAAAGATTTTCATAAATGCCCTCGGGTTAACTTACTGAATGTGGTAAAAGAATGTCGCGACAATGTATCTTGACCCAAAATTATGAAAGTGCGAAAATGATGTTAAAGTATCATCGGCAAATTTCATCGTCTGTATTTCTATTAACTTAATGCTATGTATAGTTTACATGAAAACAGCATAAAAATGCTTAAAATGATGTATCATTTATATAATACGAACGATTTTAACAATGTTACAGAAACATTTTGTACAAGTGAATTGTGAAGTGTGAACTATTATATACTTTCCCTAGATAATCTATAGAATGTCTAGTAGCAATTCTATAGAATGCCGATAAAAAGTTTAGGTAAAGTATAAAATGAAAGACAAATTACCATAATACCAAACTTACAGACAGCCATGTGTATAATAGATATTGAAAACAACAAACATTAACTGTTACTCGTATTGTAGATGGGGGGGGAGCGCGGTGGGGGTGAAGTCAATTTGTTATATAACATGTACTAACGGGAACTAACAGGAGTTTATGTCTTAAGAAGAAGGTCTGGTGTACTTTCAAGTATCACAATATTAAGATTATCAACTATCTATAAGAAGAAAGTGTAGGGAAATGAAAATAGAGACTTCGGAAATCTTTGAAAAATCAAACGTAGATTCTATTTGTAAAGGAAAAATCTATTTTTTTTTTAACTTTAAGAAATATTAGGTTATGTTAGTTAATGTCATAACGTATTGACTCCACACCTACCGCGCTCCCCTGCCACCCGCAACACGAGTACCAGTTAATGCTTATTTTTTTCAATATCGATTATATGCACTGCCGGCAGTACGTTAGGTGTTCTATAGAGAATGCCTAGGTAAAGTATAATATAAAGGATATTTTATACTTTGCCTGAACCTTTTAGGCACTCTATAGAATGTTGGATTATATACTTTATACTTTGTAACATATATACGAGTATATATAAAATTTCTGTAAGAAAATTACAAAAATTAAATTATGTATGTACCATAAAATGTATGTTTCCTGCGCATTCGATTAATGTAGTTCAAACAATAGAAAATAATTATTATAAATTTTGTTGCTAGGATTCTTTTTACCGAGACAACAGAAATTAAAAATGTTATTCTCAACATAAAAGTTAAAATTAGAAATCCATATGTTAGAATGCTAATAAAAAAAATTGGGCGAAAAAATGGTTTGGCTACCACAAAACAGCATTTTTTTATCGGAAAATTTGCTAAAATTATCGCAAATTATTTAACATAAAATAAGGTGTAGCCGTAAGAAACATAAATGTGCAGGAAACGTTTAATTTTTGGGATGTATATACGGATTTTTTAAATTAAACACAGCATGAGAGAGAGAACATATTTAAAACCCAAGAGCTTTGGTTTATAATTGAACTACTTAACCTGGACAACATTATTAATTATATTTGATATCAATGTTTTGGTCTGTAAATGAATGTTCAGCTAAAGTACAAAAAGTAGCCGTATACATATTTAATGTACCTACCATGAGAATAACATTTAGCAATCAATTTGGCTACTTTTCCTTCAGTGCCCTGTATGTAATGTAAAATTGCGCTACTGCATTGGGGAATCCTTATTGCTGTCGTATCTGGGAGATGGTGCTTTAAATTAACCAAAAGATACAATTCGTTTACACACTGAAGGTGTCTATAAAAAAACCATGTTCCTGTTCCAGTGTATGCAGGAAAACTTAGATCAACTAAAATTAAAAATGTATCAAAAAGAATCAAATTGTAAAATCAGCTTTAGCTGAAGATCAACACTATACATCAATATATGACAAACCAAAGTTCTTACTTCAATTTCTTTCAATCGGAAATTTAGGAAACCAATTGAAATTTACAAACATTGTAACACCATTAATAGAGGCTCAGGTTACGGTCTCCCATCACACGTGGAAAAAGTTCATTGGGTGAATATCAATCAGATTAGTTCAGGTTATTTCGTCCGTGAGGTTTGGGAGGGGTGGCTTTTGGGGGGCTGAGAGATACGCTGCAGGGTGATTTGCCAATGAGCTTAAAAAGAAAAGTTTACGAACAATGTGTTTTGCCGGTAATCATATATGGTGTCGAGACACTTACATCAAACAAACTGAGAGTATCACAACGGGCAATAAAGAGAGTTATGGTGGGTATCACAAGGAAGGATAGAATGATAAGCATAGCTATCAGACAACGAACAAAAGTAATAGATATTATCCAAAAAATTACGCAATCTAAATGGAGATGGACAGGCCACATAGAGATGATAATCGGTGGTATAAAAGATTAATAGAGGAGATTCAGAGAAGACAAAAGGAACAGAGGTAGATCATCAACTAGATGGAGCGATGACCTCAAAAAAGTGGCAGAAAATTGGGTTGACACCGCTCCGGACAGAGATCAGTGAAAGTTCTTAGAGAAGTAGTGGATGGGGACGGCTAATGGATGATGATAAATATTTGACTAGTGCTCTTTCGCGCTTATTCAGTGTGTTCTAAGTTAGAAGAGTAAGAATCTATGAAGATACCTCGTGCTAACCTAGGGAAAATGCAGGAAAGTAACTCCAAATTGACACGGTCTAATCCCAAGAACGATTTCTCATCTAATCAAAATCATGAAAACTTTATTTTAACATTTATCAAAATCAAAAGTATTATATGCAACAATAATGCGGCTATTTATTGTTGTTGCAGAATTGCTATAATGACAGTCTGTACTTTTTAAGCAACAGGCACATCAAATATCTATAATGTTATGTTATGTTCAATTTATTTGTTGGCAGCTGGGTGCCGTATTCTTCAGGTTATTTACTGCCTGTTGAGGAGTTACAATATACCATAACAAAGACAATGGAGACTTTCAAGCATAGTTAGTACATGATTGTTCTGGTAATGGCTAGTTCACCTGTAGACTTGCAAGATATGTCATATTCTTTTAAAGCTAGCATGTTTTGTTCCAGAAAACGAACTAAAAAAAAAATATTTCCTAGTCTTTTTTAAAATATTAGTTTTCAGTTAGTATTAAAATTACTTGGGCATAATTTAATTTTTACTGGTAGTTTTAAAATTGGCTTTATTTACTAATCAACTCGTTGTCTTAAATGAAATTTGAACAAAAATATAAAATAAAACTGTTTAGGAAAAACTTAAAGAGCCTATAGCTATTTAATTTTATTTCGAAGAGTACAATTTATTTTTTAAGGAAGTAACTTTCTAAGGCATTCTGTTAAATTATTGGAAGCCCAGGAACATTTCTGCTAACATATTATTTCATATTTTGTGTCTTGAATAATTACTTAAGGGGTAAGGCCACTACAGGTCCCAGGAAAAAAGGCTAATTTCGGAATTTGGAGTGGCCTTACCCCTTAATTTCCTAGCTAAAACGCGACTCTAAAATACTGAAATATAACAAATATGTGTAAATTTGACACATATTTCGCTTCTTTGAAACCTAGTAAATATGGACTTAAATAAAAATCGACAGATCAGGGGGACAATTCAAAAGTTGCCGAATGGAACAAGATTATTTCAGTTATTTTTGCCACTTTTAGGAAGCCTACCGATGAATTACCCTCCATTTATAAATATTCCAAGTATTTATCAAATATTTTCATCTAGTACAAATAAGACTTTCTATTTAGATAATATGAGGAAGTACGGGTCAATGAAACAAGTAATCCAACGCAAGTATAAAAATTATTTCTAAGTTTGAAATTTAAACTACTGAAACATGGCTTATAGCAAATCCTTCTTAATTCGGCAATTTCAAGATTTCAAGAAGGACCTTATTTTAGGCTCATTATCCGTAAAAAATGTGTTAAGCCAGTACCCGCTTATGTGTCTCAGGAAGGAATAGGAGGGGACGCAACTTAAAACAGATTATGGAAAGTTAAAGATTTTCATAAATGCCGTCGGGTTAACTTACTGAATGTGGAAATATGTTAAAAGAATGTCGAGACAATGTATGTTGCCCGCGAATACGAATAGGACTTTCTATTTAGATAATGTGAGGAAGTACGGATCAATGAAACAAGTAATCCAACGCAAGTATAAAAATTATTTCTAAGTATAATTTTTCAGTTCAGACAAACAAAACGCAGGCGTTTACCGCAGTGAAATAATCTGAAAGCTCCAAATCTCGACAACGTTTAGTATCTGATTACGGCAAATTTTATCAATCGACACGGTGTCCTTGTTCGACACAAAATTAAGTTGTCATCCAGCCACGGCTATTCTATTTGATCTCATTTCTCTACGGTTTAGGTGTCATATCGTGAAGTTAAGGGCGGAGGTAAGAAAGTATATTTTGGGAAAGCCCAATTTCAAATATTTACCGTGTTTCCTCTTTTCAAAACCAAGTAATTACGGAATATTTATACAACTTTTTCGAAAATTAGCTAACAATTTGTGAAAATATATATTTTCTTACAATTCTCTGGTAATGCTGATGGGTTTATTATTTTAAAGAAAATAGCATCACTTCAAATCTAAAAAAACAACCACAAAGAAAAAATCGTATCATAATCCGTCGATCATTCCACTACATCGTGTTGGAAAAAAATATAGCGTTGTTGAGAGTAAATCAAATTCCGGTGATCAAAATCATCAACCAAAATTTAGCATCATGTGAATTCTCAATATTATATAAAAATAAGTGTCTTGAAATTTAAACTACTGAAACATGGCTTATAGCAAATCTTTCTTAATTCCGCAATTTCAAGAAGGAACTTATTTCAGGCTTATTATCGGTAAAAAATGTGCTAAGCCAGTACCTGCTTATCTGTCTCAGGAAGGAACAGGAGGGGGCGCAACTTAAAACAGTTTAAACCAACGAAAAACTCATACAATTAAGATTACGAACGAAAAACTCATATAATTTAAGATTACCATGAAAAATAGGTATAATAAAATAGTAAATTAAATAGCCTCCAAACCCCAGTTTACCTAAAGACGGACGGGTTACATATACTGCACGCCGCTGGTCCAGTAGGTGAACTACCATCTTACCAGTGCTCCAGGGTTACAACAACGCTATTCATAACATGTAGTTTTTAGTATAGTTAGCATTATCAGCTCATTTATTTATTTTACTAGAAAAAATACCCTGAAAGTTTCCAAAAATACTTTTAACATTTACCAGCAGCTCGTGGCTGTTCAGTTTAAGTAACTAACAACACATGAACGGTAATGGTTTTTTTTTATTACTTTTTCAGTAAGGTAAAACAAATGAATTAATAGTATATGAAAAATGTAACATATACTAAATATCAAATTGAACATAATAGTTCTTTGAACACCATGTTTACGAATATTTATACTTGCAGTCGGACAAGTAAGAACATGTCGCATGTAACTTGTAGTCGGTAAAACAAGTTCCTTTTTTGAGGTTATTGCAACGCAATGCTGTGTGGAAAGAGATTTATTTCTAACCTTATTTACGGTTAAATAGTACATTATCGAACGTGAGTGCTCATAGGCTTCGCGCCTCGAAGCTGTGTTCCTATATAATCAACCAAAAGCCTATACGGGTGCTAAGTATATGGGAGCGTCGGGGGCATTCATTAGCAAGTGGGTGAAAGGATATTCTCAGTTAAATAATGTTGATGATTTACTAGAACGTGGTTTGGGAGGGCACGTGTCGGACGAGGACCAAAATAGACTGGAGCAATGTAATTTTTTCCGATGAAGCTCCATTTTGGAGTTATGTCATCACCCCACGAGCGTGGTAAATTTCCACTAACCGATTGGTTCAGCGCACCGTGAAACATACTGTAAAGAGAAATGTTTGGGTATATCTTGCGGAAAGAGGTTTTAGGAGGCTCTTCATTTTTATCTACAATTTGAACGCTGAAAAAATGCTCTAGATTTACAAGAAGGCATTAGTACCGACTGCCAAACGATGGATTGTCGCTAAAAATGAGTCGTTATCTTCAAGAAGATAACGACTCCAAACATCAGAGTAAAACGTGTAGCTAATGGAAAGGGGAATTCGGTATTGTCACGCTAGATTGGCCATCGAGAACGTGTGGTCATACATTAAGCATTTGCTCCGTAGCGAAAAGGTGTACACTGTGACGCAGCTGTTATGCAAATCAGGCAATTTGAAAATCTTTGCCTCAAGAATACGCGGAAAATCTTGAAGATGACAGGTGATCATCAACGCTGATAGCGACTGGATCATTAGCATTTTAATGGCAATCCTTTACTGAGGTGCAAAACTTTTAAATAATTACATTTTTTTAATGAACAATGTGTGACACGTTTTTACTTGACCGACTGTACCATGATTATAATTTAGGTGGTGAGATTCTGTACAATTTTTCTTTTAAATTCATCTTCCAAAATCTTTTAAAAATGTGTGTTGAGCAGCTCTATTTTAATTTAAAAATTGCACATAATTCCTGACTAAAAATGGCAGCGTCAAAATTGCTGAACGCAGGGGCGCCGAAACTTGAAAAGCTGTGTTGATAAATGAACAAACAATTGCCGCAGGGACTCCAGCCATTGCTGAAGTCCTTAAATCAGCACCCATGGTTGTGCGGTTGCATTTTCAACTAAATCAGAGTTACAGGTTGACTGAATTGTCTTTAAACAATTAGATTTTTTTTCCCATTTAAGTATTTCTTAAGAGTAACTTTTAAAAGTAGTTTTGCTTGAAATTTTGAGAAATAATAGATTTTAGCATCATGTATTTACTGCTTCAATATAAAGATGGTTTACCACGCCGTATTGCCATAATTGTAAAAGTTTCAGATATTTAACACGTAGAAGATAGGAATCCATATTTTTTCTTTGATCAAAAGCACGCGTTTTTTTACAATTTTTTTTGTTGTCGTATGTGCATTAAGAAGTAAAGTCACATAATATATATATATATATATATATATATATATATATATATATATATATATATATATATATCTATGTATATATATATGTATATATATGTATATATATGTATATATATGTATATATGTATATATGTATATATATATATATATATATATATATATATATATATATATATATATATATATATATATATATATATGTATATATATATATATATATATATATATATATATATATATATATATATATATATATATATATATATATAATTATATATATATATATATATATATATATATATATATATATATATATATATATATATATATATATATATATATATATATATATATATATATATATATATATATATATATATATATATATATATATATATATATATATATATATATACATATATATATATATATATATATATATATATATATATATATATATATATTATATATATATATATATATATATATATATATATATATAATAAATTACTTTCGTTTGTTAAAATATGAAGGCAGTTTTACCTCCTAGCTGTCGCAAAAATATTATATTATAAATATTACTTTTTCATGTATTTGATGAAATGAATTTTCGCTATGGCAACATAGCTTGAACAAGACTACGCGCGCAGACGCAGGCATTCTTTCAAATTTTGAATCACATATATGCAATGCACTGATCGGATTTACTTTTAAAATATACTAGAACAAGCGTGTTACATTATACATAATTTTTATTGTATATCATGTAAGAGTATCAAAGTTATTACAAATAACACGTGATTGCGTGCGTCGGGAAGCAAACGAGAAACTACGTTGCCACATTCATTATATCCTGAAAACCAAATTATTTTGTGTCCTTCTCTAACATAATGCTCTCTAGTGTATTTTCGTAAGAAATACCTTAACTCATATAAGTGTAAAAACAGATACTCTTGTATTTCTGAGACAAACTGTATAAAAAGTTTTATGTATTAACTAAAAAACAAAATGATTATTTTTAATAACATGAATTATGAAAGATTGTATAGTATTTTGCTTCATAAATGTAAAAAGGTATTTAATTACAAAATTTCTATGGTGAAACTGTCAATATTGTTTAAATTTTCAGAAAGCTAATTACAGGTTTCATTTGTCTGTATATCACCTTGTAATTCACTCATGCATAACAAATTTAATTTTAGGCAATTTCTCGTCAACATATTACATTATAACCATTATTTTTTACGTCTACAATTTAAAAATGCGCAAATTATATTGCTTTATTATTTATTTTTTGATTCAACTTAACTTGCTTTCTATGCGGAGTACAAACGACATTAACAAAAACTTTTCATTTTAATCTGCATCATTACATAAGTAATGGGAGAGTTATAAAACCATTACGTATCAACAACAACGGCAAATATCCGGCCTGTTTTCTCAGCAGTTCCTAATAATATTAATTATAGTAATGGAATCTCTACATACCAACGATAAAGAAAAATACACAGACTATTTTCTTAGCTGTTCACAATAACAATTACAACTAGAGATAAGATAAAGTTTCTCAAATGTACTTTAACCAAGCAGTTATTTTTAACACAATAATGCTTAAGCCATTTTAACATAAGTTTAGTTTTAAGAGTTCGAATGTCAGATCGAAAGAAATGAAGTTGTATTTTTGAACTTTTGCGTTCTCCGAGTTCAAACACAAATAAAGTCTAGTAAACCAATCAAAAAAAAAACATTGTTTCGTTATTTTTTTACGGTTTCTTTTTATTTATCAATGGAAAGTGTTAATTTGGTAAGCTCTCTATGAAAACAAGAACTGAAGCTTCGAGACATATGTTTCAAAACTTAATAAATTCACTTTATTGGTTACAGCACAAAACGGAGGCATTTTAATGCTGCATTTTATACAGTATCCCACCACCGTTTAAAAAAATATTGTGAAAATATTAAATAAGATCTTTTGTTGCACAAACTACAAAAAATAAGATCATGTAAACATCAAGTATATAGTATTCACTAGTCTGTGAAGATTTTTAAAATGGCAAGTGCTCCTAAAACATATAAGTATACAATTATTACACATAGGTAAAAAAACATTTAGTACGTTCAACGTATATTTTTGGCAACAAAGTTTATATACCTAATTTCTTCAAATAAAGATCCACAAAACAAGATTAAAACCAAATTAAAATAAAAAATAAAATTAAAGCTTCATAAGCTAAACAAAACGTACCTTAATACCTAACGTTTTATATCACAATCGATTGCATCAACATAAAATTTATTTTTTAAAGAAATAAAAAAGAACAGCTTCAAAAACACCTAGACAAAATACCATTATAAATGTATTTAACATGTTTGTCGTGTTGTCGCTGGACTTTCGATTTAACTCGACCAAGTAAGTTACGTCTTTTTGCATTAAATCAATCTTATCCTTAAGATCTTGAATATGCTTATCCATGTTTTGTAACTTTGTTTTAACGCTGCAAAAAATATTTATATATTATTCATGAATAAAATAAAAAAATCTCTATAATGACAGTGCCCACTTTTAAAATTACACACACACACGATAACTGGGAGGGGGAAATTTTTTACAAAAAAAAACCTCAAGGAACAGAAACTTCAATATTTATATCCAATTTAAAAATCCATAACCTGAGGGAGGGCCAAGGGGATTAAACAAATAATCCTCTTACAATAAACCTTTTAAAACTTAAATCAAAATTAAAAAATCGATGACCAGGTGTAAAGATTTTGCTCAAAAAAGAACCCTCTGGCCCCCTCGTTGGCTACGCTAAAGATATAATGAATGTATATATATATATATATATATATATATATATATATATATATATATATATATATATATATATATATATATATATATATATGTATATATGTAGATATGTATATATAATTTTTTTTATCACGGAGATGAATGCTATCAACAGTCTTTATCTTTCTTATTCATCCATTATCATTTAATTTTGTTCTTATACTACAAACGATTATTATTTTAGTTTCTTCTGGAATCTTAAACTTAGATTACTGTTTTTCCTATATTTTATTTTTAACCTTATCGGAAGGATACTAGTACTTTTTATAACTAGGATGGCATCAAATGAAAAATTTAAATCCTCTAATAAACTCCTAGTATTTCATATAATTACAATCTTACTCTTACTCTTATATAATAGTATTAGATTGGCTAAATCGGAGTTTGCTATATCAATTATAGAGAAAAAATTATCAGAAAACAAAAATAGAGAAATTGTTAAGATTGTAATTATATGAAATACTAGGGGTTTATTAGAGGACTTAAATTTTTTCATTTGATGCCACCCTAGTTATAAATATAAAAAGTACTAGTATCCTTCCGATAAAAATTAAAAATAAAATATAGGAAAAACAGTAATTTAAGTTTAAGATTCCAAAAGAAACTAAAATAATAATCGTTTGTAGTATAAGAACAAAAGGATGAATAAGAAATATAAAGACTGTGATAAAAAAAATTAATAAAATGTTAGGAAATAGTATATTTAAAATATTAATTTTGGAGAATAAAGATAGATGTTATCTTTTTCCTAAAGTTTCAAAAGATTCTTATGAAATATCAAAAAATCATTTAAAGGCTGACTTGGATAGAAGAGTCTCGTTAGCTTGGTTTGCGTTCGGAAGGTTACAATCTACACGTAAATTAGACATCCCAAATGCAATAAAAGCCGGAGTATTCGATCAATATGTACTGCCAGTATTAACATATGACACTGAAACGTGGGATTTAAATAAAAGTAAAATAAATAAACTCCAGGTAACCCAAAGAGCAATGGAGAGGAGAATGCTAAATATTAGACTCCAAGATAGTATTCCTAACATCGAGATACGAAAAAGATCAAAAGTGACAGATGTAATACAATGAATATATATATTAAGGTGGAATTGGGCGGGGCATGTCGAAAGGATGAACGATAACAGATGGCCGCCGCATAGTAGAATGAAGGCCTAGAGAATACAAAAGATGCAGAGGTAGACCACAGACAAAATGGACGGACGATATAAAAAGATTAGCAGGACACGATTGGATGCAAAATGCAAACAAAAAAGCTCATTAGAGACAACTTGAGGAGGCTTACATCCGACTATGGATGGAATAAGCTAATGATGATGATGATGATGATGATACACCCTGTATTTAATCTTTCTTCTTTATGTTCTATATTCGGTCACTGGTACGTTGGCGATCACTATGGGGAGTGCTTCTCTGTCCTCAGCAAGTCTAAAGACATCTCCAGCTTTCTGTACGCCTGTCCATTCTCTTATATTTTCCAGCCAGGTCACCTGTTTTCCACTAACTCCATGCCTCCCTTCATAATTAACTGGAGGAGGTAATATTTATCTCCACGCCATACATAGCCAAGGTACGCAATTTTTTTTATTTAATATAAGCTTAAAATAAGTTCTTTTTTAGTACTTTTCGAGACAATAATATTAAGTTTTTAGTTATGCTTGCATATTTCATAAATCTTAAAGTTGAAACAAATCCTTAAGTTGAAAAAAAACAACATTTTTTAAGAGAGCATGCTTACCTTGTACTAACAACTTTTTCTTTTTTACCATCTTGTGAGGAATCCGAGTGAAATTCCTCAGAAGAACTGTCATTAATATCAACGTCTGAAGATATCTGTTTTGCAGCCAACTTTCTTTTTGTCTGTTTTGCCGAGGCTCGAGATTCTACAACCTGCAGCAAAAAAACACTTTAGTATCATTACAAAAATAAAAACATCATCAGGGCTACAGCATCAAAAACAAAGCAAATTTACTTCGTCTCTCACGAAGTTGTAGGCTTAGCCTACTTCCTCTGTTTTTAATTAAGTAGCTCTGATTACTTATAAGGTTAACCTGTTGTGGTTCCACACTAACAATACTAGCAGTCCTGATCATTGGCGTAGGATGTTTTGTCCTTGTAAGGATTTTATATGCATATTCAAATTGGTACAGATCATTTCTTGGGTCCCATGGTCTTAAGTCCGAGTGCTTGTATACCCAATGCCCAGTTTTCAAGTCCTGTTGAAAGTGTACCGGCACCCATTCTTCGCATTTTGCTTTACGCTCCTTGGACCGAGCTAAAAAAAAAAAATAATAAAAAATGAGCTACCACTCTCGAAACAATATATAATGTATTATCTGCAAACTCAGGTTGTTCACAATAATGACATCGCAATACTGTCGTAATATTATAACAGTATTTTCTTACCATATTTTGCCCTTATGTCGCGTCTACTTACAGTCTATACTAGTTGGTAGATATTGAAAAAAGAAACCCACGAACCTCTCTGTGCTTCCTCTAAAAGCGTTTTTTCTTCAGTGGCTGCATTCATATCATCCCTCCTTATAGCTGCTGAAACATGTTGCCATAACTTTTCAGATTCGTTCTCTGCTTGGCTATCCAAGGGTACCAAGAACCTTGTCAATCGCTGCTTTCTAACTGCAGGCACCGACGTAAATAAAGCCTGCACATCACCAGTTCTTTTATCTTTTATGTTGATCGTTCCATCCCAGTAACCATCTATGGTTGCCAATGTTTCTTTTCCTAATTTTAAACGACCGCTAATGCAATTCGTTTGTTCTGTACCTCCTAAAAATGGCTAAAAAACAAGTGGTAGGTGAAGTGTTGGTTGTACCTACACCCTATAATCATACTGATGTTTGGTATATTCTCTGGTAATTTTTATGATAGGGAGCCATTCAAACAAGATACTCAATAGAAGCTTAAAAAACTTTTGGAATTACTTATTGTTATACTTGAAGGTAAAGACACAACACAACCACAAGATAATTAAAAAAAGTTTGTCGGTGCCGGATTCGAACCCACTATCTTTACCAACTAAGCTTAATTGGTAAAGTGCAGGAGCGTACACCCTATGATTGTCGCTGTGTTGTGTCTTTACCTACCAGCATTTTCCTGATTTTCATGGTTTCGGTACCCTCAACTGGTATCATTTTTAGTGTTTCGTATGGAACACTTATAAGATCACTTCGATGCCCGTCTGTGTGTTTGTCTCTTATATCCGATTTTCTCCGAAACTATTTGACATATAAAGTTGAAATTTTGCACTAATATAGGAACTGGTGGCCTCATCAGAGCCGTGTAGTTTTGAAAGTTAAATTTTGACTTAAGAAGTTAGTTTTGGGGGGTGAAATCGGAAGTGAAATTTTTTTTTAACAAGTCTTCGAGTGGGGTGTCAAATGAAAGCTTGTAAAAAGACGAGTTTAAAAATATTACATTATATATATATATATATATATATATATATATATATATATATATATATATATATATATATATATATATATACTACTATATAATACTTGCGCACACTTCTCTTGGCATTATTAAGAGCGAAAAATCGCTGTCCCCCCCTTATCTCTAAAAGTACTGATCAAAAAATTTTGAAAAAATTCTGGAATATTCTTTACGGGTGTAGATTGAACGAAAATTATCACGAGTGTATTGCCTTTAATAGTTTATCTAGTGTATAAAAAAAAAACAAAAATTTTATTTTCGTTTCCAGTAAAGAAACTTTTTTGAAAACTCATCTGGGATCTGCTTTGTGAAGTCACTGATCATTTTATACTTCCGGAACAAAAATATTCAGTTGAAAAGCAATCAACGTACGGAACACTAATTGCGCAAGTCCAACTTGCACTTGGCCGTTTTTTTTTTTCATTAAAACTTAGTTCTATGGTTTACATAAACATTATCTTGATAAAATGGTATAGTCGGAATCATGGTTCTTGGATTAGACCATGACAGTTTGGAGTAACTTTCTGAAGTTTCGCCTACGATGGCATGGGGTATTTTCACAGATCCTTGCTCTTTCAGATTAGAGCACTAAATGAGCTCGAAGGAGCACAAGTCAAGTATTAAAAACTGACGGGTATTCAACAAACAATTACTAGTGTAATCGTTTTCCACGTGTGGTGCAGACTATAACCCTAGGACTCTAATACTTTGTGCAACTGATAGCTTCCGTCTCGTGTTAAAATGCAATGAGAAAATTTCAAAGGTTTCCTAACACAAAGGTGTATGTCCAAATCTGCTACCCCCCAGGAATTTTTAAACCTCCTCGCTGATATCCTTAGGATCTGAAAACGGGTAAATTCCCTATTCAGGCGGGGGAAGAGAACAATAAAAAAAACACGCAGCTATTAAATTTGAGAAGTTTCTTTTACTATAAACAAGAATTCGTATATGTATTACCTTTAGTTTAAATTCGATTTCGGTATAATACCCTGTCTTTTCACAATCGATGGACACTTTTCCTCCTAACTCCATGGTAAGTGTACCCATAAGAATACCCTTGCAGTGAGCATAAGGTACCGTCAATTTGTAGTCCTCACCACGAGGTAGAAGTGTTAATACGGCAGTACCATCCAAGATGGCCGACGTGGAATTACCATAAAATTTTGATCTGGCTAAAATGCTAGCACTTATGGCGAATCCATCTTGTCGGTTTGTAACATAAAATGCAGAAACCTAAAAAAGTTATTGGTATACATTACACGGCTTTGCTTAAAATTACATCAGTACTTACACTAAATTCTTCTTACGTTATCGAGGGTTTTTACTTTTAAGAAGAAATACGAGATGTAGTAATTAAATAACGAGATGTTGTTTATAAAATAAGTTATACTGTTGGGTGTTTTTAAACCTAATCTATCTGGCTATGAAGGAACACTTGCGGTGATAAAAAAAATATATTCCTATATAACTATCATCTACACTAATACATTTGGACTCTGTAATTGTGCAACAGCCATTTTGGTTTTTCATATTCAATAAGCAAAATACCTTCTTTGACACATCACCAGGTGAGAGATGTACACTCTTTTTTCGTCATCTTCGAGTAATTCACGCCCCTAGTGAAGAATATAAGTCGATTCATATACACTTGCCCTTGATAAACAATATTCCCCTCAAATCGAAATTTTTTTAAATTTTCAATTTCTTAAAAAAGAATTTTAATAATAAATGCCTGTTGTCAGCAATTGGAGCAATAAACCTGCAATCAATACTTATCAAGCATTAATTTAAATGCTGGTGAAATAAAATTTAGCAGGAATATAGTACAGTGTCGAAATCACCACGCCAAAACTGTTACCGCAAGAGTGTTGTCCCAACAAGCGTTAAAATCAGTCTCATTACTTAATTATCTCACCTTGTATATATTTTTAAAATGTATACACGTTAAACAAATAATATTTAATTAACCTATCCATAAATAATACATATATAGTTAAAAACTATAATTATTCTTACAGGAGGATGGTGCGATACTTGCTCGGCCAGATAGAAGGTTTTAGATCCATTTGGATGCAGCCAATAAACATCTAAATGTCTCCCCCAAAATTGGGTTATAGGGTTTTTTTGAGCCCTTTTGGTTTCTTATATATAAACCTGACAAATACCATTTGACTACTTGTTTCATACGCGTGAAAGCATCATCTTCGAGTACAGCTCTAAAAAAAATTGACAATAGAAACGATGGTGTACATACAGGTATACCCTAAATACTATTGTCCATCGGAACGCCTTAACTAAGCCAGAGGATGAGTTAAAAGATAGAAAAAGACACTCTAGTACCTGGAAGTCTAACATGACTTAGACGTGTGGTTCGCCCTCTACCCTAGTTAATATTTGCCATTATTAATTGTAAGACTCAGAAAAATTTGCTTTCAACACTACTTGATTTTTTTTTTAAAGAACCTTATCAGGTAAACATTTAGAGCTGACTACATAATTTCTTCAAGATAAAGTTGTTTTGTCTTTGATGACGAGGGATACAGGGGCGCCTTTTAAGTTTTTAGAAACGACATGGCACTATTGAGATCTGACATTACCATTGCTGTAAAACTTGACATTTGTTATTGTTAAAGCAGTGGCAGCTCAGAAATTGTTGTTTGTTTACAGTGAGTGTGTAAAAAAAAAAGTTTTTCGAACAAATGGAAATTTCACGTGAAACTTTTCGTTGGATGATATTTTACGATTTTAGTAAAGGCCTAACTCAAAAATAATGCCTCAAATCGCTTTGTTCAACTTTTGGTAATGAATCACCAACAGAACAGACTTTATACAAATGGTTTGCAGAATTTCGTCACGGTCGTGCTTTCGTCTGCGAAGGTCGACCAAAATCGGTTGTTGTTCCATAAAACAACGATGCTGTACGCAACATGATTGAAGAGGAACGGCATGTGACTTACGGTGTGATAGAGATATCCTTAGGCATATCGAAGACTGCAGTACATTCGACTTTGCATGAACATTTAGCTGTGAAAAAGATCTGTTCTCAATGGATTCCGTGTAATTTGATCGAAACTCAAAAACAAGCTCGTGCCAACTGGTCTAAGGAAATGCTCAAAAATTCGACCGAGGACATGCAAAATCCGTATATATTGAAACAGGGGACGAAACTTGGATATATTCGTACGAGCCGGAAACTAAGCAACAATAAACTGTTCGGGTGTTCCAAGATGAACCGAATCCAACAAAAGTGGCTTGTTCGCGCCGCACGTCCAAGAAAATGATCGCTTGTTTCTTTGGTTATATTGGAAATGTTGCAA
>CM032450.1:58746932-58749432 GCA_019049505.1 Pachyrhynchus sulphureomaculatus
AGTAAGTTTTTAGCAGTTACACTCAAGCATTCAAAGGCGAGAGTTGTGATTTCTGCATTTATTCTGTTTCAAAGTTTTCGGGAGAGATAATATAGCCGAGTGTCGCACAGCTAAATGACATCGATACACAAAGAAGGCAATAATAAGAAACAAATCGCAAAAAAAATCAGAAAAAAATCTTGTCGGTCTAAAGCCACGACAGAACGTAAAATTCAGTTCATCATAGTGATGTTTAGACGAAATTGAGGCTAAACTGCCCCTCAAATTACCGCTCTTTTAAATAAAGTTAGTGTTGAACTAATTTCGAAGACCAGTGTTAAGAGGCGATTGCTGTCTGCAAGCCTAAGAGGATGTGTAGTAGCCAGGACACTCAAACTAACAATCAGATACAAGCAAAACATATTTCGATAGGCTAAAAGACATAGAAACTGACTATAGAAAAAAAGAATAAAATCCGTCGGACGAATGATCCAAATTCCAAATTGAATAAAGAGAGGATTTAAGAAGTTTGCACTGTTCTAACTATTATTAAGCACGGAAGGGGCTGCTTTATGGTGTAGAGTATTCTTAGTGGCAGTTAGTTTCCTGACAATAGACGGGGAAGTCAAATTAAGATGGAGACTTCACAATCCTGTAAAAGTGGGAATATTATTTGTTACAATTTCATTCTTCAACAAAATAACGACCGGAAACGCTCTTCAACACCATGTTAAGTGTATCTCGAAGAGAGGCAGCGAGAAAAACTAATAGATATAAGGAATGGTCATCCAAATGCCCCCAGATTTAACAAAAGGTTAAAAATCATTATCCGCCAAGCTGTGCGCAGCTTGGGGAATACCTAAAAAATGAACGAAAAAACCTGAGCGGATAAAATGATAAACAGAATGAATGTGAAGTAGTAATGAAAAATAAAGAAAGTCATTTTGATAAAAAAAATAATATTACGCCAGTATAATTATAACTTATCTTGTAGACAATACCCTATTGTAAAAGAAGCCATTTATTTTACAACAAAAATCTTTTTATGTTGTTTTTTAGTTTTAATTAAAAATTTCTTAGTGCTATCAAACTTTTGGAAGATAATGCATATAAATAGCAATTTGTTATACAACCTATATAATACTGAATAAATTTTTATCGAAAAAATATATATAAACAAGGCATACAATTTATTAACCATACCGGGATTTACATATGACATATTGAAATATAAGATATATTACCTGCGCACCAACATCTCCAAATTCTTCTTCTGCGTTAGGAAGATATGGTGTCTCAGGAGGATCAATATCCAAATCTTCTTCTTTCAGAGACACCTCCGACTCAGAGTCACTGATGTCGACTTCTCCTGTGCTTAACTGACCACCATTATCAGCCTGGCTGATGTTATCCAAATCTACAGGGTAGTTTAAATAAGATTCAATTCTGCTTTAAGGATCTTTTTACCTGCTGGTAAGCTTTCCACAAAAATAATATATTTTGAGGCAGATATTTTTAGTTGTGATTCCTGGTATATACCGATCTTGCTAATTTGATATAATATAGAGTGTCTATATAAAAAAATAACTGGCCAAGTGTAAGTCGGACTTGCGCAATTAGTGTTCCAAACGTTGATTGCTTTTAAATTGAAACATTTTTTTACAAAGGTATAAAATGATCAATGACTTCACAAAACACATCCCAAATAAGTTTTCAACAAAGTTCGTTTCCGATCATTGTTGAAAATTGATGACCTTGAAATCTTTGCTTTTTTATATACAAGATAAATTATTAAAGGTGGTGCAACCGTGATAATTTTGGTTCAGTTTACACTCTGTGGAGAATATATACATTTTTTGATTAGTACTTTTCGAGATAAGGACAGCGATTTTTGGCAATTTTTTAAAAATAATAGAAAGAAAAGTGTGCGCGGCAGACAGACGGACAGGTACCGAAGTGATCTTATAAGTGTTTCGTACCGAACACTAAAAACACAGCTTTTTTTAAAATATTAATATTTCTAAAAATTAAAAGCTGAACTAACTAATAGAATGGGATAATCATGTCTTATTGTTGATAAAAGTTAATAAGTTTCTACTGCATATTCATATATAAAATTATGCATCTAATGACATGAAAACGATAATAATAATTTTGCAATTATATGCTAATAATGCCATCATTAAAATAGAATGCAGTCGTCATGCTCCAATAAATATTTATCTCAAAATAAACTAAATATTTATATTTACCATACATATGATGATTAATTATCATATGACGTTTTTTTTAGAAATATCTTTTGTTTACAGCTTAACATTAAATTACGAAATATTTAAGATCAACTTCTTTTCGTTTATTTTTAAATTGGATACTCCTAGTTATTTCTATAGACACCTACCTAGCAACAAGGCGTAAGATGAAAAAAAAAAATTGTTACCAGGTCACCAGTTGGGGTGTCAAATGAAAGCTCGTAAAAACATATAAAATGTAATACTTGCGCACACTTTTATTAGCATTA
>CM032450.1:58751932-58771932 GCA_019049505.1 Pachyrhynchus sulphureomaculatus
CACTGCGTCATTTTGTAACTTTTTTAAATTTGCTGCCCCAAGCTTGAGCACAATTTTCTTGCAGCCCCGCTTTAATTTCTGATAATGAATTGAGTGAAACCTGATTTTAAAAGAACTAAAGAAATTAAAGAAACACTAGCTCAGTTTTCTTTGGTAGAGAGATATGGGTAAGAGATATTTGTCTTACGTCTTTTGGAATTATTTTCTATTTTTTAAAAAGCCTCAGTTGTACAAGTCTTTTGGGCACCACTCATTTTAAAATAGAAAGGATTTAACTTCAGCTAAAAAAATGAGAAAAAACTGAAGTGTTTTATGGATATTACTAAAAAGAATTAGTCTAGTACAACTTATCCGGAAAAGAAAAATAGGTATTCAGTGAGACACTAGCTTTAATCAACAAAAAGAAAATTTATTCATGTTTTTAAAATGAAAAGTTCTAACCTTTACAGTTTTACCTAACAAATTCTAGCCTAACTAGTAGTTGTTACATTAAAATTTTAGACTATTATAACCCCCGAAGACGAGAAATCGTGCTTTACACTTCACTTTTTAGTCTGTTTTACATTGCAGTTAAGGCACTACTCTCGAATAAGTCTATTGAAGGGAGTTTTGTTGACTTACTGTTTTTTATTCCTGCTGTGATCGACTACGCCCGATTTCACACTTTTTCTTAACAAACACTTAGAAAGCCCACTACGGCTTTTATTGAAGAAACTGGTACTTTTACTTAGCGGCTCTGGTGAAAATTAGCCTACTTCGGCTAGATGGAAAATAGCCTCTCGGCTAGACGGTACTGCCTGGCTGCGGCTAGATGGAAAACAGCCCGGCAGTGGCTTGATGGTACTGCCTGGTAGCGGCTAGATGGAAAACAACCTCGATTCGAGCTCTGCCGAGCCTTAAATAAACCGTGCGACTTTTGCCCGTAATATCGCGACGCTCCAATCAAAACTGCGGATCAAACATTTCACCAATCGCGGCGTAGCGAGAGATTCGGTCAGGAACCCGCACAATACACTATACCGGACGTCTTGGAATCTCTTATTAATATACCGTTCGATACAAAAATGAAAATAAGTACAATTTGAAATGGAAAAATCAGTAACATTACATGGTCTTAAAATCTAGGAAAAAATGAATGTTACATTTACCCCCTTCCAAAAAGAAATAGACTACACTAGTCTATTAAACTTAGGCTACTTACGAAAAGGTACAAAGGGGTACACTATCACTTAATACTAAGGTCAGAACTTAAAACAAAATTACAAACTTCGGACCTTACTACTAGACTTAATTCAATTAAGCACTAATATTAAGTACAATGAAAACCAAATAAAAATCTTTGCATGTACACAAGAATCTTATAACTAGACTTAACTTAATTAAGCACTAAGGTTGAGTACATCAAAAAGTAAATAAAAATCCTTGCATGAACATAGGAAATACCTTTCCGAAATAACAATCGCGGTCTTCTTATATAAAAGACTCAGCTCTGTTATTGTTACCAAACAAAAAATATAACTTTGTCTAGACTCTTGTCTAAATAAAAAAGTGAACTGAAATAAAATATGAACACCCCCCTTAAAATCTTTTGAGGATTGTCTGAAAATTTTCTATATCAGCAAAAGAAATTTAGAAAAATTCTTAAATAAAGAAAAATAAAAAAATGATTCTAGTGCAAACACTTACACTAAAAAGAAAAAAAGTCTTGTCAGACCATTTAGCACAAGGCCAAAAAAAAAAAATATCTGGATAAATATCCAGACAAACGCTCGGGAAAAAATCGCCATCCATGCTCTAGCTCATCGCTAAGAGAACATTCTAAATCTAGTATCACTACTAGTCGCACTCAGAGAATAATCGCACTCTATAACGCAATGTCGACGTCCTAAGACATCCAGACATGCTAAAATCGCCAGGGAAAACGCTCTGGTTAATCGCCAGAAAACACGTCAGCTCATCGCCAACAAAACGCTCTGGTATATCGCCAGAAAAAACTCGGCTCCTCGCCAAGAAAACACTCTTTTATATCGCCAGAAAAAAACCTCGGCTCCTCGCCAAGAAAACACTCTGGTACATTGCCAGAAAAAACCTCGGCTCCTCGCCAAGAAAACACTCTGTAGATAGTCCTCGACTACACAAAGTCCGCGTTCTTAAAGAACAATCTCGCCATTAACATAGTGAGCAGCTATAAAAGCTAACAATATCACTATAGGCACAGTGAATAGCTATAAAAGCTAAAATTCACCCTAAACACAGTGAATAGCTATAAAAGCTAAAATTCACCAAACTGAATGATCCTGCTTCAAAAAGCAATGTTCACAAAGAACAGAATGATTAGTCCACGCGCAACTAACATTCAAGGAAACATTCCCAACATAACTATATGAGACAACAAGTCTCGAAATAGGACCTCCCTAAAGTCATAATCCTATATATGGGAGTCCATAAGCCAAACGACTCAAAATCTCGCATTTTGAGCACATGCCCTCAGGCAACCAACATACACTGAAATATATACAGAAATATATACAGAAATATATACAGAAATACATACAGGAGTTCAAATCCCAAACTCTTGGTTACGATAACTCCATACTGAGCTTGGTGAAAGCTCTTAGCAAAAGCTAATCGAATCTTCGGCACATCGCACCAAAGTGACAAATCTGCCTAGAAACATGAGCCAGAAAAAAAACGCCCTCCATCATTCTTCAGGGGGGGTCCACAGAGATATAAAACTTAACCAGCATTGCGCTCCTCCAAGTTGCATGAAGAACCCTCGTGTACTGGTCTCGCCCTGGAACAACAACGAAAAACATTCAATCCATCCCACATAACAGGAGACAAACACCTCACCACGATATACTGAATGGTGGAGACAATAAAATACAGAATTGGTGACCCTGGAGTCCACCAACAAAAGGGAGTAGATTATAGCATCCACTAAACTAAAACGGTGTCTACCACACCACCATAAGTCAGAAAAAATTAATCAATAGGGTGTTCCGAAACACACTACTGCCAACAGCCTGTTACCACTAATAGGCTAATTGGAGCTGAGGTCGACTACAGTAGTTAGGCTCTCCTTTGGTTCAAATAGAAATAACCATTGGGTAACAAAACCCCTAAAGGTCCCAAAGGTCAAACGTTCACCCCCCATAGACTACCCTTCCAATCAGTCTGTTCCTCAGGAAGACTAACTTCCTGCCAAACGTCGTAACGGCATCTGTTAGCACCCGGTGCATCACAGCCTGTAAAAACAAATAACTCATGGGATACAACCTAAAAGGTTTACGAGGTTGACTTAACCAAGCTTCTAACGAAATTTTAAAAAAACGAAAATGAGCTTAAAAAGCTACATGAAGCAAAAATTTCTCAAATTTTTGGTGGCAACGCAACAAAACTGTTGAAGACGACAAGAGCTTTTCCAGCTTAATCAGAAACAAGAAGAAAACATCGTTGACAGCTAAAATATTCGATCATGGTGTTAATCGTCTCCCTAGACAATAGCCTCTAGAAGAAACTGCTACAGGTATCAGGCATAACCGTTTTCTGTCAGCCCAAACTTCTAGATTACCTCTTGGAAATCTAAAAATTCGGTTAGGAATCTTCCTTCACTGCGCTTAGCCTCTCTTGACAAGGTTCTCATCTCGGTATTAGATTTTGATCATTTCTTTGTGAAACGACTGTCTTACTCTGCTCTCATCTCTTGTAAATGATCAGCCTTTAGTTCTCCTGCAGGACTTCAATTTCCTATCAATCTGATAGTATACCGTAAAAAACTCAACATACGCCTATGAGTCCATGCAAAAAAATTTTTAAAAAAATTAGTGACTCAAAGGTAACGTTTTAAACGGCTCTGAAAAAAAAATAGAAAGTACCCTCAGTTTGTCAATTCAGAAGAAGATCTAAATCAAAATAATCCAAGTCTCAGACTTACTGGATAAACCAAAATCAATTTACTCTTAATTGCACCCAAAATATACCATCAAGGTAATAAAAATACACCCACTCGGGTAACAAACTTTGAAATTGCTCATAAAAAAATTTTTGACTCTACAACACACTACACGAGCTACATCTTGCGCTTGTCCTAACTCAAGATCACCTTGGATTGCCTCTAATCAAAATTTCGCTTCCAAGTGTCAAGAACTGGATATTATTTGGGGTCATAAGCAAATCAAATCCCGCGACCTCCGACATACCAGTCTTATGATATATCCTGAGTGTGACTCTTTCGCAAGCTCGCAACAGCTGAGTCGATGCTAAACATCAACTACAATCAACCTAAGTTTGGGATATGGCCAATACCCAAAACCTTAGCATTAAACAATAAAAGTAAGCTATTCTCTGCTCAACTTTTATAACAGTCAAAAAAACGAGGTCGTCACCTCTACAGAGCAACATCAAAAAAAATTTAAGCAATTAAGATATTGTAAATATAAACTATTCTTCTTCTGACAAACTTTCACTAGGGTTAGGTCCGTTGAATGGTTTTAAGTCTTTAATATGCCATCGTCCTATTTTAGTCCCATCTAAATTAACTAAACCATAAACTAAATCTGAGATCTTTTCTCTTATCACGCAATGCACATACTTAGGTACCAACTTAGATGTGAATTTATCAGCTGCACTGGAAAGAATTTTATTTTTTCGCCAAACGTGATCACCTATTTTAAAGGCAAAATCCCTTTTTCTAAGGTTGTAAGACTTACTGTTCCGTTCATAAGCCTTATGTATCCTACTACGCACGTCGGTGAAAATATCTTTTAAACCCTTTAAATTTTCGGCGTACGCACCCCTGTTACCCGGAATTATTTCGGTGTCAACATTGACATCCAAATCTAAATTTTTATAGTACGATCCAGATAGAGGTATCTGTCTGCCGTAAACTAAGAAAGACGGTGTAAACCCTGTTACTTCGTGTCTTGCGGTGTACACGGGATTAAAACGGATGTTAAAACTATATGTCCCACTTAAGCTCTTAAAACACACAGAAGTAAACTGAGTACCGTTATCGCATATTAAAAGCGATGAAACTCCGTGGATTAGAAAAATATCGTTTCCTAAAATTTTCAAAAAGCGTTCGACTTTAGAGCTTTTCAAAGGAAATAACACGGTATACTTTGTTAACCAGCAAGAAATTACGAAAAGTCATTTATTTTCCTGTTTTGAACGTGGAAATGGGCCTACTAGATCAGCTGCTATGACTTGAAAAGGGTAATTAACCGTTTTCTCTTTTCCCCATCAGTCCCATAGGTAGTGTATTTGGAGATTTCTGCGCTCCACATATTTCACAAGTCCTCACAAACTTTAAGATATCAAAACGCATTTTAAACGCATGTTGTCTCAGCCTAATCGCCTAACGTGCTAGTTTGCCACTAGGGTTTTTAATAGAATTAAGCCACAATAAACTATAATGATCGGTTATGACCGTGAAAGGAACACCTTCTATGTAAGGTCGAAACTTTTCGATGTTAAAGAGTACTGCTAAACATTCTTTTTCAACAACCGAATAGTTACGTTCAGCCTTTGATAAAGTTCTACTGGCATACGCTATCATTCTTTCCTCACCATTGATTTTCTGTGTTAGGACGCCCCTTAAACCGGTATTAGAAGCATCACTAGAAATATAAAACTGTTGGGAAAAGTCTGGTTGGGATAAAATTGGAGCTGAAACCAATAGCTCTTTAATCTTTATAAAAGATTTTTCGGCTGCCTTTGTCCAATCTATCGATTGTCCTTTTTTTTTGTCCTTTCAAAAGATCATTAATAGGCGACAACAAGGTAGAAAAAATTCTCAATAAAACGTCTGTACCATGAACACATTCCTACGAAGCGCTTAACTTCCGTAGTATTAGTAGGTCTCGCATAATTAACCATGCTTGCTACTTTATCCGGATCGGTACGCAAGGAATTTGAGCCTACAATATAGCCTAAAAACTTTAGAGAAGTTTTGAAAAAATCACATTTGCTCAAATTTATCGTCAGTCCGGCCTCTTTCAATTTATTTTTTACTTCCTTAAGTAAGCGAATATGCGATTCGAAGTCTTCCGATGTTACTAAAATATCATCGAGATAGGTAAAAATATGTGGCTCATATTTCGGACCAAATATAGCGTCTACTAAACGTTGCTGAGTTTGAGCAGCGTTCTTTAGACCAAACGGCATAGTGACGAACTGAAATAGACCTCGGCCTACTACTGCAAAAGCGGTCTTTTTCCTTAGAGGATTTGTCTAGAGGAATTTGCCAGAAGGCCTTTCTAAGATCTATCGAAGATACATACTTAGCATTCCTGAGTGATGTCAAAATTCTGTCGATATTCGGTAATGGATAGTTATCAAATTTGCTGACCTCGTTGAGCTTTCTTCCGTCAAAGCATAGACGATTTCACTCCGAGTTTCAACATTTCGTCTAACTCCTTATTCAATACTTTTGACATGTTCGGAGACATGGCGATGGGCCTTGTCTTTACAGGATTGGCATCAGCCGTATCTATAGACATGGTGATTTTATTCGTTCGGCCTAACCTATCTTTACTACTTATTTCTTTGAAAGAGCTTATTACTTTTTCTGCCTTCAAGCGTTCCGTCCGCGAGAGATCATCTAGGGTACATAGACGCGAGAAAAGGTTTTTTAAAGAACTTTCTGAATAACAATCTTTAAAACTTGTATTAGAATTGACTTCTAGGGACTGTGGATACCACGAATTATTTTTAAAATTTACAAAAATTCCGAATTTTTGTGCAAAATCACATCCTAAAACCAAAGTATGTGATAGAGAAGGTACTACTAGAACAGAGATTACTAAACAATGACCATTGCAGACTAGCGGCAACTCAACCGTACCTAAAACTTTTAGACGGCTGCCATCTGCAGTGGTAACACTTCTATTTTTGACGTGGCATATTTTTATACTTAAACGACTTAAAATTTTAATACCATTCTGACCTACAACGGAGGTATTTGCACCAGAGTCAAATAAAGCCGATAAATGGGCACCTAATAGATCTATCTTTATATGCGGTCTGTTATCTAAATATTTATGCACGAATAAAGGAGACATGTGACCATTTGGAGAAGCAGGAGTTTTAACTTGAGAAGGAGAATTTTTATTAGACTTAAAAAATCAGAAACTTTTTGTAACTATTTAGTCCAATCTGATCTATTGGAATATTTCTTTACTTAAGATCCTCGTTAGAATCTTTCTTTTATCCGCGACCGGACGTACTGAGAAAGTACGACGGATTTTCAGTTCATAGTCTAATTCATTTTCCAGTAGGTGATTGACTTTAAAATTGAATACTTCCATGATAAATGTATAAAATTTAAAAGAATCGTTTAAAAAATCGTAAAAATATTTCTCCTGTGCTCCCAATAGTCAAAATAAAAAATATATAAAGGCACTTAAAATATGTAAACTTCTTTACCAATCATTTAAAAAAACTTCAACAATTTCAAAAAAAATTTCTAAGTATCGCCTTGTATTAATATTCTTTTACCAAATATGTTAAGAATTTTCAACAAAAAAATCTCCAGATATCGTTTTCGTATGAGCAAAGTATTTATAATATTCATGCAAAACATCGGTGAAAAAAACGTACTGTTTTTTGTTCTCGGTTCACCGCAAAATAAATTTAACACTGTAAAAATTAAAGTAAACCAGCACATCTGCTAATCTGAACTATAAAGGTAGCTTTTAAGAAAAAAGTAGGAATCTCTTATCTTAGAGTCAACAACAAAATTCAAATATCTATATCAGATAAATTGAAATAAAAAAATTCTACAAATTTCCTGCTTTTGTCTTACTGCTATAGTGTAGTTTCGTTTAATAAGTATTATGAAATAAAAATATCTGCAAAGTTAGAGCTTTTATTTTGTTCGAAAGCTAGTACACTGAACCCTTTAAAAAATAAAATTCCAAAAGCCCCACGTTGGGCGCCATTTTGTATCCTATGAAAAAGTCCTCACGGTTTGAGGCATCTTTTTTTGTACCCTGTGAGAAGTTTGTTTGTCCCACGTTTGAGCGCAATTTTGTAACTTTGGAACTTGCCCGCACGTTGTGGTGTCATTTTGTAGCCTATGAAAAAGTGTTTAATTGCGCCCCACGTACACTGCGTCATTTTGTAACTTTTTTAAATTTGCTGCCCCAAGCTTGAGCACAATTTTCTTGCAGCCCCGCTTTAATTTCTGATAATGAATTGAGTGAAACCTGATTTTAAAAGAACTAAAGAAATTAAAGAAACACTAGCTCAGTTTTCTTTGGTAGAGAGATATGGGTAAGAGATATTTGTCTTACGTCTTTTTGGAATTATTTTCTATTTTTTAAAAAGCCTCAGTTGTACAAGTCTTTTGGGCACCACTCATTTTAAAATAGAAAGGATTTAACTTCAGCTAAAAAAAATGAGAAAAAACTGAAGTGTTTTTATGGATATTACTAAAAAGAATTAGTCTAGTACAACTTATCCGGAAAAGAAAAATAGGTATTCAGTGAGACACTAGCTTTAATCAACAAAAAGAAAATTTATTCATGTTTTAAAATGAAAAGTTCTAACCTTTACAGTTTTACCTAACAAATTCTAGCCTAACTAGTAGTTGTTACATTAAAATTTTAGACTATTATAACCCCCGAAGACGAGAAATCGTGCTTTTTACACTTCACTTTTTAGTCTGTTTTACATTGCAGTTAAGGCACTACTCTCGAATAAGTCTATTGAAGGGAGTTTTGTTGACTTACTGTTTTTTATTCCTGCTGTGATCGACTACGCCCGATTTCACACTTTTTCTTAACAAACACTTAGAAAGCCCACTACGGCTTTTATTGAAGAAACTGGTACTTTTACTTAGCGGCTCTGGTGAAAATTAGCCTACTTCGGCTAGATGGAAAATAGCCTCTCGGCTAGACGGTACTGCCTGGCTGCGGCTAGATGGAAAACAGCCCGGCAGCGGCTTGATGGTACTGCCTGGTTGCGGCTAGATGGAAAACAACCTCGATTCGAGCTCTGCCGAGCCTTAAATAAACCGTGCGACTTTTGCCCGTAATATCGCGACGCTCCAATCAAAACTGCGGATCAAACATTTCACCAATCGCGGCGTAGCGAGAGATTCGGTCAGGAACCCGCACAATACACTATACCGGACGTCTTGGAATCTCTTATTAATATACCGTTCGATACAAAAATGAAAATAAGTACAATTTGAAATGGAAAAATCAGTAACATTACATGGTCTTAAAATCTAGGAAAAAATGAATGTTACAACATACATACATACATACATACATATATATATATATATATATATATATATATATATATATATATATATATATATATATATATACATATATACATATATACATATATACATATATACATATATACATATATACATATATACATATATACATATATACATATATACATATATACATATATACATATATACATATATACATATATACATATATACATATATACATATATACATATATACATATATACATATGTACATATGTACATAGGTACATAGGTACATATATACATATATACATATATCTGGAACTGGACAATTATTTTTTACGTCAAAATCGAAAAGTACTGTTCATCGTTGATAACTATCCTGCGTCACGGATTAAACGCAATTATGTTGTCATTTTTTCCACCAAACTACAACCTCTTCATCAAGGCATTATTAAGAGCTTTAAATTTTTTTATAGACGTAAAATTTTAGACGATTTTGATAGCCATTCTGCTATTCTCAAAATTGATCTTCTTGAATGTGTTAACGTTGTAGACACAGAATGGAATATGGACGTTACCCAAACAACAATCCACAATTGTTTTAGAAAAGCTGGTTTTGGAAAAAGGATCTTATATGATGAAGAAGATGAAATTCCATTAAGAGACAAAATTATGAGTGAACGACAGGTGCTCTTGGCTGTTGAACAGTCATTTAACAAATGTTTGGAATTGGGTAATGCAAATGATCTGAATATATATATATATATATATATATATATATATATATATATATATATATATATATATATATATATTCAATTCTCAATTTTTATCAAATTGAAACGATAATAAAATTAAAGTACACAATTATTTGGTTCACATACCTTTGCCTTTGGACTTTTGTAGAGAACCAGTAACCCAGGTTTCAAAACACACCATAATTTAGTCCAAGATTTTAGAGTTCCTCTGACTTTTAACCAGTCAGCCAAGACCACAACAGATGGGTCTTTAAGAGAGTTCAGCAGTTCATTGGTCACTCTCTTTTTCTCTCTACGGTAATTTATTCTCTGGGCTTTATAAGATTCTTTACGCATTAGTTTTGAGCAAGACTCTGGAGAATGTAACTAAAAAGAGAACACATCCATAAGGCATGGGGCTTATTCTTAGTGTGGTAATTACAATTTTGTACATAGCTGTAGTGTAAAATTTATCAATGACATTACAACTGATCTCGGTAAAAATTTCCAGATTTTTGTAAATGACCAAAAATAATTTGGTTTTATTTTTCTAAATTTGAGTTTTTGTTCAAAACTGAATAGAACAGGTATATTTCCATTTTACTTCCAAAAACTGGAGACTTAATATAACACTAGAAAAAGTATATTTAAAACGTTATTACTTACTCCATCATTATTATTTGACGCTTCTAATTTATCTAGATGTGAAAGCCCTAAAACAAAACAAAAAATCTACATCTTACCTCCAGTAAACCAACACTGGTTTCTGAATCATTTCAATTTTTTACTTAAGGATGCTCTTGAAAACATTTTCCTACCCCAAAAAATGTTTCAAGAAAACATTCATTAAAAATGGTTCAAAAAAGACATATTTCTGGAATATTTCCTGAAAGCTGTTTTTTCAATTTAATATATTTTAGAGAATTAAAGTATCTGTTTTAATTTTTAAAGGTAATTTCTTGTCATCAGTATTAGTGTTTTTCTGCTATGACTGTAATTTATATTTTTCTGATTTTTTATTTTCTATCGTTGGTTTTAGTTTAATAATATATTTTAAACCTGCTTATTTTAAACACAATGGGAATAGGACATTTATGGTTTCGAAAATTTTTAACACATTGTTTCTGAATTAATACAATAATAATAAACTTTATATGTGCCAGTAGCAATAATAATAATATTTAAAGATATTTATAAAAAGCCAAAAATGACAACATACTGCTTTGCATAGATACTTTTTAAAGGGTGTATTAAAAGTACTATAGCTTAAATTTTTAAAATTAAATGGTATTCTGTTATAGAGTATTGAAAAATGTAATGATGAAGTTTTGTACTTTTCAGCTTGATGTATAAATTACTTCTTTACTTTATGGTGTCAAAATTATAATTGTTATTTTTAAACTGAATTGTATTAAAAACATAGTCAGATTTTTGTGTTAAAATTATCTTAGATATAAAACGAGTTAAGTGAGTTTTGTACCTATACTCTAGCATTATCAAATTATCAGTATCAAAACTATAAAAAAATTGAACCTAATCCATGTTTCAGCCATTATTTACTGTTTTCTCATTTGTCGAATTACCTCGGGGGACATTCATCATGTCAGCACTGATCAGCCAAGCTAGGCTTACATCAGCCAGCTATACAAGTTGTATCTTACCGATTCTTTGCGCTAATACTGTGACAGGCACTTTGAGTTTTGTTCTCTTCTCTGTCCATCCTAGCGTGGCTGATGTGTGAACAAGGTTCTGTGATAGTTCGACAAATGACTGAACAATAAATAAGAAAGAAATACAAATAGTCATGTCTTACTGATTATTAAGTTTGTAATGTATAATAATATTTTTTCAGCCATGTAGAAAACCTGAATATAGAATTTGTAGTTTTTGTTTGTTATTACTGTTATTATTTGTAGTTTTTATTTGGTATGTTATTATCATAAATGTTATGGTAATCTAGTATACAGATTAAAAATTCAAATTTTTGTCTGGCACTTCATTCAGAAATAATTAAGAACTTAAAAATTTAGAGGAGACAAAGAAGACATATAAAGAAATATATATATATTTTATACTACCTTATTGTTACCACAACTCAAAGTTTGGATTTCTATGTCCCTTAGGGCTGGACATACTAGAGGAGATTGGAATAAAAAACATCGAAAATTGGTACATATATATATTTTACAACCAAAAAAAATTATTACCGCAGATTAGAAACCACACACCTTCTAATGTATTTTATTAATTAACTGAAATAAATTTCTTGGCATATTTACCATGATTTAGTAAAACTTTTGATTTTCTGTTGTTTAAATTCAGGTTTAATTATTTTTAGAACTTGATAAAAACCCATTAAATTTTTTTCATTTTACAAACTTACATACCGTTTTAATCAAGACTACCATATCGGGGGTTGTTACTGTAAGAGTTCTACTTAAGCCTCTAATATCATTTTACTTACGAACCTTTAGGGCTATACATTATTTATTTTTTATAACATAATTTACCTAATGCCCATGCAAAAATTAAATAAAAAAAGTAAATACCTGTCTTACCAGGACTACCAGGTCCAGGACTGTTACTTAACGAATCTTGAGATGGTAATTTTGGCAAAATACTCAGTAAGACTTTTGATTTTCGGTCTTCAATTTTAGGATGTACTGGAGTGCTTTTATTCGAGGTGTTAGAAAAATTAGGAGTTTCTGAACTATTTGAGGCAGCATTTGGCGATCCACTATTTGCAGACATAATTTATTTGCCAAAAGCAGCTGTGGCAAAATTGTTTACAATCATTAAAAATACTCTGGAGAATTGTCAATATCAGTCGTATACTTACCGTAGCTTTAGAATATTAAACAATAGCGAACTGTGTATGTTTTAAAGATAAAAATCTCTGACACTGAGTTTACGTACATTTATCTTTTTAAACATCGTTAAGATAATTTATGACTATCATAACATTAAAACCGTAAAAAAAATAATAGATTCTGTATACAGGGCATTTTATGATGACACATGACATGCGCTACGACAAAAAAAAGCTGCTCACGTACGTCGTTGATAATCAGATACTGCAAATCTAACCTTGTCGTCCAGAAATGTGAACGTATCATAAGGGAGTTCGGTCCAAGCCACTGCCATTTGCAATAAAGTAAATAACTTTATATTTATAATTAAAAGCTGAATATTTTTCTAAATGTGTACTTCAAATTGTATATAACCCGTTATTACATACAATTAATAAATATAAGTGATAACTTGGGTATAAAGTATAAGTTATGTACAGCAATGCAAAATTATCAGTAACTTTAATCTCAGAGTTATTTCCTTTATTTTTATAAAAAAAGATTAACGTATTCAGGTCTATATAGCGTAAGTTCAAAGTATATATGTCTTTTATTATTGCTCAGAGCCTTAACCGGCCTCAATATGGTGGTCAACGTGGTAGGTGAATTTTTAGAATGCATTTGGCGAAACAGGGATATTCTAAGACATACGTGCAGCTGCCGCAAAACAAAAACACTGGTATCTCTCCGCTGATTGGGTACTGGCAAATTTAAGCCAAAGAAATAGTCTATTCATTCAAATCTACCTCAACATGCTAGTCTCCTGGTTCGAACATTGGAGAATCCAGATCAACCCAAGCTATCTATCATCTTGTTCATCAAAGCATGCTGCATTACGCCGGTAAGTCTCACCCTCCGACGCACCAGACTCCGATGGTCAAACAGCATTAAGTACCTGGGCCTCTATTACGACAAGCGGCTAGTATGGAATGACCAGGTCTTCACCTCCGCTCAGAAAGCTAACCAACTCCTCAACAAGACCAGTAAATTGTCAACTTGCAACAAGTTGACAATTTACAAGATTATCATCAGAGCCAGACTGATCTACTCCAGCCCAGCATGGTGCCAAATGTCACGTATACATAGATCCACCCTCCAGACCGTCCAAAACAAGGCCCTCCGCATCATCGCCAAAGCTCCATAGTTCGTATGGAACACACAGCTTCACAGGGACCTCCAGATGCCGATAATTCGGAAATTCATGAACAATGCTCAGCTTAAATTCCTGGACAAAGCCACACACTACCCCAACCCCACAATCAGAAACGCTTACCGCTACCCCTACCCCATACCGATCCTTAAGACCCTCGTACCCCCTACCACAGGATTAGTTCAAGTTAGCCTTAATTCATTTTAAGTTTATTCTTAAGTTTTCTGCTCATGAAATATCTTAAATTCCCCAATACGTTTACTTACCTAGACTAGGTTAGTTAGGTCCCTGGCATCTTAAGACCGAATATGTAAAGTTATGTTACTGTAATCAACCATGTATTAATAGGAATAGCGTAAAGCTAACTAGTAGTCAATAAATGACATTAGACATCATTCAAAATCGTCAATCACCGTTTGCATTTATATAGTGGAATAAAAAACAAATTTTGAAAATAGACTATAATAAACGCAAAAGCGGTCGGTATATGACGAGATGTCTATAGTAGAGATCGAAAGGCTAGACTAGAATTAAAACATTTTAGGGTGCAGATAGATACACGACATGCGATCTGTTTACCAGCAATATTTTCAAGTAAGAAATCATCTCGATGCATGTACACATTTTCGCTATTTTGTGACTTTAACCGCGTTAGAAGTAAAATCAAACCTCATTTGACGAATTTCGCCTTGAGATTCTTATAGCCCGTTACGCGCGAGAAAATACCTTAGCTTGTACCTTGATGCAGCTTTACAGAATCCCATATATTTGGATTTAAAATCTTCACTATCACACCTGTAAGGCATTTTAGGAGTCGACTTTGAACCCTTTAAAATTACACATATTTTAATAACACAAATATAAACAGGGCAGGTCACGAACTAAACAAGTATTCTGAACAATTTGAAAAATCTCGTGACTGAAAAATGAGTCTTTTTTATGGGTATGGCACACGTGCTGCCAGGAAATCCCGAAAGCGCTACAGGAGCGACACGTATGCGAAAAAAGCGATTCACGTTTGTACTTAGTGGGAAAGACAGTCCTGGGCAAATTTTTCCAAAGGGATGACGTTCTCCATATAAACGACTGCTTGAAAAGGGTTGTACAAAGAGTAACAAGATGAAACCCATACGGATGTGAAGTATTAGCACGTGTAAGCGGGTGGGCTACATCCATCGAACACTTTTCATGAAAATACTTGTACAACAGACTCAAGTCGCCAACCGTTCTTCGACGTTCCAACGAATCAAGGCCGTTGGCCAGTACCGGGTCTCCAATTAGGAGAACTGCTCTTCTCTGAATAGAATCTAACAAATGCAGTGTATGTTTGAGAGCAGAACCCCAAACATGGGAGCAGTATTCCATGGTTGGTCGAATTTGAACTTTGTACACGATTAACAGTTGTTGTGGAGTGTAAAGCTTTCTAGTTCGAAATAATATTCCTAGCATTCGAGAGGCTCTCTTTGCTATGCTTGTAACATGTTCATGTCACCACATTCCTACTCCCAAATTAACACCCAACAAATTGAGCGACGATGATAGAGGAATGGAGTGCCCCGACATAAGTATGTCGGGTTCAGCAAATTTAACTTTTTTGTAGCGTTAAACTCCATTTGGTTACTCTCACCCCAAGACAGAATTTCTTCCAGGTCTTTGTTAAGTTGAATGACTTCCTGCTGTTTACGAATATTTGTTTGAGTAGCCGATGTTCGAACGTTCAAAGTGAATGAAGAGATAAGCGTACTGTCATCTGCAAAGCTGTAGACTGGATTCCCGATCTTCTTGAGCAGATCGTTAATGTAAATGAAAAAGAGAATAGGAGACAGCATGTAGCCCTGGAGAACTGATGCGTTGATAGTGAAGATGTTAGAAAGATATCCGCCGACTGCCACTCGTAAAGAACGCTCTTTCAGGAAACACGAGAGCCACAAACAGAACTTTTGAAACATACCAGAGGAGTGTAGCTTAGCCAACAATCCATGGTGCCAAACACGGTTGAACGCCTTGGATATAAGAGCAATTGCTCGAGATTCTCCAAAGTGTTCAGTTGCGTTATTCCAAACATATGTTACATAAGTTAGAAGATCTGTTGATCTATGTTTACGACAGCCATATTCATGGTCGCTAATAATGTTGAATCCTTCAAGATATTTTAGAAGATGCTGATTGATAGCCTTTTCCATGACTTTCGATATTATTGAAAGCAGTGCGACTGGTCAGTAGTTATTAGGAAAGGTCCTCTTACCTTTTTTAGGTATCGGCTGAACTGTGGCACATTTCCAGCAGGAACGAAATATTCCCTTTCTGTAGGATAGGTTGAAAAGTCTACAGAAAACTGGTGTTAGTTCTCTCGCAGTTTTTGAGTACTATGGCAGGTATTCCGTCATCGAGAATATTGGAGATACTGGCACTATTACTCATATAACTTATGTACCGAGAAAGGAAATATTTTAACGCTTAGATACCGGTCCTTGAGTAACTAACTGTCACACTCGAGGTACACCAAATTATTTGGAACTGTGAATCAATATATAAATTTTATACATATTCAAGTTTTTTTTCTCACAAAAAATTTATAAAAGTGAGTAACATTTGAGAATCACTCAGTGTACTAGCTACTGCCCGTTAATTCAAAATTAGGAATTTTTTTTTGTATTATTACAAAAAGACAGTGTCTTTTATTGGTTTCAGTTTTAAATATTTTACCAACTACTGAATATTTCTGTGAAAATATGATCTCTACAATTCATCCAGTCAGGAAAAGTCAGTAATTTTTTTTATATCTTTAATGTTCAAAAACAGAAAAGAAAAATAATAAAACAAACAACTTTTATCAAAACATATTTATCTATATCTGTATTTACAGATTTCAGAGGTAATATTTTACATAACCGTCTCTTAGGCAGTACCTAGAAAATAGGTATGCCCTTTATAACCACTAAAAAATGAGAATGGAAAAAGAAAATGAGAAATCCCTAAAGAAAAATGCAAGTCCTTTAAAAAATCGCCGAGAAACTGTACAGTTATAAAATCTAATAAAATATAAATTAGCTAATATTCCATTCTAGGCGAATTTTCAAAAGTTAAATTAATTTATTTTACAAGAAATATAATACAAATTATACAGCATTACGTACATTTCAACATGTACATATATTCATTTTCTTCGCTAAAAAAGGGATAACTGATTTCAATTAAGAGATTATGCCCAACCTCCCAATACCAGACATTCTTGAATCAAAATTTTTTGTTAAAAGTAAGAAGGAAAAAAAAAAGTAGGGGGAAAAGTAGTTATAAAAGAAATAAAATTTAGAATAAACTTGGTGGCTGCTTATTGTTCTCCCCTCTCTTGGTTACATGCGCGTCGTCCCTTTAAGGTTTAAATTTTTTATCTCTAGATTTTCGCGAGAAATTAAAGTATTCGACATATTTTTCTTAATTAAAAGTAGCATTTCTTTAAATGAAGATATTCCTTTTTTAGAATCTTTTTAAACTAGACTAAATTTAACTAATGATTTACTGTTGACGGCCCCGATAATAGTCTCTCTCGGGCGGTCGCCAATCTCCCGAAGAAAATCTGCCTTCTGGGGGTACATAGGAGGAATAGGTCCAGGGAAGTTTCCATAAAATAGGGTCTAGGAGGCATATTGGGAGGAAGCAACGGTCTACCATCTCTAGCGTATTGCCGCCATTCTGCCTTACCGTCAGGAGACCTATATAAATACGTAAATTTTATTAAATATAACATACGAAAACATAAAACATCTACAATAAACTAAAAACAAAAATTTCACTTGGCTGGCTACTTAGGAAAAAATTCTTGCCACAAATCGATGTCATTCGGACAGATTCACAACATTTATAAATTTGAATAACTATTAACAGAGATTTATTATTACTAGATTGCTGACATACACACCTTTTATCAGGTCTTGGGTATTCCCGTTCTCTATGATAACCAGGTCCACCTCTTTGATAGTCATTAAATGGTCGTTTAGGATGGTCACTTGGATAACGTTCTCGAGGAACACCGCCACCAGATCCAGGCCATCGATCGTGTTCGTTGTGCATAGGTGGGCCGCCATGTCTGAAAGTTGGGGGAACACCGGGTTTTCTGTATCTATCTTTCTGGTATCTATAATCACTCTCCTCTTCGGTGCTTATTTCTTCCCTGGGTCGTTTTTCTCTCCTTTCTTTGTCAACGTGCTTTTCACGGCGTTCTTTTCTAAAAAACCCAGACAAACAAAATTAATACATTAGTTTATCTTTTGATAATGATTTGCGAAACACTAATAAATAACTTTTTTTTTTAAATAATAAATTACTTTTATAAATTAAACGCTGAGATTATTCTTACTTTATGCTGACATCTCGATGATGTTTCAAATGCTTTGATTCCTTTTCATTCCTGTCATTATCAGCACCTTCATATTTTCTTTTATGATGGTGATGGTGATGTTCTTTTTCACTGTCTTTCCTTATTCTGTCTTTACTCGTTGACGCACCTTCCTAAAAACAACGAATTAGTAATTACACATTTTAGAAATAGGTGAATTTGTAGGCGAATTTGTAGTACCTCTTAATTGTCGTAAAAAAAGTTACTCACTTGATCACGCTCCTTCTTCTTTTCGTATTTATCAGATTTCTCCTTCTTTTCACTCTTCTTCATATCCTTCGCTTTGGCTTTTTTATACAACTTATACAATTTCTTGGCATCATATTCGGTAAATTTAGACACAAAATACCACAAATTACTAAAAAGTAAACAAAATAAGTAAAACTCCAAAACACAAACATATACTAATATATATACCTTCTCCACTCCTTAATTTTCTCCGGATCTGAATGCTGACTTAAACATGTGTTGATTTGTTCACCAATTTGTATGAGACATTCTCTCGTGTGTTGTACTTGTTCAGCTTCTGACATAGATTGATCTGGATTATCGAGTGCTTTAAGAGCTTTTTTGACAGGTCTCATTTTCTCTTTGCACTCGGTAAAAATGGCTGGATCTAAGTCTCCTAAAACATTGATAGCCTTAGGTTCGTTATTAGCTGTAAAATGCATTGGACCAGCTGCCTTCTTTTCCTTTTTACTCTTTTTCTTTTTCTCCTTTTTGATTGCATCATCTGCTTCTTTATCATTTTCCTTTTTAACTGTATGTATTTTAAGTTTTTTCGCTGATGTAACATTATTTGAACCTTGACTGCTATGTAAGTTGCTATGCGATTCATCATTAGAACTGAAGTCATTTTCTATAATTTCCTTAGATTTCGCGTCTTTAACTTCTTTGGTTTTGCGTGCCCTTTTAGGTTTCTGAGCAGCTTTTTTATTAGGATCCAACTGCTTCTTTAAAATTTTCAGAAGATATTCAGCTCTAGATTGTAAATGTTTTGCTTGTGGCTTTTTATCTTCATTTAGCAATATTTTATCACCAATGTTAAGGGAAGGATCAAGCTTAATTTGCTCCCAGGAACCAATACCATATATATATATTCCTCGAAGAAGCTTGGAGTCTTCTTCAGCGCCCCAATCAACATCAAAATGGGCAGGTTTTGTTCTAGCTTCTAAAATCCATTTACTTCTTTCATCTTCATTAGACGGTAACATTTCATCTAGAGGCGCTAGTTCCTCTTCACACTGCATCATAGTTTTGGCATTAACCGAAACACCTCCAAGTTTAAATGATGGACCTCGCAGCCTCTTTTTGCCTTGTCCTTCGCCGTTATTGGATTCGTTATTTTCTTTAGCTTGTTCGTTCATGTATGCTACGCAACGCTCATGAAGCATTTCACCAAGTTTTCTTAATTCAGCTAAAGGTTTTTCTTGAAGCTCTGCATCGCATGCTACTGCTTCAAGACGTTTTAAAGGCATGCTGAATTTTTTGTAACTTTTGACGAATCGTCGAATCTCAACGTCGGTAAAATTCTTTATTTTCTCCCTAGTACCGACCGGTGGGCGACCCCTCTTTTTTGGTTTATCTTCGTCAGATTCTTCACCTTCTAAGCTAGAACCTCCGGATTC
>CM032450.1:58776932-58821932 GCA_019049505.1 Pachyrhynchus sulphureomaculatus
TTCAATTTGACACCTAACAGTAGCACTTATATTAAAACTACACCAAAATACGCTTTTACTTACAATTTCTCTTGATTGGACGTCTCCAAGATACGTTACAAAATTCATATCTGGTGCCCACTGCGAGAACTCTCGTTGCCAAGACGTCATAGTGGAAAGGGGCACCACACATAAAAATGGACCATGGAGATGGTGTGTGTGAAATAGATAATACAGGAAGCAAATTGTCTAAAAAATAATTCTGTTAATAGAAAAAAAAAACATTGCATTAAAATACATAATCGGGATTTTGATATTTTTTCAACTGTTCATTTTTTTTAGTATATTTTAAACAAAACATCGATCTTAGTGAAAGAAAGTCGAGATTCCTTAACATAAGTTTTAAATGAGAATAAGTCCTGTAAGCCCTTTTAATTTTTTACTAGAAAGCGATTTTCTATCATATAAAATTTTTTACCTGAATGGTCTTACCCAAACCCATCTCATCAGCTAGAATCACTGAGTTCTCTTTGGTCCAGGAATGAATCATCCAGTTCAATCCGTGGATTTGGTAGTCTCTTAGCACAAGACTCTAGAAATGTAATAAAGATTAATTTTTAATAAGATTATATAAAACAGATAACGAACTTTATCTTTTCCCGTCATATACTCGGGTTGAGTCTTGACTTCATGAAACTTAGGTCTATTCCTTAGAACTTTGCAGTGTCTTGTGGGCGTTTTCGTAGATTGCTCTCTTTCATGGAATTCCTCGATTTTTTCAGGCCATTTCTTTTGAATCAACGCTGAATCTTCCCATGTCGATTCGGCATATGGCAAGCTTTCCCATTTTACATAATAATCAATACCGGCATCATCTGGTTTATTATATTTGGCTAAAAATAAAAGTAGCAATAAATAAAACTGTCAGTAAACGAATAATAAAAGCTACTACCTATTATCCTTTCCACTTGTGTATAACTTTGAAGTAAATTTTGTCCTAACTCTAGTTGACACTCATAGTATTCAATATCTTCAGGAGTTGAGTACTTTATCCACTGTTGTATTTCAACTTCTTTTTTTATAAAATTTTCAAGCTTTTTCATTCCCTTAATTTTTTGTTCTCTTAAAGTATGATCGGACTCCCACGTATTATGAATATGGGCCCAATCCTTCCATTTTATCAGGTACTGGTCTTCGTATTTTGTAGATCATTTGAATCGCAACCATCATTTGGGTCACCGTGTTCTTCTACATAATAGGCTGTGGTAATATTACCAGTAGCTAAAAACAAATAAATCAATTAAAACATTGATAGGTCTCAAATTTAAATTTATTTTGTTACTATTTTTTTTTACCAAAAGTGTTTGTATTCGACAAATTTTAAAAATTTCTAAAGCCTGCTGCTTATCGCAGCAGTCAACTGGTAAGATCAGATTTTCAGTGGGTATTGGAAGTCTGAGAAGTAATGACTTGGGTTTTCTAGAGGTCTGGAAAAGAACATCCTTCTGGATAAATTTCAAATACCGTCGTTAATTCATCGTAGAACTTATGTAGAAATCCCTTATAGATATTTGCGAGATATCACAAATAAACTCTCATGTTTTTTTACGAACTATCAGACTTACGCCTATGTTCCACTTGCTTACCCCTTCTACAAATTTATTAATTAAAACATTACTATATCAATATATCTTTAATAAAATCTGCAATGATGTTGATTGTGTGGTCTATCTTCATCTCACTTTACCAACTTAAGAGGCAGATTATTGCAAAATCTGTTAGTAAGTTCGCTCTTACTTTGCTAAATAATTGTGTATTTAATTTTGTTAGTTATGTCTTTACTATATATATTATATTGTGTCATAAATGGGTTTGTTAATCTGTTAGATAATAAATATTATTATTATAAATTATGTACTTTGTGTATATTTTGTAAAAATGCTTAAATGAACACTTAGACACAACACCTTGTGCTTCGAAAGACACTATGGCATAAAAACAACAAAAAATAATAAAAACAAATACTTGCCCCCTCTCTTTCCCCGACGCTGTGCTAGCACCTTTTCAATAGTTTCACATTTTTCTTCTATCACAGGCTCAGCAGGTGCATTTTCATCTACGTCGAGTAAATCTTCAGAATCAGTTTTCTCATCACTTTCTTCCTTATAACTAACCGTGGCAGCCGCTCTTCGCGAAACCATCGTACGTTTTCTCTCCATCCGATTCACCATCAGTAGATTCGTCGCTGGTAGATCGTTTTCGCCTTCTGGTTGGTTTCTTTTTTTGAACAGTTGTTCGCGCTCTTGCTCCCACACGTTTACTTGGAGGCGGCCGCTCCCTATCTGCCTCTGACTCAGATGAGGAACTTGCATCATTATATTTCCATTCATCACTTTTCTTTCTAAGCTTACTTTTATCTTGTAATCTATCTGGCTCTCGCCTAGATCTACTAGACCTTCTTACTACTTCTGGTGAATCATCATCCTCCTAAAGTAATTGGTTTATTAAATGACAATAACACACGCTGATAAAAGTTATTCTGGGTCATTTTAGTCAGCTCATACAAACGAAGCAATTAAGTACACCGTTTTGAACTGAGCACCAAAAAAGAAATTACATAAATAGGAAAGCAGTTATACATTCTCAAGACTAATTCTCAAAAATTAATTTTGCAATCTATTATCTGAAAATTGGTTAAATACTATTATGTTATTACATGATTTTCTTTTTGTGTCAAAATATTAGACTCTAAATTTTAGTTTAAAAATGTTCCCACTATCGATTATTTTTAGAAGATGCACCCACCTCCTTGGAGGATTCCGATTTAAGCTGCTGATTTGAAGTTCCTGGACTACTTTGATTTGAATGTGTGTTTGGCTGACTGTCTTCATCGTTTGTTTTTGAGGTGTCGTTATCGGAAGCATTGTCATTTTCACCTCCACTTTCGGAGCCGGAGCCAGAGCTAGATGAACCTGACCCACTGAAAAATTTTAATTTTACTTTTAGATCCAACAAGAATTTTTAAAAATCGCTGTTGCACAGGAAAGATTGTTTTTATTAGCAGTATTAGAGTAAAGTAAAATATTAATAGAATAGTTATAGATAATTTTATTTTTTAAATACTAGGTTGTATTACCATTTCAAAGAGTGATACCAGAGTGATTAAGAGCAATATTGAGCTGTAACTATAATTTCTATATTTGTGGCTTCATCTTTCATTTAACAGTTATAAACGTGTGTATAAATGTTTCGGTAAATAATACAGGTATATATAAAAAAAATATTCTCTGTCTTTTAAGTGAGACACGTGTTTTCTTAACTAGTTTTTTATACTGAATCCAAAAAAATCATAAAAAAATACATCCACTGCGAGGTTTTTTTCAGAAAACACACTTAAAGTTGCCAGAAAACTATTAAATTGGAAAACATACATTTTAATAAATAAAATGCAAAATTGTATAATCATTAAAATTATGACTATTATTTCGGACCTCTTTAAATGTTCTGAATCTACATTTATGATAAAAACTTAAAAATATTAGGCTTTAGTGTTCATGTTTAACAAAAAACACGCATACACCACCTTTAACTAAGCTACATAACAAAATGCTATTTAAAATAAATATGTGTAACTGCCAAATTAAAAAATTGTTTTTAATTTGTATTAATATTGAATAAAATTATCATTTCCAGGGTTTTTTGAAGTTCTTAATTCCGACTCATGTTCAGTTGCAAGAAAAAAACTCGCTTTTAACACTTACAAGGGTGCTATGTGGTTGGGTAAAATGCTTTTTTAAGTAAATAAATGCAATGAAATAATAGTTTTGTTCAATGTTAATAAGAATTAAAAGCAATTTTTTAATTTAGCGGTTGCACATAGTTATTTCAAACAGCATTTTGCTATGTAGCTTAGTTAAAGGTGGTGTACGCGTGTTTTTTGTTAAACGTGAACACTAAAACCTAATATTTTTAAGTTTTTATGATAAATGTAAATTTAGAATATTTAAAGATATCCGAAACAATAGTTTATTCCATAATTTTAATGACTATATATTGTTTATTAAAATTTATTTTTTCAATATTATAGTTTTCTGGCAACTTTAAGTGTGTTTTCTGAAAAAACCTCACCGTGGATGTCTTCTGATTTTTTTTGGATTCAGCATAAAAAAATAATGAAGAAAACATGTATCTCAGTTAAAAGACAGATTTTTTTTTGTATACCTGTGTAATAAGGTCAAAAAATCAAAATTTCTCGTTAAACTAGAAGTTAATATTGCCGTTACAGATCAAAAACTGAGACAGAAACATGCTCTAAAATGCACCAAATAATGTGTCAATATTAATATAGCATATGACACGTGAAATGTGTGACTTTTTTTGGACTGGTTTGAAACAACCCCAGAATTTTTCCATCCTTTGTTTTCTAGAACAACAATAATGGATAGAAATACTACGAGGTTGTGGAATAGATGAAGTCAATTATATTTTGAATAAAGTGACAGCTACGCTCCGATCGATTGAATAAGCGCACTGGATTTTAGTTAATTAATTTTTTATATTAATATCAGGAACTGTTTAAACGGATTTTAATGTGATTTTCATTATTCGTTAGAAGCATTTACCATTTATGACATAATTTAAACTGACTTGCTCTTATTTAATGATTAGATAACAGAGCTTGATGCCTTTTCCGTTTTAAGGGGGGTTACATACACCTGGACGCTGCAGAAAGTATGTATATTAAAAAAAAAATTAAAGGTTATTAAGTGAATAATACAAAAGAATGGCAATTATTTATTTTTATTATACTTTTAAATTATTAAAATTTTTAAAAAAAATATGTTTTAAATGTTATGAACCACTGATGAAAACTATGGTGCCTCCTTGTCTGCAGAATAACTTTAAAACAAAATATTCTAGTGTGCAAAAATAAAAATTAATCTTAAAAGTAGTAGTTAAAAATTGTCGAAGGGTTTCTTTTTCAAAAATAAAAAATTTACGGTGTTCTGTATGCAATTTTCGAGCAAAAAATTTATGTATAATTATTTACAAAAAATTGTCTATTGGAAAAATTTAAAAAAACCTCTTGACATTTTGTAGAAAACGTAATTAAGAATAAAAAAAAGTTAAAAAATATTAAAAATTGACTGAGTAATATTGCAGACAGTGTCTGAAAACAGGTAACGGTCCCAATTCGGCGCCAGCTCACATTTAATGCTGTAACTTTGTAATGGAATGGAATTTTCTTTAAAATTTTTTAAAAATAATTCTTAGAAGTATAGAGAATAAAAATCCGTAAAAAAATGAATTTTTGAAAATTCGAGGAGTATGTAACCCTTTAAGTATAGACCACGTAACTCCACGGAATATTATAAAAACATATCTAATTCATTTTATTTTAAACCTTAGATATTTGTTTAAATAAAGAACATGACACTATTTAAAAACTAATTAGTAAAATAATTAGATAAAATTATTTTTAAAATGTTCTAGAAATGAAGAGTTTAATAATTCAAGTTTATAGGTAGCGTTAATGCGGATATTGTAATTATTCACAACCCTTGTCTTGGTTCCCTATACTTGCTAGTTCATACTCCTAAGCATTTCCTAAGGAAAACAAAAACTCATTTTAGAGATTTTCTTGATCAACGTTTTCTAAAATTTATGAAATGCGAAACCCTTTTAGTAGCTAATATTGGCGTGGAACCTTTCAGAGTCTAGAGGGAGCATAATAATCGTAGGCTACCACCACAAGAACTTTCTTATATGACAAACGTCATAATAGTCTAGTCGTACAAACGCTATAAATCATTTAGGTGAGGACGATTAAAAACGGCGTCAAGTCCGATAAACCATCTAGGCTCTACAGGGTACTGTCCTCGGTCGCAGCCTATTATCTTACGCACGTAAATAGGTTTATTGTAGGACTACACTATACATAGATATGCGTATCATAACGAACCCTGGGGTTCCTGGAACACAGTTTGGTGCCATCTACTTTGGAAAGTTGAATATAAAGTACTATTGTTAAAGAAATTTAAATTTTTAATCAATATTCCAAAATTTGTTGAGGTAAACCGTCCATACACCTAGGACCCAGTGGTATAGCTATGGTCTAAAGAAGGGGGAGTTAAAGGGCGCTTAACAAGGAAAATATGTAATAAGACAATTTATGGAAGGGTTCCTTTCTCCAATCCGAAGGATGACGTCCCTTGGCAGATCTATTTTTTTGGTGAATGCATAGTTTTTTACAATTATAGTACTTCTTTCTCTCCTCTCCTGTTCGAATATATAGACAAGGTAACGGTAATAATCCAACAAAATATATAGTGTGTTCTTTATGTTCGGGCATTACTTTTACCTCGTTATATTAAGCGGTAAAATAAGATTTCACGAGATATAGCCATTATAAAAGCTGAAAAAAAGACACACAATTGAATAGAATTTTTCTTGGTACCAAGGTATCATTGTTGTATTCAACTGACAAAAGAAGAATCGATTCAAAACAATTTAGGTCCTTACGATATTATTTCGTCTTTTTCTATTATCTTTTTTCGGAGGTTTACATCTATATAAATCAATCAAACACCGCACTGTTCAAAATTTTTATTGGAAAGTTCAAATTTTTCCAGGTCTGTCATTAAAATTGCAAATAAATTCAACTCTTTATTACGATCATATTTGGGTAAATAACTTATTTTAATTAGTACTGTGAATGGTTTAAAAAATTAGTAGTCATTTACCCAGTACTTTACTTACTTTACCCCTATAACACGCAGTTCTGAAATAAGTACTAACACGTAATCTGAAAAGTTTTTGGTCTGACACATAGATGTCGCCCTTTTCAAAAAGATCCATATTATTTTTAGGAAGTACCAACCTTCAAACGATACGTGCTAAAATGTCATGACATTTCGACGATTAGTTTACAAGTTACAGTGGTATTAGTGACGCTACTGTTAATATTTTCAAAACGATGGAAAAATCAAGTTTCTTGTGTTGATTAAACACTATTTTTGATGGGAAAAAATACCGTTCATGCAAAGTAATAGCTTGATAAGTGTTACGGGGACTCTGCCCCTGGAAATTCACTCATCATTTACTGGAATGCTGAATTTAAACGCGGTCGTACAGACACAAATAATACTAAACGCTCTGGACGCCCAAATGAGGTGGTTATACCGGAAAACATAAAAAAAAATCTACAAAATTGTTTTGGATGATCGTAAAGTGAAATTGCGTGAGTTAGTCGCGACACCCTAAAAATATCAAAATAAAGTGTTGGTCGCCCGGCTGATTGGCGCAGTGGTTAAGGCGTTAGACTTGCCCACTGTTGTCCGAGAGGTCCGCGGTTCGATTCCGTGTCTGGGCTGGGTGTTTGTGAATGTGTGTGAATGTGTAAAATTTGTGTGTATATAAACAAAGAGAGATGCTGGCAAATTGGTTTAATACCAGGCCATAAAACGTATGTAAAAAAAAAAAAAAAGTGTTGGTCATATATTTTGCATGTCGTTTGGGCATGAGAAAGCTCTGTTCGAAATAGGTACCGCGTTTGCTCACAGTGGACCAAAAACAACAATGTGTTGATGACTAAGCACTGTTTGGACCTGTTTAAGCGCAATTAAAAGGATGTTTTTTTTCATGCGATCTGTGGCAATAGATGAAACATGGATCTACCACTACACATCGGAATCAGTCAGCTGAGTGGACAGCACCGGTAAAAGCCGCCCGAAGTGACCAAAGACAACAGTCGGCTGGGAAGGTGGTCTCTGTATTTTGGGATGCGTATGGAATAATTTTTATCGACTATGCTGAGAAGGGGAAAACCACCAACAGCGAATATTATATAAAGTTACTGGTGCGTTTGAAGGCAGAAATCGCAAAGAAACGGCCCCAAATGAACAAGAAAAAAAGTGCTCTTTTATCAAGACCATACACCGTGTCACAAATCAATGGTTACGATGGCAAAATTGCATGAATTGAAGTTCGAATTGCTTCCTCATGCTCGCGGGAAAGAGATTTGGCTCCAGTGAAGAAGTTATCGCCGAAACTGAGGCCTATTTTGAAGGCAAAGACAAACCCCTCTACAAGAAAGGTATTGAAATGTTAAAAAAGCGTCGGACTGATTGTATCGCTCTTGAAGGAGACTATGTTAATGAATAACGCCGAATTTTGCAAAAAAAAATGTGTTTTAAGTAGCTAGACCAAAAACTTTTCAGCCTACGCGTTGTAAGTCAAGTCAGTCCTTATAAAAAAATATTAATATACATTAAATCTGACTTCGAAATTAAAAATGATAAAAAAGGTACAATCTTTAGATTCCTCAACTCCAACAACCCTGTATAATACGATATAGACCGAGCACCCTCTCCTATCGCTTAATGTTTGACTCATTGAGAATAACCAAAAAATAACCCAATTTCCATTCCTTAAACGGAGGTATAACACAATATATACGAAGCGTCTCCTCTAACTCCCTCCCCTACCACATTAAGCCTATATATGTTTTAACGTAAATAATTGAAAATAATGAAAAAATAACACAATTTTCAGAACTTTCGACTTCAGGATCCCGAAAAGAACCTGAACTAACCAGACATATTCGAAAAAAACTCCTCCAACACCCTCCTCCGCCCCTTTAATCTTCGATTTGGTTGAGTATCCATGCACAGCGGCCTGTAATTAAATTATTCTAGGGAATTTAATTATGCCCTTTAAAAGGTAATTGTAATTTCTTTTAAACTAAGCTTAAAGTAATCAGCGATTGGTAATTCTTTTCGAGTACTTAAATTACTTTCGCAGTAATTGAATAATCGTCAGGAAGAATAGCAATCGCATTATTTTTCACATGGAATTATTATAAATATAATTTAGATTAAAAATAATTGCACTCTCGTTAACTTTATAATTAGCCCTGAAATCAATCAAAACTTATTGAAAAAAATAATAAAAAATCGGCTAAGTGCGAATAGGACTTGCGCAATTAGTGTTCCGTACGGTGTTTGCTTTTAAAATAAAAATAAAACATAACTATTTTGTCTCTAGAGGAACGACACACAGAAGTAGTCATGTACGGAAAATTAATTAAAAGAACCACCGTTTTGCCGTGAAACAGAGTTTTTAGTATTTATTTAATACCAGATTAATTATCAAACGTATATAATATTATACACACCTGATAATTTTTGCTCAATCTATACTTTATGAAGAATACTCCACGATTTTTTCAAAATTTTTTGATCAGTATTTTTCGAGATAGGGGGGTTGGACAGAGCTTCTTGGCCTTTTCTTTAAAATACTACACAAAGAAAAGTATGCGCAAGTATTACATCATATATATTTTGGAACTCGTGTTTTCACAAGCTTTCATTTGACACCCCATTCGATGACCTGGTAAAAAAATTTTCTTTTCATTTCCGATTTTAGCCCTTATGTCAAAATTTAACTTTCAATATTACACGACTCTGACTGGGTCATCAACTCCTATATTTGCGCCAAATTTCAACAATGTCAAACAGTTTCGGAGAATATCGGGTGTGACAGAAAGACGGATACCGATGTGTTTAGCACGGAACATCAAAAACAATCGCAGCGTCTTAATTTTCACCGTTTCAAAATATAAACTAAAACTGTATTTTAAAAAATAATTGTAATTTTCTCAGGAAAGTTACAAATATTTCCGATTATACTAAACAGATCGTAAAAAAATGAAAAATGCAACTTTTCTTGTATCTTTAGTTAGTAATTTTTCTAAGACAATAATTGATTGAGTGAGTACATTACTTTAAATAGGTAATTGACCTTTTTTTTCCAAATTTCCTGTTAATTGCTAATTAATATTATATAAACTATTTTTTAAAGTAATTCAGGACAGCTTTGTATACATGGAATAAAAGAACATGAAAGTGATGTTTGCGCAATTAAGACCCATTCGAAATCGGCTCAATCGTTTATATCACAGGTTCCTAACGGGGGCGGTATCGCCCCCCATTGGGAGCCGGAGTTTTCCATGGGGGCGGTAGCGGGTCAAGACAGGGGGGGGGGTTATGCCAGTCAAGGGGGGTGGCCGTGGCGTACCTACCTATTTAGGAAATTACTACAATAAAATACTTTAAAAATACTCGTTTTCATGAATAAATATTTTATCTAGCTATATAAAATTTTTATCTTATTGTTATCGCGTAAATAAGCATTAAAAAATTTAAATTAGTATTAGATATACGTATACATAATTTGGTTTAGTATTGTCGGTGCCAAGCCTTTACAAGTTGGTAAGTAAAGACGCGATTCACTCAATCAAGCATGTTTCGACAAAAATATGGGAGATCGTAATGACTTGTTCATAGAACAAGTGCACCGGCATCGCAAACAAGTAAAGGCATACAAGTTGATACGTGTACGAAATCAAATCTATAAAAGGTAGAGAAGCTCTAGAAACATCTTATTATTTTTGTGTGCTTCGCCAATAAAGCATATCCGTGAGTGAAAGTGATAGAAGTCATTATAGCCATTATTTTTTTATAACTACCTATAAATCTGTTGAAAAGTTAATTTATTTAAACCGTGACAAATTTTGTATTTCAAAATATCTGAATCTAAGAAGAAATGCCCTCAATACAGTACAGAGTTTTTGAAATATGGATTTACGCACCCTCCTACAAAGCAATCACCCAATTTTTAAATGAAGCCTTCCAAGGTACAAGAGCATTTGGATAAAATGCATGCTGATAAAAACGACAAAAATTTATCGTATTTTCAAGGACTGAAAAAGGAATATTTAAAACCTCTTTGTGTCGTCTTCTAAATAAGAAGATGAAGGCCTCATATAACATATTTCATTGTTAATCGCAAAAGCGGGAAAACTACACACAATTGGCGAGGAATTAATCTTGCCGGCAGTCAAAGATGTAATAAAAACTGTTTCTTCATCATACGACACCTTCAAATATCATTAGAAAAATTTCTCAGAGTAATAATTCGGTGCAAAGAATAGATGAAATGGCTAAAGACGTTGAAATATCATTATGTGTTTACTTAGGCTTGCAAATTTTCCATCCAACCCGACAAATCAATTCTACCAAATAACGAAGCACTACTTTTATCATACGTTCGATTATATAAGAAAAAACAGTCAAGAGTTATTATTTGCCAAAAATTTGGAAGTTTTTTCAAAAGAAATTCTAAATGAACGCGTGCATACGTCGATTCATTACGTTATTAGAGCAGTCAATAGGATTAGAAGCAATTCATTGCAGGACAGATTATTTGGCTAGTAGTGAAAATAATGAAGATTACAATAGCTCGCTGTTGCACACAGAAGTTCGTTGCTCTCAAAACGTATTTGTCGGAATCATTTTTTTTCAATTTATTTGACTCGGTACTGAACTTCCTTAAAAACAGACGAAAAACTGCGCGCAAACCTGATTACATCAAAAAATGGCATTGCTTATTTGACAGACCTGTTTAAAATATTTAATGAAGTCAGTTTAAAATTGCAAGGTGACCAGTTGGATTTAATTAAAACAAAAAACATCATAGCTGCTTTTGTGGGAAAACTTCTGTTCAAACGAAAAGGTGAATATAGCCACTTTTCCACATTATCAGCAGTCTCTGTAAAACAGGAAGATTTACTTACTGCCAACACTTCTTCATGCTGATTTTACGGAGCGATTACAGGATATTTTATGAATATACCGAGTTGGGTTTTAGATCCTTTTCCAAATGCAGATACAGCAGAATCGTTAAGTTTAGAAGAGGAACTCGTAGAACTCACAAATAACGAAGAACTAAAAGTAAAATTCAGAAATGGATACCAAGAGTTCTGGCTTCAAAAATCAATACCAGCTATCTATCCTGGATTGTGGAGAAGAAAACAAAAAGTTTTAATTGCTTTTCCTTCATCGTATTTGGGTTCAGCCTCAACTATCTCATTCATTTTTTTTATTTCTTATAGATTTTGTGTTTATTTTTAAATTTTTAATAAACAAGTTTTTACTACATTTGATGGTCGTTTTAATTAATTTCTACTTTGTGATCCTTAATAGACAGATAAAATAGGTATAGACAATATGCAAAAATATTTTAATATTTGTTATAATTAACTATTATGGAGGAGGGGGCATTAGGATTTTTTTTCGTAAAAGGGGGCGGTGGTCCAAAAAAGCTTGGGAACCTCTGGTTTAGATGGAGAGACAAGCATGTAAAACATAGAATCTCCTTCGCCAATGTAATTCTTGTATATTAACAAAAATCGACAATGACCTTTAATTTGTGTGGAGTAAACGAGTCGCGCTCAATCCTTTAAATTTGTGACAAATTTCTTTCAATGGAAAACTTAATGTAGAATTACATAAAGGAAAATTTAAAATTCCTAAAAAAGAAAAAAACAAAATTAAGCTTAAAGAGGAAAAGGGTCGTAAAATGAATTTTAATTGGCTTGTTTTATAGTTCTGATAGGGTTTAGTTCATAAAAATAGAAAACCATGTAATTAGTCATTTCGGTAATTTTCTAGATTTGTTGTACCATTCTCTGACCTTGAAAATTTTATTATAACCGTATTCTTGATTTGATTAGGTATATTTAAAAATATTTTATTTATCAATTAAAAATTATAATCAAAAAAATTCTAATATGATTTTTCTTTATAGGATGGAGTGTTAATAAGCCTTAAAAATTTGTCAGCTAATACGAATTGATTATTCTTTTAATTTTGTGGTAGACTAGTTTACAACAAAATATGTGGATACCATTAAATATTGGGAAATAAGTAAATATTTAGTATTACTTACCTTTCGAAGGCCACTTGTAGATTCTTGTAGACATTTTTAATAAATGAAGAACTCTCAGAATTTTTCTTGCAAGAACCTTTTTTTTTTTTTAGTAAAAAACCAAGAATATTCTTAGAGCGCCCAGATCAATTAAATAAAATGTTACCTCTACTTGGGCTGTTTTGTGTAAACAATACATAAAATGTTAATGTATATACATACATACATAAATATACATATATATATATATATATATATATATATATATATATATATATATATATATATATATATATATATATATATATATATATATATATATATATACACACACATATACACACATATACACACATATACACATATATACACACACATATATACACACACATATACACACACATATACACACATATACACACATATACACACATATATACACATATATACACATATATACCCATACATACACATAGATACACATACATACACATACATACATACATACATCATAGATACATCTATACATCATACGTACATCTATACATCATACGTACATCTATACATCATACGTACATCTATACATCATACGTACATCTATACATCATACGTACATCTATACATCATACGTACATCTATACATCATACGTACATCTATACATCATACGTACATCTATACATCATACGTACATCTATACATCATACGTACATCTATACATCATACGTACATCTATACATCATACGTACATCTATACATCATACGTACATCTATATATCATACGTACATCTACACATCATACGTACATCTACACATCATACGTACATCTATACATCATACGTACATCTATACATCATACGTACATCTATACATCATACGTACATCTATACATATACATACATCTACACATATACATATATCTACACATATACATACATCTACACATATACATACATCTACACATATACATACATCTACACATATACATATATCTATACATATACACACATCTATACATCTATACACACATCTATACATACATATATACACATCTATACATATATACACATCTATACATATATACACATCTATACATATATACACATCTATACATATATAAACATCTATACATTATACACATCTATACATATACATACATATACATACATATATATATACATATATATATATATATATATATATATATATATATATATATATATATATATATATATATATATATATATATATATTTTATATTATATATATATTTATATATATATATGTATATATTTTATATATATGTATATATATTTTATATTATGTATATATTTTATTTATTATGTATATATTTATATTATGTATATATTTGATATTATGTATATATTTGATATTATGTATATATTTGATATTATGTATATATTTGATATTATGTATATATTTTATATTATGTATATATTTTATATTATGTATATATTTTATATTATGTATATATTTGATATTATGTATATATTTTATATTATGTATATATTTTATATTATATATATATTTTATATTTATGTATATATTTTATATATTATGTATATATATTTTATATTATGTATATTTTATATTATGTATATTTTATATTACGTATATATTTTATATGAGGTATATATTTTATATTATATATATATATATATATATATATATATATATATATATATATATATATATACATATATATATATACATATATATATATATATATATATACATATATATATATATATATATATATACATACATATATATATATATATATATATATATATATATATATATATATATATATATATATATATACATATATATACATATATATATATATATATATATATATATATATATATATATATATATATATATATATATATATATATATATATATATATATATATATATATATATATACATACACATACCTTTTCCAATAAAATAATTATTTTAATTCATTATCACTTACATGTTTCTTATTTTTTAGTGTTTTCATTATTAAACGTGAAGAGTTCATGACTTAACTGTAAAAATATATCTGCCATGATTTTATTCAATACAAGACATTAAATCTTATGATCTTTAAATCATCTAAATTTTGATTAACTGATGATAAGAACTATTATTAGAGCTTCGGAACACATTCTTAAAATCAATGCCATAGATTACAGATGTTATATAGAATAAGCTTATTAATGACCTGCTCATGATTAGATATGTTAACTGTAGGGAAATTTTTAATTCATGTTATGGTACTAATTTAATTACTTAAGTGTGATCTCAAACCTACACTAGTTAACCAAAAGTGACAGTAATGATAAATACCAAATGTTTTCCTGTAATGGTCACACTACAATTAATGTCAATTTTAGTTAACTATGATGATTCATAGAACAAAACAAAAATACAATTCCTGTGCAACAACTATTAAAACCAAAAGTATTGCAACCAAAAAAACTTTACTAACCTCTCCGAACCAGAATTTTGCTCAGAAGAACTTCCATTATCTGATGCTGATCCTGATTTTTCTGATTTTTCAGAATCTTCTGCACCACTCTATAAACAACATCTTGTTTTATCTTTGTTAACATGTCAGAACGTTTATAGAATGTCGCGTTGCTACTTCTCATTTTATTTTTTTTAGCAAAAATAAAGTTTACTGGTAAGTTTTTTTTTTATTTTAATGATCCCTTTATGTTTAAAAATGCAAAAAAAAATTGGTAAAATTATGCAAAGTATGCCTGATTAGTTTTAATTAAACAGGAAATTTTTTATTTTTTATCACTTTGTAAGGGTGCTATTTGAAATACACATATTTCAAGTAGGAATTCTTACTCAGGGGAAAAATATCGTTACTATAAAGTAAAAAGTATTGGTATAATGCTGCTAAAAATAGTAATATAGTAATAAATACATTTATTCTCATATACATGCAACAGATTTTTTTACCATAGAGCTAAAATTTAGAAGTTGATTTTGAAAATCCCCATAAAATATTTCTAGTTAGTTCTCAGGAGTTAGTAAAATTAATTTATTTTTCTGATATTTTTTAATATTTTTTTTTTTTTAAATGAAAACAATTATTTATACTAGTCTTAAAGGTCACAACTCCCCTTGGTACTCCCCCTAAATTAAATTACTTAGTCTGGGTGTATTATGCTTAACACTATGTACAGAAAAAGAGATTCAAATTTAAACCCCTAATTATTAACTTTGGTAAACACAAAAATAAAAAAAACATTTGGTAGTACACCCCCACAAAAATTTGCCCCATAATTAAATATTTAATTGCAACAATTTTCTTAGGCTTCTCTTGCACATTGGGTTACTTGAATGTATGTGTCTGGTGGATTTAATTAAAAAATATATATACTGACTTTGAACTTAAAAGGTCATTAACCCCCAAGTACCCCTCTATAAATCTGGATAATTGTTCTATTAGCAGGAAAGGTATCACTACAAATTACTATTGCTAGTTCAATTGCAGGTTGTGGTGTTTTATACAATCTCTTTTTTTATTATTTGTAAATAAAACTGAGGTTAGGGTGCTATTCAATTGGCACCCCAAAATGTAATAGGAAGCCTTTTGGTTCCACAAGATGTTCAAAGGATAAATAAGTGAATTACATAACACACTGTGTAATAAAAACGTGGTTTACGACACAAAGATGTAGCTCAATGTTCTTGTAAGACACCGGGGAAGACTATAGAGTTAAAAACAACAATTTTTGAAGTAAAATTACTCAAAAGGGTACATCTTAAAAACTTGAAATTTTGGCCAGAGTGGATGTAGAAAAGCCTAAAGAATAAGAATATGCAAAAAAATTGGTGGAACACACAACCCTTTATGAAAAAAATATTAAAAAACTACTTGTAAACAAAAATATTAGAGGGTAAAACAGAGAATATGTTACAAGTATGGGGGCCACGCCCTTGAATTAACACTGACGCAGTATATCGGAGACACTTTAAAACACCACAAAAACCATTTAAACATAAATTTACACCCTTAGATATTCTTTTTATTAGGGGGTAAACTTACCTCGGGCATCTTGTAGACGACTTTTCTTTAATTTTTCTAGTATAAAATCGGTCAGTTTTTGTAAAAAATATCCCAGTGAAAATAAAAAAACATCCCTTAACTTAAATAAGTAAAAACAAAGCGAAAATGTATCGTAAAAGTTAGAAATTTAAAGTTCTCGAGACAATTTCCTAAATTGCAGCAAGGTTAATCGCCATTTTGTTCTCCGACACGAACAATGAAATTAAGTAACCAAAAAATATATATAACGTCCTTTTTATGCAATGATACTATTTTTTTTCCTGCAAAAACACTTTTTAAGGTTATATTATCACAGCTCACAAATAAAAAGGGTTAAGGTTACGCGTAACTTCTGCTACTAATCTCGACAGCAAGAACACTGTGCGGCCATGTTTAAAATTCTGAAAGAATCGACACGACAGCGTACGAACGGCTCGTGAACCACTGCGCACTGTCAGGGGGCGCGGGGGGGGGGGGGGGGGGGGGGGGGGGGGGGGGGGGGGGGGGGCGTCACGCAAGATGGCCGCCTCTTCCCCGGAGGGAGGTCATTTCGACCAATCGCAAGCTTTGACGTCACGAGAACAAACTTTAGGCGCTCTTTACAAAGAGACGATTTTGCTTTGAACAAGAAATTTTACTGAAAGGGAACAAAATATATTCAATTTACATCACATCCGGCCCGCGAAATTCAAAATCTACTGCAGAGTATTTCTAGAATATTCCGACATACATGGAGAGCGAAAATACGGCGTAATTCGAACATTTTTTGCCGTATTCAAGTTGAAAATTGCAATTTTTTTGGGTCAAATCCGGCTAAAATCGCGAATTTTAGTAGTTTTATCACATTTGTACGGATAAAGTTGCTTTTAACAGAATATTTGACGCCATTAAGTATATAAACATCCGCGGAGAGCAGTATAAATTTGAAAATTATGGATTTAAATCATCAGTAGAGTCTTAAAACGCGGTCAAATAAATAGAAAAAATCAAGAGACTGGGTCCCACCTCCCCAGACGGGAAAAAAAAATTCCAAAGTCTAAAATGAATAACGTATTCTTATAGAAAAAAATTCATTTTTCTATAATCTGAAAAGCTTTTCAATTTTATTTGTTATTTTTTAATATTAATTTCAAAGGCTGGAATTAAAACATTAAAAACGATTTATGTTGCTATTTTTAGGAGGAATGCCTTGAGAACAGGGACCGCCACCAAGAGGCGGATTTTGAGAAAATGACAAGGTTATTAATATATATACATATATGAAGATAGTCGAAAAAAAGAACACGCGAAATTATGAAAAATAAAGATCTTTCAAGTTTTCTGGATAAAATAGTTTAAATAAAAGCCTAATGATGCGCGAGTGAATAGTTCCAGACCAAGTTAGCGTGTTAAAAAAATGCCATGACAAAACACCACAAAACAGCATGAAACTAAAATCTGCATCACTATAAGAGTGTTAAACTAAAAAGCATTTGGCTGCAATAGGGCATCATTTTAAGAGACTTAGTAGTGTCTGATCACTGATTTAACTTGGACTAAAGTAACAAAAATACAAATACACTAGTACAGCCAGGCGTTGTTTACTCATAAGGGATTACGTCTAGGAATCTTTTTTATGTTACGTTTTTTACAGTTCATGAAACAGTATGTATTACAAATACGATATGGCAGTTAGAAATTATTTAAAAAATGTTAAACTCTGCCCTACGCAACGACAATCTTACAAATTACCAATGCAGTCACCATTTCTGTTCCAAAGTTTAAAAAAAAAATACGTCGTAATGTTTTTTCACAATTACGATAAATAAATAATAAATCACATTTTAGGCCCGAAGTACGCGGTTATTTCAATATCGAGTTTCCTTATTGCCGCTTCAATAGCCAACCAATTCCTCGGCTATAGAAGTCGGGTTTCTCAAATAACTTTCTGGGAAAATATAAGATATATTAGGCGAAATGACTACGTGTAGCTAGCCATAAAAAAATTCCTTACAACAAACAGCTTAGCATGTTTAACTAAACACCGAGAAAATATTAAAATAACTACTGATTTCTTCATATATTGTACGAGAAGTCAATAAAAAAATATTGCATAACATATTTGTGAATGAAACCATGTCAGAAATAATATTTTTACCCTCTCCCATCTTGATTCTGACTTAACATATATATCTTAAAATAATTCATGAATCATTACTGGAAGTCTACTTTAAAACAGTTAAAAATTGGTGTACTTGCAGTAGAAATTCGAAACTAAATAGCGACTGGGCCCAAAAACAAACACTTTGCTATTTAAATTACTTTTTAATTTTAACTATACTTATTCCTCCTATACAATAGTCCACTCTGGTAAATAAGTCATTTTATTGTTCACATACGAGAATTGTGCCCCGAATTTTTTTATGGTGATATTAGGCAACCAGTTATTTATCAATTAGGCTCAAATTAATCTTGAACTGAAGAAATTTGAGCGATGTAGGAAGGCGTTAGTTATTATTTGTTAAGTATAGGCCAAAAAAAAAAAAACGTTACGGAATACAGAATAACACATAATTACATAAAACGACTTAATACAAAATATTAGATGTACAAATTAATTAAGTACCTTTAAAGCAGGTATTCCAAAATTAACTTTCGAATTCAAACTATTGCCCGCCACTTTTATGTGTAGAAGTGGCAATCCTATAAAAGCAAAAATTACCACTTCGTGCGATGCTGCTATTCACGTAACATCAAAATTCAGCCTCGAAAGCGATGTCGTTCGACAAGCGGAATTTGAGGGAACCGCATTTCTAATGCCAAAAACTGCGCCTGAAGCTGCGTAAATGACGGAAGAAGATGCTGTAATTTACAAAACATGCAAAATATGGTACCAGCGATTTGGAAGAGGCGACTATAATCTTGCGGATAGTCACGTTCTACCAGCTACCTGAAATGTGGGAAAACGTGCGAAGAATAGCGAAAAATATTTTTCTTGAGCGAGTCGAATTCTATTTAAAACTAAGTAAAAATTTTGTTAATGTAAAAACAGGTACTGAGTTAATTTGCACACTTAATATTAAAAAACAAAAAAGTTATTTAAACTTCAATTTTTGGCCCAGTCTGTATTACAAAATGCTTTTTGTGCTCTCTACGTCATGTTTTATCAGATCACGTAACAGTTGTTTGGATCTTAAAGTATTGGTACCCGTTGCGAAATAAACCATGTAATATATCAAGACAGTTAACATTTGAAATTCAATGATTCTATACTGGTTCAAAAAACAAAATGTCTTGTAACAGTTGATTGGTGTGATCTAACGTAATCAAGCCCTTAGAGTGTTTAATCTATAACTGCAGTTGGTAGTTTCAACATATTTGTTGAAATATTATTTTCCAGCAAGAATGAATGAGCATATAAAGTTGTTACAGACCCTCTCTGAAATATGATGCTGGAAAAACACTACTCTATTCAAAGGGTATTAAAAAATAATTTATACTTCTGCCTATTGATAATTGATTGATATGATAAAAAAAAATCAAAAGAAACGAATTTTTAATACACCTAAAAAAATATTTTTATTGCACAACTATACAGTTATACATAATTTCTATAAAATAACATGATAATTGTTAAGCGCAAATTAAAATTTATAAATTACAAAAATCACATATATGGCAAAATTATATCTTTTTAGTTAAAAATCAACTACTTTAAATTTAATAATTAAAAAAAAACTTTAAAAACTATGAATTTTTGGCAAAATTATTTAAAAAAAAATTGTATATCAAAAATTTTATATCTTTAGGGCCTTAGGCGCTATTTTCAGTCAAAATTGTAAACATAAGTTAAGCAAAAATGTTCTTTTTATTAAATGCTTAAGGGTGAACACCACTGTAAAATTTGCAAAAAATCGATTTTTTTCTTGGCTTAAATAATTCTTTATGTTGTCTAGAATGTCGGAAAAAAGTTTTATAGCAGGGAAAAATTGGTAAAAGTTTTTTTCGACGTAGAACCGGACGGCCTGTAGTGCGCGGCCGGTGTACCTACTGCAAGACCTAAAAAGGAATGCATAGATCACGTGCAAAAACGTATTGGACTTAACGGGAACACTCATCAATGACCTGAGTATTTATTATGGTTTGGCAATACGTCGGCACCATGAATCTGTGGAAAAAATGAGTGATGCTATTTGGACAATTTCATATCGTAAAATATCGACAGACGCAAACCCGCAGCACAAAAAATGCCCGCCCGACTATAAGTCTTGCTGCTCCTGGTAAAAGGCGAAGGCTTCCGGTAAATTAACTGAGTATATGCACAAATCGCCTATGTCGGATGTATTCAAAGCTATAAAATCCGTGTACGAAGAACTGTCAAGTGACGATTTGCTAACGCGCTGTATTGGCGGTTTTACGCAAAATAACAATGAAAGCTTCAATAAAATGGTATGGCTCCAAAAACAGCGTCTGGTGGCAAAAATATACTTGATATTGCCACACACACATGGCTGTTTGTATATACAATGATGATTTATCAAGTATAATGCAATTTATAAAAGCTCTGGACATGGTAATCGGAAAAAAAAAAAATGTTATAACTTTTGTCTCGAAGTCGACGCTCGGCGGATGGCCCTAAAATTAAGGGAAGGAAGAAGCGGAGAAAAATGTCGACATAGAAGGCCAACAAAATTTTTTACGTTAAATTACAACTAAAACTTTAAACGAGCTTTTCTCGAAACCACGTTACCCATAACTAAAAGAGTTTTCAATTAATCAAATAAAAATTTTGTACAAAGCTTTAGGAAGTAATAATGACGTACGGATTTTACATAAACTGAAAAAGTTTGTCAAAAATTAATCAAAACCAAAAGAAAAAGGTTTGTGAAAAAAACCATGTTCTTTGATATTTGTATAATAAAAATTTCTTAATCGCAAGTCGATATCATGTATAGTTCTTTGTAAAAAATTCTTAAAATTAACCTTTTTTTTTTGACCTCTACAGTGGTGTTCATCCTTAAAATGTATGAAGCATGCTAGTCCCTTAAAACAAGTTTAGCAAAACCTTTAACATTATAAAGCATAACATTGTCAAAATGAAGTTTTAGTCTCTCAAGTTTCTCTCAATGATAATATGTTGTCTATTGAGCTGTAAAGTTCAATGAACACTTTAATATATGATGATCAAAAAGCTTAAATAGACAGAGATCAACACATCTGGTGTGACTTTTATTCTTATTGTTAGAACGGCAAAAATCATTCCTCCACATTGTTGTTCTCTAATGAAAAAATACAATTTTCTGAGACTTGTGAACATAATAAAAATTTCTAATTTTGAATTTTTAAAAAACAGAGGAAAAAAGTTAAAATCCCTTATATGAACTTTTTATCTCAAAATGGGCTTGTTAATCAGTACCCAGATTTTTGGGATCTATTAACGGATTATTCAGTGTAATGAGAAGCAACTCGACTTATTTTAATACATTTCGAGTTACATATTTGGAATGTAAATATATAAAAGCCACTTTAAAATGTCTTTTACAGAATTAAAATACATTTACAAATAGGTATAGACACATATAAATAATTGTAAATAATGCAGATCACATTGATATTCTTTATTATATAAGAAGCGCTATTAGCAAAAAATTTGTACTCAATTTGATATATAATTTAAATATACGGGATGCTAAACTCGCCAATATATATTGCCATAAAAAATACTTTAAAGCTCTATTTTTAAATTTAAAATATATATTCACCAGTCTATGTTGGCCTTGGAATCTTGTGTCTTAGCACCAAAGCACTCTCTGCTGAGATGATTGGCAAGGCATTGTCAAAATGGAACTGGATCAAATGGCTTACACTGTTGAACATCCTATCCTTAGTCCTGACCTGTAACAATAAAAATGTATATAGCCATGGTTATTCATTAGCACTACCAATGGTTCCATAAGAAGTTATGTGTCGAAGTGACATGATATTTTAGGCAGAGGAAAAATATTTCTTTGAAAAATATCCAGGATACTTATAATGTGTATTGCCATCAAATCTACCTACCACGCCTTCTGGATCAATCAGCAGTAGATGCTTTTTATTATTGTCTTGCATTCCAGAAAGCACGAATTGTCCAGGTGTATTCGTCGATTCACGAACCAAAAAGTCACCATCTCTCACAAGTAATCTCTCAGCTTCTGCTCTGGATATAGGCCCATGGAACCATATTTCCTCTTTCAGTTGCTCTAGATTATCTACTTCTACTCGCTGATAACTTGAAGATGCTGGTTGATTAGTAAAAGGTTCTGGAATGAAAGCGTTTGTTAGTTTTATTCATTTTGACCACCAAAATGTCAAACTTACGCATATCAAAAACATCTCGTTCTCTATTCACAACTACACTGTCGTTGACGTAGTCATGATGTGGTCCATCACATGAGGTTATATCACAATTAAAGTCAATTAAATTAGGGGTAACAGGTGGTAAAGTAGTAAATGGGGGCACAGAGGCAGGTAAGGGAGGGACAGGAGGGGGCCCCATCACATCAGGAGGTACTTTCCCAGGAAGATCATTGTAGTAGTCTTTGTCAGCATCCCCACCCGTTTGAATTGAAGAAGGGCCCACACTGGTTGCAAATCTAAAAAAAAAATCCCCTTAGTCTAGGATTTAAGTGACTTTTATTTAAAAATATAGTGAGAGTATTATGCTAATATTAAATTCAATTAGGAAGTTCCAGAATCTCATCTTGTATGTTAATCTATCAATATTTAATAGGTTTTTTAAGCACATTTTCCACTTACACGTTAGGTTTGGAGAATTGCTCAAATCTTAACTGAAATGCCTGACCAATGGTGGCAATGACATCTTTAGCTAACCCTCCTCCACATTCGAGAACATAGCAAGCTCTTAGCTCATTAGCATCTTTAGCAATGTAGCTAACAAAATCCAGTGTTTCCTATAAAATATTTGTCCATAAGAAAGCTAGTTTTTGTAGGCATATTTAAGACTTAACCTACACTGTCTCCTCCAGAAGCAAAAGAAATTTTTGGCATTTCATGATTTGCTATAACTTGGTTCGTTTCTAGGGAAGTTAGTGACAAGTTTACACTAGAAACTTTTAGAGTGACATTTGTGCCAGCAAAAGTCATATTGGGGCTGTCAGCAATAGCTTTGGCAACTTTCCTATCAACTTTTCGTTTTTTGTCTACTGTTTTTAGCCCTGCAGCTTCACAAACCCTATTTATGCATTCTCTAAAAATAAAAACAGGCAATTTAGTGTTACCACGTCCATTAAAGCCAAGTTTGACCTTATTTATTTAAAACATTTAATGCTAATAAATTACACATACTTAGCTACACTTGATCTGGTTTTAAAATCCAAAGCTTTCATGGATACCTTAATCTTCAGGCAACCCACATACTGTAATAAAAAAAAATTGTTTAATTTCTTGGTTACAAGTTTCTTATAACAAAATCCACTACATTACAGTATAAAATTCCTCTTCACACAGAACCAATACAAAATTTCAGCCTATGTGTTCTAATATATGAAATACAATGGTGTTACCGAATTTGACAGCTTTTTTTAATGGGTGTAGCAGGGAAATGCCTGAAGGGCTACAGGAGCAACCCGTGTATGGAAAAAGCAATTCTCCTTGGTCTTGAATCATTGTAAGTTGTACTTGGTGGAATAGACAGTCCTGGGCAAATCATTCCAAAGGGATGATGTTTTCCATATAAAAGACTGCTTGAAACGTTTTGTATGAGGAGTAACAAGCTGAATCTCATATGGATATGACGTAGCGCGGCGTACATTAATAGCATGCACTGCTCTGGGAGGAATTAAGTGGACTATATCCATTGAACACATTCCATGAGAAGACTTGTAGAATAGATCCAAGTAGCCAACGGTTCTTGAATGTTCAAAGGTATCAAAGTTTCTGATAAGTTCTCGGTCGCCAATCAGGCAAACAACTCTCTTTTTGAATAGAATTCAACAAATGCAGTGTATGTTTGGGAGCAGAGCCCCAAACATGGGAGCAGTAGTCCATCATTGGTCGACTTTGATATTTGTTCAGAAATAACAGTTGTTGTGGAGAGTAAAGCTTTCTAGGTGCCCAGCTTTTGAGCTCTTTTTGCTATGCATGCGACACGTTCATGTCAAGACATATTTACTCTCAAGTTAACCCCCAGCAACTTGAGTGACAATGCTAGAGAAATGGAGTGTCCCAACATAACTATATTGAGTTCCGCAATGTTAACTCTTTTAGAAAAAGCTGCTCTTTTAAAAAAAGCTGCTCTTTTAGAAAAAGCTGCCGCCTGAGGCTTTGGAGCGTTAAATTCTGGTTACTGTCATTCCAAGATAGAATTTCTTCCAGGTGTTCATTAAGTTGAATGAGGTCCTGCGGTCTGCAGATATTTGCATAGGTAGCCGATGTTTGAATGTTCAAAGTGAATGAAGAAATAAGCATACTATCATCTGCAAAGCTGTAGATTGGATTTCTGGTTCTTTCTAGCAGATATTTAATGTAAGTGAGAAAGAAAATAGGAGACAGTATTGAGCCTTGGGGCACACCAGAGACGATAGAAAGAAAGACATCTGTCAACTGCCACTTATAAAGAATACTCTCTAGGGAAAGCCGAGAGCCATGAACAAAACCTTCCAGACATACCATAATAGCATAACTGTCTGTCATACCACACATGGTTGAATGCCTTGGATATATCAAGTGCAATCGCTCGAGATTCTCCAAGATGTTCAATTGTGATGTTCTAAACATGTGTTACATAAGTTAAAAGCTCTTCTGTCTTTATGCAAGCCATATTCATGATTGCTAATAATATGCTGATTTATAGTCTTTTTCATAACTTTTGATATTATTAAAAGTAGTGCGACTAGTCGGTAGTTTTTGGCAAGGTCTTTTCTGGGTATCGTCTGAACTATAGCGCATTTCCAACAGGAAGGAAATATTCCCTTTTTGTAGGATAGGTTGAAAAGTCTACAGAAAACTGGAATAAATTCGCTTGCGCATTTTTTGAGTACTATGGCAAGTATTCCACCATCGCCAGAAGCTTTTTTTGGTGTCTAGCTTCTTTAAAATACATCTTATGATTTGAAGACAATATTGGGCATCATTGGGATCCAAAATCCATGGGAATAGTGCATAGTGTTTTTCCTTGCAAGTCGATAGCAGGACGTGAAGCAAAGAGTTCAGCCAACAACTTGGCTGGTGTTGCAATAGTATTATCTGGCCATATGAGTAGTGGTATAGTCAATTTGGTGAAATTTTGATTAATGGCCTTAGCGACTGACCAAAAGGACCTGGAATTGTTAGGGCAGACGAGAAGGTTGTGTGCCTCATTGGTTTCCTCGATAATTTCTTGGTCTCTGATCCTGGCATCAACAAACATGTTATGATTTATGAAGTTCGGATTCTCACGTCATCGGTAGACAAGATGTTTAGAAATAACAGCTTCTTTGCATTCTCGGCCAAAGCACTGCCGCTGAAACGGCATTTTTTTAAAATGAGGGATCTAAGCTTCCATACCAGCTAAAATGACATCGGAAACCTCCTTAGCACAGTCAGATCGGTTGTCGGATCTAAAACAAACGTCTAACCAAGGGAAAGCTCGAAAATATTCAATGAGTTCTTCCCATTTAGCAGGTGGGCAGTGTCAAATCTTGCGCGGTTAGGGCGCCTCTCTGTCACTAATCGGTAGGATACTTGATGTCGAAAGCAATTTATGGTCGGAAGAACCTAACGGCGGATATACGGTGACAGTGGAAATCTCCTTTAGTTGTTAAAAACAGATCTAGAAGACTGGCGAACTCTCCGCCTCAATCAGGGATCAGTGCTGGTTTATTGATAAGCTGAGTAAAATCACAAAAGATTGTGAATGATTCAGCTTCAGAGCCTTGTTCGTCGGTCGTATTTGAACACTTAAGCCAGTTGATATTGTGGGCATTAAAGTCGCCCAGGATGCCAATTTCGCCACTTGGATACTTAATCTCAAAAGGGATTACATACATCTGAAATTTTCAAAAATTCGTTTTTTTTTTGTTTTGTGGATTTTTATTCTCTATACTTCTAAAGATTATTCAAAAATTTTTTTTTTTTTTTTTAAATTCCATTCCATGACAAAGTTATAGCATTAAATGTGACCTGGCGTCGGATTGGGACCGTTACCTGTCTTTAGACATTGTCTGCAATATACTCACTAAATTTTTAATATTTTTTACTTTTTGTTAAATCTTAATAATTACTTTTTCTACAAAATATCAAAAAAGGTTTTTAAAATTTTCTACTAGACAATTTTTTATAAATAATTAAACATACATTTTTTGGTCGAAAATTGCATACTAAAGTTACAAAAACCATAAATTTTTTATTTTTAGAAAAAAAAAACCCTTTTGACAATTTTTAACTACTACATTATTTTACAGTATTTCCCAACCGATGGCAGAAGAGTTTCATAACACCTATTTACAAAAAGGGTAGATAGAAAATACTGAATTACACACCTTAAGTATTTTAAGTACTATACCCAAATTATTCGAAAACATTATAACTAATGAAATAAAGGTAGGGGGTCAGTTCTGGTTTGACCCGGCAGCAGCACCGTTTCTACAGTCTAGATCAGCGAATACCAATTTAACGTGTTTCACTCATTTTGTTACGAGGGCTGTTAAAAATCACTTAGAGGTGGACTTCTCCAAGGCTTTTGATAAGAGTCAAGATTGGTATTCTATAAGCTAAATTAAACTCTTTTGGTATTGGGGGTCGTTTGTTGAGATGGCTCCATTGCTATCTGTCTGGAAGAGTTCAGTCGCTTCGTATACTTGGCGCAGTCTCTAAAGATTTTGCTGTGACCTCGAGCGTGCCTCAGGGCAGTCCTTTCTTACTTTTTCCAGATGATTGCAAATTTGAGCTCTTTAATGGATTGCCGCCTTTTGCAAGACAATCTTGATTCCTTCACTATGTGGGGTAAGTCCAATGGCCTGGACCTCAATGTTGATAAGCTCAGGTGATCTCTTTTTGTAGAGCTGGTGCTGCTGTTGCATATCCCTATAGTATAGATGGACAGGTGTTGCAGGTTGTGAATAAAGTTAAAGGTCTGGGTGTAATCTTTGACCGAAAACTAAGTTATCACTTGCATTATAACTACAAGGTCAACAGAGTCTTTAGAATGCTCGGATTTATCTGCAGAGCTGGTAGGGATTTCTCTAGCACTGACATATTGAGACTATTATATCAATCTTTGGTGAGATCATTATTGGAATACTGTTCCCCAATATGGTCACCTTATGAGTGCCATATTCAATCAATTCGATTGGTGCAGAACAGGTTCTTGCGTTTGGTTTCTAGGAGCTTAATATCCACCATTCAAATTTTTCTGCAACAGTCATAAGGTCAGTGACCTGGCTTCCTAGAGTATCTGTGAAAAGGTCTAATATGGAACTGTTGTTTCTATATAAGACTGTTACTTCTCAGCTGGACTGCCCTGATTTCTTGGCTCAAATTGATTTTTTTGTTCCATCTAGAAATACAAGGAGTCATTGCACCTTTACACAATCTGTTCATAGATCCAACTATGCCTTACATTAATCCTCCTATTAAGATCAATAGTCATGGTGTTCCACAAGGCACAGTGCTAGGACCTGACTTATTCGTGTTGTATATAAATGATATAGTGAGTCATAAAAAAATGTGAATTACAGCTATTTGCAGATGACACAATCCTCTATTATGAAAGTGATAACATAACAGATCTAGTGCAAACAATAAATGAAGACCTTAGGTTTCACAAATAGCTGTGTTGTAATAGTCTTAGTGTCAATGTTAAAAAATTCAAATTTATGATATTAAAAGGCAAAAATAATACTCTAGATAACACTACTCATAATGGCACTGTGATAGACAATGACAGAATTGAACAAGTTAAAGAATGTAAATATTTGCTCTAGTCATGCCACTTATATAACAAAAAGAGCATCAGAAAAAATATCTCTTTTATATAGAATAGGTAAAAATTTGATTATTTGGGCTAAATTGCTAATATATAAGACAATAATAATGCCCCACCTCAATTATTGTTCCACATTTCACTTTATGTTCAAAAAAAGAGATAGATAATCTCCAGAAAAAACAAAACTGGGCATTAAGATGTATAATAGGTTGTAATAGGTATTCAAGAATAAAAGATATGTTGAAAACAACAGACTTATTAAGTGTAAAACAAAATATCTTTTTAAATACAATGATAGTTGTTTTTAATATTAAAAATAGAATGTACCCTGATCACATTTTAGAAAAATTACAATTTGTTAATGACATTCACTAATATAACACTAGAAATAGATTGGACTTTTATGTTCCCACTGTAAACTCATCATATGCTGAAAATTGCTTATTCCATTGATGACTTGTAGAATTTAACAATCTTCCAATAAATTTGAAAAATGCAAACTTTGTAAACTTTAAAAAATTGTTAAGAAGTTACATAATAATTAACCATAGCATTTAAGTTTGTAATATATATTTGTAATTGTATTTGTTTAGCTTGGCTAACTAAGTTAGTTAGTTAGTATAGGCAATTTTTTTGTTGTTGATTTTTTATTTGCCAAATTTTTATTATACTGGGTTACCCATAAATAAATAAAGGTTAATTTTTATAGTAGCAGATTGCATTATTTTTTGTAAAGTTATCCTGTAGACAAGGAGGAACTGTAGTTTTCATAAGTGGTTCAATTAACCTGATAAAAAATAATGTTATCATTTACAACACATTTTAAAAATAAATTTTTCTTATAATTTAAAGTACAATAAAAATATATAATTGTCATTCTTTTATATTATTAACTTAATAACCTTTAAAATATTTTTTATATACATACTGTTTGCAGCGCCTAGGTGTATGTAACCCCTAAATGATCGATGGTGTCTACTAGAGAAGCAAAAAGTGTTCTACAGTTAGTATCACTTTTTGCTTTGATAGAGCAGCAGATAAATCTTGTGATGTGTTGAGTTTTCTTATTTTTAACCACATAACATCAAAGTTTTGGGTCTCCAGAGCCTCCTCTCACAGGCAAGAAAGATTGCTGTACAGTAATGTAAATGACAAGGTTCAAGCTACAATGGACCAGCAATTTCTAAGGTAGCATATGCTTTAAAACCAATAAACAGAATAGACAAAGTTAATGTATAGTCATTAAGGGTTTCCAGAACAAATTTTATAGGCATTTTATAACCGAATGAGCAAGTGATACCCTTGTACTTTTTTAAATTAATGTATGGAGAAGTCCTAAATAACAGATAATCAGATGTGATATAATAAAATAGCATTTGCCTGTCACTACACTACATATTTTAGTAATACAGAATACAGCCAAATATGTCAGATCTGTTGTTTACCAAGCAGTTTAGGTTGTTGCCTTTACAGGCCAGAATATAAACAAAGCTATCATCTTTTATAAGACACCTATTTTACACTATCACCTGTAATAAATTGTAATAGAAGAATCCCCTGTGTGTACGTATATTTATGGGCAATAACATTATTGACTAGGATTTATCTGATAATTGATGAGATGACGATTATAGCTTAAAATGCATATCATTATTGATAACTTAATAGAGTATGGGGAAATTTCCTCAAGCTAACCATACAAGCGCCAATAAAGCGAGAACCGATGATGTTAACTAAAGTGAGATTAGCATGAAGAAATTGCTCTATTTCTGTTAAAACATGTTATATCTGACAGGCAAAAAAAAAACAACTAGCAGATATTCTCAATCCTTATTACTTTTAGCATACAATAGTACCAGTTGCAGGAACTGAACTAAACATTAGAGTGAAAACTTCTTGAAATATTTGCGCAATATAAAAATTGGGTGTGGCAAGAATTCTAATTTTAGATGAGCTCAATTTTACGTAGTTGTATCCTTATGGAAATTCGTAAAAAAATAACTGTAGAAATACAGTTGTGCTAGTAAAAAAAACTCAGAAAATGACGTCATAGCTGTGTTTTTAGTAAAAATAAAAACTGAAATTATCTTACCTACCCGAACTGCGTATGTGGCTCCCTGCCTGGCAATTAATTTGTCGGAATGTATCCAGCCACTGGAAGGTTTTATATTGAAAGCAGACATTCTGAATGAATTTTCGATGGTAATTACACGGTTTATATAAAAATTTCAAGACATTTTTAACAGAATTACGTTCCATTCGCCTCTCGCTTGTGGGCAACGCAGGGACACCATAATGTCGGACAGGAATCCATATTCTTTTTCTAGTTTAGCACGTCCACACATCAGCGCTTGTTAAAACTACATATTTAGAACTTATATTTAATACAATTAATACAATTTTGACATTCGAGTAATTTTGGAAATAATTCTGAAATGTTAAAATGAAATTTAAAAATTCTTGTTCACAAATACTTCGAACATTCTTTGTCTCTGCACAAACTGCTTTCAACTTCAACTGAAACTAAAATATTTTTAAGGGGAACGGGAAATGGAATATCGGAGCCATAGCGATTGCGCATATTGTATGACGTACTTCCTGTTGAATAGACAGGATAATTCAAAAATTTAAATGGCCATTTAATTTTTTTTAACTAACTAAAAACTAGAATACAAAAGTAATGACGACGAAAAAGGTCAGCTGGTAAGCCAACAATTTGATAAAATTGATAAAAATCCGTCTTCTGCTTGTGATATGTAGAATAAACCAGCTCTGTATCTGCGTGCGCAATGGTCACTTGTTCAGCCTATCCAGATCTAGATACTTTTGCCCGCAAACATTTAAACATTTGAACATGTGTATTAAATTGTTTCCCGTTTGTCAAACAAACTTTGTTCAAAAACGAGCCGGTTTGAACGTGTTTGCGGGCAAAAATTGTGGTTGTTTTGTGTACATGTGTATCTATTTATTTGTGACAATAATTTTATAATTTATGTTTGGCTTCATAATATTTGGTACCAAAGCAAAAGGATCAGCAGTGAACACAAATAGCACTGGTTTAGATCTTCCAGGTAAGCTTTGACTGGGTGATAATCCCAATGTTCCTACACTTAAATTTGCATACAAAATAAGGAATTTTAGAACTTAGCGTTGTAAAGTTTTGAAAGCCTAGGTATAATTTATAGGTTTTTACACTAACTGAGTAACTCCAAGTTAGTCAACACACTTCAGCTCATACAGATATTAGAATGAGTAGAGAAAGTATATATATATATATATATATATATATATATATATATATATATATATATATATATATATATATATATATATATATATATATATATATATATATATATATATATATATATATATAGAGTCGACACTCTATATAGTGAAAGACCAAAATGTTGACCGAAATTTCACTATAGAGAGTTTTTCACTATATAAAGAAAAAATTCGTATATATTGCTATGTATGTAAGATATTCTAGGTCTTGAAAAAATTGCACTATATATAGTAAAGTCGTTAAAAAGAGAAGAAAATAATATGACTCATTCTGTCTCTCTTATTCGGCGCATGCCAACAACACTAAGAGTGCGCATTCTTAGTGTTGTGGGCGTGCATACCCTTGCGAGAGTGCTGTGGGCGTGCGCCGAGTAAGAGAGACAGAATGACTCATATTATTTCTTTCTCTTTCTACGAGCGCCACGTTTCTTTCTTATCTCCTCTATTCTAATATCTCTATACTTCAGCTGCCTTTATTTTGTTATTAATGACAGTTACAGATTGTCATTATGATTTAACTTGACAGTGAATATTCAAAATGGTACTATGTTACCATAACGCCAAAAAATGGCTTTAACAAAGAAAGAGATTTTAGGTTATTGTAATGACTTTGTACAATGAAAACAAGAACCGAGAGCAAATTTTTAGCGATATATCCATTTTAATCGCTTATAACTGGCTCCTTACTACTAAAAATTTTTTTTTACAAGTAAAGCAGTGTTATGAGTCCGCTGAATACAATTTAGGGTCTCTACTTGTCTCTGTGTATGGTATTATTAGTGTTATTACTGATTGTGTGTTGTATATGGTTTTATATATAAATATTTTATTATTACTTTACTCCCTGCTAGTCTTGATAACATGTAATTTTACATGAAACCCAGGTTTGCTCTTATAACAAAACCGTAACCACATGTACTATATGTCTCAGCTTATGTGACAAGGGCTGTTACTGTCTTTTGACTTAGCAGCACCATTATTGAAGTTATTTCATATTCCAAGATTCTATTGTAATGTACATTATGCTTTCACGGTGTGGACCAAGTGGATTGACCATCGGCACCTCAAGCACATCAAACTCCTGTTTAAAAACCATCATATTCTTTAAAATACTTGGAAGCAGTTATCTATTCATTATCAAGCATAATTTCAATTACTTGAAGCACTTTGCTTTTAAGAGCAAACATAAAGCTTCAAAAAGGTAGCATTTTATTGTATAATTGTTTATTTACAAGTCAAATATATTAGATCAAATTCAAGGGGCTAGGGGAGCATATGGCTACAAGGAACATCTCTTGCACTGGAGTCTAGACCTGTGGATGAGCAGAAGGGGAGGTTTTTCACAAAAAAGAACCCGGTCATATAATGGAGTTTTAAAAACTTCATACAATCAATTTAAGATTCTATGGGGAAATGGTGATTTGTCACGAAAAGGACCATTCTCTCATAATTAAAATTTAAAAGCTTAAACCCAATTAAAAAATTGATAACTGGTGGACAGAGATTTATCACAAAAATAATCTTTTGACACTATAGAATTTTACGAGCTGAATGCAAAAATAACAGGCCAAGTGCAAGTTGGACTTGCACTTGACTTTAGTGTTCTCTACTGTGATTACTTTTAAAATAAAGATTAGCTACCTAATAGCCAATAAATGAATCTAGCTCAATCTAGAATCGAGTAGTAAAAGTTTAAAATAAATATTTACTACCTAAATATTTGTTTAATTATAAGGAAATAAAATAAAATAATTTTGTCTTCGGTACCTATCGATTGGTTATTCAAAAAATTTTTAAACAGTAGTTTTTTTAGATAGGGGGATTAGACAGAAATTTTTGGCCGTTTTTTTGAAATAATACAAAGAATAACCGCATCACATATATTTTTGAACTTGTGTTTTTACAAGCTTTTATTTGACACCCCACTCGATGACCTGGTACTTTTTTTTTAACTTCCGCTTTCACCCCCCCCCCCCCCTCAAGTCAAGTATCATTGCTCCATTTGAGTGGTCTTCTGAACTTTTACCTGTGATAAATAGCAGGCTTGATGAATTCAAGCCCATATCTACAGATCAATTAAAACAAATAGTTTTTTCTCTAAAGTATTATAATGATGCTGATAATGTTTTAAACTCAAAATTTTTAAAGGAGACAATCGGATATACAGTTTTAAATTTTGTGAAATTCTCACTGCAAAGTGGGAATTTTCCAAAGAATCTGAAAAGCAGTTGTGTTAAACCAATTGAAAAAGTTCAAAGTAGTAATAATATCGTTAACTTTAGACCAGTGAACTCGCTACCATGTATAGAAGAAGTTTTAGAGAAAGCTGCCTATGAACAATTAATTGAATATTTTAATTTGAAGAAACCGCTTTTCCTGGGCAATCAGTCCGGATTTCATAAGGGGCATTCATGTGAGACTGCAATTCAACTTACAGTTACTAAATGGAAAGATCTTATTGATAAGAATCAATATGTAATAGCAGTCTTTTTAGATTTAAAGCAAGCATTTGAAACGATTGATAGAGGGATACTACTGAAAAATTGGAATATTATGGTATTAAAAATAAAGCCTTAAACTGGTTCAAAAATGATCTATCAAATAGAATGCAGTATGTTAAAGTTGGTAGAAGCTTTTCTACAAATATTGAGAACGGTATGGTGTTCCACTAGGTAGCATATTGAGGACACTGTTGTTTATAATATATTTATATGATATTAATTATATTGAGTGTTTGGAGTTCATCAATTTGTTTGCTGATGACACCTTAATTTCATGTAGTGGAGACGGGCGCAGGTAATTTCCACACCACTAATCCGTTTATGACCTAGACATATTTAAGGGATTGTAATTGCAGAAGTAAATTCCACGCCGAGTGCTTTCAGGTAGAGGATGAGGGTTGATAAATGGGTGGTGGTACGCACTGGCCTGTTCAATTAAATCATTATTAAACTCTTCTACATATCAGTTTAGTACATATTATTAATTTGTGATTATTACTTGGTTGTGCATATATTTTTTAAAGTGTTGCTAATATAGAAGCAAAGTTAATAAAAAGTAATCTAGCAAGGGTGAGAATTTTCTATATATCAATGAACCTGAACTAACCTGTTTTGTAAATATAGGTTTGTAGCATTATCTAGTATATGTAAGGAAATTTGTCCAATTGTATTTTATGTATTTAGCAAAAACTTCATGTTTTATCAATATTATTCTACTATGAAATAAAAACATATATTTTTGCAAATATCTAAAATTTTCAATAAAAACCGATTTAAAAGAAATCCGTCCGATTTTATTTAGATGAATAAAGCATAATTATATTTGCTTGGTGTGGAAATTACCCGTAAGATTTAAGCACCCTTATAAGGTTAGTGTGGAATTTACCTGTTGTATTAAGGGCGCAGGTAGTCTTGGTGTGAAATTTACTAACGCCGGTGGAGACAACTTGGGGAGATCTGGTTTTGGAAATGAATCGGTTGCTTGGAGGAATTGAGCAGTTTTTTTCCGTTAATAATTTAATTGAGTTTTTAAAATCTTACCTTTATAATCGTGAACATGTGGTAAAGATAAAGGGGTATGAGTCCAAACCTTTTACACCTTCATCCGGGATTCCGCAGGGGTCCAACCTATGACCTCTGCTCTTTTTACTCTATATCAACGGCATCACTGGTGTAGTTAAAAATGCATCCTGCCTGTTATTTGCTGACGACTTAAAACTTTATTATGAAATCAGATCGCCTGCTGACTGCCGGATTTTGCAGAATGATGTAGATAACGTTGCAAAATGGGCAATTAACAATAAGATTTACTTTAGTGTAAGTAAGCGTATTTTTGTTTCTTATACTAGAAAACTGAAGCCGATAAAGTTTACATATAGTATTGAGAATGTCCGACTTTTGTATGAGGAGAAGATAAAGGACTTAGGGGTGATTTTTGATTCCAAATTGACGTTTAACTATCATGTAAGTTATACAGCGAGCAAAGCGAACAAAATCTATGGCTTAATTGTCAGAAGCACAAAAGATTTGAGAAGTACAAGTTGCATAAAACAGCTATACATATCCTATGTTAGAAGTATATTAGAATATGCGAGTATAGTATCGGCACCCTTTTATACTTGTCACAAGCGAACACTTCAATTGATACAGAATAAAATGATGCGTTACATGCATTATAAACAAACCGGTTTATATAACTATGATCTCCGAACGGTTTATATAACTCTATGATACACGAACGCTATGGGATGGTAACCTTAGAGAAATGTAGAAAATAATATTGCGTGCTCTACTTGTACAAAGTATTGAATGGTCTCATTTTCTGTCCAACTTGTATTTCAGTGTTCCTACGTACACCACAAGAACTCATAGCGCTTTCTGTATATCAGATGTAGCTCATAATAACTATCACCTGGGATCTCCATTGTATAATGCTTGCATGCTATACAATGGAATCCAGAATAGTGTAGATATATTTAATGATAAGTGCAGTCTTTTCAAAACTAAATTGCGTGCGTTGTTTTAAGTGTATGTACATTATTATGTAATATTATTTAAATTAAGTTAATTTAAGTTCTAGTACTTTGTAATTGAAAAGATCTCTTTGATCAATCTGTAAAGTGCAGTAAATAAATAAATAAATAAATTAGCTTAAATTAAATCTCCAGCAAAACTAAAGCAATGATAATAGGAACTCATTACAAAGTTAATAATATCGATGGAACATTGTATAAATTGCATATAGATAATGACTATATAGAATGGGGCAATCAAATAAAATATCTTGGTTTTATATTGGCCAATACATTGTCTATGACAAAGCATATATTCACAAAAAAATTAGAAGGAAGCTGGTGTCAAAAAGTTTGTCTTTGTTTTCTAGAATAATTGTGTTTAAGAGTATTATTCAACTACACTTTGATTATTGTGCAACCTTGTTGTTTCTCCTTGATAGTAGATCGATACAATCACTACAAGTTTTATTTAACAGAGGTATGAAAATGATTTTGAGGTGCAGCCGATACACTCCAGTAAACCTAATGCTTAGTACTCTAGGGTGGTTTTCGGTTGAATAAAGATTATACTATCTTGCAATGATATTTATTTTTAAGTTGAGCAGGGGAATGCTTCCAAATTGTTTTAATGAATTTGTTGGATTACGAAGGGAAATGCACTTCTATTTTACAAAAAGCGTTAATGATTTTTGATATTGTAAGAACGAAACATTCATACCCAATCATTTCCCTTTTTTATAAGGGATTTAGCGCCTATAATGCTTTGCCGACAAATATTAGGAGTGTTGCAACGGTAAATGTTTGTAAGGCAAGACAGGGAGTTCATAATCTAGTCAGGATTGTGTTTCTGCCCCAATTTAGGTTAATTTTTGTAAAAAATATATGTTTAGTGTGATAGGCAGTTTTTCATTATTAAGGGTTTTCTATGAGCAATACGCTTTTCATAAGAACTTATCTCCTCTATTCTAATATCTCTATGCTATTTTCGCACAATGAAGTGGGTGTCTCAAATTATCAATATATTTATGTTAAGTTGTTTTCCACAAAATCGTTTGGGGAACATATTCTACACCGAATAAACTATCAAATAAAACAGAAAAGAAAAATCGATTTTTGATCGAGCTTGAGGGGAATTATAATGATTTTGGCGCTTTGCTCAAATAAAATGGTGAATGTGCCACTGCAGTTCTTTTGGGTTTGCAGTAAATAAAATAACAAAAAGTGATTAACAAACTTTTATTTTTATTTATTTAAAGTAGTCTTTTATAACGCACTCTTATGACATATATAATACCTAAAACATGTTATGGAATTATTTACATTAAGAAGTAGGTGCATAACAAAAAAACTACAGTTTGGTCTTCACTATATAAGTTGTACAAATACACATAAAAATTATTTACTTATAAAGATTTTCATTCTTAAAAATAGGTATTAGGTCATTAGGTATGTGTATTTACATGCTTTACTGGGGTATAGGTATTATCGGCGTGGGTACCTAATAGGGTTTTTCCTGCGGTAGCCAGAATTTTCTTATTTATCGCACCTAAAGAAGTCTGGAAATACTTACGGTACTTTTGATTTTCACAATAAATTTACAATGTAATGTAATAAGGATGTTTAGTTATTTTTTCATAACACTTAGGCTGAAAAGCTTGTCGCCTGACACATAGATGTCGGCCTTTTCAAAAAATCCATATGATTTTTAGGAAGTACCAACCTTCAAACGATACGTTTCAAAATTTCATGACATTTCAACAATTCATTTACAAGTTACAGTAATGTTAGTGACGCTGCTTTTAATAGTTTCAAAACAATGGAAAAAATCGAATTCCGTGTGTTGATTAAATACTGTTTTTTGATGAGAAAAATACCTTTCAAGCAAAGCAATGGTTTGATAAGTGTTACGGGGCCTCTGTCCCTGGAAAATCATTCATCATTTACTGATATGCTGAATTTAAATGCTGCCGTACAGATACAAATGATACTGGACCCTCTGGACGCCCAAATGGTGGTTACACCGGAAAATATAAAAAAAATCCACAAAATTGTTTTGGATGACCGTAAAGTGAAATTGCGTGAGATAGCTGACACCCTAAACACTGGTTTTTGATGGGAAAAAATACCGTTCAAGCAAAGCAATGGCTTCATCGCTCCTAATGAGGCTAACATGATTACCAAAACGCGCGTCGAGTGCAAAAATAAAGTGTTTGGTGTAGTGGTGATATATACTGAGTAGTGTCATCGTGCCAAAGATTCCACATTCCCAACATAAAATTGTTTTGGTTGACCCTAAAGGGAAAATGCTTGAGATAGCTGACACTCTAAAGTTATCAAAAGAACGTGCTGGTCATATTTTGCATGAACATTTGGGCATGAGAAGGCTCTGTTCGAATTGGGTACCGTGTTTGCTCACAGTGGACCAAAAGCAACTACGTGTTAATGATTCTGAGCGCTGTTTGGACTTGTTTAAGCGCAATAAAAAGGATGTGAGAATGGATGAAACATGGATCCATCACTACACACCGGAATCAAATCGATAGTCGGTGAAATCCACCCAAACCGATCAAAGACACAACAGTCGGCTAGGAAGGTTTTAGCCTCTGTACTTTGGGATAAGACACAATAGTCGGCTGGGAAGGTTTTGGCCTCTGTATTTTGGGATTCGTATAGAATAATTCTCGTCGACTATGCTGAGAAGGAAAAAAACATCAATAACGAACATTATATTAAGTTATTGGGCGTTTAAAGGCAGAAATCGCAAAAAAGCGGCCCCAAATGAACAAGAAAAACCGGTCAAGTTGAACTTGCGCAATTAGTGTTCCGTACGTTGATTACTTTTAAAATAAAATTTTTTAATACGGAAGTATAAAATGATTAGTAATTTCACAAAAGCATGCCAAATGAGTTTTCAACAAAGTTTTTTTTCCGATCTTTAGTGAAGACTGATGACCTTGAATTTTTTTTATATACCAGATAAATTATTAAAGTTAATACACTCGTAATAATTTTCGTTCAATCTACACCTCGTAGAGAATATTCCACAATTTTTTTAAAATTTTTTGATCACTACTTTTCGAGATAAGGGGGGGACAGCGATTTTTGCACTTTTTTAAAAATAATACAGAGGGAATTGTGTGCAAGTATTTCATTATATATATTTTTGAACTCGTCTTTTTACAAGTTTTCATTTGACACCCCATTCGATGACCTGGTAATTTTTTTTTCACTTCCGATTTCACCACCTCTTGGGTCAAAATTTAACTGTCAAAACTACACGGCTCTGATGAGGCTATCAATTCCTATATTAGTGCCAAATTTCACCTTTCTATGTCAAATAGTTTCGGAGAAAATCGGGTGTGACAGACGGACAGACACTGAAGTGATCTTATAACTGTTCCTTATGGAATACTAACAAGTGCTCTTTCGTCAAGACAATGCACCGTGTCACAAGTTAATGGTTACGATGGTAAAATTGCATGAATTAAAGTTCGAATTGCTTCCTCATCCACCGTATTCCCAAGATTTGGCTCCCAGAGCAAAAATGTGTTTTAAGTAGCTAGGTCAAAAACTTTTCAGCCTACGTGTTATATGTGGGTACAATGCGTTGAACAAAATCGTACGTAGGTGTGTCACGGTCTGGCAACGACCGACCTTAGTACGAACAAATAAAACTTGCTTAGACTGTGAATAAAATCTACGATTAATTTATCTCACACCTGTATATATTTTGACAGTAACGGAAAACATCATTAAATAAAGCGGTACTAAATTATATATCTTTTCATTATGATAATTATTATTCATCATTCAATCAGTTTATTTTTTTTTAAATCCATAAATAGGTGTATTTTTCAAAGTCATGTAAAGTATTTTTTAAAATCTGCCACCACCAGAACTAAATTATCAGTTTTATTTTGTCTCAGTAATTGGTATTAGAGTCGCGACTATAATTCTCTCTTGCAATGGAACCATAACACCCTTCTTAACACCACAAAATAAAAATCGCTAAGCTGAGGAAGGAGTGCCATTCTAACCTTTCGGTAATATTGGAACCTACATGGGATCTGAACCGGATGATTGGCACGTTGTTAAAGTTCCATGATAGGAAACGGTCCTTTTGGTGAAAGTTTTTCCATTCTCCGGTCATCGATTTCGAAATTGGGGGTAAGTTTTGAAAATTCCACTGTATGAAAGGTTTTTTGTGAAAAATCCCCACTCTCCACTTAGTGATTTTTAGTTTATTGTGTTAGGTGGGGCCTGAGCTTTTAGAGTTCTAGTACAAGGTCGTTTTTTTTTCATTAATGTTTGTCGATTGGCTCCCCCGCTCTAGAAGTACCTTTCGTATTCTCTTTTTCTCCTTAAAGAAATGTCTTTTGTATCCATATGCTCCCCACGCCCTGAAACATGGTTACGCCGCGGTTTGCATCGGATCTCATCGATAGTGATTTCATTGATTTAAGATAAAGTCTTAATTACTAAAGTAATAAAAACAAACTTTAAAATAAGCCCCGTCGTTGGTAAAAATTACACTAAAAGGTACTTCTTAAAAGAAGGCAATACCTTTTTCTTTTTAAAGAAAATAAAAACATATTAATTTTTTATTGGGTCAAATAGTGATCATATTTAGAGTTTCTCTATCGAGAGTTTTTTAATGACTAAACAATTTTAAAAAATTAGATTAGTAACTTAGCAAGAGAAAATATATGCTAATATGAATTAACAGATATATTTCGTGGCAATATGGACACCAGATTAATGCTTATTATATTATAGGATTTCAATCTGAATATCAATCTTTCCTGCAGGCCCTCTGTTGCAAATCGCTCAGTCATTAATGGAAATGCACATTTCTGTCATTCCAGTATTAAGTGGGTCGTATTGATTTTACTCCAAAGCCAAAAAGAGTTCATGCAGATAAATTAATTTTCTACTTTGGGTTTATTAATAAATTTCAATTTGTTAGAGAAATCTGGTTCTATAATTCTCTGTTCTGTGACTGATAAAATATATATATATATATATATATATATATATATATATATATATATATATATATATATATATATATATATATATATATATATATATATATATGTATATGTATATGTATATATATATATATATATATATATATATATATATATATATATATATATATATATATATATATATATATATATATATATATATATATATATATATATATATATATATATATATATATATAAATGAACAGAAGATGCAAATGTAAGATCATTTAGGTTTATGCACCGACATCAGACAGCCAGGAAGAAGAAATTGACCAATTCTACGAAGATATAAACAAAGCATTGCTATATCATAAAACAATATATGTCATAATAATCGGCGACTTCAATGCCAAAATAGGGAAACCAGTGAATACAAATGAGAAGAGTGACGGGATATTTGATTTGGGTACGAGGAACAGCAGAGGAGAAGTGGTATATATATATATACGGTTTTAAATTTTCTAGAGAACATTGAAACTCGTCATCACCCTGTCGACTTTTATTAAATTCGGGACTGGATTGTAAAACGTCATCAACAGAGTAAGGTGGCTCAGGGACAGGAAGTCCCGGTCCATGACCCACCGGCCGATTAGCTGAAGTAAAGTTAGAATAGACAATTACTTTCTTATTTTTGGAGTTATATCCAGAAACATCAACGTAGCAAAAATAACAATCATTTGAATGATTTTCTTGTTCTCTCCATATCAAGGGTACTGCAAATCTAAAAGCTTTCTTTTCTTTCTTATACCATTTCCTAAGATCCTGTACACAAACATAACATACTTTGTGAGGAGCCCAACATTTTTCTTGATATAATAATTTGTACGTTATGAACACATTTTTCCAAAAGCCAGAACATAGACGATGGACATGGCAAAGCCCAGATGGTATAGCAAGAAACGAAATTGTTTATGTGTTATCAAATGACAAGAATATTGTGACTGACACGACAGTCTTGAACACGATAAGCATTGGCAGTGACCATCGGATGCTTAGAGCAAAAATAAGAATTAATCTGAAGCAGGAGAGACGTAGATTGATAACGCATACAAAGATAAAGACACCAACAGGAATAATAAAGCAAAACACAGACAAATATCGACAAGCGCTAGAAAATCATATAAAACACATAAACTAACAAACAGAACTTGATGAACTAAATGCACAAATAACTAACAGCCTACTCATGACTACAAAACAAATAGCAACATCGAAAAAGGAAAAAAAAAAAACACAAAAATTAAGCAAAGAGACACAAAATCTCACGAAACAGAGACGACTATTAAGAAATGATCCTACAAATTGCAGATTAGACTTGGCAGAAATAGACAAAGAAAACGATCAGAGAAGACGTCAGACAGTACAAAACTCGGAAATAGAAGAAACTTTGAAAGAGGGGGAAAAGTTTGAAACACCTAAACAAACAAATGAATGAAATATCGCCACCGCCCGGGAAAGAAGAAGGAAATAGAATGATAGTAAGAAATGTGGGATCTGAAGAAATTGCCGATGTAACAACGGATGAAATAATGAACGCCCTACAATATATGCACAACAACAAAGAACCCGGGGACGATGAAATAATTATAGAAATGATAAGGTAAGGAGGGGCATCGATAATACAATCTCTTCAAGCTCTGTTTAGTGCCTCATAGAAAATAAAATACCAACACCTTGGGTAAACGCCTTGATTGTGCTTATATTTAAAAAGGGAAACAAATTTAAACCGGAGAATTACAGATCCATTAGCCTGTTATCGGTACTGTACAAAATCCTCATTAGAATCATAAACTATAGATTAATGAACAAATTAGACAGTTATCAACCACGTCAACAAGTGGGATTTAGACGAGACTACAGCACTTTGGACCATCTTCAAACAGGTAGAGTACTAGTGGAAAAAGCAAATGAATATAAGATCACCTTGTGGATAGCAATGATTGACTACGACAGAGCATTTGATTCGGTAGAGATATGGGTAGTCCTTAACGCCTTAAGCAACAGCAGAGGCGATGAAAAGTACACAACTCTTCTTGAATACATATATAAAAATGCCACATCACAAATAATGCGACTCGATATCCCCAAAGCTGTTCACTTTGACTCTAGAAGACCTGTTCAAATCGCTAAACTGGGAAAATAAAGGAATACTAATAGACGGCGAACGATTAAATCACTTAAGGTTGGCAGATGATATCACTCTGATCGTCAACATAAAAGAAGAATTACAAGAAAGGTTGATGGAATTAAATAATAAGTCTCGAGAAATAGGTCTTAAAATAAACTTCACCAAAACCAAATATTTAAACGACGAAAGTGAAGATAACAGCCAGGAACTATTAATAGAAGGTGAAAGAATAGGAAAGGTATAAACATTGGCTTGGATAGAAGAGTCTCGTTAGCTTGGTCTGCGTTTGGAAGGTTACAATCTACATTTAAATTGGACATCCCAAATACAATAAAAGCCGGAGTATTCGATCAATATGTACTGTTAGTATTAACATATGGCACTGAAACGTGGGCTTTAAAAAAAATTATAATAAATAAACTCCAGGTAACGCAAAGAGCAATGGAGAGGAGAATGCTAAATATTAGACTCCAAGATCGTTTTCCTAACATCGAGATACGAAGAAGATCAAAAGTGACAGATGAATACAACGAATACAACTAATTAAGGTGCAATTGGGCGGGGCATATCGCAAGGTTGAATGATAACAGATGGACCCGCCGTATAGTTGAATGGAGGCCTAGAGAACACAAAAGATGCAGAGGTAGACCACAGACAAGAAATGATTAGCAGGACACGACTGGATACAAAAAGTAAACAACAGAAGTTATAGGAGACAACTTGGGGAGACTTATATCCGACTATGGATGGAATAAGCTAATAATGATGATGATGATGATGTGATTTTTGCCCAGCAAAGGTTTCTTTAAAGTGCTTCGGAATTTGACATCACGAGCACGAAGACGTTGTCGAATGGTCTTCAACTTCTTAATATATTTAGCGGCCGCGAAAAATGTTAGGTGTTTAGGTCTCTTTGGATAGGAACAAAGAAGAGTGCCGATGCTAGAGAAATGAATTCTCCGGACATAATTATGTTGGGTTTCGCAACGTTAACTTTCTTAGAAAAAACTGCTGCCCGGATTTTTGTAACATTAAATTCTACTTGATTGCTCTCACCTCCAGATAGAATTTCTTCCAGGTCTTTGCTAAGTTAAGCTTCCTGTTGCCTGCGGATATTTGCATGAGTAGCCGATGTTTGAATGTTCAAAATAAATGAAGAAATCAGCGTACTATCATCTGCAAAGCTGTAAATTGAATTCCCGGTCCTTTCGAGGAGATCGTTAATATAAGGGAGATAGGGAGTAGGAGATAGTATGGAGCCTTGAGGC
>CM032450.1:58826932-58884432 GCA_019049505.1 Pachyrhynchus sulphureomaculatus
CCCACCTCGTACCGTCCGATTTTTGTCTGTTGAGCCCGCTCAAAGTTTTTTCGTGGCGCCAAGTTCGAAGACAACGACGCGGTCAAGAAAGCTGTACACGACTGACTCAGACAGTAAAGTGAACAATTCTACCCTACAGGAATTCTGAAGCTCACAGAACGGTGGGAAAAGTGCTTAAATGTTGATGTAGACTACGTCTCGTGTAGATTTCATTGTCATTGAATTTGTTCGCAGCCATTTGTCTTGTTAATTATTGAACGTCCTTTGATTATTATTGTGATATTATGTAAAATAGAGGCGAAATTGGCTAAAAATATATAACCATATCTTAACGCAAACAACGTTTAAAAAGAAGAAGAGGCTTGCACTAAGAGGAGAAAATGAACTATTTGAATTCTTGTATATTTTCAAGGTACTTTACTATTATAAAAACTAAACGAAAACCAATATACGAGGGCAACCTTTTAAATTTTTAAAAAAACAATGAAAGAAAAAAAAATTGGTACAAATCATTTTATTATTTTTCAAGATATTCGCCTTTAAGATTTATACACTTTTGCATGCGTTCGAACCAATGCTCGAAACATTTTTTCCACTCTGAGGTGATGAAAATCGCTGTCCATGCATTTTTTGTTAATATTCGGGAACAAAAAGAAATCGTTAGGCGATAAACCAAGTGAATACCGGCAATGAGATATTAATTCTATGTATTTCTTCGTCAAATAATCAATTCTTTGACGTGACGTGTGTGAGAGCTGGCATTGGCATGATGAAGAACGATGCGACGTTTTCGGTTGTTTTTCGTGATTTCGTCGATCACTTCTAGCAAATAATTTGTTGTATACCATTTGGAATTAACTGTTCTTCGATACTCTAAAGCAATGGTTGCAATATATTCAGTATAACTAAAGAAACAAGCGATCATTTTCTTGGAAGTGTTTCGCGAACGAACCACTTTTGTTGGATTCGGTTCATTTTGGAACATCCAAGCAGTTTCTGGCTCATACGATTATATACAGGTTTCGTGTCCTGTTACGATGTTATATACGGATTTTACACGTCCTCGGTCGAATTTTTTGAGCATTTCCTTACACCAATTTACACGAGCCTATTTTTGAGTTTCGGTCAAATTATGCGGAATCCATTGGAAACAGATCTTTTTCACAGCTAAATGTTCATGCAAAATCGAATATACTGCAGCCTTCGATATGCTTAAGGATGCTTTTATCTCACGCTAAGTCACATGCTGATCCTCTTCAATCATGTTGTGCAGTGCCGTAACAAAATTCTGCAAACTAATTGTAAACAGTCTTTTCTGATGGTGGTTCGTTACCAAAAGTTGAACGAAGCGATTCGAGGCATTGTTGTTGAGTTAGGCCTTTACCAAAATCGTAAAAAATCATCCAACGAAAACCTTCACCTTTCCATTATTTCCATTTCCATAGAAGAGCAAATACCGTCAAATACTTCACTGAAAATCTTCACAGACAACATAATTATATATAGTTCCGAAAACGACAACTCTAACATCACAAAAAATCTGCAAACAACATTAAATAAATTAACGGATTGGTCTAGACAAACCGGCTTTCTTTTTTCACCATTGAAATCCTCTGTAACACACTTTTGCAGGAAAAGAGGGTGTTCTAAAACAAACATCCTATCTCTGGTAAACAGAACCATACCCATGAAAGATAGCGTACGTCTTTTGGGATTGGTTTTTGACAACAAATTAAAATGGAAAAACCACATAGAATATTTAAAAGACAAAACTAAAAAAGATCTAAACCTAATGAAACAATTGTCTAATACAACATGGAGTGCTGATTTCCCATCTTTAATAAAAATATATAGGTCAATCATCCTTTCTAAGCTGAACTATAGAGACTTTATTTATGATGCAGCCAGTTTCTCTCTAAAAAGATCACTGGAGGTCATTCAGAACCACGCATTAAGATTATCCACGGGAGTATACAGAAGAACTCCAGTTCCTAGCTTATAAGTAATTGCATCAATATTAGCTCTATCCTTACAAAGACAATTTTCCCTGATGTGTTTCTATTCCACTTCACTTTTCAGAACCCATGCAGCAAGATCACTAGATCTACAAAATATCATACAAAAATCGTACAGTCCTAATACAATACGATCTAGAATTAAAACTTTTCTTTCTACTCAAGACACTAAATTTGACACCCCTGTCACATCTAAATATTTAATATTCCCACCATGGACAAACAGCTCACATAAAAATTGATCTCAGTCTCACTAAATACAAAAATGATTCTACCTCACCAATAATATTAAAATCATTATTCATTTAAACCAGGGGTCGGCAACCTTTTTCGGACGGTGGGCCATTTTCAAAATAAATTTTTTTATGCGGGCCGCACATTCAAATGTAACTTAAATAGTGCTTTTATATCATATACGAGTATAAATATTATTAAAAATAAATATAGAAAAAATTTATTTTTTATTGAAATGCTATAATAACAATAATGTCAGAGAACAAAAATTTTACAATTCTTAGGGAAAAAAAAAAGAAAATAAAATTCCATTTACATATGTATAAATATGTAAATATAAAATATATAAAATATTAAGGAAAATAGTTTATCTTTCATTTTATTCATTCATTAAAATTCAGTGCGTTTTTTGTTCTTGAATATTGTTTGATAATTCATTTAGGTCCGGTTGTGTTTGGGATACTAAGATCCTCAACAAGTTTTGTAAATTTTCATCCGTCAACCTCGTTCTATATTTTGATTTTATGAAATTCATTCTTGAAAATGTTTGTTCGCATAAATAGGTGCTTGAAAAAATACAAATCATTGATTTTGCAAAATTTCTTAAATTGGGAAATTTATTTTCTGGTAGATTTGAATAAAATGCAATTAAATTATTTTCTTCAAAATTATTTTTATATACATTGTTAGATTGCAAATCAATTAACTCTAGTTGTAAATTGTCTGGTGCTTTCACAATATCAAATTTTAAAGGATTTTCAAATATTAATATGTCCATTTCTTTTGCATAAAAATCTTGAAACCGATGACGAAAATTTTCATCCAGTACTTTTAGTGACTCAATAAAAATATTCGAAGGACACTGTTTGTCGTTTTTGGTTAAAAACTATTGCAAAGTAGGAAAATGACAATAATTATTCTTTTCAAGTTGAGAAATAAACAATTTTATTTTAAGCTGGAAACTTTTGATTTCTGTAAATAGCTCGTTTATTAACTTTCCTTTGCCTTGTAGTGTTATATTTAATTTATTGAGGTAATTTGTAATGTCCACAAGAAAAGCTAACTCGCTTATCCATTTAAAATTCTATAATTCTGGTATATTATTTCCTTTTTCTGTCAAAAACATTTCAATCTCGTCTATCAACTCGAAAAATCTTTTTAAAACTTTCCCACGGCTGAGCCATCTTACTTCATAAAAATAAATGCTATCTTCATATTCTGCGTCAATTTCATTTAAGAAATTCCGGAATATTCGATGGTTCATACAGTTTTTGCGAATATAATTGATGGACTTTATTACAATATTCATAACATTTTTCAAATTTACAACTTTTGCGCAAAGTGCATGTTGATGGATAATACAATGAAGTTGTAGAGGAGGCTGTGTAATATTTAATTCTTTCAATTTTTTATTAATCATGCCTACCAAACTAATATTGTGACCCGTCATGTTCTTTGCACCGTCAGTTGTCACATTTTTTAATTTTTCCCACTTGAGATCGTACATATTGAAAACATCTAATAGTTGCAAAAATATATCTTCACCTCTTGTATTCCCATGGAGGCTTTTTTAATGCAGCAAGTTCTTCTGTTACACAAAATTGTTTATCAATTCCACGGATAAAAATCAACAATTGAGCGGTGCTAGTTATATCGTTGCTTTCATCAAGTGCTAGTGAAAAATACTCAAATTGTGAAGATTTTTTTTTAATTTATTAAACATATTAGTCGATATATTTTCAATACGTCGAACTACTGTACGTGCAGACAAACTAATATCTTCAAATTTTTTAATTTTTTCCGGACAAATTTCGTTAACAGCAGCTAAAATACAATTTTTAATGAACTCTCCATCCGTAAATGGTTTGTTATGTTCAGCAATTAATTTCGAAATATGTAAGGACGTTTTGACCAATGCTGAACTTTGTTCTTTAGATTTTTTTTAAAAACGTTTTGTTGTGCTTCTAATGATTTTTGTAAAAAATCAATTTTATTTTGTCTGAATTGAGATTCAAATTTATCATATTCACACTTGTGTTTCGTGTCGTAGTGGCGACGCAAATTAAATTCTTTAAATACGCTTATAGATTCTTTGCAAATTAAGCATAGTGCTTTATTGTAATTATTAATAAAGAAATAATCAAAAGTCCACTTTTCATTAAATTCGCGGTTTTCCTCATTAATTTGTCTTTTCTTTGGTATTTTATTCATTTTTCCTACGATAAAATATGAATTATTTTACCAATAAATTAAAAATAACATGTATTTCTCATTACCTATTGTAGTAAAACGTCATACGGTTGTCAATATGAACGTGTTTATGTGCAATTTGCATATATGAACATACAGTAGCAAACTGGCGAAATGAAAGAAGAAAGAATGCTACACTTGCTAAGCGAGCCGTCGTATTCGCTGGGGAGTGGGGATTAAACTTGCGCAGTAAAATAGGTTTTCCCACTATGCTTCTGTTAGCGCGCATTTTTATCACCGGCCACATTTCGATACGCTCACGCTCTAAGATTGTTGATTTTTCCTAAAATTATATTGGTGCTTTAGCGGGCCGCGAAAAAGTTTCAAAGGGCCGCATGCGGCCCGCGGGCCTCAGGTTGCCGACCCCTGATTTAAACAATACAGGAAAAAAAATATAAAAATTTTACTCAATATTACACCGATGGATCTAAATCTAAATTGGGAACGGGCGCAGCGGTAATTTTCTCCTATATCCAAATCAAGATACAAATTAAACAACATATTATCGATCTTTACAGCTGAACTGTTAGCCATAAGAGAAGCCATCACATCAGCAATATCCAACAAAAATAAAAATATATTTTAATCATCTCAGATTCACTCAGTTCTCTACAATCCATTAATGCATCTAAAACGTCTATACCCTTAATCCTGAACATAATGAGCCTCGTACAAATATGCAATGTCCGCTTAATACAAATTGTGTTTCTTTGGTCTCCCAGCCATGTCAACATAAAAGGGAATGACTTAGCGGATATAAATGCAAAATCAGGAATCATATCAGAGAAAATCGAAAACAAAATTCTATCACCATCAGCCCTAATCTCTCATTTTCATAAATCAATAAAAAATATGTTCCAACTTTCATGGGATCTACAAGATGAGAATAAACTTTGGGAATCGAAATCAAATGTATACCCACCCTTGCATCTTCAGAGCTTGAGCAGAAGAGAAAATGTCATATGGAGCAGAATAGCTACGGGACATACACATGCTTATCTTCTCAAAAATGACCCGATACCCACCTGTCAAATACATCGCACGACACTTACAATAAAGCATATTTTATCTCATGATTATACTCACATTAGGACTAAATACAATCCACGAAGAACACTAAATGAAATTCTGATACTAAATAAAGAAAACGTACAATCTCTAATAAATTTCCTGAAAGAAGCAGGTCTTTATACTAAGATATAATATAATACAGGCGCCAAATGACCTCAATTGTCGACGCGCCTTACATTTAAACATTATCATCATCATTGTTCCTTTTGTTCATAAAACTGTTTTTTTTTTTTTTAAACGCTCACTGTAAACAAACTACTCGGCCAATTTCTGAGCTGCCACTGTTTTAACAATAACAATCGTCAAATTTTACAACAATGGTAATGTCACATCTCAATAGCGCTATCTAATGGCGGTTTTTAAAAACTTAAAAAAAGAGGACTCTCGTGACGTATAGGTATTTTACAGAAACATGGCTCTCACCTACATATATAACGTTTTACCGGTGTAGAATTTACTCACGAAAACAAAGAATTACTTTTAGTCAGTGGATAATGCATCGTAAATAAAATTGTTTGAACGGATGAGTTAGTTTTCTCAACAGTCAAAGTTTTTAATTAAAGACATGTTTACTTGAGTACTATAACGAAAATTTCTCTAGCTGTAGGGGAAATAAAACACTATGGCCGCCGACCTGTTCGCGTATAGTGCAGTATATTGAAAAATAGAAGAAGAAGAATTGAAATAGGACAACACACTTGGAAACAATAACGGAAAATATTGAAAATTTGGTGGCACATAACATTGACCGATTTTTTTACTCCAAAATTTTCTTTATGGATTGGTAGATTTGGAAGTTTAAGATCACGGTTAAATAGCCCAGATTTAATTTTGTTGGGCATTTTTTTATGGGGCTATTTAAAAGTTAAAATAAGAGATTACCATTTTAAATGATCATTCTGTCAGTCCTAGAAAGACAAAAACGATTTTGTTAAACATAATGAGGGGCATGATGTAGAGGGGCAATAATAATACCATATTTAGGATAAAATGAATAATCTTTTTCCTTATATTTTTTAATTCCAATCCCTGGCAGTTTCCGCCTCTTTGTATTATTATTTTCTTTCGTTTAAATGTTGTTTCAGTTAAGATGTGGTTCTATATTCTTAGAAATGTATTTAAGTTAGGGAGTCCTCTTTGCCTTACCCAAAGTATTGTATATTCTCATTGTGTTTACTTTTTGTTCTAAGTATTTTTAGCAAATATTTCCGATAAATCCCGATTTGCACTCCCCAAAAAACCGTTTTTATACCAGCCCTTAGTTTTAGTTTACTATTATCCAACATTCTTAACATAGCTAAATGCCATTGTCAACTTGTGTTATTGTCAACGTACGTACAGTTAGATAAAACTATAGAAATATATATCAGCATTTCTGGAACTAAGAATTCTATAAAAACTGAAAAAATAATATACAGAGTGATCTATTTAAAAAAATATAAAGTTTGTGTTTAACATGGAAAACGCGATGAACTATAACGTCTCCATTTAACATCTTTGCCTAACTTTTAAAATAACCGTGTTGGAGGGGTGTTCTATATACAATCGATGACTCAGCACATGTGATATTTTATTCAGATCAAGACAGGAAATTTATGGCTTGGTATATCGCCAATCGTCGATTTAATGGGGGATACGTCGTTGCGTAGACAATGAAGATTGTAAAAAGACGTATGTAAAAATTCAAGCATTGTAACTGGTGGAATTTGTTACATACACTGCCGATACAATGCTTGATTTTTTATATATTTCCTTGTGATCTCCGCCTCTATTTGCGATGGTGGAATGGTGACTGGAAATTTCTGACCATTTGTTTATGGTTGATTCCTGCTACTCTGCGATTATACGAGAAAAAGGCGCCTAAAAAGGCATATGTAAAAATTCAAGCACTGTAATTTGTTGAATACTGTCGATACTGTCATTACAATGATTGAATTTGGAAATATGAATTTTTGTTCTCGTCCTATGGTGGAACAAAGAGAGAGGAGATTTATGACTTGGTTTATCACACACCATTCGTGGATCCATATGGTTCCGATATCGCCTATGGAAAGAAAAGGGTAAAAAGACATATGTAAAAATTTCAGCTGTGGGATTGGTCGACTTTATAACAGACGCTATCATTATAATGCTTGAATTTTGACGTACTGTTCGCTATTGCGTCGCGGTGGTGGAACCGAGTGCAAAAACCACACCTTATGCTAGGTTATAAATGCCAATTTTTACATATACATTTGTAACAAGTATTGCTAACTACCTAAAAATCAATTTGTACGATTTTTTATATATTAATGCCTGTTGGGTTACAGTTTTCTCTAAATTTTAGTACAAGTTCTGAAGCTGACTAGTAGTTAAAGTTTAATTTATTGGTGAAAATAGTTAAGACGGTAATTTACTGCGTTTTCTTATACAGAACCAAAACAAAAAAATGGCTGCCGTAGTGCATTAGAAGGTCAGGTTAAGTGAATTTTTGCACATCTTGTTGGATGTAAATTCAACCAGATCTAATCATTGTTTCTTTTTTTATTTCTCCACTTCCTATTTCGTATTTTTGTAATAGATCGATAACCAGGGGACGGTCTTAATTTTTGCCTTAACTAACCATAGTGTTGTTTTCGAGCTAGCTGAAATATCTTAAAATCTGTACACTATATTACATTATCGTATCATAGTGTGTATATATATACAGGGTGCGGCGCTTAAATCCGGACAAATTTAAATTTGAATTTTCCACCATATAGTAGTTCCACTATAGGTTGTTGTTGACGTTCGTCAAAGCCACATACTTCTAGTAAACAGTCATAACCTGGAAATGGCCGAGCCGTTACGAACAAGTGCGGAGTACAATCGAAGAGCCACGATTATCGAAATTCCCTCGCGCTGGACGTCTGCGACTGAAATAATTTGCTTCTTCGGGTACTCGAGATCAACTGTGTATGACATTGTTTCTAAATGTAATGCTTCTGAAAAGGCACACACGAGTCATTTAGTCCAAAACTGGTTATCGGATAACGTGGACTTGTTCTGGTATAAAGAGTTCTGGGTTCCCAATAGCCGGGATTTGAACCCCCTCGACTAGTAATTTTTTTGTTTAATTTTTTGACGAATAAAATTTTCATTTAAACATTGTTAATTTTGTCCGGATTTTAAGTGCCGCACCCTGTATATTATATATATATATATATATATATATATATATATATATATATATATATATATATATATATATATAAAATACAAAATACATTAATATTCCGAGTTTCAATCCGTTCGTCTAACAATGAATTTGCACGACGTTTCGCCAAAACGGTGCTGCCACTCGATACTGTGATCTTGCTGCTGCTGCCGCTCGAAGCTAAGTTAGAAGAGTTAGCTTCGAGCGGCAGCAACAGCAAGATAACAGTATCGAGTGGCAGCAGCAGGGGGAACACTTGAAAATGCCAAATGAGATTTTGGCGGAACGTCGTGTAAATTCATTGTAAGATGAACGGATTGAAACCAGGAATTTTAATGCATTACATTCCACCATCCGTAAAAACTTCTATAGTAACATATATATATATATATATATATATATATATATATATATATATATATAATATGTACATATATATACATAGTAACATATATATATATATATATATATATATATATATATATATATATATATTTATATATAAATATATATATATATATATATATATAGTACAGTTAGTACACATCGCAAACGTAGAGAAGGATAAGTATATTCGGAAAGCATAGGAATGCCTTTAACGGCATCGCAGCAGTGACGTCTGTCCGGCTTTTCGTCGATAATGGCATGAATTGTCACCAAAGGCAACGTTTTTGCAACATTATGAAAGAATATCTTTAGACCGTTAAATGTTGTTTTTTCTGCGCAATTTCTTCTAGCTTGAGACAAAGGCAATTATCGAACGGATTTAAGTCTAGACTATTTCGGTCTTCTTCTTTTGGCAACTATACTTTTTCAGTAACGCAGCCACTCATACACGCGTTATTTCTTTCAATTTTGCAGATTAAAAAAATATTGTGCGTATCGCTTGTACACACGAGCCTTGAAATCATTTTTCAAAATACGAGACAGCGTTCATGGGACGACTTGCATTTAAAGAGATAAGTTTTTTTTTGCTTTCGTAAGGGTTTACGTTCAATGCGTGCACGAATGGTTCGACACTCATTAGTGGCTAGACCTGTGTCTTTAAAGCGTTTAATAGTACCAAACGCAAACCCCGCAAAAGTGAATAAAATTCTCTTCCATTCTTTCCGGGCCGACACAATGCTAGGAGAGCGCCACGATCTTCATGGGTACCAATCGTGTCTAACTCACCACTGTCTCGGCTCTTTGTACCTCTTAGAGTACGTACGTTTATCAGTGTTCTTTTGAACTGGTAGTCGCACGTTTTGCCAAAGTCTCTCTTAGCATTATCGTTGTTTACTGGTTGATATTTACAGAAACCACCGACCACTAAGCATCGATAACATCAAATGAGACTTCGGTCACACATCTGCGTCTGCTAAGTTAAAAAACACTGATTAACGGATGTACTCCCGGACCTATAAGGAAACACTATTATTATCTCTTGATTTTCTAAATAAAAAAATTTGGTAACTTATCTTACACATTTTTCTAACCTAAATAGCCGTTAAAAGTTACGCGTTTTCGATTATTCTTGTTAACTTTTAAGAGTCAATCGCCCATATGCTAATTTTAGAAATTATGAACCTACATTGTTTGAAATTGAGAAAGGCCTGGCTGCCGAATATACATGAGAAAGGCCTGGCTGCCGAATATACATGAGAAAAGTGTCTGCACTGATTGCGTCGGTTTTATTTCTACCAGTAAAATTTTATAAAACAACTTGGTTAACTATTGGGATTATTTTATAATGGATATTATTATAAATGGTTTTTTGAAATATTTCTTTCATAGTAGTCGCAGTTTTTCCTTTGGTATTAATTCACGAAATATTACTACTTATGCCACTTTAGTAGAAGTAATTGTATATAAAGTTGTTTTACTAAAAAACTAGAAATACTTTAAATTGCTAATATGTGACGCACGTTTAATAATTAATGTCATAAAAACGTAATTTGTTAAATCAGGGATCAAGTCTTGCTAACTTAAGATTTGAACTGGACACTAACAATATAATAGTAAATTAATAATTTCATATTGCAGATGTAAAATTTTTTGCTAATTGTATGAACAGTTGTAATTTACGTGTGTTATAAACGCCACTGGCAGGAGAAATGTGCAGCGGTCAGTTGCTACAACAGCCGTGGTTTTTGTTTGACCGCACGACTGCTTTGACCTGGCCGTCTAATGCACTTTTGGCCCTAAGTAGAAAGATTTTTCTTCAATTTTATATTTTATTTACACAAGCGTTATATTTGCATATATTTTAAATTGCTGTTATATACAAGAGGATAATTATTTATTATAAATTCATATACATATCGGTTGATATATAGCGGCTTGACCGTTTACTCTCTGTTAAAAAAATTAAACGACCCTACCTTGTTAAGCACTGAAGACTTCCTATCGACTCTCTTGTGGAGATCCAGTATTGTAAGAAAACAAAATAGTACTGACTTGTATTCCTTTGAAGTTTTTACACATGTACATACGTATACGTGCTTCATATTCGTACTTATCCACATATGTCGTAAACACACCTTTATTAGCAAATGCGTCCTGAAGAAAACTCGGACTGTATTAATCGTTTATTATTCCTTCGGAAAACAGATGTTGGAAATTTTACAGGTAAAGGTATTTAATGTTATGAAAGACTGATTTTTGTCAATTTCCACTTTATTTTGTTTCACAGAAACTGTATGAGGGGTTTTGCTATCATTGCAGTTTCGTCTGATACAAAATAATATCTAAATAGAATGTTACATTTTAATAAGTAGGAAATAAAAATTATTTCTGCGTACTAATGAATATTGATGGGAAAAAATGCATTCTGAACTTTAAACGTTATATAAATTAAGCAAAGGTGAGTTACGATGGGCTAGGTAGGTATATTTTTGTTCATTTAAGATGATATCTGAATTTTTAATTCTATTTATTTCTAAATTTTCCAATAGGTTTAATTTGACTCCTTTGTTAACCTTTGTTAAATTTGTTGGAAAATTTAGAAATAAATAGAATCAAAAAATCAGATATCATCTTAAAGAATAGAAAGATACCTACCTAACCCACGGTAACTCACCTTTGTTTAATTTATACAACTATTAAAGTTCAGAATGGATTCCCGTCAATATTCATTAGCACGTAGTAATAATTTTTATTATCTACTTACCTTAGAGCATTTATTGAAATGTAACAACATTCAATTTAGATATCATTTTGTATCAGACGAAGCTACAGCTAACATTCGTTTTGAATTTCCATCAAGCAACAGCCACAATAATTCAAAGTTTCTAAGGGTATTTATCTTCAGTGTGGGAAGTTCTTGGTACTCGAGTCATTTCAAAGCCGTTGTTATCATAGAGTTACCAGCATATTAACTGATATGTGTACGAGTAAAATCTGCCCCTATTCTTTAGATGATTTTGACATCATTGTTTACAGTTAATATTTTAAAAATAAAACTACATTTACAAAACAATTAACTCTATAAAATGCCAAATAAATGTGTGAATATACTTATGCACACAATATTTACACCCACGAAAAAAATAAATAAATAAATAGGAAAATAATTAATAGAAGTATTTTTAACTATATAAAAATATAAATTACCTACTTCAGTAAAAAATGAGCAAATAATTTAAAACTTTAGTTATAATTAAACCTTTTTTTGAAACTCCCTGTACAATATTAATACTCGTATGCTTGGCACTAAAGTAATAACTTTATTACATATATATTTTATCACAATTATTAATATAGATCTAAAAATCATATATTATATAAATATTTTAAAGTAACTTGTAACTAAAATAGGGGAGAGACGATTATTTAAACTAATTAAAGGATCATTTTATTAAATTTATTCCTGGCGTAGGCCCCAAATTTTAATGTCTTTTATTTGCGTCGTTAATGTTGCCAAATGACGTTAAAATTCGAAAAAGGAGACCAGATATATCCGATGAACAAAAATTATTACAAGTTTGAATCCCCTAATAATTAGAATACTTTCATAACAATTTTTTGCGTCAGCCCCTAATTTAGTTGCACAATCTTTAAATTTTATATACATTTATATTGTTAGAATAGTAACTTCTTGATACACTTTCTTTAAAATCTCTCCTTTAAAGATATTACTCAGCTAACAATATTGTCTTAAAGACGCCAGTTTTAAATGGGTGCAACAAACTCGTGTTAATACGAGTGGTGAATCAAGAAAATACTCCGAAACTTTGGCTTACTTTTTAACTGAAACTGTTTCCACTTTGGTTAAACTAGAACACTTCTTTTTTATGGGTATGGGACACGTATAACAGAAGAATCCCTAACCGCTACGAGAATGGCGCGTGTGCAGAAAAAGCGATTTACGTTGGTCTTGAATCATTGCAAATTGTATTCGGTGGGAAACACTCCCCTGGGAAAATCATTTCAAAGGGATGCCTCTTGCACATTGAGATAAACTGTAGAGAGTAAAAATGTAATTATTTTTACGAGTTCAAATCTCGGAAATACTCTGATATGGAACATCTAATATAAAGATTTTTTTTCTTTTAAAACTGACTTATTTACAAGAGCATTCAATTATTTATGTGTCATTTGACGATAGTAATTTCAAATATGACTTTCAAACGACAAAATAATGATGGTTATTTGTTAGTTGGGCATATCTTATATATTTACTATAGAACAATTATTAATAATTATACGAGAGGTATACTAAAGCAAAGTAGAATTTGCCAAGCTCTCGTATGTGAAGGTTAATTTTAAAACAAATAAGCTTGTCCCATTTTATGAGTAAATTTTACATTAAACTATGAAAGGGAAAATAACAAATTCGTGTATCCTAGATATTCTTAACAAAAACAATAAATTGGGTAATATATTTCATTTATAAACCATTTTCTTTTAAATAGAATATTAATCGAATTATAGGTATTGGAGATAAATAGGTGTGATACTATTATAAATTGTCTATATTTGGGAGAACACTTGGATAACTGCATATTATTTCTCCACGTCTATATTTCTTTTATACTATACAGTCTTGATTTTATTGGTCCATGCACATCATCTTTTGATATGGTATCACTTTAATGGCGCTGTTAATTTAGCAGCACCTCTTAAACTCGTTATCGAAATTAAAGCACCCCGTTTTGCCACGCTAAAACTAACCTAAATCTCACTTGTTAAAATTTTAATCATCTTAATAACGAAAACAGAGTCAATATTGCTACTAGGAGAGGTGAATTTGATGATTTAAAATGAACTCCGGCTGTTTGGACAGCTGCTGGAAGCTCACCTAAAATATAAAAAAAGAACTGTTAACTTAAATTACACTCGAATTTTTGTGCGTTATATTACAGCAAAAATTTGGTTGAATTTCCAAACTTTCTCATTTTGTGAGTGTAATCAGCGTTTTGAATTTTTGTTGTATTTTTTGTGTACATCGTATGATCTTAAAACTTTTTCATGTTTTAGTTAATACTCACGAAAAAATTTTGCAAAAAATACGAAGGCATTTTTTTACGGTAGGAGAATATTGCGATCGCTACGCCTCTGATTTTAAGATAATGTTTCATTTGGTCCTAAGTTCACATCAATCTGTTTCGCTAGGACAATTTGACAATCCGATAAATTATTTCCGCAACTGTCTGACATGTGACAAATTGCTGCTTACCAGCTCTAGAAAAAAGTATACAGCAGGCAATAGATAACACGAAAATAAGGGAACACGAAATTCAAGTTATTACAAATCCGATGATCAAAGATTTAAAACAGGTTTTGGGGAGAAAATTCTTGTGCCAATAGTTTGCTTTCTTAAGTTGTAATCGTGCTAACAATTCGAGGTTTTTGGAATCATTAATTAGTTTTGTCTTACTGTTGTACTAAAGGAATATCAGAAGTGTAGCTACTTATCGTTGAAAAAAAAGTTCCTATGAGAAACTGCGAATAATTAAATACTTACTTTTGAAATGTTTTGGCCTGCAGCTTCTCGAGAACAAGTTATAAACAAAGCCATTTCATTTCATGGTATACCAGAAACTGTAAGATTGTAAAATCAAAACGATAGTCTGGAGTGGAACATGTCATTTTGAATAAACATAGACTAGTGAACATAATCCTCAAAATTGTGAAAAGGGACGGGGTGTACCCAGTATCCTTTCCACAATTTTGAGGATTATGGTCACTAGTTTTTTATTCATTCACAATGACATGTTGTATGCTAGACCATCTTTTTCATTTCACAATCTTACATTTTCTGGATACTATGAAATTAAGTCTTTTTCTTGAGAAGCTGAGGACCAAAATGATTCGAAAATTAATATGTATTTACTATCAGCTTCTATTGAGATTATTTCTTCAACCTAAAGTAGTTTACATTTTTAACATTTCTTTACTAGAATTACAGTAACAAAAAACTAATTCATGATTCCAAAAATCTCAAAAACGAATTTTCAGCACGATTATAACTTTCTCTCAAAACCTGTTTTAAACCTTTGAGCCAAGTATAAACTTTATTAAATTTCCTTACAAAATCGTTAATTTCAATCGTCTTTCACATACACTTTGAATCATTAAATACTCAGCCCTCGAATATATGTAACTAAGGTTATATTTCACCAACGTGTAGAATAATTATATGATATTTAGATTCCCGTTATGATTCCAAATTTGTGGCACTTTATATTCAAAATGCAGTTGATTTAATTGACAATTACTGGCAAATTGGTTAACCTTTACACCGTTAGTGTCAACTGGCATACATAGCTTTCAATGTTAAATATGTTTATGTTTTCTAACGGTTTTAAAATTGATTAGTTACCCAAAAATGCATATTTGTTATTAAAAGATTTTTGTAAGTAAAAAGAAAAATATAATTTTCATATTGTCGTGTCTTGAGGATTCAAGGATTCTAAGTATTCTTTTGAGTAAAAATGTGTTTCTGCATAATAAATTATGTATTGGTAAATTTAAAAGAAAATTAAATTTGCCTAAAAACGATTGTGTAAGTGTCAATTGGAATTATAATAATAAGTTGGTATTGGATGCTGTTTTGCAGAATTGGTGCTTTAAGAAAGCAAAAAATATTTTGTGTTCTATAAGTGAAAATGCACACGTTCGATTATGAGAACTACATACATTTTTAAAGAATAATACATTCTTGAAATTAATAAGATACCTGAAATTTTAGAAGGTTCTATGTCTGGTTAAAATTGATATGTTTTCATTATGGTAGTAATTGTAATCAATGGCGATAGCAAATACTATCGTATTGCCAGATTAAAACTAAGATTTTACATAATGTAAAAAATTTAAACGGTGTGTTCTACTTAAACACTACCAAATTTCTATATTTAATTTAATATAGAGTTCCCCTTATTTAAAATTTACCTGGTAGATTTGAAATTCTGTGAAGCTCACGCGACTAATTTGATGAAGCTTTCTAATCGTCTAGACTTAATTCAAATAGTTTTTCCACTACTTACAAGTTAATTGAATTTTTACAATAAGTAAATGACGAAAATCTTGGAAATAATATATATATATATATATATATATATATATATATATATATATATATATATATATATATATATATATATATATATAATATGTAGGCTGAAAAGTTTTTGTCTAGCTATTTAAAACACTTTTTTTTTGCAAAATTCATCTTTATTCATCAATATAGTCTCCTTCAAGAGCGATACAATCAGTCCAATGCTTTTCTAACATTTCTATACCTTTCTTATTTAAGGATTTGTCTTTGCCTTCAAAATAGGCCTCAGTTTCGGCGATAATTTTTTCATTGGAGCCAAATCTCTTTCCCGCGAGCATTTTTTTGAGGACCGCGAATAGATAATAGTCGCTGGGGACCAAATCTGGAGAATACGATGGAGAAGGGAGCAATTCGAACTTCAATTCATGCGATTTTTGCCATCGTAACCATTGACTTGTGACACGGTGCAGTGTCTTGATGAAAGAGCATTTTTTTTTTTCTTGTTCTTTGTTTATAGAATATTCGCTATTGGTAGTTTTTTCCCTTCTCAGCGTAGTCGACGAAAACTGTTCCATCCACATCCCAAAATACAGTGGCCAAAACCTTCCCAGTCGACTGACGCTTTCACTGGTTGCTGTCCACTAAGCTAACTGCCGATTTGATTCCGGTGTGTAGTAGTGGATTCATGTTTCATCCATTGTCACATATCGCATGAAAAAATCCTTTTTATTGCGCTTAAACAGGTCTAAACAGCGCTCAGAATCATCAACCCGTTGTTTTTCTTGGTCCATTTTGAGCAAACGAGAAATCTTACCTATTTCGAACAGAGCTTGCTCATATCCAAATGTTCTTGCAAAATATGACCAACACGTTCTTTTGATATCTTTAGGGTATCAGCTATCTCACGCAATTTCACTTTACGGTCCTCCAAAACAATTTTGTGAATTTTTTTATCTTTTCCGGTGGAACCAGCTCATTTGGTCGTCTAGAGCGTTCAGCATCATTTGTGTCTGTACGACCGCATTTAAATTCAGCATACCAGTAAATGATGAGTGATTTTCCAGGCGCAGAGTTCCCGTAACACTTATCAAGCCATTGCTTTGCTTGAACGGTATTTTTTCCCATCAAAAAATAGTGCTTAATCAAAACACGAAAATCGATTTTTTTCCGTTCACTAAAACCATTATAACTTTTAAACTAATCATCGAAATGTCATGAAATTTTGACACGTGTTGTTTGAAGGTTTAGTACTACCTAAAAATCGTAAGGATTTTTTGAAAAGGGCGACATCTAGGTGTCAGACCAAAAACTTTTTAGCCTACGTGTTTTATATATATATATATATATATATATATATATATATATATATATGTATATATATATATATATATATATATATATATATATATATATATATATATATATATATATACATACATACATATTGTGTGTATGCATGTGTATAGATTTATTATTACGTCTTACTCTCTTAATTAAAGTCAGGACCATTAATTAGTGTTTAAAACAATTCTAGCTTGGCTACACTTGTCTATTTTATGTGGTCCCGGCATATACCGATACGTACAGGCGTATACTAGTATTTGACGAAATATCGATATTGGTATTTCTGCCTGTGTATTTTTCTTTCATTTATCATAGGCCGACCTCTGTGCTTTAATGAACAAGGAGCCGGCCTAGCGATCAAAAGGTCGTGAGCCGATTTCCACACTTAGTTGAGTTTTGTGAGCTGAAAATATTCTAAGATACCAATACGTGTTTATCTAAAAATAGATTTATTCTTGTTTAATATTTTATACTAGAAAATTCTTGTAAATATTTTTAAAAAGCAAACACTTAATTTGTTTTTATCATAATACCTTATTAAAGGTGTTTACAGGCAACTACAATATAATACCTTTTAAACGAGTCATTAAATCGAATACGACGTCCTAGAAATTAGTATAATATTGTTATATTGTTCGAACACCAACAGATAGCTCAAAATGTACATTTCGATAAAAAGTGGATCACGTACGACAATAATGTGCAAACAAGGTCGTGGTTGAAAAAGGATAAAGTCCACAAACGATGACAAAGTCCGAATTGACTCCATAAAAGGTGATGCTGTATCTTTGATGGAATTGGAATGTTTAGGAGATCGGAAGGGAATCGTACATCACAAGCTGCTGCAGTCTGGTCATATGATTGAGTCTGTTATTCTACTGTCAGCAATGGACAAGATTAAAGAAACCGATTAAAAAAATCGTCAGCCAACCATACCAGTCAACAGAAAAGGTGTCATCTTTCACCAACACCAGACCGCGCCCACCTTTGGTGACTCGGCAGAAATTGAGAGAGCTTGGTTGGAATGTTTTAATGCATCCACCGAATAGCCCGGACCATGCACCTTCAGACTGCCATTTGTTTTGGTGTTTGCAGAACTCCCTGAATGGTGTTGAGTGTCAAGAAAGACTTGAGAAAATTATTTGTCACAATTTTTTGCCCAGAAACCATAGCAGTTCCACAGTGATGGAACTATGGTACTGCTAGAAAGATGGCAGAAAGTTGTCGCACAAAATGGCACATATTTGATTTAATAAAGTTTTTTTCAAAATATAAAAAGAATTGTGTCAATTTTGGCTTCAAAAGGCCGAATATTTTTTCGACACCCCTTTATTTTAGCTTACCTTGATTTGTTTTAATTTGTAACATAATTCGATCTTGAGACATTTGTCCTTAGAAGCCTCGAAATAACAACTACATCTATATCTACATCTGATTTATGAAATATGTTGTAAAAATCAAAATTCTGTGCTAATACATTCTTTGATAATAAAAATGATCCTACATTTATATATTTTCAGTAATTTTGTGTTGAATTCTTATCTATTTCACGACTAGACAAATAATATATATAAAAAAAGAAAAATGAATTTTCTTCATCAGTAAATAACACTTTTGCACAATTTACTTGAAATGAATTGACATAAGATTCCTTGAAAGAAGCACGAATAATAAACAAGCTATATTTAGGTACATCAAAGGGCTATCCTTCATCCCTACGACTAGTTTCTAGATCTCTACCCTTTATCAGCTAGACTGGACTTAAGGAGTCCGCTAAAGTAAATTTGAGATATTTGGTTTTCCCTATATTAGAGATTTACTCCTTGACCCAATCTCCTTTATAAAGGAAAAACTGACAAGGGGTTAAAATAAATCTTATTCAACTTGTGTATTAAGTTAATCTTTGATTCATAATTATTGATAATTTGAAAATCAAAATTAAGCTTGTATTAAGAGACCAAAAAGTTAGACAATAAATTACGGAAACTGCTCGTTTAGAAAAAAATAGCCAATTGCGAAAGTTTGGACCTATAAAGGAACATGATCACGAAAATAAAGTTACTCATACGTTGTTTCTCATTGCAAAAAACGTATTAACAAGGTACTCCATAAAAGCATTGCGTAGATCGATATTGAATCGTTTTTTTTGTTTCACCGGCTAGAAGTTTTCAATAAAAATAGAATTTTATTATAAGTCCTTTATATTCATTTCATATAACCAGTTAAAAACGCTATGATTAGTGCAACCTTCTTAACAGGAACTAATTGATCGATTCTCTAAAAGTTAAGTTAAGTTGAACTTATTTGCCGAGCATTGGAAAGCTTTATTAAGTTAGAAAAGTAGACAGAGTCTTTTATTTAAAAAGGAGGATGAATTAAATATTGTTGTAATCTTATACTATGAAGAAACAAAAAAAAACAGGTGGATGTCTGAATTTTTAATTATAATCACAAACGAAAAAAGTTTAAAATGTGAAAAAAAATCATCTAATTTTGTATGTGCTACTTTAGCGTGAATTCATAAAATTTTGCTTGAAAGATGATTTCTTGCAAATGTCCAGTTACTCCTGTGATATGATGCTACGCAGGATATAAACTGTAGCCTGCATATTTTTTAGATTACCCAAATCGCATGATTTGGGTAATCTTGAGGAGCTCACTGCTCAACTGATGATCTCTCTCTGATGTAGTGCATGTAAGATTAGGATTTTGTAGGCATTTATATTTAATTTCTTTTTAAAAATGAGCCTTTTAGAGTCAAAATTGAGACAATTACTTTTTATATTTTGAAAGAACTTTATTAAACCAAATGTGTACCTTCTTGTTGGATGACTTTCTGCCACCAAAATATATGATAGTTTGACGGTGCAGGTCAGGGCTGTATGGTGAATAAAATACTTGTGGTCTTGCGTTACCGTGGTGGAGATTACCACCCTGTTGACTAGTTCCGGCCAATTTTTTTGGATCGCTTGCTTCAGTCTTGTCAGTTGCTGACAGTGGAGTTCACAATCAATCGATTGGCCAGGATGCAGCAGCTCATGATGCATGATTTCCTTCCGATCCCCTAAACACACAGCATCGCCTTTTTTGACGTCAATCTGGGCTTTGGAATCGTTTTGTGGAGCTTTATCCTTTTTGGGCGACGATCTTATTCGCACATTATTATCATATGTGATCCACCGTTTCAAAAATGGCTCCATTTTGTTACATTTCTCTCAAGATTCACAGATAAATTGTATAGCTTCAAATAATGTTTCACCCAAGCATCGAGTTTTTTTTTTGTAGCCATGGCGATAGTTTAAAACTGTTTGGTGATGAATGCTTGGTTTCTTGGCGATGTCGTGGCTACTCACATCCCGCCTTGCTCAGTTTTTGCCAAAATTCTATCAACTTTTCTGTCATTGGTCGGCCAGTGCGAGGAGCATCTTTTAAATCGAAATTTTCAGAACAAAACCCACTGCACTTGGATCTTTGGCCACATTTTTACAAATCATGGTAATATTAGCGTTCAAGCGACCATAACGAACACGCCGAGTTATTCCATTGTTTGATACCCACCTATCTTGCTGAAATTTTCATGTTTAATAGAGAAATGTGCAATCTAGTTAAGAAATATCGCTTTGACAAGGGCACATATAGTGGTGTTCTAAAAATAAGAATGAATTCGAATGCCATATTTATGAGATATTAAATCAACTTCCTCTCTGTGTATCTTACAGTGTGGTACTAATATGTTCAAGAACTAGAAGAAACAGTGTAAGTAACACAAACTTTGTTCTATAAACGACGGCCGGAAAATTTGATGCCCTTTAGTAAAATTTATTAATAATTCCAAAAATGTAGGTAATCCAGTCCTAGGAGTATTTTTTTGTTTAGTTCAACTAACTCTAGAGAGTTGATTGATTGGTCTGTTACTTTGTGAAGTACATTTTAACAATAAAATTACTTAATTACTTTGTTAACTGACACTAAATATATTTTGGTAAAGACGCTTAACGCTTAGTTAAGCGTTTGAAAATGTAATTGTACTACGAAATCGCGATAACGCAGTTGTAAATCTTTACAAAAATATATTTAGTGTCATTTAACAAAGTAATTTTATTGTCAACTAACTCTGCCAAATAAAAAAATAAAAATCTAAAGGACGTTGTAACAATATTATTAGTAAAACTAATGACAGTAACACTGAATTACATATAATATTTTATATAAAATATAAAATACTGCAATATAGTTAACATTAGATAATTTATGCTCAGTATTACACACATTGAAGAGTCTTTGAAATGTAGATCGCGCCTTTAATTTGTGAGAATCAGACGTTGTAAAGTGTTACCCAAATCTTTTCCATTTATCAGTAAAATCTAACATTTAATGAACTAAGGATGGCCAAACAAATGTAATCATCCTTTATCTCCCTGTTTCAAAAGCGTACGAAACATCAAATCAATGATGTGAGACCTATTCAACTTTATTCGCAAACAGGAAAAGTAACATCGTGATAAAATCAATGTCTAGCTTTTTGATGCTATTTTGTGGCTACAAACTAACTTTATCACAAAAGATTCAGGGTTTAAAACAGTCAGAATAGAAAATTCGGACTTACCATTAAGGACATGGACAGCAACCGTCGATTCAGCCAAATTTCCCACTGAACATGTATAATTTCCTGAATGACTCTTTTCTAATGGTGTTATCGTCAAAATGGACACTGCTGAATCCGTCTCCTTTGTTACGTTTAAGCTGGAAATAAGGATATTTGATTACTTGTTTGATATCACGTATATGCATACATTTTATTAAGGTTAGAGATCGTTTATGAGCATTGTATATATATATATATATATATATATATATATATATATATATATATATATATATATATATATAGTTTGTCAAGTAAGAACGTGTCCGCGATAATTCATTTTTGGTAGATGCGATTCTGGCGATTCAACAAAAACTCGGTAGAGGGAACGTTTGTCTACGACGCATTTCATCGAAATGACGTAAAATCCAAAATGAATTACTTGTTTGCGCGTCGGTTTGAGGCAGTCCTTCTTTGTTTCTATCCAAAGGAGCCTAAAATTATACATTCTCGCTGCCGCTAAGTATATTAAAAAATTGGTATCGTTTGTGAAGAAGTGGGTAATGAGACGAAAAATGTCGACGACTTCCAAAACGTAGCTCGGTAGGCAAGGTGACTCCGAAAGTCGAAAAACGAATCGTGTCCTTGTTTACACGAGACCGGAAATTGATGCTGCGTTAAGGAGCGGCAAAATTAAGAAAATTGGATTGAATGAGACCATTCGACAACATCTTCGTGTCGATGTCAAATTTCGAAGCACGTTGGAAAAACTTTTGCTGGGCGAAAATCACGTCGCTCGCTTGAGCCCACGATAAGATAGTAGAGTGGTCCTCACAATCGCCGGACGCCAACCCTACTGAAAATGTTTGGTCCCTTGTAAAGATAAAGATCAGAGGAAAGACCCTGAGGACTTTGACTCAGTTGTCTCGTGAAATTCGAAAATTTTGGAGATCATTGCCGTACGCAGAAAATCTCGTCGAAAGCATGTCTCGAAGATGCCAGGAGATTATTGAGGCAGGAAGCAATTGGACAACTTACTAAGGTAATTACGTCGTTAGCACGCCACAGAATATATTAATAGCAAAAAGTGTTCTCGAATACGAGCGGTCACGTTCTTACTTGACAGACTGTATATACATATATATATATATATATATATATATATATATATATATATATGTTTTTATGTTTATATCTCCCTGGTTTCATACAAACCTTGGGAATCACAAATGTTTTTAATTAAAATTTGATATATATTTTTTGAAGCAAACGAGAAAGATTTTTTTGATATTCTGTAAGCCGTATGTGCTCTCTCTGTGTAAAGAAACAAAATTAACTTATACGAAAATATGTTTACTGATTCATTTTGGGGAAAAGGCAAGAAAAATATTTTTTTCGAAAAAAAAATTCCTCTCAGCGTAATAACATAAATTTAAAGTATCCTATGTTAACGTGATTTCTGTTCGTTTAATTACTTATATATTTCTAAAAAAATAATTGTGTAGTTTTAGTAAAATATCTGAAAAACTAGTCATTGCTGGTAAGTAGTAATGAATAAACGGTTGACGATATTTTTGTAGGGTATTAGAAGTATTAAACTTTCTTTGTTTTTGTCTTATTTGACATTTGTATCAAATACATACATGTCTGCACTCAAAATAAGAAGTGAATACCAAATTTTAATGATAATTTTGTGTTCTAGATATTGCGGCAGTAGAAAAGTAGTACGTCAAATAGGTCAGAAAATTCTTTTCTATCTGTTGTATATATCTTTGGAATAATTATGTTTTAATAAATTTAAAAATTGAAGTAGATAAATATATATTTTAACGGATTTATAGCCAAAATTAACAGCGCTTCACCTGTCTCTCTTTATGTGTTTAAACTGAAAGTAAAGATATTTGTTTATCTATTTAGTATCTACGTAATATAAAGTACGCTTTTATGCACGTGCTTTGTAATTTCACCGCTTTTAATATACAATAACTAAAATGCGTGACAAACCATACAATACCAGTACTTTGTTTATTTACAAATCAGTGGTAACTGAATCATTTTACTCTTTGTTGTATGCTAATATTTGCAGAAACAGCAATTAAAAATCGCACAAATCAAATACATGAATAAATAAATATAAATACATGTAAAACGGTTGACTAATAACAATTTAACTTTAAGCAGTGGTACGTGTTTGGCTAAAAATTGGCCATCCTTCAAGCAATATAAAGAGTGTACACAGAAGTTGTAGCTAATAATCATATTTTTTAACTGGTTTTTATGCCCCAATTTGGAAAACGAATTACCTTTCTTCAATAACACAGGTATACAAAATAAAAAATCTTTTCTTAAGTATTTTTTTAAGCTGAATCTAAAAAAAAATCATAAAAAAAGACATCCACCGTGAGGTTTTTTTCAGAAAATACATTTAAAGTTGTCAAAAAAACTGTTAAAATGAAAAAATAAAAAATTTAATAACTAATGTAAAACTGTATAATCATTAAAATTATGGAATAAAACTATTACGAGTATTTCGGACATCGTTAAATATTCTAAATATACATTTATCATAAAAAGTTAAAAATATTAGGTTTTATTTTTCAGTTTTAACAAAAAACATGCATACACCGCTTTTAACTAAGCTGCGTAGCAAAATGTTGTTTAAAATAAATATGTGCAACCGCTAAATTAAAAGATTGTTTTTAATTTTTATTAATATTAAACAAAACTCACTCGCTCACTCACTTGCTCGCTAAGTCACTCAATCACTTCTACACTCACTCGCTCACTTACTCACTCGCTCGCTCACTCACTCACTCACCCATTATTGATAGCAAAAAGTGTTCTCGAATACGAGCGGTCACGTTCTTACTTGACAGACTGTATATACATATATATATATATATATATATATATATATATATATATATATATATATATATATATATATATATATATATATGTTTATGTTTATATCTCCCTGGTTTCATACAAACCTTGGGAATCACAAATGTTTTTTAATTAAAATTTGATATATATATTTTTGAAGCAAACAAGAAAGATTTTTTTGATATTCTGTAAGCCGTATGTGCTCTCTCTGTGTAAAGAAACAAAATTAACTTATACGAAAATATGTTTACTGATTCATTTTGGGGAAAAGGCAAGAAAAATATTTTTTTCGAAAAAAAATTCCTCTCAGCGTAATAACATAAATTTAAAGCATCCTATGTTAACGTGATTTCTGTTCGTTTAATTACTTTATATATTTTTAAAAAATTAATTGTGTAGTTTTAGTAAAATATCCGAAAAAAAAACTAGTCATTGCTGGTAAGTAGTAATGAATAAACGGTTGACGATATTTTTGTAGGGTATTAGAAGTATTAAACTTTCTTTGTTTTTGTCTTATTTGACATTTGTATCAAATACATACATGTCTGCACTCAAAATAAGAAGTGAATACCAAATTTTAATGATAATTTTGTGTTCTAGATATTGCGGCAGTAGAAAAGTAGTACGTTAAATAGGTCAGAAAATTCTTTTCTATCTGTTGTATATATCTTTGGAATAATTATGTTTTAATAAATTTAAAAATTGAAGTAGATAAATATATATTTTAACGGATTTATAGCAAAAATTAACAGCGCTTCACCTGTCTCTCTTTATGTGTTTAACTGAAAGTAAAGATATTTGTTTATCTATTTAGTATCTACGTAATATAAAGTACGCTTTTATGCACGTGCTTTGTAATTTCACCGCTTTTAATATACAATAACTAAAATGCGTGACAAACCATACAATACCAGTACTTTGTTTATTTACAAATCAGTGGTAACTGAATCATTTTACTCTTTGTTGTATGCTAATATTTGCAAAAACAGCAATTAAAAATCGCACAAATCAAAATGCATGAATAAATAAATATAAATACATGTAAAACGGTTGACTAATAACAATTTAACTTTAAGCATTGGTACGTGTTTGGCTAAAAATTGGCCATCCTTCAAGCAATATAAAGAGTGTACACAGAAGTTGTAGCTAATAATCATATTTTTTAACTGGTTTTTATGCCCCAATTTGGAAAACGAATTACCTTTCTTCAATAACACAGGTATACAAAATAAAAAAATCTTTTCTTAAGTATTTTTTAAAGCTGAATCTAAAAAAATCATAAAAAAAAGACATCCACCGTGAGGTTTTTTTCAGAAAATACATTTAAAGTTGTCAGAAAACTGTTAAAATGAAAAAATAAAAAATAAAAAATTTAATAACTAATGTAAAACTGTATAATCATTAAAATTATGGAAATAAAACTATTACGAGTATTTCGGACATCGTTAAATATTGTAAATATACATTTATCATAAAAAGTTAAAAATATTAGGTTTTATTTCTCAGTTTTAACAAAAAAACATGCATACACCGCTTTTAACTAAGCTGCGTAGCAAAATGTTGTTTAAAATAAATATGTGCAACCGCTAAATTAAAAGATTGTTTTTAATTTTTATTAATATTAAACAAAACTCACTCGCTCACTCACTTGCTCGCTAAGTCACTCAATCACTTCTACACTCACTCGCTCACTTACTCACTCGCTCGCTCACTCACTCACTCACTCAACCCATGTTCACTCAATCAATCCATCCACAGAATTGACTTCTAAAACTGTCAAGGGATATACATTAGACTGCATTTTGTAACCTTTTGTTCCTAAATAGAAAACGGATATTTTTTCTCAACACTAAACACTAGTCCTCATGTTTTGATATCAAATTCAAAATTTGAAACTTAAAAAAAATTACCAGATATGATAGTTTTGTTCGAAAAAAAAATTCTTGTTTAGCTGTTGCATTTATTTACTTAAGAAAGCATTTTACCAACCACATAGCACCCTTGTAAGTATTAAAAGCGAGTCAAGTCAGGATTAAGAACTTCAAAAAACACTGGAAATAATAGTTTTGTTTAATAATAATAAAAATAAAAACAATTATGTAATTTAGCGGTTGCACATATTTATTTTAAACATCATTTTGCCACGTAGCTTCGTTAAAGGTGGTGTATGCGTGTTTTTTTTTTTAAACATGTACACTAAAACCTAATATTTTTAAGTTTTTATGATAAATGTAGATTTAGAAGATTTAAAGTTGTCCGAAATAATAATTTTATTCCATCATTTTAATATTTGTACAGTTTTACATTATTTATTATAATGTATTTTTTCAATTTAATAGTTTTCTGGCAACTTTAACTGTGTTTTTTGTAAAAAACCTCACGGTAGATGTATTTTTTTATGATTTTTTTTGGATTCAGCATAAATAAATACTTAAAAAAAAACACGTGTCTCATTTAAAAGACAGAATTTTTTTTTTATTTTGTATACTTGTGTAATTGGAGGCGTGTACACTTTAGTACAGGATCCAAATTCCAGTTATCAATTGTCTCCTTTCTTCCCCTGCATTATGTGTTATTCTATTATTTGAAGCTAAAAAATTTTACGCGAATCAAATTTTTATCAAGTGATTCCGAATAGTTGCCAGTGCGAAAATGCTTTGAGTTCCTTTCATTTATTATTATCGTATTTCCTATTTCATCCTAATTTCTTGCCACAAATATATTTTTTGTTGGTATTTAGGAATATCGGGAAAATAGAAAAGTCATTTTTGAAACAGTGTCGGCCTATTGCTAGTATAAAGAGTTTAACTTACAACTAGGCTGCGAGTAATACATACATAATAAAGATTTTGGGAAAAGTTATACTCCAGAGAAACCGGATGCTTTTTTGTCAGACGATTAAGTGTATCATAATTAAAACAAAATATAGCTTCATTTTAGTTTAAATATTCTATAATACTTCCCACAAACACGGGCAATTCAAAAATAATTTGGTATTCGCACACTAAACAGTAACTTGATCTGGGCATTATAACACGATATTATGGTAGGTACTTTATAGTGAGAGCCAATTAATTGACCGACATTTTCCTCTACATACTACGTCTCTTTAAATCAGAAATAATGAAAATCTAACGTCATTTTTAAGTTCCTTAGCTGTAAGAATCTTGAAAAGGATGTAGAGTATAACCCTCTAATTATGTAGTTCCTTGGTTTTGTCAATTGGACTAACGCTTGCTGTTAAAAGGGCATTTTTGCGAAAAAGGGATGTGAGCTGGCGTGCCAGCCAAACCGACATCAGAAAACTTAACACAATCAGATGAATCATCGGTCCTAAAACACATGTTTAGTCAAGTATTCTTCCAGTGTTTGCTATTTAGCAGATTTGTAGTGCATTTCATGAGCTTGCTTGTCACTGACTGGTAGAATTCGATGTTGAAACGGGCTTGTGGATCGAGAAATTGAACCGAGGATTTACAGTGGTAGAGTAATTCTTCGGATCGGTGATTAAAAAGAGATCAAGAAAATTAGCAAATCCTCCATTGAGGCGAGGAATCCCTACTTGTTGATCGATAAGCCTAGTAACACCACAAATTTTTGCAAAAGATTCAGCTTGATGATCTGGTTCTTCGGTGGTATTTAAATACTTAAGTAAGTTGGTGTTGTGGATATTAGAGCCTTGTAGAACAGCAATTTCGGCATTTGGATGATTTATCTGTAAAATAAAACGATAATATTTGCAAGAACAGTGAAAAGTAAACTGAAGTTAGTATCACTATCACGTATATTATTTTTTATTATTTTTAACCACATAAAATCAAAGTCTCTGGATTATAGATCCACCCCTTGTTGGCAAGGAAGATCGCTTCTGATGAATTCTAAAGGTACGTGTCAGCCAGGAATAAAAGTCCAAGTATCCAAGTATATAATTTAAAGTCAATCTCTGTATATATTTTAAAATAATTGTAAATCATAAATTACTAAAAACTGAAACGACACTGTTCTGGAAATTTAACAAATCTTTATCCAACTTTCTTTAAGGTCAGTTTGTCAGGTTGTGACATAACCGTACCTAATTTTATGAATGCTTGGTCGTTATAATCTGGGAATAAAAACGTCCAATTAAAATTAATTAGGGTGATTTGGGACCATAATAAAACGACAAGATGTTGAAAGGATTACGTTATTTAACCCCAAATGTTTTTTTTGTTGATGATGACAGAAATATATTTTTTGTGAAATGCCGTTAATGTTTTCCATATTGATTAACTTTTTTGTTTGATTTTGAGTGAAATGTGCTTAGGTCATGTTGTACAGGATAAAAAAATATAATAAATGATGCTAGGCGGTTCAGGTTGATCGTAGAGTCAGATTTCGCTGTAAGAAGTGCCCTATATTGTTAATGTGCATTGACGAAACAAATTAATTTAGCTACGTAATGTGGTTCCTATAGTTTACGCTTAACAGTGTTACTACATCCTCTGCCCCAAAAGAAATAGTTTTTTTTAAAAATCGAATAGTAGACACACATTAGAATGGTTTCAGCTGATTTATGCCTTCTGTTTCATTAGAGTTTTTGATGGGCATAGCACAGATACTACAGGATAATCTGTTCAAAGTTTTAAGGAACCGACGGGCTACAGAAGCAGCACGTGTGCAGAAAAAGAGATTCAGGTTGGTCTTGATTCATTGCAAATTGTAGCCGGTGGGAAACAGGCCTGAATAATTCGTTCCTAAGTGATGGGGTTCCATATAAGAGAATTCTGTTGCTCTAAACTGAACCTCATACAAATGTAAGGTATTATTGCAACGTGCATCTTAGTATGCACCACTCCGGCAGGAATCAAGAGGACTACATCCATTGAATACTTCCTTCTACATAGGTTCAGGTCACCAACCATTCTTCGAGGTTTTGAAAAAATTGGGGTTGCTGGTGAGTCCTGGATCTCTAATTAGGCGAATAGCTCTCCTCTCAATAAAATCTAGTAAACGCAGCATATAGTTGGGAGCGGAGCCCTAAATATAGGGGTTTCTAGTACGCGATAATATTCCTAGCTTTTGGCAAGGCCTTTTTGCTATGCATGCAACATATCCCTGCCAAGATATACTTATAAGTTAACACCGAACACGCTAAGTGACGATGCCAGAGGATTAGAGTGTTGTGATATAACGCTCTCTAACGTTAACTTTTTTAGAAAAACTGCTGCCTGGGGTTTAGTAGCAATAAATTGTAGTTAGTTACTGTCAACCCAAAATAAAATTTCTTTCAGACCTTTGCTAAGTTGGTTAAGTTAAGATGCTTACTTATGGTAGTAAGAGTGACGAAATATCGGAAAATAAGTTTTAAACAAGGGGTTGCGTTTGATTTTTGTGTTAAGCTAACTTCCCAAAGTAAGCATTCATACACATAAGAAAGCAAAGGACATCCTTTCTGTTTTCTGTTTCGCTTACGTATTTAATGTGTAAAATATTCTACAAATTAAAACTGAATCCATTCTACTTACAAAAATTATGTTCTCAACTTACTTTTAAAGATCCTAATGCAGCTATATCTTTATCATTTTGTTTTATTTTCACTAGCAGGGCTCTTAATTTTCATAATTTGCATGAACGTTTTCTGTTTCAACTTACAAAAACAAGAAAATAAAATTGAATAAACCGGAAATTTTACCATGCTAGCAGATTTTCTTTTGGGTCAGTTTCATTACAAACATGTTTAGCAGTAATGTTAAAATGAAATATTTATCAGGAAAAATTTCACTTAGGTATAAAGAATTTATCTACTTGAACATATATTTTGTTTTGAGAAACATTACTGTGAATACAGCTAAGAAAAATTATTTTTAGAAGGAAATTAGACCTAGATTATTTTAAAGGTATACATTTTTATTTATCCTGTCAATGGCGAATATCATTCAAGAAATTTCGTACATTTTCCAAACACATGTTGCTAGTTGTGAATTTTAAAAAATTAATTTTTCGATAATAAAATATTGAATCGTGAATATTTGGCCCTGTAAGTCTTACAGCTAACCAAAAATCTCTCTTAAATCTCCTCGCATTTAGTCTCTGACACTCACTTGACATTGCTAGCATTGCACGCTTTGGTAGCGTCGTACTCATCGCTCGCGTAGGACATTGCTTAAGATGATTGATATATGCTCGTATTGTATCTGATGTTTTCTGTCGTTATTGCGATTTTTAAGTTAAATAGTACTAGATGGAAAGTTATGGAAAATGCTATCAATCAACATCTTCTAATATATCTAGAAGGATTCAATATTATTAGCGACTGTCAATATGGCATTCATAAGCAAAGATCAACAGGAGATCTTCTAAGTTATATAAAACATGTTTCGAACAACGTATTTAGACACTTTGGAGAATCTCGAGCGGAGCTAGGAATATTTCTTTTAAGTAGAAAGCTTTACACTCCACAACTGTTAATTCTGTACAAAGACCGAATTCGACCAACGATGGAATACTGCTCCCATTGTAACATTCATTTTTTTCTAGATTTTAAGATCATGTTACGACACTGTTTTTCTCCCTATAATTTATATTTTTTCTCCATTTTTATATTTATTGCAGTGTTTACTAACTTTTAAGCAGTGTAGTTCAATCGAATTTTTGAGTGTTACAGTGTGCATTGCGGGTTATCTACTGGATTTATTTAATTCGCATCTAATGCGTCGATTAACTAGAGATTTGTATCCGGCAAGTAGTCATCTTGAAGACGTGATTTTACGGAAGGGAGAAAAATATTTAAGGGTCCGGGTGACATGGATCTTGGCTTTTTCCATCAAGTAGCCGTAGTAGGTTTTTTTCCATCGTATAGCCGCAAAAGGCTTTTTCTATCATGTAGCCGTAGCCAGGTCTTTTTTCCCAGCCGAGATGAAGTAGGGCATATATTTTGTGAAGCCAAAGTAAGGGCTTTTTCTTCAGAAAGCCGCCCAGTAGGCTTTTTTTGTCTAGTCGCCGTACTCGTCTATTAGTGATGTAGTAGTGCAGAAATGGTTTTAGTGTTCAAGTTCAAGGCCTTTCCCTTGAAAAATCCTGCTTATTCCCAGAAATATTTAGCAGCCCAAAGGGAACTGGGGTAGCCAAGGTGGAGACATCAGTTTTATGAATATCTCACCAGGACAGGCCAAAAACTCACTCAATAGAAAAAAAAAACCGTAAGTCATCAGTATATCAATTCGTAGACCTAGTTTCCCGTTGACAAGTGCGTTTTACATCGTACCGAACTGGTAACTCGTGAAGTGAATCCCATGAACCTTCAACTTCGTGTTTAATAAAGCTTTAATTAAAATCCTGATTTAAAGACTCTATTTAATAATACCACCTACTAGGCTAAGGGATTTTTTTTAGTAATAAGAGTAATAGTAGTGTAGCTAAGTTAGAACTTTTAATTTTGTCATTAATAAACCCTTTTTCCTTATTTAAGGCTAGCTTTTCACTGAATCACATGTTCTACTTTTCAGGACGCAACAGTTGTACCATAACAAAATTATTCTTAACAACTACATAACCCCTCAGTATTTTTTCATTTTTTAGCTGAAGTTAGATCCTTTTATTTCAAAGTGAATGGTGCCCAAAATCTGTACAACTAAAAATTTTAAACAACTATAGAAACTATTTTCAAATTCTCTTACCCATAAATCTTACCCAAAAATCTCTACCCAAAAAATCTTACCCAAAAATCTCTTACCCATATTACTCTACCAAGAAAAACTGAGCCAGTGTATGTCTAATTTCTTTAGTTCTTTTAGTATTAATATCCACTCAATCCATTCTCAGAAATTATGAAAGGCGAACGCCATAAATAGCGCCTTAACGTACAGGGCGATAAATTAAAACGCTACACCATGTTTGGGGCTTTGCTCCCAAACTTGGGAGTAAAGCCCCCAACTATATTTGTTGGATTGTATTCAGAAAAGAGCTGTTCACCTGATTCGAGATCCAGAACTCACCAGCAACTTTGATTCTTTGGCACATCGAAGAACGGTTGGCGACTATTCTACAAATATTTTCGTTGAAAGTGTTCGATGGATGTGGCCCGCTTAATGCCTTCCAAAGCTGTACGTGTTCGGAATGTACATCGCGCTAATGCTTCACCTCCGTATGAAGGTCAGTTATTTCTCGTAGAACCCTTTTCAAGCGGTCTCATCACTTTGGAATGATTTGCTCAGGACTATGTTTCCCACCGAGTACATTTTACATCGATTCAAGACCAACGTGAATCGATTTTTCCGCAGATGCGTCGCTCCTATAGCGCTTTAGGGATTTCTCTGCAGTGTGCTATGCTTATAAAAAAACTAAATGCACTAATTATTTGCTGAATATAATAACATACCATTCATCAACATAGTCTGGGCTTTTAATGAGAACTGTGTTCTGTTACAACTATGGTATGTAGGGTCTGTCAAGTAAGAACGTGTCAGCGATAATTCATTTTTGGTAGATGCGAGTCTAGCGATTTAACAAAAAATCGGTAGAGGGAACCTTGGTCCACGACGCATTTAAGTAAAAGTTTCAGTCGATTCCGAATTTTCGCCGAAATCACGTGAAATCCAAAATGAGTCACTCGGTTCGAGGCAGTTTTTCTTTGTTCCCATACAAAGGGGCCTAAAATGACACATTCCGTTGCCGCTAAATATATTAAAAAGTCGGTGTCGTTTGTGAAGAAGTGGGTAAATCATTTTAACGCGACGAAAAATGTCGAAGACTTGCGAAAACGTGGCTCGGTAGACAAAGTCACTCCGAAAGTCGAAATCGTGTCTTTGTTTTCACGGGACCCGAAATTGACGGTACGTCAAAGAGCGGCAAAATTAAGAAAATCGAGATTGAATGGGTCCCCTGAGACCATTCGACAACATCTTCGTGCTCATGATGTCAAATTCCGAAGCATGTTGAAGAAATCTTTGCTGGGCGAAAATCACGACGCGAAGCGGCTTGATAAGATATTAGAGTGGCCTGACGCCAACCCTGTTAAAAAAATATTTGGTCCCTTGTAAAGAGAAAGCTCCAAGGACAGACTCTGAGGACTTTGACTCAGTTGTCTCGCGAGATTCCAAAAATTTGCAGAGTATGCAGAAAAATCCCGTCGATAGCATGCCTTGAAGATGCCAGGCGATTATTGATGCAGGAGGCTGTGGGACAACTTATTAAGGCAATTGCGCCGTTCGTTGTTACGACACCAAAGAATACATTGATGGTAAAAAATGTTCTCGAAACACATTTTTTTCAAGAGTACGAGCTGTCACGTTTTTACTTGACAGACTATGTACAATGCAATGTTAAAATATATGCAAGAGTTTTCAAATAGATACAACTATTATATTTTACTTTATATGCTTTTATGGACTGGTTTATTTCAAACAGGAATTTAAGACAATTCAAGATGAATTTCAATGTTAAGACATAAAAGTAGTTTAAGTTACAACGTGGGCAAACATCAACAAAATATTTTGGTTTATCCCCGTAAAATAAGTACATTTTAAGCTTTCCAAGAATACTACAAAATATTACATCTAAGGGTCCTTCAAAAGAAAAAAAAAAATAGAGAATCAAGTTTGTTAAATTGAAGTAGGCCTAAAAGTGTCTAGACAGTGACCACGGTTGTGATCAAAGTTAGTTGGACGACAGCTCTTAAGAAATTTCTTGAAAAGGGTTTCCTTCAAAAACATTTGAAAGGCTTTGTTTTATTTACTAATAGTTTTTGTGAAGACTAGAAACTGTAAGGTAAAGAGAAGGCAAATAATAAAGGATTTCAGACCTAGTAATTTTCGATGTAATTTATTTTTCTGGGAAGTCTTAGCAACTCTGAAGTAGGTAAAGTTCAAAAACGCAGTTATATACAAAGAAATCTACATTTTTTCAAACATCTTTGAGTCGTGGAGCATAATGTATTAGAAGCCAGTATAAATTTAACTTTATTTTAATTATAAGCTATCGCACTCAACGGTCACTTAGTCTGTATAAAAGTAATGTCGCAAAAAATAATTATATTTTCGTTTTTTTTTTATGGGTCTAGCACACGTGCTGCAGGGAAATCCCTAAAGCGCTACAGGAGCGACATGTGCGCAGAAAAAGCGATTCACGTTGGTCTTGAACCACTATAAATTGAACTCGGTGGGAAACACAGTCCTGGGCAAATTATTCCAAAGGGATGAGGTTCTCCAAATAAAAGACTGCTTGAAAAGGGTTGTACGAGGAGTAACAAGCTGGACCTCATACGGATGTGAAGTATTAGCGCGACGTGTATTTCTAGCATGCACAGCTCTGAGAGGAATTAACATTTTCCATGAAAATACTTGTAGAATAGACTCAAGTCGCCAACCATTTTCGACGTTCCAACAAATCAAGGCCGCCGGCCAGAACAGCTCTTTTCTGAATAGAATCCAACAAATGTAGTGTATGTTTAGGAGCAGAGCCCCAAACGTGGGAGCAATATTCCATAGTTGGTCGAATTTGAGCTTTGTACAGAGTTAACAGTTGTGTAAAGCTTTCTTGTTCAAAATAATATTCCCAGCTTTCGAGAAGCTCTTTTTGCTATGCTTGCAACATGTTCATGCCAAGACATATTGGTCCCAAATTAACGCCCACGGTCGCTAATAATGTTGAATCAAGATATTTTAGAAGATGATAGCCTTCTCCAGGACTTTCGATATTATTGAAAGCAGTGCTGCTGGTAGTTATTTGGCAAGATCTTCTTGCCTTTTTTAGGTATCGGCTGAACTGTGGCACATTTCCAGCAGGAAAGAAATATTCCCTTTCTGTAGGATAGTTTGAAATGTCTACAGAAAACTGGTGTTAGTTCCCTCGCGCATTTTTTGAGTATTATGGCAGGTATTTCGTCAGCGCGAGAAGCTTTTTTGGCGTCTTCATTAAAATACGTTTTATGATACGCTGTCTGAAGACATCTTTGACTGCACTATGGAAATAGTAGGTGGTGGTTTTCCTTGGAAACAGATAGTAGAATATGAAGCAGAGCCAACAAGTTCGCTTTCTCAACAGGTGTTGTTGCAATAGAATTATCCGTCCGTGTGAGTGGTGGTATGACGGATTTGGTCAAATTTTGGCTAACTGCCTTAGTGACTGACCAAAAGGACCTGGATTTGCTGGGACAAGCGAGACGGTTGTTTCTAATTCGTTGATTGTGTGCCTCCTTGGTTTCGTCGATAATTTCTTTGCATCTGTTCCGGGCACGAACAAAGATGTTACGATTTATGGCGTTACGATTTTCCCGCCATTGTCGGTAGGCAAGATGTTTAGAAGCAACAGCTTCTTTGCAGTTTCGGTCAAACCAAGGCTTGCCGTTGGAAGGGCATTTCTTCGAAAAAGGGATCTAAGCTTCCATATCAGCCAAAATAACATCGGAAACCTCTTTGGCGCAGTCAGATGGGTCGTCGAATCGAAAACAAACGTTTTAAATATTTGTGTAAAAGATTTCCTCATTTATCAGAAGCCAAACTGAAAGTAAAATGATGTTCGATTCCAACTTTAAAGCAGGGATGATTTTAAAGGAAAATGAGGCTTGGATATTATTTAAAATAGTTGTGACTAAGTTTTTGAGCAATGTGAAAGACTCTAACTATGAACTTATCGTAGCTAATATGATAGACAAGTTCAAAAATCTGGGTTGTCCGATGAGCCTTAAAGTCCACTTCTTGCACAACCATCTTGACTTTTTTCCTAAAAACTTAGGCGATGTGAGTGAAGAGCAGGGGGGAACGGTTCTATCAGGATCTAAAGGAGATAGAGAAACGGTACCAGGGACGGGACGGTGAAATATCAGCATGATGGCTGATTACTGTTGGTCACTTCATAGAGAACAACAAAATGCATCACATCGGAGAAAAAGCTATATAAGAAACTTCACAGAGAAAAGGGAAAGGATATAAAAAAAAATAAGCACCTAAAATATTTGCATTGAGGTGAAATATGTTATCGTGAGTAAAAATTGTAGCCTAATCAAATAAAAGTACGGTTTAAGTTTTCCTTATTTTGAAATTTAATCGATGTCATATTGTGAGAGAACTGTGGGTGATACAAAAAAACTGATATACAGTTTCAGCACCCAAAAATAGACTTAGATGTTTAAAAAGTTTTTACAAATATTTTTTTTGTTGGCCTGTGTAATTATCTTTAGCTCACCTTTATTGACAGACAAACCGTATACGACGTAGCAAGTACGTGCCATCGGTGCATAAGGAAGCAAGTCTTCCCGGTATAAACAAGCTTGGTATTTTGCATACATTGTCGAATTTTATGATAATCTCACATAAGATATAGGAGTACAGTGGTAAAGTGGGTCATATTTCTCAAACCCTGTAATTCTTAGCTACTCTTACTGTTTGTAGTCCATAAAACATAATATTGAACTTATCGATTCTCATTGTTATAAAAAATAAAATGAAGTGTCACATTTTCTAGATTGATGGTTATTATAGGGATAAAAGAAAAATAAATTTGCGACAAGGAGTAAATAAAACTTTATAAGTTTCGACAATACGTATATACGTCTTTATAGACGAAGTTGATATGATTTTTTTGATTGGTTCAAATTAAGTTATATGGGATTTGCGATCATCAACTTGATTAATTTTCTAGATGTGATTGATGGTATCACAAGAAACTTGGATTTCATGATATATGTTCTTAAGGGTCATTGGCAAGTTTCTTTTAATTCTTCGTTTTAAGTATACTTATTGTAATTAGAAAGAATGTTACCTAATTTAGAAACATAAGCTATCAACTGTTATCATGTATTTTTACTTTTTTTGAATATTTAGACTCATGAAGTGCAAGTCGGACTTGCGCAATTAGTGTTCGGTACGGTGATTGCTTTTAAAATAAAATAAAATCCTTACCTAGGCTAAGTTAATTAACTTAGCCTAAATCCCTGAGATGTATATATATATATATATATATATATATATATATATATATATATATATATATATATATATATATATATATATATGTTAAGATCCAATCTGTATTTTCACGTTTTTTTAGTCAATAATGTATAATAGTTAAGCTTCTTAACTAGTTAATAGCCAATAAATGATTCTAGCTTCATCTGGACTGTAGTAGTAAAAGTTTAAAACATATATTTACTACCTAAATCTTTGTTTAGTTATAAGCAAATAAAATAAAATTATTTTGTCTCGATATCTTTCAGTTATCACTGAAATTCATTTTATCTGTGATTGGCCAAATGCAGTAATGTACTGAAAAGTATATGAGTATATTACTGATTGCACCGAATACGTATTGATGTTTTGTAGATCTTAATCCAGTCAAGTTTAAAACTTTGGACGCAAAAAACCTTCGCCACATTGTCAAGACAAATATTTTTTTATAGCTGATAAATTACACAGGCCAACAAAAAAAATATTTGTAAAAACTTTTTAAACCAATAGATCTAAGTGTTGTGTATTTCTGTGTGCGAACACCGTATCTGGTATCAGTATTTTTGTATCGCCTACAGTTCTCCCACAATATGACATCGATTAAATTTCAAAATAGGGAAAAAAAATCATCTTCCTGCTTGAAAAACTGAGCAAGGTGTTGATCTCTTGTTCTGTAATGGTAAATAGATGTTCCAGATTCCAATAAATATTTTTCTTTCAGCCTAGAACCAAGTAATTCTGCTTTTTCCTTAGTTAAATCCAAATCTTTCACTAAGTCATTTAACTCAGCTTGTGTAAATAACTGTGGTTTTAAATTTTCTAGAGAACATTGAAACTCATTCTTTCTTATACCATTTCCTAAGATCCTCGACCCAAACATAATATACTTTGTAAGGAGCCCAACATTTTTCTTGATTACCGATTTCTACACCAAAATATGCAAAGCCTTCTTTTTTTACAAAGTCAGTAATGATGTTTTTTAATTACAAACTCACCATATATATAACAAAAGGTGTTTACCACCACGATTAGCCATACTTGAGTGTGAATTAAAGCAGATGGGTTAAACACTGCAATGCGAGGTTATATTAACTGGAAGAAAACAAACAGCTGTGACATTTATCGGAACTGCCAACCTTATAACATTTGATTTTACTGCCAACCTTATAAAGTTGTGATTTTATTGCCAACCTAATAACATTCGAATGATAAAAAATAAACTTTTCATATTTTGAATATTAAAATGTGAAAAATTGGTGCGTGATACGACTTTTTTATGATTATTTTCGGACTCTGCACACCAAAAAACATAGGAATCAGGTAAAATTATTAAAAAAGTTTTATCATCGTTGGCCTGTGTTATCAAACGTAATGGGGACAGCAACTCTTGGCCATTTTTTAAAAACAATACGAAGAAAGTACTACATCATATACATTTTTGAATTCGTATTTTCACAAGCTTTCATTTGACACCCCACTCGATGACCTTGCAAAAAAAAAAAATTTCACTTCCTATTTCAGCCCCCAAAACTAACCCCTTAAGTCAAAATTTGAGTTTGAATACTACACGGCTTTGGTTGGGCCATCAATTCCTATATTTGTGCCAAGTTTCAACTTTCTATGGCAAACAGTTTCAGAGAAAATCGGGCGTGACAGACAGACAGACGGACACCGAAGTGATCTTATAGGTTTTCTGCACGAAACACTAAAAATAGGCAACAGAACGCTTAAGAGTGTTGACAGTAACAATTGTATTATTGTGCATACATGGTGTTTTATAGTCTCATAGAAGTAATGCAGGAAAATGAAGTCAAATCGTTTTAACGTAAGCCTAATTTCGCTATTAGGTTCGTATACATGTAGTCGTTTCTATTAAAAAAAAATAATGCCGTTAGGCTGTTTCATAGTTTTATGTAAAGTTGTTTATGTACAGTCGGTTCTTAATTATTATTAATAATTATAAAATGAAAATAATATGCTATTTCAGTATGATTAAAGTTAATAGCTTGAGTACTAACACTTTAAGAAAAATTACAAGCAATTTCCAATAATTGTAAATACTGTACGACCCTCCATTATTGTTTTAGTAAATAAAATAAAAACCTAGAAATTTTAATCGGAATTTGAAAACACAATTCATCTAGCGCTAACGCTGACATAACATTTACATTTTTAATTGGTTCATGATAGCAGCTGTTCTTTTGAACAGCTGATTATTGTGTTAAGGTTGTTTTCTTTACATTTCTTGTCTGCTTTCTATTGTGAATAACGCTGGTAGAATTTAAAAGATGTTCTTTTGGATAATATTTTTACAGTTGAAGTATAAACAAGCAATTTAATTTTCAAAATCGCCGAGCATGTTGTCAATTCCGGATGTTTTACCTTCGTTGTCAAAGGGAAGTACTGTATTCGTAAAAAAATCGCTCTTCGAGATATTTGCAAATCTTCATCTATCAGGGAAGCCACATCACGAAAAACAGCCCCCAATGTCCGTCGATTTGTCTGTCACTCTGTTAGCATGATAACTCTTGAATAAAATGATATATCAATTAAATTTAGTACTATAGTACTTGACGTAGGAAGGAACTTACATTTTTTGGAGCGATATCACTTCAGGGGAAGGAAGTGAAAAATAGATTGTTTTTTTTTATGGAAACATCGGACGTGGTGCAGCGAAATTCCTAATGCGCTGCAGGAATGACGCGTGTGCGAAAAAAGCGATTCACTTTGGTCTTAAATCCCTGCAAGTTGTATTCGAATTATTAAAAATAGTTATACGAGGAGTTACAAGCTGAACTTCACAAAGATACGATGTATTAGCGTGATGTGTATTTCGAACATACAATAATCTGGGAGGAATGACGAAGTTTTTGCAGCCGTGAATGGATATTTTGCAGACCTTTCGGAATCACACTTTAATAAGGGTATTGAATTATTGGGAAAACGTTGGAATAAATGTACTGAAGTTTCAGGAAATTATGATGAAAAATAAAACATATTTCACGTCAAAAAAATGTTCTTTTATTGTTAGGTCGACAACTTTTCAGACAGCCTTAACATGTTCATACCAAGACATACATAGGTGTATGCATAAGTTTTTTGCCGGTTTTTGTGGTAAAGAAAACACGTAATTTTCAAGGGAAATTCATTTTTTTTATTTATTCAAAATATTGGCTTCTACACACTTTGCCCATATTTCAGGTAAATTATGAATACCATGCCAGAAAAACTGCTTGTCTTTTGCGGCAACCCATTCGTCGAACCATTTTCCAATTTCCTCGAAATTTCTGAAGTGCTGTTTTGCAAGCGCGTGCCCCATTGATGTGAAGAGGTGATGGTCAGAAGGCGCCAGGTCGGGAGAGTACGGCGGGTGCGGAAGGATGTTCCATTCAAGCGATTTCAAGTTGTCTTTCACTGTTTTGCTGTGTGAGACGGCGCATTGTCGTGTAACAAAATCACTTTGCCATGTCTTCTGGCCCATTCCGGTCGTTTTTCGTTCAATGCGTGATTTAAATTAATCATTTGTTGGCGATAGTGTTGTGCAATAACGATTTCGCCGGGCTTCAAGAGTTCATAATACACAATACCGCTCTGGTCCCACCAGACACAAAGCATGGTCTTCTTGCCGAAGCGATTTGGGCTTGGTATTGAAGGACCGACTTCGCCAGGTGACAGCCACGATTTTTCTCCGCTTCGGGTTTTCAAAATAAATCCATTTTTCGTCACCCGTCACAATTCGGTGCTGAAATGATTTTTCTTTCGTGGCGTTAAAGCAGCATTTCACAAGTGACTTTACGAATTTCCATTTGCCGTTCATTCAAATCGTGTGGGACCCATTTACCGAGTTTATTGATCTTCCCCATTGTTCGTAAACGTCTGCTGATTGTTTCTTGTGACACTTAATGCTTTTGCCTATTGCTGTTGTGTTTGAATTGGGTCATCATCCAGTAACGCCTGCAATTCCTCGTCTTCGTACTTTTGTGGTCTACCAGAGCGCGCACTCTCTTTCACATTGAAATCACCACGTTTAAATTGTCGAAACCATGTCTCACATGTTCTTCCGCAGCATTTTTCTTTTGATTAAAGAAGTAATGCGTACCGGAAATGTTCTTTTTCAGGCACAAAAGTCGACATGATCACTGAATAATACAATACAGATGCTAATGTTTGGCAGACTCAACTTGTGTATGTTGGTTAGGTTAATGTCAGACGAACAAACTGACGTATCTATCAAATTCATACACTGCTTACTGTTCGCTGGTGCCATCTCTTAGTGAAACCATCAAAAACTTATGCATACACCTGCATTTTCTTTCAAATTAATGCACAGCAAGTTGAGCACCGATGCTAGAGGAATGGGCATCACCGTGTCGGGTTCTGCAACGTTAACTTCTTTTAGAAAACATTGCCAACTTGGTTTTGTAGCGTTAAATTTGACTTGATTACTGTCACTTGAAGATAGAGTTTCTTCCAGTTCTTATTTAAAAAGAACAACTTCTTACTGATTGCGGACATTTGCATGGATGGCTAATATTCGAGGGTTCAATGTAAAAAAGCTTTTTTTTTTGTTATCTAGCTTCATTAATACATATTCTATGATATTTTCCTCTGGACATCAATAATGAAGTAAAGAATTCAGCTAACAAGTTGGCTTTCTCAAACATGCTGGTGTACTGGTACTATCTGGTGGTACAGTGGATTTGATTGATGACCTTAGCGACCGAACAAAGACTAGGAATTATTGGGACAGGCAAGAAGTTTGTTGTTGATTCTTTGATTGTGGGCCACCTTGGTTTCGCCGTGGTAGATAAATTTTGTATATTCTTTAAATCATTATATGAATATCATAATTTTTTTTTAGATAATGAATAAATTTAAGTATAATTATTTATAGTCAAATCGGAGGTAGCTTAGAGAAGTTGCACCATATATATAGTGTTATATATACTTTTCCAGGACTCTTATAGACGCGAAATCTGAAAATTTCTTCATTACTCTCAGTTTTAATAGAAACGATATGTAGAGAGAAATGTCAGATTTCAATTACAAATATCTTTGAGGCCCTTCGTCAGCTCAGCTTATTATTTTGATTTGTCTTACTATACGGTACCCATTATTTAAAATATGGACTTGTATTGCTTGGATTAAGTTATTCTTTAATACAAGAAAGTTAAATTCAGCATGTATTTTAGAACCACGTGTTTGCAAGGTATTTCAAGTAAATAAGATATTCAAATGTGAGTTTAGGGGTTACATATACCTTGAATTTTCAAAAATTCGATTTCTTTTCCAAATTTTTATTCTCTATACTTCTAAGAATTATTCAAAAACTTTTTTTAAGAAAATTTCGTTCCATTAAAAAGTTATAGTATTAAATGTGACCTGGCGCCGGATTGGGATTGCCATCTGTTTTCAGACACTGTCTGCAATATTACTAGGCCAATTTTTAATACTTTGTATTTTTTTTTTTAAATTTAATAATATACTTTTTCTACAAAATATGGAGAGGTTTTTTTTTAAATTTTCGAATAGACAATTTTTTTTATAAATAATTAAAAATATTTGCTATGTAGGGAATGTGGAAATGACATTACAGTATATATCACCACTACATCAAACACTTTATTTTTACACTCGACGCGCGTTTCGCTAACCATGTTAGTTTCATCAGGAGTGATGATTGAGTCAATTAGTCAAGCTAACATGTTTAGCGAAACGTGCGTCTAGTGTAAAAATAAAGTGTTTGGTGTAGTGGTAATATATACTGAGTAATAAATTATTTGGTTGAGAATTTCATACTAAAGTTTGAAACACCGTAAATTTTTTATTTTCGAAAAAAAAACTCCGACGGTGTTTAAGTACTACATTATTTTACAAGATAACTTTTATTTTCGCAGACTGGATTATTTTTTTGTGAACTTATCGTGCAGACAAGGAGTTTTCATCATTTAACCCGATAAAAAATAATGATATAAAATAAAATGATAAAAAAATTAAATATAGAAATATTAAAAAAAAATATTTCTTATAATTTAGAGTACGATAAAAATATATAATTGCCATTCTTTTGTATTATTCACTTAATAACCTTTAAAATATATATATTTTTTAAATATATATATATATATATATATATATATATATATATATATATATATATATATATATATATATACTAAATTAAATATCCAAACAAATTTACTATTTCCGTTAAGTTAATTTTTTACACATTTATTCATTTATTTAAAACGATTCTAAATTAAGGCATCCAATTGGTTAGAAGACCAACTGGTTGTATATGTCATGTTTTTAAGCTTAATACTAAATAGCTGGAACTAAATATAGGCAATGTACAGGATGAGTCAACGATAGAGTAAAGTTCAATTCAAAATAAATCGAAAACTATTAGAAATAGGTAGATGACATATTTAATAAAAGTTGGAGGGTGTTGTAAAATCTATCAGAAAAAATAATAATATACAGGGTGTACCATTTAAAAAATTTGAGATTTTTCAATTTAAAATAGTCGAAATTTATAAATTTATTTTGAACACCCTGTAGCACCTAACTCAAATTTCTTTATATATATCTCATTAGAAGGCTCATACCAATTATGAGTAATCCACCTTTAGAAACAATCGCGCTACTGACAATTTTATACAAAACTGAAAACTGGTATTTTTTAAAAAAATTGAAATATTAGAAAAACTACTAGATTTAGGTCTATAACATTGTTAACAAAAAAGTTATAAAATTTTACGCACAATTTAAAAATAAATTAGAAAATAGGATGTTCCATTTCAAAAACATGCGTTATATCGGCCACACTTTTTTAAAGTAACTTATATACTCAAAAATAATTTTAAACTGTGCACCTTAACATTCCCTAAAACTATTGTACTTAACATTTTTTCGTCATTCCCGAAAAGATGAGATAATGAACTTTACTCTATCGTTGAGTCACCCTGTACCGTTAGGATTATTAGTAGATGACCCAAATTTATAGTCTTTGAGGAAGTTTTTACAATTTATGGTCAACATAACGTAAAACAGTATGTGTAGTGGGTTAGATTTAATGCAAGTTTGAAAATCACAACGCGCTTCCACTGTAAATGGACTGCTGAATATGCCTACTAAATTATATTTTATTATACATGCAGATTAATTTCATCAAACTACGTTTTCGCATTAGATAAGTTGCAGCTATTTAGTGTTAAATGTAATGCCACTGCAAGTTTAGTTATATTAAGAAAAAGTAACTAAACGTACATAAATAAGCTATGATATATACTTTACTACGATTAAATTAATAAAAGCAATTAGGAATATAAATGAAATTGCTCTAAAATTCTTGGTAAATCTAGTTTTATTTACAAGATGTTAGAATCTACTTCAAATTAATTACATTCTTTTGTTCTACTAAACTAGAACAGGGGCGTAGGAGAGTTAATTTATCGTTCAGTTAACCTGTGAACTCTATGTACTGGATGGATCAGCAATCAATCAATATCTCTTTTATTATAAATAAAATCGAAAATTTTAATTTCTTTTTAGGTAAAGCATATTGAAAATTTGTAACAAAACTAACTTGTATTTTAACCAGATTTTCAAAAAACGTTCAATGATTTGCGACATATTTTACGTATTTGAAACTACTAAGTATATATCACATCAAATACTTTATTTTTGCACTGGATGCACGTTTCGCTAACCATGTTAGCTTCATCAGGAGTGATAATTGACTACGTTGAGTCAATTACTGCGATTTTAAATTTGGTATACACGTAATACTTGTAGAAAATATACCTATAGGTATTTAAGGACATTGCTTCAAGGAAAGGGCTTGAAAGAAATGGGGGCCGTGAAATATTGTATAGTTTCAATACTATTATGCGAATTTTTCTTGGTTTTTGGTTGAGATAATAAACTAACTTAAAGCTTAATTAACTGTAATTAAATATATAACGACTTAATAAAGTGAGGTAGGAGAGAGTTAAAGGGGTGCCTAGTATATATCATATTATACGTTCTTTTCATAATTTTTTAATATAAGATTCTTAGAGTCAAAAAATCTGAAAATTATGTTATTTTCGTCACTATTTTTGCAGAAATAGTGTGGAAAGGTTAATTATCATGTTTCAGTTATAAATATCTCCAAAAACCTTCGGTCTAAATAAAGCATAAAGTAGCTAAATTTAAAATATTGAGCTATAATACTTGGCTTAAGTTTTTTTTTTAGTGTAAAAATGTGAAACTTTTTTATTTAAGAACTGTGGGTGTACGAAGAAAGTATTGGATAATTCACCCAATATTTTCTGCACAATAATGGGCCTTTTATAATGAATTTAAAATTTTGTTTTAAATTGATAATCCTGTAAGTAAGAATTGAGAGTCTGATAGAAACCATGCAAAAATCAGACACATTTTATTAAAATACGTAATTTCATTAGTCTGTGCGGAGGCATTTTCCGAGTTATGTTTCACATACATGCCAACACCCTAAGTTACAAAATTGGATGTACGCTAAAATCAAATCACGACTTGGTGACGTTGACACAGAACAAATTTACATTCCCTGACTTGGCAAATTTCGGTGATTAAACTAATCTTCTTTAATTTTGTCTCATAACTTTCATAAGTCAATATCATAATGAAATTGCAGTGCTGGAATTAACTATTACGCATATATCAATTATCTTGATGACTATGTTTCTAGGTTTATGAAATATCTTTTAACATATTCTGGGCGGTATTTCTAATTTCAAAGAAATTAAATGAGTTTTTTTTATTCTTAACTATTGGGAACGCCCTCGTGAGGAAATAGAGATGAGCAATTAAAGATCTTTAGGTTCTAGTTTCTGTTTTTTATTTCGTTATCTAAATGGTAGCTTCTTCTGGATGCTGAAATGCAAACAAACAACAGAAGGGAAAACATCTGATGAACATTCTAACTTTCCTTCTGTGGTTTGTTTTCACTTCGGTATACAGAAGAGGCTACCATTTGGGCACCAAAGGTTGATTAAAAAAAACAGAAACAACTAGAGCCTAAAGATCTTTAATTGCTTATCTCTATTTCCTCATTGGGACATCACCAGTAGTTATTCTATATATATATATATATATATATATATATATATATATATATATATATATATATATATATATATATGTATGTATATACCGGTGAGCAAAAAAATTGACTCAATCGATTTTGCTTCATTTAACACCAGTCCTTGGATTTAATTTTCAAAGAGTAGTATTGTTTTTAGTACCATTAGAATGCTCATTTTCTACTCTTTCCAATAATATCAAAAACATTTGGATTTCCGAAAAGTTTTATTTATTTAAAGTAAGGTTGTTGAGTTCGGACTGAGTTATCAAATGTAGACTGTCCTCATCGCCGACAAAGTTATCCGAGCTGGGCTGCTCACTGTCACTACTCTGGTGCAGTGGAATACTGCTTGGTGTAGCTGTGACATTTCGGGTTTCGTCACTTTTGCCGGGTGGTGTAGGAACTGGCCAATCCTTTGAATGAGGTACAAGCTGAGACACTGATGTATTGAAACCAAAAGTTTTAGTCAAGTAAAAGTAACAGTCGGTTGAATGATTAGTTGGCTCTCTCCGGATCATTGGTTTACCAAAGTTCAAAGATCTGTTTTTACCTGAATATCAGTAGTTGAGGACCAGTCTGCAGTTTGTGCAAACCGCATGAGGAACCCAGTAGTTATCTTGATGTGATACCGGAAATCCAAAATAATGTAAATAGGCGTTTTGCAGTGAGTTTGTTATATGATAGTCTCGATTTAACTGAACAATTTTGCCACAAACGTAGCAAAAACGGTTTGGATTAATTTTACACATTCTAGGCGATATTTTAGAACAATCTTTCGTATTTACTTCACTTCGTTGTTTACAGAATCAAACAAAGACATCATTACAACTACTGCGGGTAGATGAGAAACAGAAACGGTTTTATCTGAGAATTATGACGTGTTAGCGGAAAACAAAAATACTTTATTACCCTATATTAGCTTATTTAAAAATATATGTTTCGTTCGATGAACAAAAATAAGTATTTTTTTTGTAAACTAATGTTATTAAAGATAATGCACTCGCGATAATTTTTGTTTATTCTACACCCTATGGAGAATATTCCAGAACTTTTTCAAAATTTTTTGATAATACAAAGAAAACTGTGTGCAAGTACTACATCTATAATAATATATATATATATTATATATATATATATATATATATATATATATATATATATATATATATATATATATATAAAATGCAACGTCTCTCTGTCTGTCTATCTGTCTGTCTGTCCGTTAGTGCGCTTATTACTGGAGAACCACTTATCCGATTTACATACTTTTTTTAAAAACATACATATGTTCTCTGGCCAGATTATAGGCTATATTTTATTACGATGGGTAGCATAAGGAATGAGCAGTGACGTAAAATAGTGAATGAAGTCGGAAAAAAGTTTGCCGCTAGCACGTTCCCTTGCAATACACAGCCTAAACCATTAAATATGGAACAATATTATGTAGCAGAGAATATCTATAATCTATAATATATATAAAATGCAATGTCTCTCTGTCTGTCTGTCTGTCCATTAGTACGTTTATCCGATTTACGTGTTTTTTTTTTTTAAATTCATACATATATTCTTTGGCCAGGTTATATAATAATAATAATAATAATAATAATAAAATTCACCAAATACAGGAAAATTACACCCCAACGCATGCAAAGAAAGACTTACCATCGAGAGGAAGGCAGGAGGAAGAGGAATTATAGACATCAGATCATTACACACAAAACAAATACAAACACTTAGGAAATTCTTTCACAGCAAGCAAACCAGCCTCCACACAGCGACAGTGAAAGCAGACAAAAACTACACACCTCCCGACTTAGCCCGGGCAGACCACTCAGCAGACACACACAGTCACACCCAATTACAACAGGAAAAGCTGAAGACGTGGTCAGAGAAAACACTCCACGGAAAACACAGATACCACATAGAACAAGACCACGTAAATAAAAAACAATCATACACCTGGTTACGGGATGGGCAGCTATTCCCTGAGACTGAAGGCTTCTTACTTGCCATCCAGGATAAAGTCATATTAACCAGAAACTACCAAAAGCATATCATCAAAGACCCCGACTATTGCAGAGGACAGATGTAGGAAATGCCACCAGCAGAAAGAAACGATCGAACACATAACGAGCGGATGTAAAATATTGGCCGGAACGGAGTACACAGCAAGGCATGATTCAGCTGCCAAAGTGATTCACCAAGCACTAGCCACAACATACAGACTCATAGAAAACACAGATCCCTACTACAAATACACGCCAACATCCATACTGGAAAATGAAGATTACAAGCTCTACTGGGATATCGGTATCCATACAGATAAAACAGTCTCCGCCAATAGACCCGATATTACTTTTCAGTGCAAAAAAGGAAAAGTCACCTATCTGATTGACATAGCTGTCCCCAACGACACAAACATCCAAGCGAAATACACAGAAAAAATTTCCAAATACACAGACCTTGCAATGGAAATAAAAAGGCTATGGAGACAGGAAAAAGTCATCATTGTCCCCCTCATTATATCAGCCACAGGCCTTACACCAATAACATTCACACCACATTTAGTGCAATTGGGACTCAACACGGACATACACAGAAACATTCAGAAGTCAGTGATTTTGAAAACATGTAACATTGTCAGGTCATTCCTTAATACGGAATGGTAATAGCGTTTGTGCTGACTTGGTTTTGGCCCGTCAGCCAAACATGGAACCACATTGATCAAATGTGAGAAAGAAGAACTTTTTATAATAATAATAATAATAATCTATATCTATAATAATATATATAACATGCAACGTCTTTCTGTCTGTCTGTCTGTCCGTTAGTGCGCTTATCCCTCGAGAACCACTTATCCGATTTACGTGATTTTTTAAATTCATACATATGTTCTCTGACCAGGTTATAGATATATATTTTATTACATCTATAATATATATAAAATCCAACGTATCTCTGTCTGTCTGTCTGTCTATCCGTTAGTGCGCTTATCACTGGAAAACCACTTATCCGATTTTCGTACTCTTTTTGTTTAAACATACATATGTTTCTCCGGTCAGGTTATAGGCTATATTTTATTACGATAGGTAGCATAAGGAATGAGCAGTGACGATAACAGTGAATGAAGTCGCTGTTTGCCGCTAGCGCGTTCTCTTGCAATACACAGTCTAAACCATTAAATATGGAACAATATTATGTAGCAGAGAATATTTATAATCTATATTATATATAAAATGCAATGTCTCTCTGTCTGTCTGTCTGTCCATTAGTGCGTTTATCAAGCGAGAAGGTTATATAATAATAATAATCTATATCTATAATATGTATAAAATGCAACGTCTCTCTGTCTGTCCGTCCGTTAGTGCGCTTATCACTGGAGAACCACTTATCCGATTTACGTGCTTTTTTTTAAAACATATGTTTGTTCTCTGGCCAGGTTATAGACTATATTTTATTACGTTAGGTAACATGAGGAATAAGCAGTGACGATAATAGTGAATCAAATCGGAAAAAAAGTTTGCCGCTAGCACTAAATATGGAACAATATCATATAGCAAAGGATATCTATAATATATATAAAATGCAAGGTCTCTCTGTCTGTTTGTCCGTCTGTGCGCTTATCACTGGAGAACCACTTATCCGATTTACGTGCTTTTTTTTTTAAACATGCTAAACCATTAAATATGGAACAATATCATGGAGCAAAGAATATCTATAATATATATATAAAATGCAACGTCTCTCTGTCTGTCTGTCTGTCCGTGAGTGCGCTTATCACTGGAGAACCACTTATCCGATTTACGTGCTTTTTTTTTAAACATACGTATGCTCTCTGGCCAGGTTATACGATATATTTTATTACGTTAGATGACATAAGGAATAAGCAGTGACGATAATAGTGAATCAGGTCGGCGAGAAAAGTTTGCCACTAGCGCGTTCTCTTGCAATACACTGCCTAAAGCATTAAATATGGAACAATATCATGTAGCAAAGAATATAATATATATAAAATTCAACGTCTCTCTGTCTGTCTGTCTGTCCGTTAGTGCGCTTATTACTCGAGAACCACTTATCCCATTTACGTTTTTTTTATAAATTTATACATATGTTCTATATAATTCGATATAAGCCTAGATAATGGGAAATAAGGTGAGATAATGGGAGATAAGGAGAAATAATGGGAGATAAGTCGAGATAAGCCTCGATTGTGGGAGATAAGGTGAGATAATGGGAGATAAGTATAAATAATGGGAGATAAGGAGAAATAATTGGCGATAATCAGAGATAAGTCTAGATAATGGGAGTTATGGTGAGATAATGGGAGATAAGGAGAAATAATGGGAGATAAAGAGAAATATTGCGAGATAAGTCGAGATAAGTCTAGATAATGGGAAATAAGGTGAGTTAATGGGAAATAAGGTGAGATAATGGGAGATAAGGAGAAATAATGGGAGATAAATATAAATAATGGGAGATGATCAGAAATAAGTCTAGATAATGGGAGTTATGGTGAGATAATGGGAGATAAGGAGAAATAATGGGAGATAAAGAGAAATATTGCGAGATAAGTCGAGATAAGTCTAGATAATGGGAAATAAGGTGAGATAATGGGAGATAAGGAGAAATAATGGGAGATAAATATAAATAATGGGAGATGATCAGAGATAAGTCTAGATAATGGAAATTATGTAGAGATAATGGGAGATAAGGAGAAATATTGGGAGATAAGGGGAAACAATGGGAGATATTTTATTACGTTGGGTAACATAAGGAATAAGCAGTGACGATAGTAGTGAATCAAGTCCACGCGAGCGGAGCCGCGGGCCCGGCTAGTTATATATACTTTTGAACTCGTGTTTTTACAAGCTTTTATTTGATACCCCACTTCCGACTTCACCCCCCAAAACTAAACCCTTAAGTCAAAATTTAACTTTCAAAACTACACGGCTCTGATAAGGCTATCAATTCCTATATTAGTGCCAAATTTCAACTTTCTATGTCAAATAGTTTCGGAAAAAATCAGGTGTGACAGACGGACAGACACCGAAGTGATCTTATAAGTGTTCCGTACGGAACACTAATACGATTATTGGTAACTTAATATATGGAGACTTATGACCTTTAAGTAGTTGACATATCCGTGACCCAACTGTAACAAGAAATATTTAATTTTACCTTTAATTATGCGATTGGGGTAAATATATCCATAATTAGTATTTATCCAATATATCAAATATCTATCGATACTTCGATGTATGGACAAATATAAATATCTCTATTCTAAAGTAGTATCGTATTATGTAAATATTACTTTGGGATGAATGTAGATTTTTTACTTGAATAAACGCAATTCCCCGCAAAGTAATAATTTCTTAAGTACGATCTTTAATAGGTAATTCAACGAGGACACATTTTGGTCGACGGGTTTTTCAGTAACGGTTTTTATTACTCCTCACGGGTGGTCTTTATTACTTAATTTGCATTAATTTCTCAATTTTTTCGCCGTTTCTTTTACGTACAGTTCCTGCACTTTAAAAGAGTTTTCCCAACTCATATTAAAAACAGTATATAGTAACGAGATGTGTAATATTCATGTAAATTTATGAGAATGCATTATTAAGAAACGGAAGTTTGAACTACAAGAGTTTAACGGTAAAATACTGATGGAATCTTAGAGTCTGTCATCAAAAGAGATATTCACTTAATGTTTCGTCTATAGCTACGGTAGATATTACTTTATTAACGTGAGTCGGGATCGATCGAAGTAATTTTCCAGGTAGTTTGACCGTGACATCACAATACAAACAACGACGGGCAAAATGATATGTTTTTGGATATGATGTGGTGAATGAGTCTACAATGCAAGGGAAGTTTAAGAAGCTGTGTCGATTATTACTTAAAACGATGAATCTCTTGAACAAGTACAACGTACTGAGATACCAAATGCTAAGAATAAAGATGCGCTAGCCTCTGCAGGTTAATAGGTATATATGAGGTATTGAAAGTAATATTAGTCAAATATATGAAGAATTATATGCCATTATAGTGATAATTCTACAATACATGCTTGCTGATCGTTACTTAATGGCGTTAAAACTACAGGTGGGAAATCGAAACTGGTTTACTAGTTTTCTAATGCTAATTGAAAATTTACAGACAATACAAATGGAAGAGCAATGGACGTTCGTGAATATACCTTTATTTACTATTTAAGAAATATTTATCTTTTCCAAGAGAAGTAAATATGTACTCGAATTGTTATTTTTCCGGAAGAAATAACGTTATGCCAAAACTGTCCGAAAAAATAGCACAGAAAGCGAATAAAATTTTCTGCCAGGAAAACTTCCGTTATAAACATTTATGTTAGTAATTTTTGGTGTGTTTTATAACTTTGTTTTGCATGCATTTAGAATGTTAAACATACGAATACAATATGGGCCGTCTAGACAAATTAGAGAGGACAGATTTTATGATTGAAATTTTGCATGGCAGAATTCTGGCATTTTGCTTAGTATTGTAAAGTGTGTACAAAACAGTATTTTAATTAAGCTGTTCTGGAAAATGATGAGAAGCAGAAAATTACGTAGTATTTAATAAACTGTCTAATACTCCAAGGCATATATATGGCTAGTATGGAAGGACCAACTCACCGCCTCCACTAAAAAAGCCAACCAACTTCTCGGCAAGATGTACCCACTCCTAAGATCAGTAAATTGTCCACTAGGCACAAGTTGACAATTTAAAAGATGATCATCAGAGCCGGACTGACCTACTTTAGCACTGACATAGCGTCAATCCGCTCACCATCCGAGAATTCATGAGCAATGTTTAGCTCAAATTCCTGGACAAAGTCACGCACCACACCACAACAATACAGTCAGGACTGCAAACGGCCCCCGCTCACGTCATTCCCGACGTCGATTCCGGACGCCCTACCCCTGGATTATCTTCAGTTAGACTTAATTAATTTTAAAATTAATAAAGTTTTATGTTCATAAAATATTTTAAGTTCTCTCAACATATTTATATTAAATTTTTCTCAGGATAAGTTAATTAGGTTCCTGACATGTGCATATCTTAAGATCTAATTTACATTCTCTGTTTTTGTAATAAAATCATTGTATAATAGTGTAAAGCTACCTAATTAGTCAATAAATAGTTCTAGTTCTAATGCTAAGTCACGTACACTATGATTATATATTTTTTAAGAAAATTATTATTATATTAATGGTGTTTTTTTATTATTGTGTCTTTATAATTGGATATTAACAGGTATACACGTATTTTATACTGACAAGCCCTGTATGTAAATCTTCAAGATTCTGCCTAAATTATTTATTGAGATATGGGTAATGGGGTGTATGTTACGACAATATTGCCTTGAGAGTTTTTAAAGTATAATAAAAAAGTAACAAATATGTTTCTCAATTGTTTTTTTTTCTTTTCGACATTTTAACAGCAACCAAACTTCTTAAAGCGTTGAAAATTTAAATTTTTTGTACCTCGGAAATAGGACATCGATAATTCGACCCGTTTTCTTTTTAAGTCGGCGTCAACATTAATTACATTTTAAACGTTTGTCCGCCAGTCTTAAGATCACCTGAATATTTTTTTACTAATTAACACAGAAAACATGGGTAGAAAACATATTGGAAAGTCTTTATTTCTCTATGTTACAAAAGTCAAACTTTTATGGAGATATTAGAGCAAGAGATATGGGAAAAAAAGTGGCGTGCTCAGTAGCAACTTGCCTCTTGGACAAGTTGATCTGGCACAGAAATTGTTCACCTTCCAGATATTTTGGGCAGTCGCTACTGCGGTAGCACCGTAGGCGTAATACAGTGTCATTAGTCAGTTCAGTCGGACCTGAAATCGATGTGGTCCGGGGGCCCGAGGGGCCCTTTTTCTTGAGTTAAGAAAAAAGAGTCCATCGGGCCAACATCGACTTCTGCCAGTCATTGAGCGCACGTTCTATTGAATTGGTTAATAATACTGTACCACGCCTACGGTGCTATCCTTCACGCTAAAAATGGCATATTCGAATTGGGCCTTATTGGATAATGGGCCAGTAGCCACGGCCCAAAATAGCTGAAAGGTGAACAGTTTGTGTGCCAGATGAACCTGCCAAAGGGGCAAGTTGCTACTGCCCACGCCACTTTTTTTCCCGTAGCTCTTGGTCCATATCTGAGTGTGATTTTTCCAAGAAAGTTTCTTTTGTGATAATTTATTTGCATTAACAGGTAATATCCCTCCTTAGTGAAAAATCATCTTACCCGAAGACCGAACTTTCGTTTTAAAAAAATTACATTATTTGGTGTTGTTCCACTGAAAGTAGTTTTTAAATATTTTACTAAAACGCAGGCTTATCTAATACTAGCAACTAACAATTATTGCCATCAATATCTTAGTTATAAATCAATAAAAGCTGTCGTCAAAGCGGCATATTAAGCTGCGAAAGAAGTTACTTCCAGGTACTAGAGAAAACTTATTTGGATTGATTCAGTCGATACTTGATGGAAATCCATAACTAAATGTTTTGCCTTCTTCTTCTTCCGACTTATAGCTAAGCACTATTGCCTGCTCTACAAGATCGTCGTTCCATCTCTTTCTTGGACGTCCCATTGATCGTCTTCTATTCGGTGATTTGTCTCTTGCTATCCGTACTACCCTGGTGTTTGTCATTCTTCCTATGTGTTGATCCCATTCCACTTTTCTTCCTCTTATCCACTAGCCTATTAGCCTTGTTGACTTGATTTTTTACTTCTTCCTCGATTTTTCCGATACTAGATAGTTTGATGCCTACGTAATCGTCCTCCATCACCTGTTCTATTGGTTTATCTTCCACCACCAGTTTGCACCTAATCGGCTCTTTTGCTATTACTATTATCTTGTTTTTTTTAGTTGAGATTGACATATACGTATAGCAGCCTTTGCAGATCGTTCTCGATCTCAGCCATTATTATCGCGTCATCTGCATAACATATAATTTTAAGTTCTCTATTACCCATTCTATATCCCTTCTTTCTTTTGACTTTCTTTAGAATTTCATCCATGACAATATTAAATAGAAGAGGAGTTAAACAGTCTCCTTGCTTGATTCTAGATTCATAGTTGACTGGTTCTGTCATTCCTTCTGCTAATCTTCTGACCACTTTATTGTCTTTATAAATATTCTCGATAGATTTAATTAGGTCTAATGTGACTTTTATTTGCACATTGTCGAAAGCTTTTTTTAGGTCTATCAGGCACAAGTATGCTGGAATGTTGTATTCTATGGATTTTTTTACCTGTCTTACAATCAATACGGCATCGGTGCATGAGCGCCCACTTCTGAATCCTTGCTGTTCTTCTTCTAGTTGTATTCTCGCGTTTATTTTTGTTGTAATAATCTTTGTTGTTAATTTCAATGTACAGTTTAGTAGATTTATGCCTCTGTAGTTATTTGGATCTTCTTTTTCTCCCTTCTTGTACATTAGTATAACTGTCGCTGTTCTCCATTCATCTGGGATTCTATTCGATCTTATAATCCTCTGTAAAAGTATCTGGGGTTGCTTAACCAGAGAGAATGTCCCCCATATTGTAGTAGTTCATTAGCTAGTTGGTCTTCGCCGGGAGATTTACGGGGAGTTTATGATAAGTTTATGAGTTACAAACGAGATGAGAATAAATAATACATACTTTGACCACAAGGAGCAATATAAATTTACATTTGAGAACACTAGAGGTAGCAGATCAAATGTTTTGTAAAAAGGTAACACACTACTTAAATTTCAACTGAATTTTTATCTTTAACACCCTGACATGTTTCGCTGTACTGACAGCTTCTTCGGACGGTTTGTTAGAAAATCTTGTAATAAACCATCTGAAGAAACTGTCGTACAACGGAACAATGCCATGGTGTTAAATATACCAATTCAGTGGAAATTTAGGTAATGTTTTACTTTTTACAGAACTTATCTGATTTCAGAGTAACACTGGTTACCATTGCAGTTCACCATATTGTTTAAGAGTAAGGCTTTTAAGGTCGCAACGTTTCAGGGCAAAATGGGTCATAAGTGGTAATTGAGAATTTTTAAAAATATGACTGCAAATGTAATTTTTCTCTTCTATAACTGGTAACTTTTTATATTTTATTTGTATACTATAAATATCAGTAGTTTAGGTTAATCCAGGTTAATTCAAGTCGATTTCTGTTTTTTTTTTTAACTGTAAGAGGATAATTTGTAAAATTCACTTGACTGAATTGTATATTTTTCTTTCCTGAAATTATAGATAAAGAGTGCGGAACAAATTGTTAGATTTTGAAACAATAAAGTTTACTGTGTTCATAATAAAACATAATTTTTCAAATAAAGTACACAGCATAAAATACAATATGTTTTAAACTCGTACTTTCGCCCACATACGTTATAAAGTTTTCTAGTA
>CM032450.1:58886932-58896932 GCA_019049505.1 Pachyrhynchus sulphureomaculatus
TGGTGGATCCACGTTTCATCCATTGTCACATATCCCATGAAAAAATTCTTTTTACTGCTCTTAAACAGGTCCAAATAGCGCTCAGAATCATCAACACGTTGTTTTTTTTGTTTTTATCGCTCACCTCCCCGCCTCAGTAGGGATTCTACCCCTTTCCATATCCCAAGGATATCGGCGAGGATGTCGTAATACCCGTCGACGTTGTCCAAATGCCGAAACATACATTTTTATATTTCACAGCACCTTTTGGACAACGCGGTAGGACGCCACGGACGTTATTTTTGCATTTCTGCAAACAACTACTACCTATGAATACTCATAACACCCAGCCGACACACGGAATCGAACCGCTGACCTCCTGATCAACAGCAGGCTCCTTAACCCACTGCGCCAATCGGTCCGACCACCATTTCTAACAGAGCTTGTTCATGTCCAAATATTCATGCAAAATATGACCAACACGTTCTTTTGATATCTTTAGGGCCTCAGCTATTTCTCACAATTTCAGTTTATGGTCATCTAAAACAATTTTGTGGATTTGTTTTATATTTTCCGGTGTAACCACCTCATTTGGGCCTCCAGAGCGTTCAGCATCATTTGTATCTGTACGACCGCGTTTAAATTCAACATACCAGTTATGGTATGAGTGATTTTCCAAAGGCAGAGTCCCCGTAACACTCATCAAACTATTACTTTGCTTGAACGGTATTTTTTTCCCATCAAAAAACAGTGTTCATTCAACACACGAAATTCGATTTTTTTTTTCCGTTGTTTTGAAAATATCAAAAGTAGCGTCATTAAAACCACTGTAAGTTGTAAACTAATCGTCGAAATGTCATGAAATTTTGTCACGTATCATTTGAAAGTTGGTGATTCTTAAAAATCACATGGATTTTTTTGTGTCAGACCAAAAACTTCTCAGCCTACGTGTTTATATATATATATATATATATATATATATATATATATATATATATATATGTATATGTATATATATATATATATATATATATATATATATATATATATATGTATATATATATATATATATATATATATATATATATATATATATATATATATATATATATATATATATATATATATATATATATATATATATATACACGCCTGTATATATCTATTATTATACACGGCATTGCTAATTTGATTATCACGGTGGTAGGATGTCGATTAAATTAGCAAACTAATAGCTTCCGCCTGGTGACAATGCAATATATCTTGATCGAAGTAGCATTTTGTTTTTGATGTCAATCAATGTAGGGATAAGATAAAAAAAAACAAGAGAAAAGTGGTAAAAACTATATCCGAATATTTTGACCCGTTCAAAATGGGTTAAAATATTGTTTGATATGTGGTATTGATTTTTGCTTTAAAAACTGCCCAGTAACTGACATTATTATCAGAAAGTGCAAAATATATATAAAGAATATTTGGTGCGCTTAAAAAAATTGATTAATTTTTTAATAAATTTGAATTATATGTGCCTTGTCAAAGGTAAATTTAATGACAATGAACCGTTTTTGCATAAGTCGTTGATCTTATATTATTTGGGAAAATGATTGAATGTTAAAAAGGCATATTGCTTGATCACTCTCATTTATTAAATAATATTGCCTATTTCTTTAATGTTAAAAATCATGGTTAAAATGCCGATGACAACAAAAATTTTCACATTTCGTAAAAATAAATGGACATCATTTTTCAATGATATTTTTCCTCTTTTTTTTTAATATCTCCGCTTGAATTGACTAATATCCTATTAATTATCTCTTTAATGCTGCGCTTAGAAAATTATAGCTGGCATTTTTAATTAAGATTTCTAAAAAATTTTAAAATTTTAGCTCAATCAATAGATTAATAATAAAATATGATAGTGTTCGATCTCATATTTTAAAAGATTTTAAAATTTAATTAATAAAGGTTTTATTAATTAGATATTTCTTGCATTATATATAGTTAAACAGGGCAAGTAACTATGAAAGAGCTGGTACTTTTAATTGAATGAACTAACTTAGTCAAGCCCACCTATTAAGTTCACATATTGAAAGTTTGTATAATAAAGAAGATTTTCTACTTTAAGTCAGTTTTAAAACCAATAACTGAACTTTAATGAGAAACGAAGTAAATACAAATTGATTTATAGGTCCTATTTCTGTTGTGATAAATTTTAGATTAGCAAATTTAGACAGACAATTTTTTTTAATTATTCCTTATAAAATATACCTAACTGTAGCATTAAAAATATGAGAGTGTTCTGTGCAGATAACTCTTGTGTAGTATCGTTGTGCTAAATATTCCAAAATTTTAACATGGCTAAACGGATTGGACAATATTAAGCAAGTTTAATGGGGGGAAACATAATTTATTATGTTAAAGTGAATTAAAATATGAACTTTGTTTAGACAAAGAGACAATCGTGGCACTATTTAAAGTTCAGGCCCTACTGTTCAGAGTTTACTCTTAGCTAAACGAATCCAATAGGATGCTCATCAAAAATAAATTAACCATTTTAAAATAAAAGTAAGAGCTCATGTATGTATGCTAAACATGTGCTCAGATTTACGTTACTAGACATACTAAAAACCAAGCAGCGAAAAAACCGGTTTTTTCCGGGGTGATGAAACCAACGCCTAGTGATTAACTCTGAATCAACAACTACATTAAATCTAGCTAAGAATTAATAGGTATTGTAAAAAGGGACTTAAGCCCTGACTAAGAAGCTAAGAATAAATAATTTGGTAAATATGATATTTTTCTATATTTTTTAAGGTTGATAGAGGTAGAGACATAATGCTATATTTTAAAAAGTCTCTGTAAACGATATTTGATATTTCGGAACTAATTGTGTCAGCAAATTTGATACAATCTTAGGTTGTTTGAATTATAGAATATTTGGTTTACACAATGCATTTAAAATATGAGCATTTTTTGTTTTAGTTGCACTAATCTCAATTTTCGTAAACATTAAAATTTTATCAATTTAAGATGGCATTTGTAGATATTTACAGACAGAAATATTTTCACATAAAGTATAGATACGAGAACCAAATCATCGTACAGGTAGTTCCTAGTTTAAATGCCAAACATTATTGAAAACCACGAAATATGCGTTTAGACTCGGTTCATACTATATGATTTTCTTGATTAGAGAAGTATTTCTAAATATAATTATTGAATAATAATAATGGTCTCCTTATTTATAAAAAGCATATAGTTAGAAATTAAATTATTTTTATATATATGTTGCCTTGATTAGTATTTTTCCCATAAATATATTCTAGTTTGAAGTATATTAATGGAAACTTGTGTACTGTTTAAACATTAAATAATTTACGGTTGTATAAATATAATTGCGGTTATTAATAACATATTTAACGAAGGACTCCTTAATTAAAATAATATGTTTGAAATAAGGTAAACAAGCAGCAACCAAGCAATATTTCTGTAAAGCTATTGTTATAACTCACTGAGAAATTTTCCACCTTTTAGCATATATTGTTTAATTTTGCTTGTATGCAGCTAGTGCTTTACAGGGTTAAATGTGAAATAATAAGCTTAGACAAATTGTTCTGGTAATTGTTACGCATTGCTTTATATTTTGTGATATTTTTACTCTCCTCGCTAAGAAAGGAATTAAACTGGTGAAAAATATGTGCTTGGAAGTTTTTGCGTTTCTCTACATTTCAGGATCATCAAAATCATGAAAAAAGGTAGTTTTTACTTTCTATCTGCCTATCTGATTGATGTTGTTACAAGTCTCAAATGAAATGAGATATCCATTTCGAGTTTGGTACAGATATAGTCTTTAATGTGGGGAAGAAACATGTAGTTTTTGAGCCATATCGCTTCAAAGAGCATCGGTGTAGTAGAAGAATGTGTAAGGAGTGAAGGGGTAGATTCGATATGCTACTTTCAGGGTTATCGAGGTTGCTGATTTCTCGTTATCTCTAGTATGAACTGAAATAGTCAGTAGGATGGAATTAATGTCTTCTTCACGTTTCAGTCTCCAGATTACGAAAAACATTTTCTATTTTGGTCTGCTTGTCGGCCTCTTAGTCAACTTTAGTTTAATATCTTTTACTTTTAAATAAAATTATAACTTCTTTAACGAGTAAAATCTGAAAAATATAGATAACTAGAGTGTAAATAAATATTAAAAAACTTATACCTCGCGACATAAATAAGAGATACAGAAAAAATTGTAAATATCAGAGATAAAACTAATAGTTAAATTACAAATAAAATTGTCTACAATTTTTAAGTGCAACTTGAAAAAATATTCGTTAAAATATCTGAACAAATGTCCATGTCAAATGCCTAGCTAATAAATTTTATTTAAAATGACTATGTTTATTTTTGTAGTTGTATTTCTTTTTGTCATGAAGTCCAAATACTTCGTCGGTTTTGTTTCTCCTGGTTTCATATAGTTTTACTTACATCTGTCGATTTTGGAGTTTCGTTTCAGTACATCAAAATTTGTATTGGTTGCAGCCTAGTAGTGACGTTTTGTCTTAGGAAAAAAAATTAATTTCACATATTCTTTTATATGAAAAATTCATATAATATTGGACTTTCGAGCAGAGCTAACTCTATTATTTATGTAGGACAGTTTGTAATTGGTAAACAAATGAACAGTGACAATTATTAAAAAATAATTTAATAAATACAGTACATAAATTACTCAATAAAATATGAGAGCATCATTTCCATGATTGACCTATAATATCAAGTTATATTCAGAAAAACGACAGCTAAGATAAATGAAGAATAATCATTCTCATTGGTTGAATTATATGTTAAAAATGCTCATCTGTAAAAACTCTAAACTTAAAAGTTTTAATCAAGGAGAATATTTTTTAATTTGTTTTATCTGTCATTTTTCTGCCTTTACTTTGAAAATGGGATAGATTTATCCCCACCTAATGAAAGTCTGTGTATAATTTCTTAATGTTGTTTATTAACCAGACATTTAAAATTGGCGCGAACGTCATACTATTGGAAAATTTTAGAGTGCTGTCGCTGTACGGTATTATACAACAGATTACCCACTCATTCCTCCATATTCCTCCTTCACCCACATGAAGATAATTTAGTTTATAACCTAAATCTGAAAGGCTTCAAACGAAAAATTCTTGAATCTGTAATTGCTAATAAAACAACAGAGTTATCTGCCTTGATCTACCTAATGCATTTCATAGCGTTAATTAATCAATATTAGGTAATAAGTTTGAAAGATATGGGATCAGGAGGCAGCGTTGTTCATGGTTGAATCTTTTCTGTAGTTGAAAATAAAAAGTATGATATGATATACAGTGAGAACACTGCAAAGCTATGCAAGGAGAAAGTGGCTGAATGATTAGATTTAGTTTTGAACGAGTTCGCTGCATACAATTTTGTTCGGAATGTATCCAAGAATCAGTTACTGTAGTTTTCCCTAAGGCTGACATAATAATACAGAGTTTGAACTGACAAAGAGTATTTTCTTCTTGGGTATTATGCTGGATGGCCCAATATATGTTTTGAGTTATACAGAAATAAATCTTGTCAATACAATTTTTTCTTATCTTACGTAATTACCGATCATTATTTAAAAAACCATAAAAAACAAGAACAACCTTAATGATATTAGCAAGTTTACATTTACAAAAATCAATTCTAAATGTTTACTAAAATTACCGATTCTATTTTAAGAAATATAATATTAAAAAAAGGCTCATAATACCTAAAGTAAACGACAAAAGATATTAGGATATTTATATTTTTTATATAGAAGAAAAAGCCTTTAGGTTATCTACATTTTCAGTGCGGTATATTACAAAAATTATCTTGGATAAAAATTACTGCTAATTTCTTCGCCTTGCATATTTAGATTTGTCAAACCGACCCCAATTTTTTTTTTAAAGTAAATATATATATATATTATATATATATATATATATATATATATATATATATATATATATATATATATAAAGGGTAGAGTACTTATGCAGCTCTATTATACCAATGTTGTTTTTGAATTTAATATCGTGACTCTTGACCTGTAATAAACAGATTTATTTTGGACTGTTTTAAAAAATAGATATGTTAGACAGATTCTAAACACCAAATCCTTTTTCACTACTCCTACTGGGATTGGTATGTAGCTGAGGTTACAGTTTAGGAAATACGTGTTCAAATTTTTCATTCACACTTGCTAAAGTACTGTTAAAGTACTGTATTTGCGCAAAAAATCACCCTTTGAGATTATACCTATACATCTCCTTAAGTTTTGTCGTTGGTCTACGTGCCTGCTGATCTGTTGTCACGATAATTTTCGAACGAAACGAGACATGCATTTCATATTTGGAATCCATATAATATTAGAAGCTGGAAAGGAATATTCTGAAGCCGAAGAATTTGAGAATTATGCTTTTTTCCATTATTTCCAATTTTAATATAAGTCTTTTCTCGGCTTATCTTTCTCTTTATTTCGCTTGCCAATGGGAAGTATTGTATGTAGAAATATCGAACTCCAAGATTCTTCCACTTCTTCACATTTTGGGGGTCTCAAAATTATGAAAAATTTAGTCTTCCATTTTAGATGTCGATTTCAGATTTGGTGAACACAGAGTACTTGATAGAAAGACGAAACCTATAGTTTTTGAGCCATATCGTTTCAGGAAAAAGGATACAATGGCTGGGGGTCGATAAAATGTTTTCAGTCGTTTTAAGCTTACTTAATGAGAGTCTCACGTAGAAGAGGTTTAACGGGTATGGGAGGGGAATAGAGATACTATGTGCTATATGTCCTTTTCAGGGTTTTTAGTGGAAGAATTAGAAAATTATTCATCTTTTCGAATATTAACAGACATAGCCCTAATTCTCAAACAGTAGTAGTGTGTTCTTAATTTAAAATTACGTGCTTGTAAGAAAAAAGGCATTAAATATATCACTTTATGGTCTTTGCTTAAGTTAAGAAACCTATATTTAATTAAATAAAATATAGCACGAATGTTACAATTATATGTTACGAATATTATAATTATAATACTATCAAAATCTAATTTGAATACGTCCTTTTTAAAATTAAAAAGGCATAGACAAAAAGTATATTGCGCGTAGTATTTTAATTAAAACACGTGGACTGCTATTTTAGGTTATATTTAAGTTAAATTAATTTAAACAAAATTATTTTACACTCGGCAGTATTTGTATTATTATAAAATTGTAATTAATTAAAATTTTTTGATGACTATTGTAGGTTTTATTTTGAATTACAGTTTATGTAACGACCAGCAATATTAGCTTCATATTCTCCTTAAAAGAAGTTGTCAACGTTTTTTATCTACCCCGTAATTATGTATAAAATAAAATAAAATATTGAAAGGTTTCCCGCCTATAGCTACTAAAAAGTTAATAATTAAAAGAATACATTTTTGTACATTTTTAAGCAAATTAAATTAAATTAAATGAAAGATATTATATATTATGTTTAAATCATAATAACTGCAAGATTTATTTAATTTTTTAGCTCTAGGCTTTCATAATATTCCATTTATAATACAGATAATTTGCCTTGAGGTGTAAAAAAATATACATTTTCAACATAAACTTCAACTTTCTTAGAACAGTACAACATTAGTAGTATAATCTACACCCTGATGATTACTACTGTTAAGTATTTTTCAATAATATAAGAAAAAAATTCATCTACACACACACATATATTAGATTATATATATATATATATATATATATATATATATATATATATATATATATATATATATATATATTTGTAATTATAACAGTATATCTAACGCAAAATATTGTATATTTATCGATGATAACGTGCATTTTTTTAATCCAAATTTTGGCAGTTCCGCGAACGATAATTTTTTGTGATTCTAAAGTTCGATGTCTGAATCAACATGCCTTTTTCTTGTCAATAACTCATAGTCTGTAGTAAAGTGGTTCAAACATGGACTATCAGGAGGCCAGACTTCAATTTTTATTCAAGATGGAACAGTGCTTTTTTGGTAGTGTTAGGTCTGAGCAGCCTCCTCATTTTATATTTTCTTCAATTTTTTCATTAATTGTTAGTCTCTTTCATAAGCCCTCATTTATACATTTTTTTATTGTCTTCTTTTGTCCAAAAACTCCCGTATCATCGCCCATTAACAAATGCTCCGAAAAAGCTTCCGCGCATTTTTTTCCAATTTGTACCACGCTAAATTTGTAACACGGTTTCTGTACTTCTCTTACTCTTTGGCAACAAAAAAAGCGACCACAGCCCTCGAATAATAGTATTTATAGCTAAGCTAGTAGAAATATAGAAATTAAATGGATTTAATCCATTAAGAATTTGTTCTTAAAAAAAATTATTGAAATAAACCCTATTCAGTGTATAACAGACAAATATTGAAAAAACGTACAGGATATTTTTAATACGGAATAACCTTGTTCGAACATTTCATCAATCAATTTGGGAAAGCTGAAATAATTGTGTTATTCTCGTAAAAAAATATTTCAATTGTAGATTAAAGCCAATTTAATTACAAAAGTTATCGATTTTCCAGTTTTATCAATATATATTCCCACAGTGTTATATTAATTTAATATTAATTCCATTGGGTCTTATTGTGGCACCCATGGCGTTGACAATATTTGTTCGTGTTCTATGGAGAGCGAATTCATTTACAGAAACATATTTGCAAATATTTATATTTAAATATGGATGTCACGGAATACCCCGTTATTTATATTTAAATAAATTTAAAAATACCTCTTAGTCCTATATTTGTTTCCTTATTTAATATTTCGCCATTTCATATCATAAAAAATAAATTTTATTACTACTTATTTTCGGGATGTTTTTAATTCCTAAAGGAGCATTGTATTTGTGAAAAAATCACTTTCGCATTTTTTCACGTTTTGGGATTCCTAGATCACCAAAAACATAGTTTTCCATTTTCGTCGGTCTACCTGGTTGCCTATTGTGACGATAACTCTCGAACGAGATGAAATTTAAAATTTGGTACACTCATAACACTTGGAGTAAGAAAAGAACCTGTGGTTTAAGGTCATTTCACTTTAGGGCATAAGTAATAGTGTTAAAAGAATATTTTCTAGTTTTTGATTAGATATTAAGCATAAATAATTATAGTCAAACATATGAAGGGATAAATCGGTAAAGGTTAGAGGGGTTGCCTCGTAAATATCGTGTTATACGTCATTTATATAGGATTTTTGAAGTCGAGGATTCTGAAAATTATGCTGCTGTTATATTGTTTTAACATAAATAGTATGTAAAAGGAAATGCCGCTTTTCAGTTATACATTTCTCCGCGATTTTTGCATTTCTACACGTTTTATTGTCTCTAGAAACGTAGCTATTCATTTCTGGCGGTATGTTACTCTGTATGTCTGTCTATTATCATGATAACTCTCGAGTGAAATAAAATATCGATTTCAAATTTTAGTACACATATAATTCTTGATAGGGGGAATGGAACTTATAGTTTTTGGGTAAAAGAATGTTGAGGTCGATAAAATATTTTATAATTTTCTGCATTATTATGAGAATTCTTCCTGACTCTTGACTTAGATAATGTTTTTAAACTTTAAACATAATAATTTGTAATTAAATATAATGTATTAGGGATTAAAAAGAATATATTATCTTTTTCGAGATTCATAAAGAAAAGAAACCTAAAAATTGTGTAATTTTTTCATTATTTCCAATTATATATATATATATATATATATATATATATATATATATATATATATATATATATAATATTATATATATATATATATATATATATATATATATATATACATATATATAAATATATATATATATATTATATATATATATATATATATATATATTATATATATATATATATATATATATATATATATATATATATAATATTATATATATATATATATATATATATATATATATATATATATATATATATATA
>CM032450.1:58901932-58904432 GCA_019049505.1 Pachyrhynchus sulphureomaculatus
CCTGCGGAATCCCGGATGTAGGTGTAAAAGGTTTGGACTCAATTAAATTCACGTGGAATCCAAAATCCTTCTCCAGCTTATTGAACAATATCGCAAATGAGACCTTATCGAATGCCTTTTCAAAGTCCGTATATACAATATCCATTTGGCCGCGCCGATTTAAGACATCTGACGTTGCCTATATGTTTCTATATAATCATATGTCAGCTTACTTTTTATTATTATACCAATAGCGGATAAAACAAAATAAATAAATCAGGCTTTTAACAAAAATATAAAACATATATATTCTTTTGATTTTATAGATGTGCGTATTTTGTGTTAGTAAGTTTTATTTATGCATCAAAACTAGTGTGGCGCCGTAATGACGCGACACTACAAAGGGGACGATGACTATAGAAATATGTTTTTAATCAAATTAATATAAAATTTGCTAGAATCGTCAATAATTCCTAGTTTTTTTTGAACATTCTGATGTTGAAAAAAATTTTCATAATTTGATTGAATATTTTAGTATCAAATATAAGAAATAAAGTTCATTTCTGCGATACATTCATCTAAATACGTTCGTATAAATACTCACATAATATAAACTTTTTTTTTAGGGTTTGCGAAGCTTTAATCTTTTTTTAGATCTTGAAATTATATTCCATTTAGTAATTTACATGAGTAAGCTGATGAAACTGATACAATCTCATGTTCTTTCAATTGTTAATTTACTTTGTCAAGTAATTTTTCTGTATAACAGCTTGTCTTGTGAATAATGCTGCGCTATATTCTTGCCATATTATTAAGGCCTTAACAGGTTGACTGCCGACCACTCCGATCGGAGTGCGTCGGGTCTCTTCGTCAACGCCGTCTACTCCGATCGGAGTTCGACATGCGTTCTTACGAAACGTTTTAGTATTCCATCGGCGTTGTATATGAAACGTGTTTCTAGTGGTGGCGTTGCTTAAAAACGCAAGTTCTAACAGGTGCTTAAGTGGTTCCGCGGATTTGCTTTTGGTTTGGTTGTAATCTGCCGTACAATATGGACAATCAACCTGGGCCTTCTGGTATTAAAAAAAGACATTGTAGTGATGAAAAAAAGGTATATGATAAGAAAAAGAAGCTAAGTGACACTGAATTATTGCAGCTATTGGAAGAAAGCGGAGGTAGTATTGACGAACATTACGTACCAGACACAGACGATAGTGATGTAAATTCAAGCTCCGAGTCCGAAGAAGAGAATTTTATAGACCCTATTCGGCCACATCAAACACTTCCTAGCCTTGATGAGATAAAATGGAACGACAGAGGTGCGTTAAAACAATTTTGTTCCAGAAAACCCAGGAATTATTGGTGCAAATTCCAGGACAGGGTGCACCTATCGATTTTTTCGAAATGATCATTGATGATGATTTTTTACAAACTATTGTAGAACGAACGAACTCTACGCAGTCGAGGTTTTGCTGCGCCCAGAAACAAGTACAAAATCACGTATTACTAATTTTAAAGATCTTACTCTTGACGAACTAAAAATTTTTTTGGCCCTGTTACTTCACACTGGCACAATATCCTTGAGCCGTCTTAACGATTATTGGAAAACTGATCCGCTATTTAATCTACCTGTTTTTAGAAAATATATGTCAAGGAATAGATTTTTGCTTATCTTGAGGTGTTTGCATTTTACATCTCCAGATATGGATCCGGCAGATCGGCTAGGAAAGATTAGATTTGTGGCAGATTTTTTTAACAACAAGATGGGAGAAATTTACTATCCTGGAAGAGAGTTGTCTTTGGATGAAGCTATGGTATTTTATCGGGGTCGTCTCCAGTTTAAACAGTATATCAAGAATAAGCGTCATAAGTATGGTATGAAGTTATACATGCTGACAGAGCCTAATGGATTATTTTGAAATTTCGTGTCTACGAAGGTGCGACAGATGTTTATGGTGGAAGCGGACATACTGAAAAGATTGTTTTACATTTATTGGAGGAAAAATTGGGTGTGGGACGTGCTGTTTATCTAGACAATTTTTACAATAGTGTTAATTTAGCTAGGAAATTACTTCAACAAAATACATACTGCACTGGTACGCTGAGAGCTGAGAGGAAAGATAATCCGAAAGAGGTAATGAGTGCAAACTTAAAACGTGGTGAAAATAAATCTATGTTTTGCAATGGAGTGCATGTCGGAAAATGGCGCGATAAACGCAATGTTCAATACATTTCAACAGAATTTGGAAGCGAAATGGGCATTTTTAAAAACAAAAGAAATCAAGAATCTGAAAAACCTTCCGCAATCATTGGATATAATGCTTTTATGTCCGGTATAGATAGACAGGATCAAATGATGGCATATTATCCTTGCAGCCGTAAAACCATTCGGTGGTACAAAAAGTTATTCATGCATGTGCTGCAAATGAGCATGATAAACGCCTATTTTTTGTACAATAAATATTCGCGGTCTGACCAGTTACGATTATATGACTTCCGATTGGATGTCATAAGAAATTTA
>CM032450.1:58909432-58999432 GCA_019049505.1 Pachyrhynchus sulphureomaculatus
CATAGCCTTTGTCGTAATAAATAATACTAGAATATCTAGATGTATAACTAAGCGGAGTAACAGGATTAAATTAGAATATATGTGAGATAATCTCAGGTACAAGATTGCTTTACAAAATTTATGTTATTATGATTACTATTATTAGAAAAAAATTTGTAAATATTAAAAAGTGTATAACCATTTGGTTGTGGTAAAGGAGGAAGAAAATAAAAGCCTCTAAATTTTATAAAGCTCATGAGCGACGCCAACCAAATTTTACATAGATTCCCCTTAAATATATATAAATATATATATATATATATATATATATATATATATATATATATATTATATATATATATATATATATATATATATATATATTTCATATATAAAAACAAATAAAAAATATAAACAATATTATAAACACGAGAATTGTCGCTTGTATGTGGATCAATTGTGGTCAGTAGTAGCATCAGATTATTGTTAAAGAGTTCCAGTTTGGTGAATCAGTTAACCCGGTTAGAGAGGCTTAATGATGGTACCACATTTCATGGAGAGTTCGTTTGAATATGTATGGTGAATAATTCAATAACACGGCCTTACTCTAGCTCATGTCGAAGGAGGAGTGTGTCAGCCAGATATTATACTGTGTGTGACCATTTTTCAATCTAACATTCAGAGTCAAATAGACCCCTTCCTTTGTCACAGAATTAGCATATTTTTAGAAATTAATAATGCGAATACTATATACTACATACATAACATAATCTTGTATTATATGATATACCCCATATCTTACGCAGTTATCTGAATGTTCAAGAAATACCATAGCATAGTAAATAATGATAGAAATCATTTAATAATAGCTTCATTTGTGTGTAGACCAATTCAGTTTTATTCTAATGGTATTTAATATAGCACTATTACAGACGTGTCTATCCACAAAGGCGTTTAAACATGGCTAATAATTTAGAAGTTCATAAATATGATTTTAATTTAAGTATTTTTTATTATTGATACTAAGAAAAGTTAAACAAAACAAGTAAAGTAGTTAATGTAGTATTGATTATAGGAGAATAAGGTAGAAGATAATTAACATGAAATTATAATTAAGTACCCTAACGTGAAAATACCATTATCCTATGTAGTATGTTTAATTGAAAATTTTCTATCATTAATATTTCTTCAATTCCATCAAATATGACTCATTATTATATGACAAATGAAAATTGGGATACGTATGGCTATCATAACTCTAAATTTCAGATATTACTATCTCACATTTTATAATACTCAATTCAAAATTTGAGACCTTTGAGTAGGCATTCTATGTGAAAATTTAATCATTATTATTTCTATTCTATTTGTTCTGTGTTTGTATTTTTTCGCTTTTCATGGTCCCGTAATCAAGAAAAACATAGTTTCCAATTTTTGTTGATCTGTATGGTTGTCTGTTTGAACGATAATTCTCAAACGAGTAGTGATATCTACTTTAAATATTGTAGACAAATATTACCTTAAGTAAAAAAAGACCTTGTAGTTTTTGGGCGATGTCGTGTAAGGGAAGTTGTGAGAGTGATGGAATTAAATAAATTTTGAATAAATTTTAATTATTATATTTATAATCAATAATACAAGGGGTTAAGCGGGTAAGGAAGAGGGTCAGAGGGGGGTGTTCTGAATATATGATATTACAGATCTTGTATAGGTTACTAAGATCTAAGAAAATATGTTGTTTTTTGATTATTTCCAGTTTTAACAGCTGCCCTTCCTTTACTCAACATTTTTTGTCGTTATTACAATTACAATATCGACTAGTGGTGCTTGAATTAAGTTATTTCTTAAGTTCTTGCTTAGGAGGATAAAATCAAATTCAATATTTATTTCAGTAATGGATTAATCCTTATAGCAAATTTTTAAGCTACTAAAAAAATAATTAAACCGATCAGGTGCAAGTGGACTTGATAGTGTTCTGTACGTTGATTGCTTATAAAATAATTTTTTTTACGGAAGTATAAAATGATCAGTGACTTCACAAATTTTAGATCCCATTCTAATGCGTTCCGGATTATTATCTCTAAGATTCTTTAAAAATCATTAGAATGGTTCTCCCCTGTGATGTTAATACTTTTATCAATAGCTAGTTTGGCTTCATGGTCAGCTCTTTCATTGCCCTTGATTCCCGTGTGACTAGGGATCCAAATGTATGTTATTTGTCTGTTTCTAGTTTTGGCTATATATAATAAATCTGATATCTATCTTAAATATGCATAATTAGTATTGTTGGATTTAATGGCTTTTAAAGTACTTAGAGAGTCCGAAACAATGAGGTTTTCTCTAGTTTTTATAGCGTATTTGATGGCTTCTTTTATAGCCAGGAGTTCATCTGAAAAGATTGTAGAGTGATGAGGTTGTTTGTATTGTTTCGTAGTGTGTTGATTTCAGAGCCTACCAGGTCTTTCTTTTTGTGTGTATGTAGGTGTAAGTCCATTATCGGTTTAGGAGAACGCCATGGGAGGAAAAGTAGTGGAAAGTGGATAGTCGAAAATAGGTGGCGTAAGTCCATGTCGGGTCAGGAACGTATTGATTCTGCTAGAGATAGAGTTTGTCGGTGATATATGGTTTGCGAGAGGAACGGTAATATTTCATTAGAGATAACTCTCTGGCGAGATACAAAGGTGGAGTGGAAGCCACACATCGAAGGCTGGCAACTGGACTTGTTCTAAATGCACCAGTCGCCAGACGCAGTGCCTGTTTCTGAATGGTGTCCACTGACTTCTTTGTACTGTGGCTGGCTGCATTGTAAATAAAGTCCCCGTAATACAAAGAGAAGTGTGCTCAAGTATTACATTATATATATTTTTGAACTCGTCTTTTTACAAGCTTTCGTTTGATACCCCATTCGATGACCTGGTAAGTTTTTTTTTTCACTTCCGATTTCACTCCTCAAAACCCCTTAAGTCAAAATTTAACTTTCTCTGATGAGGCCATCAATTCCTATATTAGTGCCAAATTTCAACTTTCTTTGTCAAATAGTTTCGGAGAAAATCGGGTGTGACAGACAGACAGACGGACAGACACCGAAGTGATCTTATAAGTGTTCCAAACGGAACACTAAAAATGATATTTTGATAGTGTGGCAAAATACGGCTGATCTAAAACTTTACAATACTTGATAAGTAATATCTAAATTGAAATATTAAAACACGAAAATATGATACTGTAAGTTGTACTGTTTAAAAGTTAGTTTGCAAAAAATCCTTTCTTTTTCTGTGGGTTCTAACCTGGTTGATTCACAGTGAGGCGATAAAACGCATTATTAATGTAACCTGAACTATATTAAATTAAATTATATTCAATTGTTATTACAGTTCATTTTTATTGTGCTGTTTAGTGGGCTTTATTGATTCTGCTGGCATTCACAAATTATCACAGGCAATTTTTAACTATGATTTCACGTTAGAATTTTTCCTTTTCATTACGGTTTGCATTTTTTTGTTATTAACAAATTCTACTAGATACGTCCCTTGATAATAGTTAGGTCCGCTCACTAAATAATATCATCACACCGGCAGTGCTATAAACCTAAACAAAATTTATGTTTATGGTTAAAATACTAAACCGATTTGTTTCGAAACAAAATCTGTCGGAATTTCTAAACATATTTATGTCCAGAACGACCATTAAAGTGTCCCTAAATCTCAATTTGGGACCCAAAATTCTTTTTAATAAAATTCTTCTGGGTCATTGGCAAAATACAATTTTAACTCCCTAAGATATTACTCTTCGGTTTTGCATAGTATGCATAAATGACAAGTTACAGCGCGGTATTCATATTCCGCGGAACATATTCTTGTAAAATTTATTTTTCTGAACCCGCTTTTTCTGATGAAATATGCATGTGGCAAAATTATTTTGTACGTGGCGCTGACAAAACACTGAAGTTTTTTTATTATTTTCAGATGTTTTTAAAAACGTCGGAAATTATATACTAGAAAAGGAAAATGAAAATGTCCATTAGCATAATATCTTATACTTGTATTAAAAAGGAGTTTCTAGTTGATGCTTGCTTGTTGTGGCTTCTATATTTTTATCTGGTGTCAAACACTGAGCTGAAAATATTTAAATTTGATCTGACGCAATATAGATTAAGACCTATAGGTTCCTTTTTTTGACTATTTTTACATTTTATAATTTCAGCACTTGCACATGCCTCTAATACCTATTAGGTACATTTTTTATTAACCTTAAACTATCTAATGTTATTGTATGATTATATTCAAAGGTATGTTCGGATACGTTTGATTTTTTGATCAACCGTATTTTAAATGAGTTAAATATTCTTTAAATTTTTTTGACCAACATACTTCTTGTTATACAACTTATCTCTTGTATTCCACTTCTTTTACATTCGTGGATTTCATCTTTCGGACTTCTTAAGATTTTTTTTAGTTTTCTGATGGCTTGACGTGAGGCCTACACTATTACACATCTTATTAACTCCTCTGGTATATTTTGTATAATAGGTATTGAAATATATTTTGTTTTATTCTTCTAACCAGTGAAAAAGGATGAATACTGAATTTAACCTAAACTTAGGTCTATTTATTAACTTGTTTATGAAGTTATTGCCATAACGATTGATGAGTAAAACATAAATGTCCTGTAAAAATGTAAATTTGTTTAAGATCGTTAAGATTTTGAGCTCAATTCTAATTTGGATGTTTATATTTATATTTACGCAAGTTCAAATATACAAAAATATTTAAAGCAAACTGAATAATCAATAATATGTTCAGTTATGTTATAAAACCTACAAGCTTCTACAAAGAAAAATATTTTGTTACACTTACTTAAAAGAAGCACTGCCTAGACGCTAATGTAATTTTAATGTATTCCTAGAAGGTAGGCATGTGTTTTTCATAAATATTGAAGATAAAACGTTTTCAACGTTTTCTGCTACCTAAAAATGAATTTAGTCTATTTGTAATTCCAGAATGTAGTATATTGTACTTTTTTCTAATGAATAATACTGAGATGCAATTGTATCCGTCGCCGAGTTTTACAAAACGAGATTTGACTAGTTCTAATGTAATGTGATGCTTTTGAAAACTAATTTGTGGACGTTCCTCAGTAGTGACGCTGCTAGAGGAATGGAGTGTCCCGACATAACTATGTCGGGTTCAGCAGTACAAGATACAGTATCCTGTATCGACCACCAAGTAATACCAATTTTCGAACACTTTTTGCTTCTCTTGCAGACACCATCGATCATTTACAAAATAACTCTCCAAGTGCCGAAATTACCATCCTGGGCGACTTTAATGTCCACAATATCAACTGGTTTAAATATTTAAACACTACCGACGAACAAGGTCGTGAAGCTGAATCATTCTCAATCAGTTGTGGCTTAACTCAGCTTATTGACGAACCAACACGGATCCCTGATCGAGACGGGGAGTTCGCCAGTCTTCTTGATCTGTTTTTAACCACCAATCCGGAGATTTACACGGTCACCGTAAATCCGCCGTTAGGTTCTTCCGACCATAAACTGCTTTCGACATCGAGTATTCCGCCAATCAGTGACAGAGAGGCGCCTAGGCTGCGTAAGATTTCGCACTACAAATCTGCTAAATGGGAAGATCTCATGGAATACTTTCGAACTTTCCCTTGGATGGACGTTTGTTTTCGAACCGATAACCCATCTGATTACGCCAGGGAGGTCTCCGATGTTATTTTGGCTGGTATGGAAGCTTACATCTCTTTTTCAAAGAAATGTTCATCCAACGGCAAGCCTTGGTTTGACCGAAAGTGCAAAGAAGTTGTTGCTTCTAAACATATTGCTTGCCGACAATCGCGTGAAAATCCTAACACCATAAATCGTAACACCTTTGTTCGTGCCCGGAACAGATGCAAAGGAATTATCGACGAAACCAAGGAGGCGCACAATCAACGAATTAGAAACAAACTTCTCGCTTGTCCCAACAATTCCAAGTCCTTTTGGGCAGTCGCTAAGGCAGTTAGTCAAAATTTTACCAAATCCACTCACACGGCCAGATAATTCCATTGCAACCACACCTGTTGAGAGAGCGAACTTGTTGGCTGAACTATTTGCTTCACATTCTACTGTCGATTTCCAAGGAAAAACACCACCTACTATTCCCATATTGCAGTCAAAGATGCCCGATGTTGTCTTCAGACAGCGCATCATAAAGAGTATTTTAATGAAGCTAGACACCAAAAAGGCTTCTGGCGCAGACGGAATACCGGCCATAGTTCTCAAAAACTGTGCAAGGGAACTAACACCAGTCTTCTGTAGACTTTTTACCTATCCTACAGAAAGGGACTATCTCCGTCCTGCTGGAAATGTGCCACGGTTCAGTCGATACCTAAAAAAGGCAAGAAGCCCTTACCAAATAACTACCGACCAGTCGCACTGCTTTCAATAATATCGAAAGTCATGGAAAAGGTTATCAATGAGCATCTTCTAAAATATCTTGAACGATTCAATATTATTAGCGATCACCAATATGGTTTTCGTAAACACAGATCAACAGGAGATCTTCTGACTTATGTAACGCATGTTTGGAACAACGCAATTGAACACTTTGGAGAATCTCGAGCGGTTGCTCTTGACATATCCAAGGCATTCGACTGTGTTTGGCACAATGGACTGTTGGCTAAGTTACGCTCTTATGGTATGTCTGAAAGGTTCTGTTTGTGGCTCTCATGTTTTCTCAGAGAGCGTTCTTTACGAGTGGCGGTCGACGGATTTCTTTCTAACACCTTCACTATCAACGCCGGTGTGCCCCAGGGCTCCATACTGTCTCCTACTCTCTTTCTCATTTACTTTAACGATCTGCTGGAAAAGACCGGGATTCCAATCTACAGCTTTGCAGATGACAGTACGCTTGTCTCTTCATTCACCTTGAACGCTCGGACATCGGCTGCTCAGGCGAATATCCGCAGACAGCAGGAGGTTGTTCAACTTAACAAAGACCTGGAAGAAATTCTATCTTGGGGTGACAGTAACCAAGTGGAATTTAACGCTACAAAAACCCAGGCGGCAGTTTTTTCTAAAAAAGTTAACGTTGCTGAACCCGACATAGTTATGTCGGGGCACTCCATTCTCCTAGCATGTTGCGGTATGGCAAGGAGAGCTTCTCAGAAGTTGGGAATATTATTTCGAACCAGAAAGCTTTACACTCCACAACAACTGTTAATTCTTTACAAAGCTCAAATTCGACCAACTATGGAATACTGCTCCCACGTTTGGGGCTCCGCTCCCAAACATACACTGCATTAGTTGGATTCTGTTCAGAGAAGAGCTGTCCGTCTGAGTGGAGACCCGGAATTGACCGGCGGCCTTGATTCGCTGGAACATCGAAGAACGGTTGGCGACTTGAGTCTGTTCTACAAGTATTTTCATGGAAAGTGTTCGAAGGATGTAGCCTGCTTAATTCCTCCCAAAGCGGTGCATGTTAGAAATACACATCGCGCTGGTGTTTCACATCCGTATGAGGTTCAGCTTGTTACTCCGTGTACAACGCTTTTCAAGCAGTCTTTTATATGCAGAACATCATCCCTTTGGAATGATTTGCACCAGGGGTGTTTCCCACCGAGTACAATTTAAAGCGATTCAAGAACAACGTGAATCGCTTTTTCCGTACATACGTCGCTCCTGGAGCGCTTTAGGAACTTGCCTGCAGCACGTGTGCTACACCCATAAAAAAAAACGTCCACTGCCACTCGTAAAGAATCTTTCAGACATACATCAGAGCATAGTTTAGCCAACAATCCGTCATGTCAAATGCCTTGGCTATATCAAGTACCAGATTGACTACATTATGTTCAATAAGATGCAGAAACTCAGCAACAACATCTAGTACTTACCCAGGTGCTGATATGAAATCCGATCACAACCTAATAGTGTGAACAATCAGACTCAAACTAAAGAAAATAAAAAGAAGGAAAGTGATAAAGTATGATTTAAAACAACTGGATTATGATGAAATCATCTGAAAAAAGACGTGTCTTTAGCGGTACAGCCGAAGGAGACAGAAACGGAGATGAAGAAACTACAGGAAGTTATTCAGGAGATTCTTGGTAAATACTTACGACTAAAGACAGAAATAACAAAGAACTGAAAGTAGCCTTAAAATGATGAAAGACAAAAGGAAGGTTAAAGGCAAAGATACCTCTATATAGAAACAATTAGGCAACGAAATAAAGCAAGCAGTTAAGCAAGCTAAAAACAAATGTGTAGAAATACACAACAAAGAAATAAAGCTCTACTGGACCTCAAACACGATCCGTTTAGTCCTTATGGAGCAGAGCTCCAAAGACAACAGACATGATATCCTATTCAGTAGCAAATTGAAGATTGGACCCCCGATTGTGTTCCAAGATGTTAAAGTGCAATAGAAAATACGAAAAATAGAAAAGCAGGGCCAGATAATTTGTAATCAGAACTTATAAAATTCATGGATGATAATCAAATAAATTGGCTAACTACAATTTTCGACAACGTGTATAATATGCGTTTATAACTTTGTCTAAAAAGTTAAACGCGAAAAAATGCAAAGAATACAGAATAATAGCCCACGGGAGTCATCTTCTTAAAATCGTCCTAAAATAATACATAAAAGAATTTACCAAAAATGCGAGGAATAATTAAATCAAACACAATTTGTCTTCTCAGACGCACTCGGTAAGCGGGAGGGATTGTTTGCGTGTCAGGTTGCAAAGTCGCAAACTGCGACATATACGTATGTCTCGTCGACTATCAAAAAGCTTTTGATAGAGTTAGGCGGGACGACTTGATGTCAATTTTAAGGAATGTTGGTCTGAATAAGACCTTCGCATTACTTATAACCTTTATTTCAATTAGTCTGCAACCGTAAGGGTAGATAATGAAATTGCTTAAGAAAATATGGTAAAAAGTGGTGTTGTCGTTACTCTTTAGTGTATATATATGATGAAACTTGCCCTGAAAGGTGTTGGCGAGGGCGTACTAATAAATGAGAAGCGTATTAATAACATTAGGTAGGTTGACAACACCTTTATTTTCGCCGAGAGTCTACAGAGCCTGCAGACATTAATGACACGCGTGTCGGAGGCCAGCAGTGGGTATCGTTTGGATTTTAATGCGAGGAAAACCAAATTTATAGTCATCAGCAAAACCCACGTACCATCTGGTCAAATAATAGTAAATCAACAACCAACAGAACAAGTGTCCAACTACGTCTATCTAGGTACAAATATAAACGAACAGTTGGATCACTTACAATAAATTCACCAAAGGATAGAACGAGCGAGATCGGCTTTCATAAAAATGAGTAACATTTACAGAAGCCCCTGTAAACGAAGATCCTCTTATTAAGATGCTATCTGTTTACGGTTCTCCTGTACGAGATAGAATCTTGGACATTGACGCAAGAATCCATAAAGGGCCTTGAGGTATTTGAGATATGGTGCTACAGACGAATGTTGAAAATCTCGTGGATTGGTCATGTTGCGAATCAGGAGGTGAATGAATAAAGATCGGAAAGTGCTGACAACTTGGCAATACCGAAAACTTGAATACTTGGGTCGCATAATGCGTAACGAATACTAATAGTGAAACTCATTTTACATGGAAAAGGAGAAAAGACCCAGGCACAAGAAGGATATCTATGCTGCAGAACTTGAGACTATGGTCCCCATTATCTACTACACAAGTTTTTCGAGCCGTAGCCAATAAAGTTAAAATAGCTAATAGTCAATATCGGAAACGGATAGGCATGACAAGAAGAAGAAAAGTATATCGGTGTAGATGATAGATATCTGGAAAAATAATTTTTAAGCTCTAAGTGTTTTTCTTCATAACTAGGTAGATAACTTAAAAAAATAACCTCGTATATTTTTCTATGTTAGTAATATTGATTTGAGCAGGTATGAAATTCTTTTAGCTCGATTTATGTCAAGATTTTCTTAAAAAGCGATGATATATTTGAGAAAAATCTTTTGATGGCACTTTAAATTCTATTTATAAATTATCATAATAATCGGAACGATGCTTATATAAAAAGGTTTTATAAGAATACACGATGCAAAGGCTCTTAGTAAAATATAGCGGATCATAAAACTAGTAAGACTTGATCCCTCCGTACGTGCTCGAAAAATCAAGCTCAGATATTTACGTTTTCGTATCTCGTATATAAGTTACAAAAAGTTCGGCATAACGTGAGATTTTCTTAGACAAATAAGAAGAGTGTCACGATATGCATGAGGGAGATAATATTGTAGTCAAGCATTGTGTGTTCGTAAATAAACCCAAATAAGAATGAGCTTTCCCTAACCTAATTTGGGTAAATTATTTCGTTTTAGAATTTAAAGTAAATATATGCTAACTTATTCGGTGTCTACTTGCTTCGGTTGGCGACAAACATTAATTGAAGTTAATTAGCGTCGACCTTGATTAGTAGTTGGTTGGGTGACCTTTTGTAAAGCCAAGTGTTATTGTTAAGGCAAGCAGCTAAATACATATCGATTGCGTTCCGCCAAAAGGACCAATTTGCAGTTATTTCGTTTGGGACAATCTATTTTACCACTTCAAGGTTACTAACTCCAAAGGGCCTGTCTGTATATGTATATTTGGGTACTGAATACTCCCCACGGGAGAAGTGTGCTTTTTTCTATATAAGAAAATTTGCCATGTATAATCCTTCACTTTATTAGAGTGGCACTAGGTTGATTTACTCCTACATGTGGGCTGAGACTGATGGACACAGAGGGAGCAGTGAAATATGTACGATCATGTGGAAATATTTAATGCTCTTAGATAATAGGGACATAAAGGAAGTCGCACTGTATTGTGATATTGTGCAGGCCAGCAGAAAAACTTAGCTATGCCTGAACTGCTGGCAGAGCACTTTAAAGCTCTTTTTGCACTAAATTTTTTGAGTGTAGGCCACTCAATAATGGCTGTTGACTCAGTACGTGGAGTTATAAAGGCAGCGGCAAAGTAAATAACCGCATATGCTTCGAGTGAGTGGCCTACTATAGTAACCAATGCCCTCAATAATCCATTTTCTTATGAAGTAATAGTTGTTAAAAGAAATAAGTTTAGGGACTGGAAGATCTTTTCAGAGAAGTTTAAAATTGAGGCTGAGGACGGTAAGAAACTAAAAATTTCATCAGTGCAAAGGTTATATTGGTCAAAAAGGCCGTTGTACACAATGGAACAATGGAGGTGTTTCGAAACGCTTCAGATGATACTCCAACTTTATATTTCCTACAGGAAATACAGAGCCGGAGATATACAAAAATAAAGAAGGAAAGAAACAGAAAGGATAGAATAAAAAAGGAGAAGGGAGCAAAACAATTGTGCTGTGACTTAACTGAGGCCCTGCTAGCCTACCTACAAGATTTGCCTCTGGCAAAGCAAAAATATAGTGACGATGTCCTGATTGAGACCAATGAGGAAAACGTTTAATAGCAAAGTGAAAAATTTAAAGTTTTAATTTTAATTAACGTCTGTTATTTTAATTTTTTTTTATTGTATTTTGTAATACAACGTTAAAATAAACAATTTAATAAAAATAATTAAAAAATTTCGGGAAAATATTAATTATTTATGTAATTTTATTATTTGCTAAATTATTATCCGTTGAAAATTCAAGATTAGCCTTGATAAACATTAGTTTAGCCTTAAGATCAAAGGGTAAAAAAGTTAAATCTACCACATTGGCCCTTTTGATTACAAGATCGCTACTCGAGTGCTAAGTCCAAAAGGACCAATTTGCATTTTTATATTTTTCTCAGTCATGATTATAAGTACTCCTTAATATTTTTTTGAAATTTATTTTAAACCATAGTATATATCTCAAGTTACCCATTCAACTATGGGATAGTAAATTCTTTGCGAAATTTCTTCATTATTGAACGACCTAAATCTTAAACACTCCCTTTTGACGGAACGCCATCGATATATTGACTTTTAGGTAGTAGTTGTTGTAGAAATATAATAACGTCCACGGCACTACTAAGTCATGCAAAAGATCCCTTGAAATACAAATCTATGTAGTTTGTTGACATACAACGCAAAATCTCTTTAACGTAGAAAAGACTAAGCTGTCCATAGTGGGACCAGGAGAAAATAAACTTCCGTGTCCAAATATCCATTAATACTGCTAAATATGAATTAAATTAGCAAAAATTAATCAACCCTTAAAGTCTTAACTATACATTATTAGGGTTGGTTGGTTGGTTGATGATAGGCAGTTATGCCTGTTTGTGTACTGCCGCCCTTGGGTTGATGATGTAGATCTCCGAACAGTCGATGTCTGTTCCGAGTTAAAGCTGAACATTCATACAGGAAGAGCATAGATGTTTCTGCTTTTTGACCACATAGTCTGCATGGTGTGAGACCATCCTGAATACCTACTTTCTGTAAATATTTTCTCAGGTGACTGTGGCCGGTGATCAGTCCCACCGCTAGTTTGGTTTGATCTTTTTTTTTTTTTTTTTATTGGTCTAGCACACGTGCTGCAGGGAAGTCCCTAAAGCGCTCCAGGAGCGGCACGAGTGCGGAAAAAGCGATTGACGTTGTTCTTGAATCGCTGTAAATTGTACTCGGTGGGAAACACAGCGCTGGGCAAATTATTCCAAAGGGATGACGTTCTCCATATAAAAGATTGCTTGAAAAGCGTTGTACGCGGAGTAACAAGCTGAACCTCATACGGATGCGAAGCACCAGCGCGACGTGTATTTCTAACATGCACCGCTTTGGGAGGAATTAAGCGGGCTACATCCTTCGAACACTTTCCATAAAAATACTTGTAGAACAGACTCAAGTCGCCAACCGTTCTTCGATGTTCCAGCGAATCAAGGCCGCCGGTCAATTCCGGGTCCCCAATCAGACGGACCGCTCTTCTCTGAACAGAATCCAACAAATGCAGTGTAAGTTTGGGAGCGGAGCCCCAAACGTGGGAGCAGTATTCCATAGTTGGTCGAATTTGGGCTTTGTAAAGAATTAACAGTTGTTGTGGGGTGTAAAGCTTTCTGGTTCTAAATAATATTCCCAACTTTTGAGAAGCTCTCCTTGCTATGCCTGCAACATGTTCATGCCAAGACATATTTGCTCCCAAACTAACGCCCAACAAATTGAGTGACGATGCTAGGGGAATGGAGTGCCCCGACATAACTCTTGTTATCACTTGTTAAACGAAGATCGTCAATAGTTAGTTTCTTTGAGAGGCCACCAATTACGTTCCTCGTATCTTTGGACAGATGTTGCAAGCTAACGATCCAGATATTGCTGAGATGACCATATGGTATGGTTATTAGGGTGGAATAAAGCTTATTTCAAAACTTTATCGATCAATAATAACGAAATACATCTTATTTAAATTCGTAAGGAAAGTACTGGGTAAATAACTTCACCAATGTTTGAACTATAATTTTTTCGTCTTATTTTTTGGGTTTCAGCAAATACCGTTAAGTCAAAAAGCAATTTTTATTTATGAACATCGAAAAAAATTGCCAATACCATTAATATGAATGAAGGCATTTATGGCAAACAACCGTATAGATAAAATAAAATATGGACTTACCTGCTACCCTTGCTCAAAAGTCGGACGCCGTGTTTCCAGGAGATAATATTTTTATCTGGCTCTTCTTTTTCTGAAAATCCGATACTTGTGGCCAAACAGGTTAACAATAGAGAGCTGCCCTGACGGTAATATCTTTCATGCACTTCCCTTCCGGATTCGTCGACAATTTTCACCTCTGGAGCTGAAAACGATAAAAAAATAAAGTTTTATTTTAATTCAAGAGGTGTTGGCATGAAAAATTAATATTTATTTTGGAATATTTAGAAAAGGAACCGGTAAAGATATAACATAAATAAACTTATTGAGAAATCCTGACCTTAAGATTAGACCGTGTCAAATTAGGTTGACTTTCTAACGTTTCGCCTACGATTGCCCAGTGCGTATCGAGGGATCTTTCATGTTAACATATTCAGTGTTCTAATCTCGAAGATTAAAGAACCCTAATAATGCCTTATTCAATTGTAGGTGAAACGTGAGAAAGTTATTCCAACTTGACGCGGTCTAATCTCAAGTACCACGATTTCCTATTTAACTAAGGCGGTGTAAACTGGCCGGTGGCCGACAGGACAGAGCATGTAGCGTAATGAGATGAATGAATGATCAACGTGATAACCTATAAAATACTTAAATAATAAATTTTTTTTTCAAAAACCTAAATCCAAGTAAAAATTTTTTATGTATACCTATTTTTATTCCAGTCTAGATTATGAGCACTCTATAGATTTTCCATTTTCTAAGAAAATAATTTCATACTTTAAAAAAATTTCAATAAACCATATAATTTCATTTTGCGTTTTTTTTTTTGCTTATTTTGAATTTTCACACACACACACACACACACATTAACGTGTGGATGAATTTTGTACATAGACATTTTTTAAAGTGTCTCACCCAATTCGCTACTTTCCTATTCAACATACCAAGAAAATTTTTTCGGTGCTAAACTGAGTTTTTTTTGAGGAAGTCAAATATGATAACAAGAAGTTTGTCACTTGTTAAATTTAACAGGTTACAAAACAAACCTGGATTTTTTTAAACGGCACCCTCTACATATGATATATGTGAGCATACCATTAAATAGCATTTTTTAGTCCGTTTCTAAAAATATATAATGCTTGATATTTATTTTCAGTCATTACCGAAATACAAGGTAACATGTAGGCTCAAAAGTTTTTAGTCTGACACCCAGATGTCGCCCTTTTCAAAAAATCCATATGACTTTTAGGAAGTACCAACTTTCAAAAGATACGTGTCAAAATTTCATGACATTTCGACGATTAGTTTACAAGTTACAGTGGTTTTAGTTACGTTATTTTCGATATATTCAAAACAATGGAAAAAAATCGAATTTCGTGTGGGAAAAAAGTTTTAAGCAAAGCAATGGCTTAATCATTGTTACTGCCCCTGGAAAATCACTCATCATTTACTGGTATACTGAATTTAAACGCAGTCGTACAGACACAAATGATGCTGAACGCTCGGGACGTTCAAATAAGGATTGGATGACCGTAAAGTGAAATTGCGTAAGATAGCTCTTAAAGTTATCAAAAGAACGTGTTGGTCATATTTTGCATGAACATTTGGGCATGTCAGCGTTTGTTCACAGTGGACCAAAAACAACAACGTGTTGATGATTCTGAGCGCTGTTTGGACCTATTTAAGTGCAATAAAAAGAATTTTTTCATGTGTGACAATGGATGAAACATGGATCCAGTACTACACATCGGAACCAAATCGGCAGTCAGCTGAGTGGATAGCAGCCGGTGAAAGCCGCCCGAAGCGACCAAAGACACAACAGTCGGCTGGAAATGTTTTGGCCTTTTTGGGATGCACATGGAATAATTTTCATCAGATATGCTGAGAAGGGAAAACCATCAATGGCGAATATTATATAAAGTTACTGGTGCGTTTGAAGGCAGAAATCGCAAAGAAACGGCCCCAAATGAACAAGAAAAAGGTGCTCTTTCATCAAGACAATGCACCATGTCACAAATCAATGGTTACGATGGCAAAATTGCATGATTTGAAGCTCGAATTGCTTCCTCATCCATCGTATTCTCCAGATTTAGCCCCCAACGACTATTATCTATTGGCAGACCTCAAAAAAATGCTCACGGGAAAGAGATTTGGCTCTAATAAAAAAAGTTATTGCCAAAACTGAGGCCTATTTTAAAAGCAAAGACAAATTCTTCTACAAGAAAGGTACAGAAATGTTGGAAAAGCGTTGGACTGATTGTATCGCTCCTGAAGCAAAAAAAAAGTGTTTTAAGTAGCTAGACCAAAAACTTTTCAGTCTACGTGTTATTCAAGCTATTGAACGGCAACCCGAACTAGCAAATTTGCCATTATGAAAGCACTTTTCACTGTCGAGGATGTAATTTGAAACAATCTGTCAAATTTGACAAGTGACAAATTTTTTGTTATCATATTTGGCTCCTCAAAAAAAACTAAGTTTAGCACGAAAAAAATTTTCTTGGTATGTAGAATAATGAGATATTTAGAGAGGACGAAATTTGTCAGTGATGTGACCTAACGTAGGAAAGATACGGGGACTCGAGGATAATGTACATCCCTTAAAACACCAATCCAGGATTCTCACGCTTTGATACGCGCTCGTCAGCTGAATGCAAGAAGATGGCAGTTCTTGCGAATGTTCAAAAACATTTTCGAAAAGTGAAAGTCCTCAATTTTTTTATTTGTTGGACGTCTGCCTAAATGTGTTTGAACACCTGAATGCCATTATTTTAATTTGTGAAGCATTTTTTTATTTAAAATATTGTACTCGACCCGTAGCCTATGTGGCAACGAAATTTTCTATCTATTTATTTGTATCTCGACAGTTTTAAAAACAAACAAATTTTTCGGTTGGCTATTTGAAACTTTAACCTGTTTGTATATAAAAAGAGCTTTTGTTTCCGGGACAATGAATTTATGAAAACAGAAGGGCAGTTGTTGCATCTGCAATTTTTGGATTTTTGAATAACCTGAGGTTCAACAATAAAGTGGCTTTTACTTAATAAGCAGTTTTTAAATTTGACCTTTTGTTTGTGGGTTTAAACATTAAGCCTTTTGTACGAATAATTTACACAAACTGTATATATAGATGTTATTTTTTAATTTATTTTATGAATATTGAACACTGTAGTCACTGATCTAGTCAATTATATGTTATTAAATAAAGATAAGGAACTAAAAATAAGACTGGCATTTCAGTTACGGTAGCGGGTATATACTCCTCTGCGATCCCGGCAGGGGACAGATATACTTCCGGGACGCGACCCTGCTAACGCCAGCCTTGGTCTGCTCCCACATCCTAATATGGGAAGGACATCAGATCCAAAAAACATTAATCCTTCACCACAAACCATCCTTCCAACCTCCTTACCTTTTGTCAACAGGTTTGGCCGGTGCGACAAGGAAATGGCTAAAAACCCCAAGTCTCGTACTGCTCTTGCAGTTAGTCCCATGAATTCTGAGGAGGATAATAATTTGAAAATAAAACACAGTGGTATATCCGCAGTACATAGACAACTCAAAAGAATAAAATAGTATGTAGCAACTTATAAAGCAAGAACTTTAGGAACCGAAGAAAAAATGATCGAATTTTTTTTTTTTTTTTTTTTTTTTTTTTATGGGTCTAGCTCACGTGCTGCAGGGAAGTCCCTAAAGCGCTCCAGGAGCGGCACGAGTGCAGAAAAAGCCATTCACGTTGTTCTTAAATCGCTGTAAATTGTACTCGGTGGGAAACACAGCGCTGGGCAAATTATTCCAAAGGGATGACGTTCTCCATATAAAAGATTGCTTGAAAAGCGTTGTACGCGGGAGTAACAAGCTGAACCTCATACGGATCCGAAAGGACCAGCGCGACCTGTATTTCTAACATGCACCGCTTTGGGAGGAATTAAGCGGGCTACATCCTTCGAACACTTTCCATGAAAATACTTGTAGAACAGACTCAAGTCGCCAACCGTTCTTCGATATTCCAGCGAATCAAGGCCGCCGGTCAATTCCGGGTCCCCAATCAGACGGACCGCTCTTCTCTGAACAGAATTCAACAAATGCAGTGTATGTTTGGGAGCGGAGCCCCAAACGTGGGAGCAGTATTCCATAGTTGGTCGAATTTGGGCTTTGTAAAGAATTAACAGTTGCTGTGGGGTGTAAAGCTTTCTGGTTCTAAATAATATTCCCAACTTTTGAGAAGCTCTCCTTGCTATGCCTGCAACATGATCGAATTGGAAGAACTGAAAAATATAAAATGGACAGTGTTGGGCTTAGCGGAAGTAAGGAGAACAGGAGAGTCTTGTATCACCCTAAAAAGTGGCCATAATTTTTTCTATAAAGACAATGAAAGTAAGAAAGTTCGAGGAGTCATACTTATACATAAAAAAACAGCAGAAAATGTTGTTCACTTCAAAGCCATATCGAAAAGAGTGATTTCAGTAGACATACAGGTGAACATGTAAGACATCCGACAGCGAGGAAGACGGAATTGACCAATTCTACGAAGATATAAATAAAGCATTGCTACATCATGAAACAAGATATGTCATAATAATCTGCGACTTCAATGCCAAAATAGGGAACCCAATGAATAGAAATGAGAAGAGTGTCCGGAAGTTTGGTTTGGGTACGAGGAACAGCAGAGGAGAAATGTTATCAAATTTTGTAAAAGAAAATAACTTGTACCTTATGAATACATTTTTCCAAAAGTCAGAATATAGACGATGGGCATGGTATAACAAGAAACGAAATTGATTATGTAATATCAAATGACAAGAATATTGTAATTGACACGACAGTCCTGAACACGATAAGCATTGGCAGTGACCATCGGATGCTCAGAGTAAAAAGAAGAATAAATCTGAAGCAGGAGAGATGTAGATTGATACCGCATACAAAGATAAAGACACCAACAGGAATAATAAAGCAAAACACGGACGAATATCGACAAGCACTAAAAAACCATATAAAACATATAAATTACCAAATAGAATTTGATGAACTAAACGCACAAATAACCAATAGCCTACTCATGACTACAAAACAATAGCAACATCGAAAATAGATAAAACACAAAAATTAAGTAGTCACAAAATCTCATGAAACAGAGGCGGCTATTAAGAAATTATCCTAAAAATTGCAGATTAGAATTGGCAGAAATAGATAAAAAAATAAAGAAAAAGTTCAGAGAAGACGATGGACAATACAGAAACTCGAAAATATAAGAAACTATGAAAGAGGGGAAAAGTTTGAAACACCTAAACAAACAAATGAATGAAGGGAGACATCAAATAGTAAAACTTATAAATAACGATAACCAAGAAATCTCACAAATCAGAGAGATAAACGAAGCTACAGAGAAATATTTATCAAACACTATATGACACGAAAATATCGCCACTCCCTGGAAAGAAGAAGGAAATAGACTGATAGTAAAAAATGTGGGATCTGAAAAAATTCTCGATGTAACAACGGATGAAATAACGAACGCCCTACAATGAACACCTAAACAAACAAATGAATGAAGGGAGACATCAAATAGTAAAACCACAGAAGAATCAGCTACAGAGAAATAATTTAAACAAACCCCGTGGAAAGAAGAAGGAAATAATGAATGAATGTGGGATCTGAAAAAATTCCCGATGTAACAACGGATGAAATAACGAACGCCCTACAATGAGACATCAAATAGTAAAACTTATAAATAACGATAACCAAGAAGTCTCACAAATCAGAGAGATAAACGAAGCTACAGAGAAATATTTATCAAACACTATATGACACGAACATATCGCCACCCCGTGGAAAGAAGAAGGAAATAGACTGATAGTAAAAAATGTGGGATCTGAAAAAATTCCCGATGTAACAACGGATGAAATAACGAACGCCCTACAATGCACAACCACAAAGAACCAGGGGACGATGAAATAACTATAGAAATGACAAAGTATGGAGGGGCATCGATAATACAATCTCTCCAAGCTCTATTTAACAGGTGCTTCATAGAAACTAAAATACCAACATCTTGGGTAAACGAATTGACGTTAAAAAAAAAAAACTGCCGCTTGGGTTTTTGTAGCGTTAAATTCTACTTGGTTACTGTTACCCCAAGAGAATTTCTTCCAGGTCTTTGTTAAGTTCAACGACCTCCTGCTGTTTGCGGATATTTGCATGAGTTGCCAATGTTTGAGCGTTTAAAGTGAATGATGTACTGTCATCGGCAAAGCTGGCGGTCTTTTCCAGCAGATCGTTAGTCTAAATAAAAAAGAGAGTAGGAGACAGAGCCGTGGGGCACACCGGCGTTGGTAGTGAAGGTGTTAGAAAGAAATCTGTCGATTGCCACTCGTAAAGAACGCTCTTAGAGGAAACTTGAGAGTCATTAGCAGAATTTTTTAGATATATCTGAAGAGCGTAGTTTAGCCAACAATCCATCGTGCCAAACACGGTCGAAAGCCTTGGATGTATCAAGAGCAACCGCTCGAGATTCTTCACAGTGTTCAATTGCGTTGTTCCAAACATATGTTACGTAAGTTAGATGATTTCCTGTTGATCTATGTTTACGAAAGCCATATTGATGGCCGCTACTAATATTGAATCCTTCAAGATATTTTAGCAGCCTTTTCCATGACTTTCGATATTATTGAAAGCAATGCGACTGGTCGATAGTTATTTGACAAGGGCTTTTTGCCTTTTTTTAGTATCGACTGAACGGTAGCGCATTTCCAGCAGGAAGGGAATATTCCCTTTCTGTAGGATAGGTTAAATCTTGTCCTTAAGAATCTATAATTTAAAATATCCAGTTGTATTGCTTGGACTAAGATATTCTTTAGTAACAGAAAGTCAAGCAAGGTTTTTTAGAACTTCTTGCTTGCAAGGGAAGTACTGGGTGAAAAACTTTCTTGGTGTTTCTCTTAGCAACAGAATGAAATACTCTAAGGCCTTGTCGAATTATTCTGATCAAAATTTTAATTTATTAACTGGGTAATATTTTCTATAATTGTAAATCATCTTTGTGAGAAGTTCGATTTTTATTTGTTGTAATTTAAAATGAAAAAGTTAGTTTGGAAAAATAGTTTCCAACTGAAACTTCAATTTTTAATAATCCCTTTACGCCTTTTTTTTTTAAATAGTAAAATAACTTTTAGGAAAGTTTAATTTGATTAGACCGCTATTTTCTAAGTTAAACTTCTATAGAGAATGCATTTATCTGTATTAATATCTTGAAATGCTTTATAACCGAAATGGCCTCGATTTAAATAAAATTTCAACACTTTTCAAATGCAAATCAGTTCTGCCAACTTAGGAAAAACAATTTTTCCCTTTGGCTTCCTATGAAAACCAAAATGTATAAAATTGAATAACTTTTCGTTTTCGTATTTAAAAAGAATAAAAATATGCAAATTTTGATTCTGACGTAGAAATTAAAAATAATGTGTTTCCAGATTCAGTTCAACACTAAATATTTTTAATTTAAATGTCGTGGCTCGCAAAATGTTTAAGGATATATATATATATATATATATATATATATATATATATATATATATATATATATATATATATATATATATATATATATATATATATATATATATATATATATATATATATATATATATATATATATATATATATATATATATATATATATATATATATATATATATATATATATATATATATATATATATATATATATATATATATATATATATTTCTTTTTTTTTTTTTTTTTAGTTGACGATTCGTCCTGGGCATTTTCCAAGCTTCTATTTTGCATATCGAAAAACAATCAGAATTCTCTATTACATTTTAAAATTTTGCTTATCACTTTTTTATGTCGATCTCTTCCTGTTTATGACTTTGGTTTTTTTTATAATTAAAATAATGTTTGTATTCGATTACATGTTTGTTTAGTGCTCTAGATGCATTATTTGTGTATTTGTGTCCGTTTAGTCTGTTTTAAATAATCAGCTAGTCATTCCGATATCTTTCTTCTATCTCTACATGGAATTGAGTACACTATAATTGCCCGGTTCATGATGAGAGTAGGACTGTTTAAATTTGTAAACAATGAACTGAATTTATTATGGGTTTTATGGCACACCTTAATGTGTGTGATTTTCTAATGTATTTTTTAGTTTTCTGGATAGTTCCTTGGTGTATGGTGGTGGTAGATATTTTTCATTTTTTTCTTCTTTTGTGGCTATGTTGGTTTTTAAATTATTCTAATTAAGCTTGTCGTTGAAACAGACAACTAAAACAAGTATAAATATAAATAAACTAATATTCCAAAAAAAAAAAATATATATACAAAAGAAATTACCAAATAACGCCGCAATCGAATTTTTTTAAACTAGAAAACAAAAGACATCAGATATTACACAATAAAATTAAAGTAAAGCAACAAAACAAAATTAAAAATTTAATAAAAAAGAAATAACAAAATAATAGCAATGAAATTACACCATACTGGGTGGAAAATTTATCACTCACATACCAAATGAAATATTTAAAATTTTGTTATTAGGTCCAAATTTCGCGGTTGACAATACGAACGAAAAAGACTTGCTAATAACAGAGTACATAGCTTCTATAGAGTCAGAAATAAAAGATAAACCAACAGACGAAAAAGATATCATTAGAGCTAACGTAATAAATATAATCACAAGCCACAAAACAAAAATGAAACACAAAAACATAAAAATTAACAACATACAAAAAAACATCAAAAAACACTTAAACTAAAGAAAAAAAATCATTAAAGACAAACAACAATACTCAAACTAGACAAAACAAACACAACTGTTATAATGAACACATCCGATTATGAAACAAAAATGGAAAAGAACAAAAAATGGATATCAATACATATAAAAAAGTAAACAGTAAGCCCACCAATGTTTACCAAGAAAACAATTATCTAGTAAAAAAAAGTTACTCAATGAGCAACATTAAATGAAAAAGATGCTAAAGCACTGATGATACAAAATGCAATGCCACCAAAAATTTGCAGCCTACCTAAACTGCACAAAAAGGATATCCCTTTAAGACCAATGGTGTTATGTAGAAAATCACCATATACAACCTAGCAAAATACCTATCAAACTGTTTATCAAATATAACAGGAGAAAATGACCATTTTATCAAAGACTTTCGGCTTCAAAAATGTCATCGATACTATAAGAATTCGCGAAAACTACAAACTCCGCACAGATGCGTAATCTTTTAGTTCCTGTTAACATTTTCAATTCATATTTGGCTCTGTATTTAAATTTAAATACACTTTACTCTTCATTATAAATCATTATTTTTTATTTTCCCTGTGTACCATCAAATATTTTAAACTTTTTGATGCTTGCTTATGGATTTCCATGTGATGCAGAACTTTTTATCAAGAATTAATTTTTTTGTAATATGTAAGATAAACTTTTTCTCTATTTGTATAAAACTTTTTGGGAGACACTGTGTATGTATGTATACACATACATACATACATACATACATACATACATACATATGTATGTATGTATGTATGTATGTACGTATTTTTTTTTTATGGGTCTAGCACACTTGCTACAGGAAAGTCCCTAAAGCGCTACAGGAGCGACACGTGTGCGGAGAAAGCGATTCACGTTGTTCTTGAATCGCTGTAAATTGTACTCGGTGGGAAACACAGTTCTGGGCAAATTATTCCAAAGGGATGATGTTCTTCATATCTGAATTGAATCCAACAAATCCAGTGTATGTTTGGGAGCAGAGCTCCAAACATGGGAGCAGTATTCCATAGTTGGTCGAATTTGAGCTTTGTAAAGAATTAACAGTTGTTGTGGAGTGTAAAGCTTTCTGGTTCGAAATAATATTCCCAACTTTTGAGAAGCTCTCCTTGCTATGCCTGCAACATGTTCATGCCAGGACATATTTGCTCCCAAATTAACGCCCAACAAATTGAGTGACGATGTTAGAGGAATAACTATGTCGGGTTCAGCAACGTTAACTTTTTTAGAAAAAACTGCCGCCTGGGTTTTTGTAGCGTTAAATTCCACTTGGTTACTGTCACCCCAAGATAGAATTTCTTCCAGGTCAGGTCTTTTGTTAGTAGCCGATGTCCGAGCGTTTAAAGTAAATGAAGAGATAAGTGTACTGTCATCTGCAAAGCTGTAGATTGGATTCTCGGTCTTTTCCAGCGGATCGTTAATGTAAATGAGAAAGAGAGTAGGAGACAGTATGGAGCCTTGGGGTATACCGGCGTTGATAGTGAAGGTGTTAGAAAGAAATCCGTCGATCGCCACTCGTAAAGAACGCTCTCTGAGGAAACATGAGAGCCACAAACAGAACTTTTCCGACATACCATAAGAACGTAGCTTATCCAACAGCCCATCGTGCCAAACACGGTCGAATACCTTGGATATGTCAAGAGCAACCGCTCGAGATTCTCCAAAGTGTTCAATTGCATTGTTCCAAACATGTGTTACATAAGTCAGAAGATCTCCTGTTGATCTATTTTTACGAAAGCCATATTGGTGATCGCTAATAATGTTGAATTCTTCAAGCTATTTTAGAAGATGCTGATTAATAGCCTTTTCCATGACTTTCGATATTATTGAAAGCAGTGCGATTGGTCGGTAGTTATTTGGCAAGGTCTTCTTGCCTTTTTTAGGTATCGGCTGAACTGTAGCACATTTCCAGCAGGAAGGAGATATTCCCTTTCTGTAGGATAGGTTGAAGAGTCTACAGAAAACTGGTGTTAGTTCCCTCGCACAGTTTTTTAAGTACTATGGCAGGTATTCCGTCAGCGCCAGAAGCCTTTTTGGTGTCTAGCTTCATCAGAATACGCTTTATGATACGCTGTCTGAAGACAACATCGGGCATCCTTGACTGCACTATGGGAATAGTAGGTGGTGTTTTTTCCTTGGAAATCGACAGTAGAATGTGAAGCAAAGGGTTCAGTCAACAAGTTCGCTTTCTCAAAAAGCGTCGTTGCAATAGAATTATCTGGCCGTGTGAGTGGTGGTATGGTGGATTTGGCGAAATTTTGACTAACTGCCTTAGCGACCGACCAAAAGGACCTTGAATTGTCGGGACAAGCGAGAAGTTTGTTTCTAATCCGTTGATTGTGTACCTCTTTGGTTTTGTCGATAATTTCTTTGCATCTGTTCCTGGCACGAGCAAATGTGTTACGATTTATGGCGTTAGGATTTTCACGCCATTGTCGGTATGCAAGATGTTTAGAAGCAACAGCTTCTTTGCATTTTCGGTCAAACCAAGGCTTGTATGTATGTATGTATGTATGTATATGTATATATATATATATATATATATATATATATATATATATATATATATATATATATATATATATATATATATATATATATATATATATATATATATATATATATATATATATATATGTAAATATGACCTTAGTAAAAAACGTTATTTTTTTTACCAAATTTTTTTTTAAGTAACTAGCCAGATTAGTTTGGTACACTTTTTAGAGTATGAAGAGTCAAAGATAACTAATTAAAATGTTTTTACACATGATACTTGCAAAAATGTTTTTTTTTTCAGGCGTAGCACAATTAGTTTTATTTTGAACTGTAATTCACAGCAGGCTTAATCAGAATTACGTAACAGTAATTAAAATCTTAGAATATGGAAATTTGGTAGTTGTGGCACTCGATAAACTGATCTAAGGTGTAGATGTTCACGAAATTCATAAAAGTGCCAATATCTCGAAATTTAACTAATTTTCACTAAGGTTATATTTACATATTCTGGTGAGTTATGATCTGGCCTATTAGCTCTCGAAGGGTACGTTGGTTTTTGGGACACCCGGTATATATATATATATATATATATATATATATATATATATATATATATATATATATATATATATACAGTGGCTTATTGCAGTATATATAAGGCGCTCAGAGGTATACTTAATATCTAGATGTCTTATGACTTCCACCAATATGATATTTTCCGCCTTGTTAAATCTCCTATGGCAATTTGAATATAAATACTACACATATAACATTCTTTAATCACAATAGTAAGGTAAAAATACATCAATGTATTTTTACGTCATTAATGTGAATAAGGTTCATTATACATATCTTTTGTCGATAAATTCTACGACTACTGACAGCTCATACTTGTATATTAAAAGTTTATTATATTTCGTGTTTATTGCTTATGATATTAAAAATTACCTTGAGTTTGTTCGATGAAAGGAGCTTTTAAGTTCAAGCTTGAAACACATAAGTTTCATACTTTTACTAGTTTATATCGTTTTATTAATAGCACCTCAGTTCAAGTTAATTGAGTTTTTAAAACTTACCTACTCAATATGCTTAATTAATATTAAGTTACTAAAGAAGTTGTTTATTATACTGACAAAGTAAGATGGAAGTAACTTAAGTAATATACGAGTATTAGCAAATTATGCAGTGAAAAACTGTAATTAAGTTAAGGAAAACTCTAGAGTTCAGCTTAGTTTAAACGTTTAAGTTTCCATAAAAATAATGAAATTACTGGATAAAGAAGTAATTTTATTGAAATTCCTGAAAAATAGAATAATAGCAAACTTTATACCAGTTGAACTTGAGCGATTTACTTATTTAAAATCGTATTTTTAGAAACCGCCGGATACACAAAGAAGGTCTTTGTACTTAAGTCCAGCGCAGAGTTTGCAACAGGTATAAGAACTTGAAAAATAACCTGTTTATTGGCGCGTATTTCACAATGACCATTCCAAAAAATAGAAAGTTTTTGTCTTTAACATATTTTTAAAATACTGACGTAGACAAATTCTAGTAGCAATTAGAATGTAAGATGTCAATTTTATTATTAATTCTAACATGTCCCCTGTTTTACTAGGTTTTACGTTATATCAGGTCAGTCAATAAGTTTTGAAAGCGACACCTATGGAACCAAATATTGAACACCATTTTGAAGCTTCATCTGTCATATGAACACACCCTAAACTTCAATCTTAAGTTATTCATTGTTTATCAGCTGGTTAAAGTAGACGTGTTTGAGTATTTTTTAAAAATGGAAAAAATTGAATATGGTTCAGTGATAAAATTCTTTGATTTATCGCCAACTGAAATCCATGCAAAGTTAGTGAAACTGTGTTAAAGGAGTCTGCTCCTTCATTTTCAACTGCTCATAGATGGACTCAAATTTGAACGTGGTCGTATAAGCGTCTATGATGATCCATACTCAGAACGTCCAAAAACTGCAAGAACTGAAGAAACTTGTTTAAGTACAAGATATGGTAATGGAAGACCGTCGATTAACTATGGATGATTTAGCTGAGGCTATAGGCATCTCACATGGATCAGTACATAAGATCTTAATTAATGTATTGGGCATGAGAAAGCTATTCACAAGATGGGTACCGCATTTGCTAACATCAGAACAAAAACGCACTCGAGAGAAACTTTCTAACAACATTTGGCTCGTTTCACAAAAAGTAGAACTGATTTTGTGCGTCGATTTGTAACTGCGGATTAGATCTGAGTTTACCAGTATGATCCTGAACTGGGACAACAAACCGCACTGTGGACTGAGCCCGGCTGTGCAGTTCCAAAGCAGCCAATGTGGTCACAGTCGTACAAAAATATTATGGCATCAGTTTTCTTGGATGCAAAAGGAATTTTGTTAACTGATTATCTTTAAACCGGTAAAACAATGACAGGAGAATATTATTGCAACCTTCCGGACTAGTTGGATGAGAAAATTCGTAAGAAAAGACCCGGTTTGCAGAAGAAAAAAGCATTTTACATCATGACAATGGCAAGTGCTTTGGCAACAGCAAAATGAGTCGGATTAAAGTACGAATTGTTGGAACATTCACCCTATTCGCCAGATATGGCTCCGTCTGATTTCCGTTTGTTCCCAGATTTAAAACATTTCTACTTGGGAAGCGTTTTTTAACAAATGATGACATGATAGCGTCGATGGGTATTTTGAAGTTTTTCCGGAAACCACTTTAGAGATTGAAAAATCGTTGGAAAAAATGTATTGGGCTGAAGAATAAATGTATTTCGACTGACCTGACCTATTATTAGATACTAGAGATTTTCCTCTAGTCTGTTTCCCTGAATGGGTTTGAATCAAAATATTTTGTTGGTAATTTATTTATTCATTTAACTTGCCCAGTTACAACTTTTATACATAACATATATTGACATACATCTATCTATATTAGAAGTCAGTATATCTTTTAAGTTAACATGAGAACCGAAAGATGTAACAAATGATTCAACAAACAAAAAAATATTCATAAATACTGATATACTGAACAATGTTTGAATTATCATAATTAAATGCTGTAGAATACAATTTAAAAATGACTAACCTGAATTTTCGTCATAATTATTCAAAGCTAAAATTTTTTACTGAGTAATTTAGTAAAGTGTAATTTTACTTCAAAACTTAACTCATTAGCATCATAAACAAATTCTTTAAAATATCTAACTACATCAATGAAGTAAATCAGACTGAAACGCAATTAATCAAACGTCCGTAGGATAAGATAGGATACTTTTCAGTTATCAAAATATAAGAGCTGCTATTAAAGAGCTCTCCGAATTTAAAAACAATATTTACAAACCTTAGTATCCTATTAACATGTTCTTTCTACTTCCCTACTATGTCTATTTTAGATTTTGATGTTTCAAAGGTTTTTAAAAAAAGAAACTAGTGTAGCTTGCTTTAGCAAACTCTCTTTAAAAGCCGATGATCTCAGTGACTATGGCGCCAAATGATCCTCGATATCGACGCGCCAAACTAAAATAATCAATCAATCAAATCGATCTCAGTGGCTAGTCATTTTTTACAGAAGAAGCGCAACGTCTAATGTAATATAGTCGTTCACATTCAGAAGGGTTTTTTAAGTTTATGAAACATTCCCAGAATTATAATCAGTTCTTACAGTTGATTTGAATCTTAAAATTTACTATAAAACCTCCTAAATTTTCAACTTTTATAACCAATGAAAAATTTGCGATATATTTTTTTAATAAATCATTCTAAACTGGTCGATAAAAACTGGTTTTCACTACTGGAATTAAACTGGTGTTATTTCTGGTCACGTTGCATGGATTTAAAAACTATATGTGCAGTACAGATGATTTTATTAGGCGATATATATATATATATATATATATATATATATATATATATATATATATATATATATATATATATATATATATATGTATATATATACGATGCGACTTTGTGTTAACTACTTTGTCTTTAATTGCTCTACAAGATAATCTGTTTAGCAGTACAGTAATACCCCGCTTTACGCGAGGGATACGTTCCGAAAAAAATCGCGTTAACTGAAATTCGCGTATATCGAGGTTTATGATTAAACATAGTCAAAATTTAATACAAAAAAATACAAATCATTTTAATCAATCACTTTAATTCTAAGAACACTTTATGCAATACATACTCTTATTTTTTACGGAAAAATACATCTATTGTCTTTTGGGTAACGTTTTGTTTACGTTCTTGTAAAATACGTTCATAACACCCAACACTGTTTTTAATTGTTTGACACACGGTCAAGACACGGTCATCATTATTGTCTATACTCTGCAATATGTCCAAACCTGAATAAATTTTTGAAAGTGCATTTTGTATTTCCCCTGAAGATAAAACTTTCTCTTCTACTTGTTCTTCCTCATCGTAGATAGGATTATTCTGTAACTCGATCAGATCTTCATTGCTAATAGGATCGTCGTGCGTTGCTACAAGTTCTACGAGATCTTCTACCGTGACATCTTCAAGTTCAGACCCCTCAATCATTGCAGCAATGTCTTCAAGCACTTGTCTCTGCATCTGGACAATTCTTCTAGGTGCTTCCACTACATCTGGCCAAAGATTACGCCACACCCCATTCATACAACTCATTTTAACTTCCTTCCAAGCCTCTTCTATGTTGTGAATAGACTTCATAATGTTGTATGACTTCCACCACTCTCGCATAGACTGTCTTCCTTCCCCGTCAGTTTCATGAATTAGTTGGCTAAAAGTGCGGCGATGGTAATAAGCTTTGAAGTTTGCTATTGCTCCCTGGTCCATAGGTTGTAATATTGACGTAGTGTTTGGTGGAAGGAACTTTACGTACACTTTTAAGTCTCTGGGCGTATCAAGTGAGGTTGGATGTCCTGGGGCATTGTCTAAGAGTAATATAACTTTAGGTTCAAGCCCATTTCTGTCACAGTATGATTTGACTGATGGGCAAAAACTATTAGAATACCATTCTTGAAAAATTTCCCGTGTAACCCACGCCTTTCTGTTTGATCGCCACACAACTGGTAGACTTGTCTTGTCTGTGCCTCGCATTGCACGGGGTGTTTCTGAATGGTACACTAGTAAAGGTTTCAGTTTGAAATCACCAGTGGCATTACCACCCAGCAGAAGTGTTAGTCGATCTTTCGCAGCTTTGAAACCACTGGCTTGACGTTCTTCCTTAGAAATGAATGTTCGAGATGGCATTTTTTTCCAGTAAAGTGCGGTCTCATCAACATTGAAGATGAGACAAGCAGGAATTTTCTCTCGTCTAACGAAGTCTTGAAACTTGTCTGGAAACTCAGCTGCAGCTTGAATGTCCGCGCTGGCCGCCTCGCCTGTTATGTGGATATTGTGAAGATTAGAACGCTGCTTGAACCGATGGAACCAGCCTCTGCTGGCAGCAAAAGTCGGAGTGGCACTCCCTTCTCCTTCTTTTGTTTTCAGCATCTCATACAAAGATTTTGCTTTTGTGCATATGAGATCTTGACTTAGTGGTGTGTTCTTCTTATTCAAATCTTCGATCCAGACTGACAGTAATTTCTCCATTCTTTCTAAGATAGATGATCTCGAACGAGAAAGTTTTGTTGCACTTATAGGTGTTGAACCTTCGCTGGAGATTTTAATTTTTTCCCGATTTTTATAAATCGTTCTCACAGTCGATTCTGAGAGTCCAAAATCTCTCCCAACAATTGTTGCTTTGCCTCCATTTTCCATTCTTCTTAACACTTTCATCTTCATTTCCAAAGTGACGCTTTTACGCTCTTTTTTCTTTACAGGCGGCATTTTTAACGTAGGGTTAAATTATGTATGTATGTATCTCCAATAAATATTAAAACAAAACTGCCAGCCGACCGAACTAACATTACGGAACAAATGAACACACGAAACGAACGAGGAAATCCCCATAGAACAAAGTCGAAGGACAGGGAATTCCCAATTCTTCAAAGAGAATATTCAGAGAAAGCGGGGATCCCCCCGCGACCATAGAGAAGTTAATGACTACATGAGCGCGAAATTTGAAATTCGCGTTATAGTGAAACCGCGCGTAACGGGGTCGCGCTAAGCGGGGTATTACTGTAATCAGTTCTTACAGTTGATTTGAATCTTAAAATTTACTATAAAACCTCCTAAATTTTCAACTTTTATAACCAACGAAAAATTTGTACTACTGTATTTCTGGTCACGTTGCATGGATTTAAAAACTATATGTGCAGTACAGATGATTTTATTAGGCCTTTTTTATTTCGACTTTGTTGTTAACTACTTTGTCTTTAATTGCTCTACAAGATAATCTGTTTTTAAAACCTTTTTTATTTCAGACATTTCAGATTTAAAATATGATTAATCAGTTCTAATAGATTTTAATACAATAGAATAATAATGATAATTCACACGTCTTCATTATTTGAAGACAACGATATGAAAGACTTCAATAGCTGTTATAATTATATAAGGAAAAACGGCACTATGGAATGAGCCTAGGGATACTCGTTCTCTCGGAAATCGAGCAACTTTCATATCTTCTTAAAACAACAAAGAACAAGAGATACAAAACTAACTTCGGGAGACAGACTAACAATAATAAGCATAGGAAAACACATCGAAACTATTTACCTTCTACTAACAGGCAAACCACTTTGAGCTTCTGACACCACAGAACACTGAAAACACTCCAAACAACACTTAAACTAATAAAAGAAGCACTGGGCGAGCGACGTAATGGTCGAGGACGTTGCATACACAAAAACATTCAGAAGACAGTGATTTTGAAAACATGTAACATTGTCAGGTCATTCCTTAATACACAATGGTAATAGCGTTTTGCTGACTTGGCTTAGGTCCGTCAGCCAAACATGGAACCACATTGACCAAATGTGAGAAAGAAGAACAATACAAATGATAATATTGGCAATAAATAAGAAGAATCTGAATTAAATACGAAACAATTCCTAAATTTAGCGAGCAAGTCATAAATATTAAATATCTCTGATTTCTGTTCAGCCACACACACACACACCTGTTCAGTATACATATCTTAAAAATATTCATGTTACGCACAAACACTCAGATTTCCAGTTAATATAAAAGATATTATAGGTATAGTTCTTCTGGAATTTACATCTGTCAATTAAAAAAGTAATGATGACGTTTCGCCGATTTTCCTGCCAGCTTCTTCAGAGCTTGTTCCGAGAACTTTAGCACAAAAGAAGTCACTTCTCGGAACAAGCTCTGAGGATGCCGGAAGGATGATTGACTAAACGTTAACGTCACTTTTTCAATCGGCACAAGAGAAATGCATAAGCTCTGTATATGCTTTATTGTCTCAAAATTGTTATAAAATACTTGACTTATAAGTTTACAAATCCCGCAAGCTTAATAATATAAAAACAATTTTCGGAAATTTTGCTGTAATCTACAAAACAAGAACAGTCACAAAAAAAATCGGTATAGTGATTTTGCCAAAATTCCCGCGCAAATATGCAATTCTCAAATCCATATTGGGTTTGACTTTTTCCCACTAAAGAATAAGTTTAAAGCATTAAACCTAAATATTTCAAATGTACTTAAGGTACCATGCTGAAAGAGTATTCACAGAAAAAGTGGAGCGTAGACAGGATATCAGAGATATTTAAAACTGAAACCTGGCATTTCTCTTCATGTATTATTTCTGTTTAGATTTTCCAAAAAAGGAAACATATCACATATAAATAATTATATTTAAAATTATTTGTTATACTGACCAAAAACCTGGAAAACGTTCATACTACTGAAATTTACAAAATGTATAGTTTCAACAGTACTTCAAGTACACCATTGAGCATAAAAATCGACTCAACCGATTTTGCTTCATTTAACACCGACTCCTGAATGTTCTACTTTTTGCAATAATACCAAAAACATTTCGATTTCTAAAAAGTTTTACTGATTAAAACTCAATAGAACCGTTCTTGCTCGCTCAGCAACGTACTCGTTGCGCGCTGTTCATCCCTATAAAAACACATGCAAATGCATTTTTCTATAATTACTTTATCAGAACTTGAACCGTCAACATCTCTGCTATACCTGCTCACTATTTACGTCATCAAAAATGGAAACCACCCTGAAGAAACGGCACAAGTCATTTCCTTATTGCAAGAAGGGCATAGCCCACGTGTAGTCCCTGTGCAACTACACCTGAGCCAGTAGCTGTCTCCAGAGTCTACAGACGTTACCAAGACACTGGCGCCTTTACACGGAGACCAGGATCAGGAAGAAGAAAGTGTACCTCGGAGTGAGACGATCGTTTCATTGTCAACACAACTCTAAGAAATCGTCACTTGACCGGCGTTGAGGTCCAGCAGGAGCTCCCACAAGTTTGTGGTCGAGCAATTAGTGATTGGACAGTCAGAAGAAGACTTAAAGAAGCTAACCTAACTCCGAAGAGACCAGGTAACGGACCCAAATTGACAGCAGCCTATCGACAAGCGCGACTCAGATTTACCCGAGAACATGTCGACTGGACCTTAGAGCAATGGCGCTTCTTTTTATTCTTCAACGAACTTCGAATGTGCCTACATGGCAATGATGGAAAAAGACGAGTCTATAGGAGGTCTGCGGAGCGCTATGCGCAGTGCTGTATTACTGAAACGTGAAGGAGGCTCTGTCATGGTGCGGGAAAGCATTTCACTGGATGCGAAAACCGATTCGGTTTCGTTCTGATGAGAATCGTAGCGGTGGATTAACTGCTTAGCGGTACAACGAGAAGATCCTGCAGGAACACGTCGTTCCTGAGGCTGGGTTTGTTGGCGATAGCTTGGTGCTAATGCACGACAATGCGAGGCCACATGTTGCTGCATCGGTGCGGCAATATCTGGCGGAAGTGGGAATACTCACATTAAACTGGCCTGCGCGGTAATACAAATATTGATTTTGGTGTACATCAAAAAAATGTGCCGTTTTCAAGCCTTGTTCTCTTTGTTTTCCCTTTGAATCATTTTAATCAGTAAAAAACATGAGGTATGCTATGGAATTTGGTATCATTAGAAAGAGAATAGAATGGTCTTTCAAATGATACTGAAATCCGTAAAACTATATGAACATTAAATTCTAGGATCCGTGTTAAATAAAGCCAAATAATTTGAGTCGATTTTTTTGCTCAGCAGTGTATTATATATGTACAAAATTTGAGGTTTTGTATCCACAGTTAGAGAGACAGACAAATTGGCATATATACCGAAATTGAAAACTGTGTTTTCGTGATCTAAAAACCCGAAACGTGAACAAATCCAAAAGTCAAGGAGTGTAATTTATCCACTAATAAAATACATCCTTCTAGCAAGGAAAGTGAAAAGTTGATGTCTTTGTCGTCGGGCATTATAGTTTATAATACTATTGGTTACTTACTAAACCGTCTTAAATCTTATATATAATATATAGAGTATTATTTATATTCAAGCACGTAATCGACTTAAATTCAAATTGCATTTTTTTGATTTTATTGTTTTAGTCTACAGACGTTTCGATAGGAAAGTTTTAATGAAAAATGAAATGTAAACTTTAAATTATTTTTTGATAATTTTTATACTTTAAAGCGTTCTTACAATACATAACCTGAAAATGCGATGAATCTACATAAAGATTATTGAAAAAGACGTTGTTCAATGAAAAATAATAATAATAAAACAATCGTTTTTGTATATGAAACAATAAATAAAGAGACCCGAAATGCAAACACCAGTTAATGCATAATTCTACCTAAATTACATATAATTTTCTTGCTTTGAAGTAAAAAAATGTTACTGGTACGAGGATTTTAGAACACATCTTTAAGTTGATGGGGAATGAAAAAAATACCATTTGTTTAATTAAATGTAATAATCTAGCCAACGATAAAAAGCAGACGCCCTTTTTATTACCCTAATTAAAAAGGCCATATTACTGTTAATGTAACATCAAATTAAAAAAGCATTTTGCGTGTTGAAGACTATTTTATTGGGAATTACTGGTTCTGTAAGAAATCAGTAGTCTGTGATATTCTTTTATAGAGCGTCATCAGGAACGATGATTGATTTCTGAAGTCAATTATGACTCTTGATGATGCGTGTGGGCTGTAGTGGTGATCACTGTTATACAGTGTCGTTCTGCCAAAGATCCCAATTTTTTTTTCTTAATAGCAATGTAAACTTAATGTGAATTGCTACATTTTCTGCACTCTGCTAAGTAAACGGTAAAATTATTAATCACTAATTGGTACGTCCTGTCTGTGATCGCTGGATATTTTGTTTTAACTGTTCGATGTAGTAAAGATTGTTATCGTAAACTTTAGTTTCAAGATATTCAAAAAATCAATTGGCGTAGTTACATAAACTTGTATCACTTCTTATGGAAATCAATTTAACTTGATAGTTTGAGCCTAAAGTAGAGCAAGCATCCTCAAAGTAAGAGTCTACCTATTTATTAGAGCTAGTGGAGCTAACATTAAAGAAGCTATAAGAGACTTAGAAGTAAATAATGAATCATGCTTTATACATAACCAAGATCTGGTCGTAATTGATTCACTAAAAGTGCAAAGATTTGAAATTGGGTATTATAAGTGTCGGAAAAAGGATCGTAGCTCATCTCCTTCCAGAATGACATTAGAACAAATCCAGAGTGATTTTAACATTGGAGTAAAGACAATGTTATAAGATTAGGTACAACATACTGGAATTTCACATATTATCAATTGAAAAGGCTTCTTGAACAAAACAGAACTATCAACTTGTACTGCTGAATACGATTCACTTTTTTCGTTTAACATATTAGTGGGGCTTAATTAAAACATTACTGGAGCTTTTATAATCATTTCAGCAAACACCCAACATTTCATTAGTTCACTGTGTACTGTGATTCGAACAATTTTGCGTTAAATAAATATTTAATGAAAATCGAGGTTCCTGGTTTGGAATCTATACGGAATAATTTAGTTGAAGGTTTGAGCCAGAGATTCGCAAATATTGCAACCAATAACAATTATATAATTACCACGTTCCTGAATCAAAGTTATAAAGATGCATATTTCACTAACAAAGAGAAATTTAAAATTGACATTTTAAAATATATCATACAAGCAATACGGTTAAAATAGATATTGAACCCGATGGAGATGTGATATTATTATCGGAATCACACTCCTCAGACGATGTTCCTTAGCATTTTAAAAAACCTAACAGTATCAAAAAACGTAAGAAACAGAAACAGACATTTTGGGATATATTCTCTAATATTGGTCAAATTAGAGATAAAAATAAAAAAGTTGCCCATGGAAGAAAAGAAGTAGAAATAGAGTTCAGTTTTTATTTAGGTTTGTCATTGATAGATCGTAAAGCAAATCCATTTTCATGGTGGCAGATTAATTTCGAGACTTTTCTTAGGTTAGGTTTCTTTCAGCACCAGCTTTTAATTTTATGAAAGGTTGGAAATATACATGAAGAAAAGAAGAACAAATTTTCGTCTGAAAATGGTGAAATACCAACATACCTAACACTTAGGCTGAAAAGTTTTTTTTTGATACATATATGTCGCCCTTTTCAAAAAATCCATATCATTTTTAGAAAGTACCAACCTTCAAACGATACGTGCCAAAATTTCATGACATTTCGATTAATTTACAAGTTACAGTGGTTTTAGTGACGCTACTTTTGATATTTATAACGGAAAAAATCGAATTTCGTGTGTTGATTAAACACTGCTTTTTGATGGGAAAAAAATACCGTTCAAGCAAAGCAATGGCTTGATAAGTTTTACGGGACTCTGCCCCTAGAAAATCACTTATCATTTACCGGTATGCTGAATTAAACGTGATCGTACAGATACAAGTGATGCTGAACGCTCTGGACGTCCAAATGAGGTGGTTACACCGGAAAACATTAAAAAAGTCTACAAAATTATTTTGGATGACCGTAAAGTGAAATTGCCTAAGATAGCTGACACCCTAAAGATGTCAAAAGAACGTGTTGGTCATATTTTGCATGAACATTTGGGCATACGAAAGCTCTGTTCGAAATGGGTACCGCGCTTGCTTACAGTGGACCAAAAACAACAACGTGTTGATGATTCTGAGCGCTGTTTAAGGATTTTTTCATGCGATATGTGACAATGGATGAAATGTGGATCCACCACTACACGCCGGAATCAAATCGACAGTCAGCTGGGAAGGCTTTGGCCTCTGTATTTAGGGATGCGCATGGAATAACTTTCATCGACTATGCTGAGAGGGGAAAAACTATCAATAGCGAATATTATATAAAGTTATTGGTGCGTTTGAAGGCAGAAATCGCAAAGAAACAACCCCAAATGAACAAAAAAAAGTGATCTTTCATCAAGACAATGCACCGTGTCACAGGTCAATGATTATGATGGCAAAATTGCATGAATTTAAGTTCGAATTGCTTCCTCATCTACCATATTCTCCAGATTTGGCCTCCAGCGACTAATATTTATTCGCAGACGCTAAAAAAATGCTCGTGGGAAAGAGATTTCGTTCCAGTGAAGAAGTTATCGCCGGAACTGACACCTATTTTGAAGGCAAAGGCAAATTCTTCTACAAGAAAGGTATAGAAATGTCAGTAAAGCGTTGGATTGATTGCATCGCTTTGGAAGGAGACTATATTGATGAATAAAGTCGAATTTTGCAAAAAAAATGTGTTTTGAGTAGCTAGACCAAAAACTTTTCAACTCACTTGTTATATCATAATTTATGTTTGCTCAATTTTAAATATTAAAATTCTATGTGTAAGTTTTGTATTAACATAGATAGTTTAGGTTTATTGTCATTCTTATGGTTTAAATGGTACTCTTTTGTAATAAATGTTACTTTTAATTTGGTTTTATTTTGGTAAAAAAAATTGTCAGAATACCTGGCCGGGTAATAAAGTATCCGGCCAAACCGAGTATCCGGTGAAATCAGTCGGATACGTGGTTTTGCCTGGGTAGACCGGGTACCCGTTATATCTGTAGAGCAGATATAAGTCTTTGCGAAGAATTTCTTGTAATCAACTTCTGGGCACATTTACGGGACTTGATTTTTGCCTATTTAAGGACAGGAAATTTCACGAGCATTCGTTTATGTACATTTCAGTTTGAACTTATTAGCCCCTAAAAATTTATTTTACTTTATAAGTATAAATAAATATTTTGAAGCAGTTCTTTAATAAACAAATGAAATAAGATTAATGTAACATAAATATAATTTTAATGAATTACTCAGTAACAGATGCTATCCAATTAAGAAATAAAAAAGACGAGGACTCAAGTTAGTTTACATGTTTATCTTTAAAATAAAATCAAAGAAAAATAAACAACTTGTAATTGGGTACATAAACCTGTAAGTTGTTGATTGAATAAATAAGGAAATTTCTTAATAAAAGTCTTTTTACTCAAATTTTTGGAAAACCAAGTAAGAGAAACATTTACACTAGTATTACTTGAGTTCTTTACTTATTTAAAAACGTATTTGGAGAAATAGTTGGGCAACAGGTTGAAAGATCAATTGAAATATAACCTTTTTATCTCTCCGTATTTATCAATGACCTTACCAAGAAAACGCAGTTTAATGTCTTTAAATTATTATTCTTTCAGGATATTTGAAAAATACTAGCACAGAAAACTTCCCATAGTCATTGTAATGTAACCGATAAATTTTCTTGTAAGTTCTGACGGCTTTTATGTTTTGCAATATTTTTTTTTCTTCGGTTAAATAAAACGAATTTTTCAATTTCTAAAAATAAAGGTATATAAATAAGAAAAAAAAAAACCGGCCAAGTGCAGGTCGGACTTGCGCAATTAGTGTTCCGTACGGTGATTGCTTTTAAAATAAAAAATTTTGTTACCCTAAATGAGTTTTTTCAAAAAAGTTTGTTTCCGATCTTTGTTGAAAACTTATGACCTGGAATTTTTTTATTTTTTTTTTTTGATACCAGAAAAATTATTAAAGGTAATGCACTCGTAATAATTTTCAGTCAATTTACACATTGTGCAGAATATTCCAGAATTTTTTCAAAATTTTTTTCAAGGTAAGGAGGGGACAGCAATCTTTTAAAAATAATACAAAGAAAACTGTGCGCAAGTATTACATCATATATAATTGAATTCGTGTTTTTACAAGCTTTCATTTGACACCCCACTTGTTGACCTGGTAATTTTTTTTTCACTTCCGATTTCACCCCCCAAAACTAACCCTTTATGTTAAAATTTAACTTTCAAAACTACACGGCTCCGATGGGGAAATCAATTCCTCAATTTGTGCCAAATTTCAACTCTTTATGTCAAATAGTTTTGGAGAAAATCGGGTGTGATGGTCAGAAAAACTGTCCGTTTGTAACACTGTAACGGTGATCCTATAAGTATTCTGTACGGAACACTAGTAGTAGTAGTAGTAGTAGTAGTAAAATGAGTGGGTGGTACCTTGAGTCCCTGGTGTCACCTAGATCTGAAAGTTCTTCTGTGACTCTCCACTGAGTCGAGTCAGGGTCGCAATCTTAATCCGGCATTCTCTGCCAAGCGACATAGGCTACTCACTCTGACCTCTTATAGATGTTCGGGTTCATAGAATAGTTGACCCCAGTATCTATATCTGTTGACCATTAGTGCAGGACATTTGTACAGAATGTGAATACTATCCTCGCTTTCTCCCTCGCACAGCCGACATGTTTTCCGCTCAGTGAGTTTGAGGTTATATACATCAGCCTGTAGTGCCACATGTCCAACAGGAGTCCTATGCTCAGACGTAACCTTAGTTTTGACATCAACAAGAGTTCGTTTGTTCTGCCTCTCGTAGTTTGTTTCATAAGGAGTTTGGCTTGACGACACCCCGCTCCTGTATTCCAAGACAGTTGGTATTATTTTTCCAACCATTCTCTGATTTTGTTTTTGCCGAAAACGAATGGAACTCCTACAACCTATCCAGGTGGGTCCTCCAAGGTGCCTCTTTTGGTCAGTTCGTCCGCTTTTTCATTTCCAGAAATGCCTTGATGGCCTGGTACCTACATTAGGGTAACTTCGTTGTTGCTTCTTAATGTGATTAGCTCTTGTACACATTCCCTGATAGCAAGCTGTCCGTGGTGGATTTGACAAGAGATTGTATGGCTGCTTTACTGCCGCAGCAGATTAAAATTTTCATATGACTTATCCCTTTCGAGATTTGTATTTTTACACATCTGAGCATGGCTAACACCTCAGCTTGAAAAACCGTATATTGCCCATGGGTATACTTTCCCTGTGGTTTAATTTATGGCAGAAAATTCCCGCCCCAAAGCGGCCATTAGCTTCCGAACCGTCAGTATACCAAGTACGGAACACTAAAAAGATTTTGATTATTGTATAATTACTTTTAAAAACGATACTGTATAATAACTTTAAATTTGCTAATGAAAACTGAATTGAAAAAAAACTTATTTACAACGTTACCACGTGCCTAATAGATGCAATAAACTGGGCAACGATAAAAGCCAGACGCCGGTTTTCATTACTTAAATTAAATTGGTCATATTTCTGTTAATATTACATCGAATTAAAAAAGCTTTTGGGTCGTAAAAATTATTTTATTGGATATTTCACTTTCTGTGATACATTGCTGGTCATTTTGATTTCTGCTCTTTTTGAAAAGTTCTTATTTATTTAAGCTCGTTCTTGCTTTCAAAAAATTATTTGAAAAGAAAACAGGATAGAGAATGTTATGGAAACGGGTTATTAAATTAGAATAGGTGATTTTTTGGGTCAAGTAAAGAGACATTTTATAGTTTAAAAAATTCGGACATTAAAGAAACCTTTAAAAATTCCAATTATTAGTCTAAATGTTAATTTTTTAATAGCATAGCAAAAAAAAATTCGGACATTAAAGAAACCTTTAAAAATTCCAATTATTAGTCTAAATGTTAATTTTTTAATAGCATACATTTCGATAACAAATCTAATAAGTTAAAAACGTAAAAAAAAAAACTAATGTTACTATAAAATATTAATAAGTAATGTTTCATTTAGCAACAATGTATTACTGTTTTATTCAAAAATTCATAACAAAGATAAAAAATTATAGATACTTAATTTTTGTTCAGTTTAACGGAAAATATCCAAAAACCTTTATGCTCCTACCGCATACCTATAGATACTGTTAGCTTTCTGATAAATTAGATGATTTGTGTTGATATTTTTCTAAATTTCTTTAAATTTGAAAGCTCTTTTTGGAAATTTAAACTTTCTAAGGATTAAATAGCTAGAAATTTTACCATTTTGCCAATGTAACAATATATTGTGAACTTCATAACACTTTGTAATAGTGCTAGTGATCTATTTTTTGGACCTTTTTTGTGCATTCTACCAAGTATTTTTAAGAATTTTTAACCTCCGTTTTAGAAGTTGCCTCTTGTCTTTTAGTGCTCCCCTCTCTTGCTTGCATGAGAATTGTATCTTTAAGAAGGTTTATTAGCTCCTTTTCAAGCCCTTCATGTGCTAATTTATTGCCACGATGTAGATCTCCGAGCAGTTTATGTCTGTTCCTAGTTAAATCCACACATTCATATAAGATATGCATAAAGATTTTTTTCTCTTCACGATATAGTTTGTATGTCTTAGGATCATAGTGGATACCCATTTTCTGTAATGTTTCCTCTGGTGACAGTGGCTGTTGCTCAGTCTCACCACTAGTTTGGTCTGGGTCCTTGTTAAGTAAAGAATGTCAATTGTCAGTTTCTTTGATGGGCCGTCAATTACGTCCCTAGCATGTCTTTGGCCATATGTTGTGAGGCAACGGTCTAGATGTTGTCGTTTTTATCACAGACCAGCCAGTGAGGGGCAACAAGATTTCCTGCTCTTTGGATTATTTCTAGTATAATCCCATCTTCGCTTGGGACCTTCCCCCTTGCATTGAGAGATGACGTGTTTCACTTCATCTGAGATTATATCAGGTATCTCCTCTCAACCCATATTAGCTACCAGGGGGCGCACTGGATTTGTTTCTGATTGTATTCCTCAGCGATATCAATGATTTCCTCCTTATTAGTAGTTATCCTTTCTTCGTCGTTCTTTAATGTAAATATGTCCTATATTCTGAGCGCATCTCAATACCTTTCGATTACTATTGCTTTCTGTTGATTCTATTATATGCTCTTCATTGAATTTTCTGATATGCTTCCTTGTCTCTTTCCGTACTGTTTTTTGGAGTTGTTGATATTCTGCGAGATAGTTTGCCATCTTATCCTTTCCTAAAGGTTGGCACTGTTGTCGCTGCAGCAGTAGTCAAGGTTGCTTTTATACCCTTATAATAATAATCTTGCACGGCTGAAATGGAGATGGGCGGGACACATTGCGAGCATTTCGGTATACCAAATGCTAGTTTTGGACTCTGTATGGTTTTGTAGCTTCGAATCTTGCTAATTAGTCCCCTTTTTCACAAACAAATGTTCTAGAACCCACAGTAGTTCAACCTTGTTATTCCTGTAGAATATTTCTATTACGTGATGTTTGCACTTAGTTGTGTTCTTTGAGTTGGCCTGAAAGGCGTCTGAAGTGTTTGAACCGTCTGTGTAAAAGACTAGACCCGCTTTTTCGGAGTCTCCAATTTTAGAAGCTAAAAAAATATATATTTTGAATATTTGTACAATGTCCATATGTCGTTAATTAAACTAGAATAAAGGTTCTAAAGTTACAAATTAAAAAAAAATCTATTATTGAAAATATAGTAATGGTAGTTGTTCAACTATAACGCATTTGTGTTTCAATATATTTCTTTCTTTACTGAATAATTTTATTTAAAACACTGAAATTTAAATGCAATATTAGGATCCTTTTCAAATGGAAAAATATAAAATTCTTTTTATTTGTTATATTAAAATATAAGAAAATTTTTAACTTTAACTTATCATAAATATGACAATATTGCAATTGTCCGGCTTCGAGACAATTGTCTTTGAATTGCAACCCTTAACGTACATTTTAATAGTTAGTCTATCATATGTCATTTATTTTTTAGTAGTTACTCTTGATATAAGGATTTGTCAGTTTAAATATACTAAACAATATACATAACAACATCTAAGTATTATTATTCATGATTTTTTTTGGCTAAAAAGTCAATTTAGGATATGTTAAGGTATAATTTTATTTTGAAATGTGTGTTCTGTGTAATGTAATATTATTAAAATTTGCAAAAATAAATTTTCCACATTCCTTCTAATTTATATCGGAAATTCACACAAGTATTTTTTTAATTTGAATTATTCCAATATTTTAACCATATAATGGTTAGGTGTATTTATGGGTATAATTAATTTATCCGACATAAATAAAGTCAGTGGTATAAACAGCTGTCAATAACGTCCACAATTACTGAAACATCATTAATATTTGTCTTGTATCATTCGAAACTCAAATTATATCAGTATTTGTGAATGGTAAATTATTATTTACAGATTAAACAAGGTTTATTAGAAATATTGGAATTGTGTATTATTTGAAACAGAATTTAACCATATTTAGGTGTTAATGTAGGATTTTTATTATAAATATTACATAGCGGAAATACATTTCGATTGTAATGTGCTTAAGTAAACAAAGAAATAAAATATATCCCTGACCAGAAGTACTACTGATTTCAGAAATGCCTGTTGCGTGGGCGGCGAAACTTTGCTTATAATAACTATGCTATACAAGAGTGTTTAAATATATATGGGTACTAGTTATACTGCGAGTAGTTAATGATATTGGTATTGGAATGGAAGATGTCTATTAGATACTGGATTTTAGATCGAAGAATGGCCAAAAAACATTGTACCATTGCCGAAGCGCTCCACAGCGGACTAGCTGATCACTAAAATGCTAAATATATCAGTATAAAGGAATATCGTATGTTTGCTATAACGTTTAAATAAAATGATAATACTTTAACCTGAAAGATATATATATATATATATATATATATATATATATATATATATATATATATATATATATATATATATATATATGTATATGTATATATATATATATATATATATATATATATATATATATATATATATATATATATATATATATATATATATATATATATATATATATATATATATATATATATATATATAATACATTAAAATTCCAGGTTTCAATCCGTTCGTCTAACGATGAATTTGCACGACGTTTCGCGAAAACCTCATTTGGCATTTTCAAGTGCTTTTGCTGCTGCTGCTACTCGATACTGTGATCTTGCTGCTGCTGTTGCTTGAAGTGAACTGAAGCTAAGCTCAATTAGCTTCGAGGGGCAACAGTAGCAAGATCACAGTATCGAGTAGCAGCACCAGCAAAAGCACTTGAAAGAGCCAAATGAGATTTTGGAGAATTTATCGGTAGATCATTGGATTGAAACCCGTAATTTTAATGTATTACATTCCGCCATCCGTAAAAACCTCTACTGTCACATATATATATATATATATATATATATATATATATATATATATATATATATATATATATATATATATATATATATAGAAACATAGAAAGTTGAAATTTGGCACTAATATTGATGGCCCCATCAAAGCTGTGTAGTTTGAAAGTTAAATTTTGACTTACGGAATTCGTTTTGGGGGGTGAAATTGGAAGTGAAAAAAAATTCTTTTACCGGGTCATCGAGTGGGGTGTCAAATGAAAGCTTGTAAAAACACTAGTTCAAAAATATATACAATGTAATACTTGCGCATACTTTTCTTTGTATTATATTTTAAAAATTGCTAAAAATCGCTGTCCCCCACTTATCTCGAAAAGTACTGGTCAAAAAAATTTTGAAAAAATTCTGGTGTGGATTGAACGAAGACTATCACGAGTTTTCAACAAAGATTGGAAAAAAAAAATTGTTAAAAACTCATTTAGGGTAACAAAATATTTTTTTTTAAAGTAATAATCGTACAGAACACTAATTGCAGAAGTCCGACTTGCATATGGTCGGTTTTTTTGTTTGTACAGCTGACAATCGCTTCTGGTTTGTTTTATCGATACTTTAAGGTTTAATATGTCTTTTTTTTATTATGTCATTATTCCTGAAACTACGTAACATTGTGTATCTGTCAATTCAAATTGTTATAACATTATATTCTTTACAAACATACAAACAACATCGTCGCTAGGTCTATAAAAACTGTTTCGAGAAAAACAGTTTTAAGAACGTGAAACATAGTTTTTGAAAAATCGGAATAGAATCAGTCACTTAATTTTAATAATATTTTTGTTAACACCTATTTTCGATGTACCTTTTTAATTTGTAAAAATAGTAAGATTATCTTTTAATTCCAGTTTAATGAAAGTTTAGTAGAAAGAATTTTTATGGGGAATATATATATATATATATATATATATATATATATATATATATATATACATATGTATATATATATATATATATATATATATGTATATATATATATATATATATATATACATATATATATATATGTATATATATATATATATATATATATATATATATATATATATACATGTATCTATATATATATATATATATATATATATATATATATATATATATATATATATATATAAATATATATACATACATACATATATACATATATGCGGGTATCCCAAAAAGTATTCCCTTCAAGGGCTGGTAGGCCAGCTCATAACTTACCAGGAAATGTAAATAAGCACCAGGCTAGCTTGGTACATGTTTTTTAGAGTATAAAAAGTAAAAAAATCTATTAAAATGCTTTTACTCATGATACTTGCAAAAATGTTTCTCCCCACAGGCTTAGCAATATTACTTTTATTTTGGACTATGATCAACAGTAGGGTTACTCAGGATTACGCAGCAATAATTAGAATCTTAGAATACGGAAATTTGTAGTTAACACTCAATAAACTGCCCTGAGGTGTAGATTTTCACGAAATTCATAAAAGTATCAATATCTCGAAATCTAACGATTTTTCATTAAGGTCATAGTTGCATATTCTGGTGAGTTATGAGCTAGCACCAGCCCTTGGAGAGAATACGTTGGTTTTTGGGACATCCGGTATATATAAAGAACATAATGAAAAATAATAACGATAAATTATTTTTAAAAAACTAACCTAGCAAACTGATTACAATACAATTACTACGTTATTAATTCATAAGAGCAAACAACTGATTATTGTACACAAAAAAATTATCACACTAGTAACTAACCACACGAAACATTTGTTTGTACTGTTGCTATGTACCTTACACTTTTTTTAATAAAAACAATTTAAGGCATCTGATTGTTTATCGAGAAAATTTATTAGTTTTTTTATATCGATTTCCTCAGCAAATTAATTGGTTGGTGTATTTGAAAATGATTTATTTGAATTCTCGTTTACTCTACAAATCTTTTGTTTTATCAGTGTTTGTGTACTTCAATATCGGCTGTGACGTTTTTTTGTACGAACTCGAAAAATTGGGACTATTCTATTAGTCAAATTGTGCAGTCGCTATTGTTCTGCGGTTAGGAGAGGCAAAACTACAAAAAAAAACAAATGCTATACTCAGCAAGGGAAAAATAATCAAACACAATGATTTACTTTCGAACATGAAAATTTAATTTTGCTTTTATTATTAATAACGTTTCGATTTGATTAATACAAGGCCTACTTTTATTAAACGCTAATAAAACATGAAAGTGACTACGAATGGTATGTATTAAATTTGAAAGTGTTGCTTAATTAAAAATGTAATTATTTCGGATTTTGATTGAATTCTAGAATTCAGTTTAAATTAATGACCACATTCTGTTTTAGGACCAATAAATAATAAAATATGTGAATGCGTGTGGGATATTGAATAAGTTTTTTAGTGTTTCGTACTGAACACTTATGGGATCACTTCGATGTCTATCCGTCCGTTCGTCTGTCTGCCTGTCACACCCGATTTTTTCCGAAACTATTTGACATAGAAACTTGAAATTTGGCACAAATATAGGAACTGATGAGAGGGATGCATTCTTTCACCACTTCTCTTCAGTCTTTATTCTGATGCTGTGTTTAATGAGGCAATCTATGACTCCATTAAAGGAATAATGGTTAATAAAAAAACACTGAACAACTTACGGTATGCTGATGATACTGTTCTATTAGCAAATAATATCAAAGATCCCCAGCAACTGATCGAGCGAGTCGTAACAGCCAGCGAAAGATTTGGATTAACTATGAATATAAGAAAAACCATGTGGATGGTAATAACAAAGAAAAACTACCACCAGAATCCCTCGAAATCAGGGAAAACACCGTAGAACAGGTCTCCACATTTAAATATTTGAGAACCAATATAAATGACAAGTGGGACTTAAGAAAGGAAATGTATTCCCGAATTGAACAGGCACGAGTAACATATATGAATATGAATAAATTTTTCTATCGCACAAGTCTCAGTCTCAAACCCTGAATGAGAATGTTGAGAGCATACCTCCTATTGTATGGATGTGAGTGCTGGACATTGCGGCTTCGTCGCATCTTCTGGGTACGATGGGCTGTTGGCTAAGCTACGTTCTTATGGTATGTCTAAAAAGTTCTGTTTGTGGCTCTCATGTTTCCTTGGTTGGACGTTTGTTTTTGATGCGACGACCCATCTGAGTGCGCCAGGGAGGTTTCCGATGTTATTTTGGCCGGTATGGAGGCTTACATCCCTTTTTCGAAGAAATGCCCTTCCAACGGCAAGCCTTGGTTTGACTGAAAATGCAAAGGAGCTGTTGCATCTAAACATCTTGCATACCGACAATGGCGTGAAAATCCTAACACCATAAATCGTAACACCTTTGTTCGTGCCAGGAACAGATGCAAAGAAATTATCGACGAAACCAAGGAGGCACACAATCAACGGATTAGAAACAAACTTCTCACTTGTCCCAACAATTCCGGGTCTTTTTGGTCAGTCGCTAAGGCAGTTAGTCAAAATTTCACCAAATCCGCCATACCACCACTCACACGGCCAGATAATTCTGTTGCAATGACACATGTTGAGAAAGCGACCTTGTTGGCTAAACTCTTTGCTTCACATTCTACTGTTCCCATAGTGCAGTCAAGGATGCCCGATATTGTCTTCAGACAGTGTATCATAAAACGGATTTTGATGAAGCTAGACACCAAAAAGGCTTCTGGCGCTGACGGAATACCTGCCATAGTTCTCAAAAACTGTGCGAGGAAACTAACACCAGTTTTCTGTAGACTTTTCAACTTATCTTACATAAAGGGAATATTTTCTTACTGCTGGAAATGTGCCACAGTTCAGCCGATACCTAAAAAAGGCAAGAAGACCTTGCCAAATAACTACCGACCAATCGTACTGCTTTTAATAATGTCGAAAGTCATGACAAAGGCTATCAATAGCATCTTCTAAAATATTTTCAAGGATTCAACATTATTAGCGATCACCAATATGGCTTTCGTAAAAATAGATCAACGGGAGATTTTCTGACTTATGTAATACATGTTTGGAACAATGCTATCGAACACTTTGGAGAATCTCGAGCGGTTGCTCTTGACATATCCAAGGCATTCGACCGTGTTTGGCACGATGGGCTGTTGGCTAAGCTACGTTCTTATGGTATGTTTGAAAAGTTCTGTTTGTGGCTCTCATGTTTCCTCAGAGAGCGTTCTTTACGAGTGGCAGTCGACAGATTTCTTTCTAACACCTTCACTATCAACGCCGGTGTACTTCAAGGCTCCATACTGTCTCCTACTTTCTTTCTCATTTATATTAACGATCTGCTGAAAAAGACCGAGAATCCAATCTTCAGCTACTTGGATGAATATCCGCAGACAGCAGGAAGTCATTCAACTTAACAAAGATTGGAAGAGATTCTATCTTGGGGTGACAGTAACCAAGTGGAATTTAACGCTACAAAAACCCAGGCGGCAGTTTCCTCTAAAAAGGTTAACGTTGCTGAACCCGACATAATTATGTCGGGGCACTCCATTCCTCTAACATCGTCACTCAATTTGTTGGGCGTTAATTTGAGAGCAAATATGTCCTGGCATGAACATGTTGCAGGCATAGCAAGGAGAACTTCTCAAAAGTTGGGAATATTATTTCGAACCAGAAACAACACCAACAACTGTTAATTCTTTACAAAGCTCAAATTCGACCAACTATGGAATACTGCTCCCATGTTAGGAGCTCCGCTCCCAAACATACACTGCATTTGTTGGATTCTATTCAAAGAAGTTCGTCTGATTGGAGACCCGGAACTGACCTGCGGCCTCGATTCGCTGGAACATCGAAGAACGGTTGGCGACTTGAGCCTATTCGACAAGTATTTTCATGGAAAGTGTTCGAAGGATGTGGCCCGCTTAATTCCTCCCAGAGCGGTGCATGTTAGAAGTACACGTCGCGTTAATACTTCACATCCGTATGAGGTTCAGCTTGTTACTCCTCGTACGACGCTTTTCAAGCAGACTTTTATATGAAGAACATCATCCCTTTGGAATAATTTGCCCAGGACTGTGTTTCCCACCGAGTACAATTTACAGCGATTCAAGAACAAAGTGAATTGCTTTCTCCGCACACGTGTTGCTCCTGTAGCGCTTTAGGGACTTCCCTGTAGCACGTGTGCTAGACTCATAAAAAAAAGGAAAAAAAAAACACAGAGGTACTAGAAAGAATAATCAAAATGAAGGAATTACTAACAACTTTCGACATATAATGAGAGGCCTAAAGTACGAATTGCTATGTTTAATTATTGAAGGGCAAACTATCGATCGGAAGACGACAGAATTCTTGGCTGAAAGACATGAGAAGGTGGTTTGGATGTGCTTCGAGTGATATTTTTCGAGCAGCAGTTTCTAAAGTTTGTTTAGCTATATGGATCGCTAACCATCGTGAGGAGGCGGCGTCGTAAGAAGAAGATAGGAATTGATGGCTCAATCAGAGCCGTGTAGTTTTGAAAGTTAAATTTTGACTTAAGGCGTTGGTTTTGGGGGGTGAAATCGGAAGTGAAACAATATATACCAGGTCATCGAGTGGGATTTCAAATGAAAGTTTGTGAAAACACGAGTTCATTACGTTTGACAATTTATCTGATATTAAATTTGACCGACAAATTGGTGAAGGTTTATTTCATCAAAAGTTGTGAATTGAACTGGGACTAATAGCTACTGCTTTAAGCATTAGGCACCGACACAAAATAATTTTGTTTTACTTATTATACTTAGGTGGTAAATATTTGTTTTAAACTTTTACCACCAGAATCTAGATTTAGTTAGATTGATTTAGGTAGCTAAGATGCTATAACTATTATACATTATTGACTAAGAAAAAAACGTAAAAATACATATTGAATTTTAAGATATATACATGTCAGGGACTTTTTGTCGTGTTCTGATTGGTCTGATCAGTCTGCTGACCCAGTATCTGACTAGACATGTTTGTAAACTGGGCTCTTAATTCCTTTTAGGGTGTATTTTGTGAAGTCACTGATCATTTTACACGTCCGTGACAAAATTTTTTTATATTAATGTCAATTACAGTGCGGAACACTAATTGCACCGGTCAAACTTGCACCTGACCGTCTTTTTTTTAATATTCACATAAAACAGCAGAAATTTTACCTACTGCCATGATCTACCTCATGTTTGTAAGCTATATTTTTCAAGATCTGGGCACTTTGAAACCTAAAGAAATGTAGAATTATAGATAGAAATGATAATCATACTTAAAAAGTACTCTGTAGAAAATCTACCTAAAAATACTAAGCAAACTCAAATTAATATATATGTTATTTAAAATTTTTTACCCTTTTAGTACATTTTTATTGTCTACCATTTATTCTTAAATTTAATTTTAAAAACAAACCATCCCGTTGTCATTTATATAATATGAAAGAATCTTATATTTATTTTTCAAAGCCCCATATTTAAAAGAACCGAGCTTAGGAGGTTTAACTTGTTAAACCGTAACCATTGCCAGTTTACCAAGCGGCTTATTTTGATTTTTAGTGGATAAAAACTCTATCGCAATTTTTTAATCTCCTGCTTTAGCTTCTTTAAATTAAGTTGGTAATAAACTACTGTATCTCAGATTTAGAGCAAGGGACCCCTTTTAGATAAATTTGAGTTAAGCTTCTCTTTAAAAATAAGTACAAAATTACATTGTTGCTCATGAGGCCATGTTTGAGATTTTTTATAAAAAATGTGTTCATTTATGGAGTTGTGTCATATAATATTTTACATCTAATCCGTGGTATTTGACCGATATTTTTGGTTAGGAAGTGCCGATAGATCTCCAGATCAATAGACGGAAACGAGGAAATTGAAAACTATGTTTTTCGTGACTAGGAAATCTCGAATACTAAGAAATACAAAAATTTCAGAAGGTAAATACAATTGGCCTGTAATTTGATTGATTACAATTTTTTCTATTACAAATTTACCTTCTTCAAAAAACCGTTAGCTTTGGTACTAAAATAGCAATGAATTACACATCTAGATGGTGTATGTTATCGTTTTAACTTCCGTTGGTAAAGGGAAGTATGGTATTTATGAAAAAAATGGTTGTCCGAGATCTTTACACTTGTTCGTGTTTTAGGGCTGTTAGAATACAAGAACACAGTAACTAATTTCTGTCGGTTTGTCTGTCTGTACGTCTGCTTCATTCTTGAACGAAATGAGATTTTTTAAAGTAAGGGGTAATGGAACCTATAGTTTTTCGGTGTCCGTCTGTCTGTCTGTTGGCACACCTGATTTTCTCCGAAACTATTTGACATAGAAAGATGAAATTTGACACTAATATAGGAATTGATGGCCGCATCAGAGCTGTGCAGTTTTGAAAGTTAAATTTTGACTTAAGGGGTTATTTCAGGGGGTGAAATAGAAAGTGAAAAATTTTTTTTTTTACTAGGTCATCGCGTGGAGTGTTAAATGGAAGTTTGTAAAAAGACGAGTTCAAATATATATATATATATATATATATATATATATATATATATATATATATATATATATATATATATATATAATGTAATACTTGTGCACACTTCTCTTTGTATTATTTTTAAAAAAGTGCAAGAAATCACTGTCCCCCCCTTATCTTGAAAAGTACTGGTCAAAAAATTTTGGAATATTCTCTACAGGGTGTAGATTAAACGAAAATTATCATGAGTGCATTACCTTTAATAATTGATTTGGTATATGCAAAAAACAGAAATTACAAGGTCACCGGTTTTTAGTAAAAATCGGAAAAAAACTTTGTTGAAAACCCATTTGGGATGTGTTTTGTGATCATTTTGTACTCCCATAACAAAAAATTTTATTTTGAAAGCGATCAACGTACGGAACACTAATTGCGCAAGTGTAACTTTCACTTGACTGTTTATTCAATTACGATACTGAACAAATTTTAAGCATGATTATTTTTAGTAAGTATGTATGGAGTATTACATCAATTTCAGTGTGGCTAGAGTCAAGGAACGTAAGAATTTTGATTTTTTTTCTTATTATTTTCATTTATTCGTTGTCAAAGAGATAAAGGGTTAAAAGGGTGGGGAAGCGTTCGTTTCAGGGTCTTTGCAGCGAAGAAATTTAGAAATTCTGTTATTTGTTCATTATTTGCTATTATTTATGGTCAAACATGTAACCGATTAAAAGGGTAATGGAAGAATTTGAGAGATTTTTCCATATAAATCGTGTTACACATCAGAGTCTCAGAAGCCGAGGGATCTAAAAATTTTGTTATTCTTTTATTATATTCCGTAACTTATGGTCAAACAAGAAACTCTTTATCGGGGTTGGGAAGTGACTTTAACGACTCTGCTCTGTACATATCGTGATATATGATCTTTCCCGCGTAATTGTGTTATTTTTTAAACATAATCATTTAGTTGTGGTCAAAGATATGAAAGGTTACAGAAGTTGAAAAAAGACTAAGAGAGTTACTCCGTATTAAATACCCTTTTTAGAGTTCTTGTAGTCGACGAATCTGAAAATTGTATTTTTTTTTTAAATTATTTTCAAAGAATTACAATTAAAAACATTAAATACACACACAGTCACGAAAATGGAAAATACTCTTAATTTTTTTTTGCATTATTTTCAACGATTTAGAGTCCATCATATAAAGAAGTAAAGGAACAAGGGAAGATGTTAGCGGGATTGCTTTATAGATATTGTGTTATATATCTTTTTCGTGGTTCCTGAAGTTAAGAAATCTAAAAATTGGGTTAATTATTGAAAAATTTTGACACAATTAATATGTCAGAGTAATGAGAGTTATTCCACTTTTTACTTTAAGAAAACAGCGCATTTTAAATGTAATTATTAGTTAGTATATAAAAAGTTTAGGAGGTGGTGGTAGATTCTAATATTTTGTGATAGATATATCATTATAAAATGTCGCATTATTCTTTAAAATAGCGTGTAGTAGTGACCGCTCTTTAGTGTAAAAAGTACAAATTCCTCATTTTACTTAGGGGGGGAGGAAGAATGTGCTTAGTAAATAGTTTGACATCAGAAACCTTAAGTACTTCACTGAAAATACTTGAAAGAAAAAAAAAACTTGCTCTAGAAGACATAAAAACAATGTTAAATGAAGTAATTGAATTGTCGAAAATTAGAACGAGCTTAGTTGGCATGGCTTACAAGAATCCGGGTATAAAAGTATTTTTGTGTATTCATTAATGCAATTTAAACAGTAGAAGCATTATTCACACAGACGCTACGTTATGACAGTCATAAACGATGTTGGAGCTTCTCTAAAACTTAATTATTTCTTATAGCTCTTTACACTAGACAACTTGATTTATTTTAAAATTGGACTTTTGTATAATTTCTGATTTTGTACTCTGCATAAAAGCTAGGAAATTTTAATTTTTTTTAGGTGCATAGCACACGTACTGTAGGAAAATCCCTAAAGCGCTCCAGGGGCGATGCGTGTGCGGAAAGGAGAGATTCATGTTAGTGTTGAATCGCTGTAGATTTGAGTCGAGGGAACCACAGTCCTGGGCGAATCATTCCAAAGGGATGATGTTCTCCATATCAAAGACTACTTGAAACTGCTTGTACAAGGAGTGATAGGTTGAAGCTTATACTAATATGATGTATTGGAGCTACGTGTCTTCCTAGCATGCACCGTTCTGGAAGGAGTTAAGAAATCTACATCCATTAAACACTTTCCATGAACTGTCATTCGTAAACAACGCTCTCTGAGGAAACACGAGGAGCCATAAACCAAATCTTGCACATATACTATAAGAGCGCAGCTTAGCCCACAATCTGTCATGCCAAAGATGCTCGAGTGCCTTGGATATATCAAGTACATTCGCTCGAGATGCTTAAAAATGTTCAATTGCATTGTTTTAAACATATATGACATAGATAAGAAGATCTTCTGTGGATCTTTGCTTACGAATGCCTTATGGATAGTTGCTAATAATATTGAATTCTTCTAGATATTTTAGAATAAGCTGATTGATTAGCCTTTTCTATAACTTTCCATTATATATATATATATATATATATATATATATATATATATATATATATATATATATATATATATATATATGTCATTGTTTTTGAAACGGTTTCACCAAAAATTGAAAATTGCTTTTTAACATTAAAAATATAAGAAATGATAGCTGAAGTCATGTACGAGGCTGGTTTGAAAAGTCCGTGCAAAGTCCGAGAGATGGCACCACCGGCGCGTATCGAGGTCATGTTTAGTTAGTAGCATCTCTTGAATGAACGCACACCAAGTTTCAGCCATATTGGTCTATTTCTTTGTGTTTGGCATTCGTGTGAATCAAGGAAGTCGAGTGATTTTCGAGAAATGGACGAAAAAGAATTTCGTGTGGTGATTAAACATTACTTTATGAAAGGCAAAACGCCTCAGGAGACTAAAGAGAAGCTTGATAAACATTATGGTGACTCTGCACCTTCGATTAGAACAGTTTATAAGTGGTTTCAAAATTTTCGGACTGGACATATAGGCACAAGTGACGCTGAACGTTCTGGACGGCCTGTGGAGGTTACGACTCCAGAAATCATTGATCAAATCCATGATATGGTGATGGATGACAGAAGAGTTAAGGTGCGTGAGATTGCTAGTGCTGTGGGCATCTCGACTGAACGGGTACATAATATTTTGCATAAACATTTGGACATGAGAAAGCTATCCGCAAGATGGGTGCCGCGATTGCTCACGCTTGACCAAAAACGGAATCGTGTGAAGTGTTGCAAGGATGGTTTTTGCAGCTGTTCCAGAAGAATCCGGAGGACTTTAAGCGTCGTTTCGTCACTGTGGATGAAACATGGATACATTACTATACCCCTGAGACCAAACAACAATCTAAACAATGGGTTACCAAGGGGGAATCTGCACCAAAAAAGGCGAAGACCGTTCCTTCGGCCGGAAAGGTTATGGCGACTGTCTCTTGGGATTCGCAAGGGATAATCCTCATCAACTATCTGGAAAAGGGTAAAACTATTACAGGTGAATATTATTCATCGTTACTGGACCGTTTGAAAACCGAGCTGCAAGAAAAACGCCCGCGATTGGCCCACAAGAAAGTCCTTTTCCATCACGACAACGCACCAGCACACACCTCAGCAGTTGTGGTCGCAAAATTAATGGAAATAGGATTCCAACTCGTTTCACATCCCTCCTATTCTCCAGACTTGGCTCCCTCGGACTACTATTTGTTCCCCAATTTGAAGAAATGGCTGGCGGGACAAAGATTTTATTCAAACGAGGAAGTGATTGCAGACACTAATGGATATTTTTGCAGACTTGGACAAATCCTATTATTCGGAAGGGATCGACAAACCAGAACATCGTTGGACGAAGTGTATAAGCCTAAAAGGAGACTATGTCGAAAAATAAAAAAGGTTTACCCCAAACACATAAGTAGTTTTTAGTTTTGCACGGACTTTTCAAACCAGCCTCGTACATTTATAGAAGACAGATAGATAGAAGAAAATATTTCTTTAAAATCATTATTATTCACCGAGTTATAAGCAATTGAATTTTAATGCAGACTTTAAGTAAAAAATTAATATCTCAAAATTGAATCAATAAAATTTAATGTTGTTCATTTTTTTATTTATATGGTAAAACAATGTATTTTTTAAGGAAAAAATAAAATTACAAAATTGTTTACATTTACCAATTTTAATTGCAAAATTAAAATGTAAAATGCAAAAAAAGTATGTTCTGCACTAGGTAGAAATAACAGACAAAATGTTTTTAAAATAACGTTTATTAAAGATGTTTATAGTGATGAAAAATTTTAGGTTTCGCATTTATTTAAAAAGTTATTGAATATTTTATGGTGTGCTGTACCCGCTCTGCGCGTTATATGCGCTTAACGCGTATAATACAGCTCTCAATACAATATATGTTATGATATTAGATGACTAAACAACAATTAAATCAATTTTTGCATTTAAAATTAAATCGATTATTTAAAATATTCTATTGAAAAATAGAATTATTATTAAAATAAATCGGCACAACTTTTCCAAACTTAATTACAAATTGTTCGTTCTTCATAATTAGTGGAAGCTAAAAATTGTTTACAATACATATTATTCTCGTCAAATGGCAAAAACAATGAAATTATCGAGTATCTACATTCGAGAAAGTGGTTACATAACAACTGATTATTTTCTTCGTGTTCAGTTGTGGTGCAAAAAATCGAATGAAATGTTTTGAAAATAATTTGCCGCCCAATCAGATAACAATTTTGCAGTAGTAATTTGATAATTATGAGGTCTTTGCAGTAGTCCGATGAGACTTTTAAAAAAGCAAAAGTTTTTTACTTTTTTAACAGTCTCATCGGACAATTTACGACCATTTTTACGTTTTGGTTTTGATTTGTAACCACCATGTTTTAGCAAATATTTTGTCTGTTTCGTCGCTCTTCTAGAAATATTAAAATCTTTACACATTTATCGAATAGTAATTTCTGGATGGAGAGTTGTTAAAATTTCAAATTTTTCTTGATGATTCTTAGCTTTCAACAGTGCTCTATTAATATCTTTTTTAATAGTTTCATTAATTTCAAAAGAATTACTTCTTTGTAATACTTTGCAAATTATTTAATATAGATTTGGTTTCTGTATCATCTCCCTGATGAGATAATTTTTGTCGGTTTGAAATACGTTCCTGTCTATTATACTCCTGCACAATATTATTAATATTTTGAACTTTTAATTCATGGCCGTATTTCTCATTTTTATATGTAGGATCTTGTTTTTCATCTTCATCGGAATCAATAATTTCGCCGTCTGAATCATTTTGATTGACTTGAGTGTTACCATTTTTGCTGTTTCATCAAATTTAACAGTATTTTTTTGTTTAATGCTTTTTAACTTTGTATGAATTACAATACAAATACAAAATATTTTCCTACTAAAGTTTCAAAAGGATGGCTCCATTTATTTGTAATAAATATTAAATTTTTGTAAATTCGATTGTGGTTAATTTTTTTCAGGGGATTGTAACAACGGTTTGGTATTGGCATTATAATTATCTATAATAAAATTACAAAAATAAGTAATAATAACAAGAAAAAATCAAGATGTTTTACATTAAATTACAAACATAAGTAGTATATGTAGTTACACACTTAAAAAATTATATTTATACAAAATTTACTTACATTTTGCTTTTTAAATTCACTATACTATGTTATTTCAAAAACACGGTTGAAATTATATTTTAAACTTTAACGAAAACTTATTGTAAATAATACCTAGGTAGTAATACCTATTAATAAAAGCTTAATAATATTTAAAAATTGTGCAAAACCTGTAAAATTGTTTTAATGAAGATGCAATGCTAAAATTTGCACAGATGCTAAACGAAGTATTGTCATTCCATGTACCATTACAAATCAAAGCTTATATGACGAGCTAGTGCGTACAACACACCGAGCGGGTACAGCGCACCATAAAAAAATTCCATAACTTTTTAAATTAATGCGAAATCTAAAATTTTCGAACGCTATAAACATTTTAAAGAAAAGTTATTTTAAAACATTTTATCTGTTATTTCTACCTAGCGCAAAACACACTTTTTTGCATTTTACATTTTAATTTTGCAGTAAAAATTGGTAAATTAATTTTGTAATTTTCTTTTTCTTAAAAAATATATTGTTTTACCATATAAATAAAATGAGCAACATTAAATTTTATCGATTCAATTTTGGGATATTCATTTTTTAATTAAAAACTGTATTAAAATTCAATTGCTTATAACTCGGTGAATAATAATGATTTTAAAGAAATATTTTCTACTACAGTTAATTATATTTTTAATGTAAAAAAAGCAATTTTCAATTTTTGGTGGGACCATTTCACAAATAATGACTCATATGTACATATATATATATATATATATATATATATATATATATATATATATATACATATATATATATACATATATATATATATATAATATATATATATATATATATATATATATATATATATATATATATATATATATATATATATATATATATATATATATATATATATATATAATATATATATATATATATATATATATATATATATATACTATATATAAATATATATATATATATATATATATATATATATATATATATATATATATATATATATATATATATATATATATAAAACATGTAGGCTGAAAAGTTTTTGGTCTGACACACAGATGCCACCATTTTCAAAACATCCATATGATTTTTAGCAAGATCAGCCTTCAAACGATACGTATCAAAATTTCCTGTCATTTCGACGATTAGTTTATAAGTTACAGTGGTTTTAGTGACGCTACTTTTGATATTTACAAAACAATCGAATTTCGCGTGTTGATTAAACACTGTTTTTTGATGGAAAAAAATACCGTTTAAGTAAAGTAATGGCTTGATAAGTGTTACGAGGACTGTGTCCTTGGAAAATTACTCTTTATTTACTGGTATGCTGAATTTAAACGCGGTCGTACAGATACAAATGATGCTGAGAGCTCTGGACGCCCAAATGAGGTGGTTACACCGGAAAACATAAAAAAAATCCACAAAATTGTTTTGGATGAGATAAAATGAAATTGCGTGCGATAGCTGACACCCTAAGCATATCAAAAGAACGTATTGGTCATATTTTGTTTGAACATTTTGGCATGAGAAAGCTTTGTTCGAAATAGGTACCGCGTTTGCTCATGGTGGACCAAAAACAACGTGTTGATGATTCTGAGCGCTGTTTGAACCTGTTTAAGCGCAATAAAAATAATTTTTTCAAACGATATGTGAAAATGAATGAAACATGGATCTACTACTACACACCGGAATCAAATCGGCAGTCAGGTGAGTGAACAGCAGCCGGTGAAAGCCGTCCGAAGAGACCAAAGACACAACAGTCGGCTGTATTTTGGGATGCGCATGGCATAATTCTTATTGACTATGCTGAGGAGGGAAAAGCCATCAATAGGGAATATTACATAAAGTTATTGGAGCGTTCGAAGGCAGAAATCGCAAAGAAACTGCCCCAAATGAACAAGAAAAAGGCGCTCTTTCATCAAGACAATGCACCGCGTCACAAGTCAATGGTTACGACGGCAAAATTGCATGAATTGAAGTTCGAATTGCTTCCTCAATCACCGTATTCTCCAGATTTGGCCCCCACCGACTAGTATTTATTCGCACACCTCAAAAAAATGCTCGCGGGAAAGAGATTTGACTCCAGTGAAGAAGTTGAGGCCTATTTTGAAGGCAAAGATAAATCCTTCTACAAGAAAGGTATAAAAATGTTAGAAAAGCATTGGACTGACTATACTGCTCTTGAAGGAGACTATATTGATGAATAAAGTCGAATTATGAAAAAAAAAAACCAGTCAAGTGCAAGTTGAACTTGCGCAATTAGTGTTCCGTACGTTGATTACTTTTAGAATAAAAAATTTTGTTACAGAGGTATAAAATGATCAGTGACTTCACAAAATACACCCCAAATGAGTTTTCAACAAAGTTCGTTTTCAATCTTTACTGAAATCTGATGACCTTGAAAATTTTGTTTTTTATATACCAGATAAATTATTAAAGGTAACGCACTCGTGATAATTTTCGTTCAATCTACACCCCGTGGAGAATATTCCAGAATTTTTTCGAAATTTTTTGATAAGTACTTTTCGAGATAAGGCGCGGGACAGCGATTTTTCGCGAATTTTTAAAAATAATACAAAGAAAAGTGCGCGCAAGTATAAAATTATTATATATATATATATATATATATATATATATATATATATATATATATATATTTTACTCGTGTTTTCACAAGCTTTCATTTGATACCACACTCGATGACCTAGTAAAAATTTTTTTTTTCACTTCCGACTTCACCCCCCAAAATTAACCCCTTAAGACAAAATTTAACTCTCAAAACAACATGGCTCTAATGAGGCCATCAATTCCTATATTATTACCAAATTTCACCTTTGTATGTCAAATAGTTTCGTAGAAAATCGAGTGTGACCGACAGACAGACAGACAGACAGACACCGAAGTGATCTTATAAGTGTTCCGTACGGAACACTAAAAAGTGTTTTAAGTAACTAAACCAAAAACTATTCAACCTACGTATATACATATATATATATATATATATATATATATATATATATATATATATATATATATATATATATATATATATATATATATATATATAGTTTACAGCATGTCATGTGAAACTTGCAATACAGCGCAAACTGACAAACAGAAGAATGAACAAAAATAAATAAATCAAATCTGTTTCTTTCATCATAAACTCTAGCTAGATCACAAAATAGATTGTAATTGCTACAAAGAGAGAACCGATAGAGAAACTAAAAGACAAGATCAAACCGGGAAGCTATCCAAGTTGAAATCAGCAGGAGCAACGCCTGTCAATAAGCCACTTAACTCCGACGAGCCAGTTTTAAAACTACCTATATATATATATATATATATATATATATATATATATATATATATATATATATATATATATATATATATATATATATATATATATATATATATATATATATATATATATAAATATATTTCCACTCACTCGTACCATTTTCACCCCTGTTCTCAAAAATTATAGATTCTTTTCTCATTTCAATAATATACGTGTAAGTTTAAAATCGATATCTTATCTCATCAGAGAGTTATAGCGGCAAAGAACAGACATATTGTCAGGCCGGTGGAGATTAAGGACTATGATTTTCGTAATTTAGGGACTTCGAGCATGAAAAAATGTAAAAATACCATTTTTTCAAAAATACAATACTTCTTTTAGCCAGAAGTAAAAATATGGTAGCAACTAAGCAAGTAAATAATAGAGAATTCAGTGAATTAGATATCCTATTTACATAAAATGGTAACAAAGTGCTCACTTTTTAGTTTTTGAAAACATGATGGTACAAAATAATAAATATCGATAAATTTTACCACAAACTTGTCAACATAAAAGCAAAAAAAGTTATTGACAGCAAAATACGCTTCGTAAATATTGTTTGTAAACTTAATAGATCGTTGTAAAGGTACACTTTATATTTTGATAGCTGGAAAGTGCTTTTTATGTTCGCGCTAGTAACATTTGTGAGTTTTCAAATTGAAATAAATTTTATAGGAGTGTATTTTTCCTTTATTCTTTCTCTATTTAACTTACCAACTTATTTTATTTGACTAATACTATTTAAGGTGTAGAGCAATTACTTAATATACCCATTAACTGAGACTGAGTTAAAAACAAACACATTTTATTCAATAGTGTCAGACTTTAGTTTGAAAACATTTAAGACGTAAACATAGAGATAAATATTTTTTGTGTCGCTTTGCATAAGCATCTTGGTAGGTTTATTACTTCTCTTGCTAAGAAGAGTATTGTACGTGTATTAGTGAATAAAAATCAAGGATAAATTTTGAGCGCAATAAGAGACTCACCAGAAGTACGTTACCATTCTTTCGTTTGCTTTAGGGCAAGGATGTCTTTCAAGTATCTTATTTTGTATATATCAAAGAATAAATATTAATTCACCTATATTTATTATCATATTTATGTCAGTATTCAGTATATTTCACCAGTACACCAAATACTTTATTTTTGCACTTGAAACGCGTTTAGCTAACCATGTTAGCTTCATCAGGAGCGATGATTGACTTAAGCTAAACTACAGATCTATCCTATTTATACTTAACCTAACACCAATATGATTCCATTAAATTTACGTACGAAATTGAGAACAAAGGACAACAGCCCTTTTTAGATATTTTAATTATTAAAAATAATAATAGGTTAGAATTTCATATCTATAGAAAAGACACAGTAGCAGATAAGTATATTATTCCTAATGATTCATTTCGTTACAAATAACACAAATTAGCCTCATTACATTTTTTAGTTCATTGTTTGGTCATTTTTCCTTTGAATATAGTCAACTTCAATAATGAAAGGAATCGTAATAGGAATTTAACTAGAGTTAATGGTTATGACGATGACTTAATAAACAAGTTAATAAATAGACATAAGTTCAGGTGAAATATTCAGAATTCCACCTTTTCACACGCGAAGAAACTAAGACCAAGTATGTTTCCATACCCTATAATCCGAAATATAGCAGGGGACTTAATAAGGTATTTAATAAGGTATGCCTCACCTTAGTCTATAAGTTATCAGACAATCTAGAAGGAATTAAGCAATCTTAGGAAATCCCAAAGACAAGATTCCTAATTGTGAGAAAAGTGGAATTTATGAAATTAGTTGTAATGATTGCGACAAAAAGTATATTGGGCAAACTAAAAGGTCAATTAAAACACGATTTAAAGAACATTTAGCACATTTAAAATACAGTAGAACAGAAAAGTCTAGCATTGCTGAGCATGCCCTTGAAGCTGATCATACTGTAACATTAGATAATCTAAGATTAATTAAAAATGTATCTAATAGGAGATTGTTGAACGCATATGAAAGTATGGAAATTATAAAACGTAAAAGTAGATTAAATAAAGACAGAGGGCCTATTTCTTACACTCCCTTCTTTTGGTTACTTGACCCGAACTGATGGCCTCGCCTATGCCATTAGTTCCGCCTGAGTAATTCAGGTGTTAGACCAAGTATAAATAGGGTAGATTTGTAGTTTAACTTTAGTCAGTTATCGCTCCTAATGAAGCTAACATTGTTAGCGAAACTCGCGTAGAAGGCAAAAATAAAGTGTTTGGTGTAATTGTGATATATACTGGGTAGTGTCATTGTGCCAAAGATTCCACATTCCTCCCAACATAAATCATATTTATGTAAAGAAAAGTTCGTGTGATAATAAATGATGATTAAATTTTGGGTATTGGATTACCTCGACGTTTTGTATTGAGACTGTTGCCGTTCTTATTGTGCGGAAATGATGAATGATACAATAGCAGCAATCAATTAAAATAAAATTATGTCATCTCAATCTGAACAATGCACTATACGTTATATATACAAATATAATACAATAAAGTTAAACATTGTGCTCTTTAGACCAGAATCCATATCGAAATTGAAATTTCTAGGACTAATTTGGGATCAAAAGTTAACATGGGAGCATCTAGTGGCTATTATATTGTTAAATGATATGTTGCTAGATTATTTGAAGAGATGCTGTTATTTATTTATCAGCATTCAAAATATCTTTAAGCATAAGTCACTCATGCACACTCTCTTGTGTATAGCAATTTAAATTATAGTGTTATACATTCAGAGATATCTATAAATTACAAATGAATTTAATCTTGTTCTACAAAAGGGAATTATTAAACTTATCCTCAATTTAAAGCAAACTAATTTCCAACGCTATCATCTTATTCACATTATGAAATTACTAATTTAGACTAAAGAAAGCGCCAATCTTTTAATTATATTTTCCAATTACCAATATTACGGGATATTGTGTAGAGAAATATCGTATTAAGAGAACAAATTATGAAAGATTCACAAAATGTATAGGAATTAACCAGCCACCATTCCGACCGAGTTAGTTATTTCAGGCAATTTCGCATTTAATTAAACAAATACAAAAAAGATTTTGATCGCCAAATGTTATCCAGTAAAGAATATCGGAGTGCTAATATATTATAAAGGTTCGGAGTGCATATTGTTAGATTTTAAGTTTAGGTTATATTTAATACATTTTAATGTCTGTTTCATTAGACAACTGGGCTTTTGAGTTCATGTAATTGTACCATTTTTTTTTATATGATCTAGAATCGTTTATAGTAATATCAATTAAAGAGGTAAACCTATAACTATAATACAATATACATTTGTTTTAAGATATTTACATGTTAGTAACCTAAATAACTTAGCCTAGGTAATGGGTTTTATATAAATGTGGTGAGAGAGAACTGAAGATATTCAAATTTAAGATATTTCATAAGTATAAACTTAGAACCAAATTTAAAATTAACTTAAGATTAATTTAAAGCTAATCCTATGCTAGGGGATCGGAGGGTCTTAGGTACTGACGTATAGCAGGAATTTGAGCTGAGCCCTGCTCATGAATTTGCGGATTATAGGCATTTCAGGGTCTCAATAAATCTGGGTGTTACGGACGAACCATGGGGTTTGAGCGATGATTCGGAGGGCCTTATTTTCAATGAACTGGAGGGTGGATCTGTGCGTGCGTGATATTTGACACCATGCCGAACTGGAATAGGTGAGGTTGGCTCTGATGATCATGTTGAAAATTGTCAACAAGTTGCGTGTTGACAATTTACGAGACTTATTTAGAAAAGGTTACAGCTTGACTAGCAGCTGACCACCAAAGTGGCTTTGATGGTGAAACTTTAGTTGCGATGTCTGGTGTAATGTTTTATACTTTCAGAGTTTTTCTATCATAAAAATTTGAAATCATATATGTATTTTACATATAATAAAACAATGACTTGTTTATTTGTTTATCATATCCATTGTAATGATCGCCTGAGTTTTTTTTCAGGATTCTTTAGGTTGCAAAACCTAAAACCCAAAAGTATTTTATTTTTTCTATTGTTAATAGATATGACATGTTGGGTTAATAATGTGAATGTTGAAAATGCCATCTTTTTAATTGTATAAAACTTTCGAGTGAAGTTTAAGTTAGATATTACCTTATTTCAAAAATTACTTCATCAAATGTAGAAATATGAGAGCATAAACAAGTACAACCTACTGTATTTGCGAGACAAAAAGAAGAACAAGAATAACATTTTTGCAAAAATAAAAATTTGAACTCAATACACTTCGCCTAGCGAGATTTGAATTTTTTTTCTTCCCCAGAAAAAAGATTGTTACGAAATGTGCGTAATAATCGTTTACCGTACAGATAATCTCTTCATTTGACGGAAATTTCTTCCCTCCAAGCCAATTTTTAAGGTTAGGAAACAAAAAAAAAAGGCACTTCGGGCTAAATTATGGGAATATGGTGGGTGGTAAACTATTTTTAAGTCCAACTCGTGTACTTTTGATATTGCAATGAACCATATGTTGGCAAGCGCATTGTCCTGGTGAAGCAGCAGTACTTTGCGGGCTAATTTTGGTCGCTTCTACTTCAACTCACTATAGAAACCGTCCAATACGTCGCATAATAAGAGCCAGTCACTGTATCAAGATGATACGCTCCAAAAAAACCAGTTGCCATCACTTTTCCCGTCCATAAACCTGTGTTCGCTTTTTACGGTGCACTTTCAACGTGGCGTCGCCAACCTATTATTTTGTCTGCCGTTTTATCTTCGAGGTGTAATGGCGGAGTCACATTTCGTCTACAGTCACAAATCTGTGCCAGAATTCCTTCGGATTACCCTGTAACTTTTACAAACACGATTTTAAAATGTCTTTCCTCGTGCGTTTTTGGTCGGGAGTCGATGAACGCAGCACCCGTGCTGCACTCAGCTTTTTCGTTTTTAGAATTTCTTGCAGGAAATTATGTATCCGTTCATATGAGATGCCTACCATCTCAGCAATCTCACGAAGCTAAATGTGACACTTTTCCATTACGATACCATGAATTTAATCGACCATTTCTTCCTCAGTTGTGTAATCTGAACGTGCAGTATCTACAGTGCTCTTAAGGCTTTAAATTCATTTATTCAGTAATAAATAGTGTTCAGTGCCGGACACTCGGCTTTATCCATTTCTGCGAAAAATATAACACCGATCATTTACGACACCTGCCAACAAAAAATTGCGCGTTGGATCTGCTTCAAACTCTGAATCCAACCCTTACAAGAATCACGATTACCAACAGACATGCCGCTTAACAAAGTTTCCCGCCAATTCGTAGAAATTTACTTATCAATTCACCGTCGTATTTATATTTTGACTGTTGATATTTTTATTTATCTTCTAAAAGCGTACCCTGTACATTTTGATACGTGTTTTCTGAAAAAGTTCTTAGCCTAATTTCATAAGTGCATTTTATTTTATAGGCATTTTATTCAATAGCCTCAGAACTAGGATAAATTTTCTATAGATTTCTAAATGTAGCCGCCCAGACAAATCGACATCAATAAAGAACATACCCCAGCGAATACTTATACCAACGTCTTCGGTAAATCGTGGTAAAGATCAAATATATAGAACGCCACAAAAATATTCTCTCACATTTTAAACGCTTTCCTACGTAATTTTAAGTTATCAAGGGCAGATGTCGCTTCTATTGAGAAATGTGAGCGAAAATTCCTTTGTAAGTTTAACGAAAATACCTTTTCAGGTTACGAAAATGGTAATATTACTTCTTGTTGCCTTTTTCATGTCACTCTTTTTTAGAAATGCGGTCATCTTACTGTTCCTCGCCCACGTAAGGGTACATTTAAATTGAGATTTGCTATACAAAACATGATAAATCTTACACGAAATGATATTAAATTTAAATATCAAATCAAAGATAGAATTTAGTGAGGTCGAATTAGGTCCAAAAAAGTATGTCCTATATAACAGTGGCAGATGTACATTTAGTCGGTTAAGAGGTGGTGGTATTTTAATAGGCATTCGTAGACATATTAAATATGATGTTATTAATAGTAGAGAACTCAGTGTATAACATATTTTTGTATCTATATCACGTGGCAGAAAAAAAATCTGAATTGGTGCTGTGCATCCCAGCCTTCAGTGCATGTATACGACGAGCGTGGTAATGTTGTTATAGAGCTGATGGAATGCCTTAATTGCAATTCGAATTTCTCGTGTATGATAATGATAAGGTAATAGCTTGTGAATGCAATGTCCAGCGTCCTGGTCGGCAAATATTATTTGTAACGGTGGTTGGTACCGCAATATAAGACAGGTAAATTCTATTCTCATCATACATAAAAAAACTTTGATTTGGTTTTTCAATTATAGGGGAATCGATGTTTCCATTGCTTTTGATTACAATTACTTAACGATCAATACTTTGTTTTCAATATCCATTTGCTTAGGATGGCAGTGGGGCAGTAGATTTATTTTTAGGCTATTATGCGAGGAAAGAATGCAGTTGGTCTTTTTATGATATAAGTAACGTGGCAAATGTAAGCAGTGTGTAAATGTCACTGCCTGTCTTTTGAAGTTGTAACTCAGTTAGAGACGCCTTTTCCCACGAGTTCGATGAAATTCCTACTGTTTATTTGTTAAGCAAACCATTGCATTTGTCCTGTCACTGAAATCCTGCCTTTTTTCACAGTATAGGAAAAGTAGTTTTTTGACATCAGTTTATAAGTAGGACAATTTTGAGCACATAACTTACTTCAGTGAGTATTTGTATGCAGTTAGCTATACCGAAATTCTTGTCGCAAGTAGAAGTAGAAGTAGGGTTTGGGTGACAGGTTTATAGATAAGCAAACAGACCAAAGAGATCTTCTTATTAACCATAATAATGTCAGTCAAACGGCACATACAGACTTTAAAGTGAGATCTGAATCACGTAATCGACAGATGGTACTCTCAAAACTTTAAGTTCATCATATTGTCTTCAAACAACATATCATTAAACGCATTCTATTAAAGCTGCCACAGTACTGAAATGCATAACTACACTTATATGTGGCGGCCCGTGGCTCCGTGGCGTAGTAACTTGTTTGCGGTGCAGAAGGTCTCGGGTGCCAATCCCGGCAGGTCGGTATACTTTATTTATTAATTTATTTAAGTATATTTGGCTTGGCCACGTACATAGGGAGTAGTTGTTTGCACAAATGCAATAACGTCCGTGGCAGTACTATCGCGTTGTCTAAAAGGTGCTGTGAAATACAAAAATGTATGTTTCGGCACTTGGACAACGTTGACGGGTATTACGACATCCCGCCGATATTCTCAGGATATGGAAAAAGGGTAAAATCCCTAATCAAATGGGGAGGTGAACACTAAAAAAAAATATATTGTTTAGTGTCTAATTGGTACTTTAGAAATCCAAAACAATTGTGACTTAGTTAATCAATCTTGCTGCCTGAAGGATACCGGCAGAGTATATGTATTGCAGGGAAATCCCTAAAGGTCTACAGGAGCAGCGCGTGTGCGGAAACAGCGATTTACGCTGGTCTTGAATCGCCGTAAATTGTACTCGGTGTGAAACGCAGTCCTGGGTAAATCATTCCAAAGGAATGAAGTTATCCACGTAAAAGGTTGCTTGAAAAAGGTTGTAAGAGGAGTAAGAGATTGAACTTCATATTGATGTGAAGTATTACCGCGACGTGTATTTCTAGCATGCACCATTCTAGGAGGACTAAATCGCCAACCGTTCGATGTTCCCAGTAATCAAAATTGCTGGCGAGTTTTGGGTCACCAGTCAGGCGAACTTTTTTGAATAAATTCCAATAAATGCAGTGTGTGTTTGGTAGCAGAGCCTCAAATATGGTGGCAGTATTCCATAGTTGGTCAAACTTGAGCTTTGTACAGAAATAGTATTCCCAGCTTTTGAGAAGATTCCTTTGCTATGCATGTACCATATTTATATGACATTCTTCATTCATTTGTCCAAAATATTTCTTCTACCGTTGCAGCATAGTTCTTCAGAAACTTATAATTTATTATACAATGTAAAAAAATAATTTTTTTATATCGGTAAGTAGTAAAATATTTTTTATTGCGGTTTTAAGAATTATTTCTAATATGTTGTGAAAGATTTACCCCCGTCCGTTGAAAAGAATGTTTCATAATATTCCCAACCACTTTGTTTCGGATTAACTTGCATCGACATTGATGCTTTGCTAGCTAAATAGTTGAAATCTGAGTTCGCGTAATAAACAAGCAGCCATTATTATTATCTATTTATAAATGACGGTCATTACCCTCATCTGAAGTCCAAGTGTCATTGCGCTAGGAAGTTTCATCATCAGAATCTTTTCTGTCACTTTTATTGTAGTATTTTTGTGGACAGGATTTTTTGCAATTGTATGCAAAATAATTTAGCTTTCATAAATATTGCCTCAGCCTCCATTAGGTCAGGTCTCCCTGAAAATTTGGTTAACTATTTTAGAACCGTAGAAGCGTCAATTTACTGGCAGATAGTATTTTAGTGGCGCTGACGAAACACCTGTGATAGTTCTCAGGAAATACGCAAGCAAACTTATGTAGACTGTTATGTAGACTTTTCAAGATATCCTACAGAAAAGGAATATTTGTTTCTTGCTGGAAATACGCTACTGTTGAGCCTACACCGAAAAAAATGCAATGAAACCTTGCCAAATCCTTCCGACCAGTTGTACTGTGGTCAGTTATATATATATATATATATAAGTTCTGGAAAAGCATCTGGATCAACATCTTTTAAAATATTTGGCTGAATTCAATATTTTTAGCGACTTTCATAAGGAGATATTAATAGGAGATCTTCTAGCTTATGTCATACACGTTTAGAACAACGCAACTCATTACTTTGGAAAATCTCAAGCCATTGCACTTGATATATCCAAGGTAGAGCAGCGGAGCCAACAACGACCAATCAGAGCCGCCATAATCCCCGGCGTAGATATGAACATCCGGTAGCAACGTAACCTCTGAGTAAGACACCTCACTCCGACGCACAGTGATTCGGCAAGAACATGCTAGCGGGACAATATTCATGACGTAATTTCCAGGAACCACTGATAACGACTTGTAAACAACCCCCCCCCATTTAACGAATTCCAAGAATTAATTTGTTTATCACCTCATAAAGGTATCTTATCAGGGGGTCAAAGTAACCCTTATAAGAGAGGTCATTTTCATTTGCAAATCAGTTGCATTTTATGCACACTTGTGATAACATATTTTAAAATTGGTAGCAAAGTGAAACGAGTTTTTTGTGATGGAATATTTTGTTGAAGGTATGTACTCTATTATGACTTATATTTTTTATAAAAAATATGTATACTTTTGGTGTAATATCAATTTGTAAATGTATAGATAAATCCAGCAAATTTTACATTAATTGTAAACTTTAAAAGTAGCAACTCTTTTATCCACATATATCCACCTAGATTTTTCTATATGTAATACCTACAACATTCAGGCACAGATTCATATATATTATAGACCCCGAAAAGGCCCGAAAGTAAAATTATTTTATTTTTTTCAGAACGAGTCGTGACTATGACAAAAATGGAGTTTTTTGAAGAATGGCTAAAACATGACAAAACTGAACGAAACAGTTATATAAGTGAAAAATTCAATATGTCTGATGTTTCTGACGATTCTCTAAAACGACTCAAAATGAAAATATCAAGCCTTTCAGCAAAATTCAATCAAAAGTGGACTTCTTTAAAGTGTAACAAGGAAATGTTTCTAATCAAACATAAAGATTGGTTAGAGGGATCCGGAATCGAAATAAAGATGTGTGTTAACCAGCCGTGCACTTCAACATCATCAGCGGCTCTTTCCGTAGTGCGACCCAGAAAATCATTTGAAGACTCATCAAAGAAAACGAAGAGACGGAGAGTAGAAGATCTTTTGGAATCGCGAAGTGCAAGTGAGCTTATTACAGCAGCTGAGTTAGCTACTCGAAAAGAAGGGCATCGAAGTGTTGCTAAACAGATCCATAACGTCGCGGTCAGTGAAACTAGAGAAAAGAATAAGTGTTCTGAACAAAGTCGGCAGTTAACACCAGATGAAGCTTTAGCTTATTATGTGGACTCGAAATCGACTTTTCACTCATATAAACAAACAAGAAAATGGCCAATGAAAGCGGGAGATCAAGTGTATCGATCGTTTTATAGTTTAGGTAAGTCCAAAGCTTCTTGTTGTCCTTCTGACGAATATATTTCTGTGACTGAATCTCGAGCTGAAATTAAACTTCACGCGATTTTGGATAAAACGGCTGAACGATTAGTTAAAGCTCAGACGGAAGTCATTAGAAGTGTGTTACCTCGTTCATATTATACGATGGTAAGCAAATGGGCCTGTGATGGGAGTTCGGGGCATAGCACGTATAAGCAGAAATTTGAGAACACTAACGCTACAGACGAATTTTTGTTCGTATACTCATTTGTCCCTTTGAGACTGCTTGATGGCGAAACTGTGATCTGGCAAAATCCAAGATCTTCCTCTACTTTATATTGCCGTCCTATTAAGTTTATTTTTGCCAAGGAGACAAAAGAGTTTACGAAAGAAGAAACTTCTAAAATTTTAGATGAAGTAAGTCACCTTCTTCCAACATTATGTAACGTTGCTGGATCTCAAATCTCTGTTAAACACGATTTGTTGTTGACAGTGACTGATGGCAAAGTGTGCAATGCCTTAACAGACACAAGTTCAACACAAAAGTGTTATATTTGCGGTGCCACCCCGTCTACTATGAACGAGGAGTCAAAGAAATATCCCAGCAACGAAGAATGCCTTGCATTTGGTTTATCTACTTTACATGCATGGATCCGCACGTTTGAATGTTTGCTTCATATCAGCTATCGTTTAGAAATAAAAAAGTGGCAAGTCAGGGGAGATAACGACAAAGCTATTGTGAAGCAACGCTCACAAGAGATACAAAAAGTGTTTAAAAATCGTATGGGTCTCATTGTAGATAAACCAAAACCTGGGTATGGTAACACAAACGATGGAAACACAGCACGTAGATTTTTTTTTTCCAAAGCTGAATTGAGCAGTGAAATTACAGGATTAGACGTAAACCTTATTCGTAGATTTCATGTAATTTTAAGAACTTTGTCATCGGGATATGACATAAATTATATAGAATTCGAAAAGTTTTGTGTTGATACTAGAAAATTATACCTTGATCTGTATTCGTGGTATTCCATGCCCGTTACTGAGCATAAAATTCTTGTACACAGCGCGGAAGTTATAAAGTCTTTTCTTCTTCCCATTGGACAACTCTCCGAAGAAGCCCAGGAGGCAAGAAATAAAGACTGTCGTAGATTCCGTGAACGGCACACCAGGAAGCGGTCACGTATTGCCACAAATACAGATCTTTTGAGAACACTTTTAATTACGTCTCATCCTGTTATCAACTCGTATAGAGAATTACCGCGAAGAAAATTTACTTCTTTGCCATCGGAGGTTCTGCAGTTGATTATCCCACCTTCATTGCCATCCGAAACACCATCAGTAAGTCATCATCACGAATTAAATGAGGAGGATTATTTACTCTCTGAATATTCTACTGGATGGGAGTGCGGTGATGACGACTCATCTGATGGTGATTAATAAGTTTAAGTATTTTTTTATTGTAATTATTATTCTTATTTTATTGTGTGTTGTAGTTGCTTATAATTCATGCCTTAGTATATACGTTATTTAATATTATATTTCTTTTACTTATACACCTTGTTATTGTAAATAATTGATATATAGATACTGTTATTGTACTAATTTATTTTAAAAGAAATAATATTTTGTAAATTAATAAATGTGGGTACTATCATTATGATTTTTATTTTTTCCTAGAAATTTCTTTGTAAACAAACATGATTGTGCTTTTCACACATAATGAGTAGGTAGACGTATGTAGCTAATTAAAGAACAATTAGCGACAATAGTGAACAAATGAGACACATTAGTAAACCACTTCCGTCTTGCAGCTACATATTTCGATTAATACACATACAGTACACATTTTTCAACTTTTTTTTTCTTAAAATAGCTTAAGATACCTGGAATATACATAAACAATTGAAATAAGTGAAGAAATAATATTGTCCCGCTAGCTTGTACTAGTCGAGGCACTGTGCGACGAGTCAGTATTGTTTATAACAATTATAGTTGAAATCTTAAGCCTACATTCCTCCGGCTCACGTCCTACAAGACCAAAAACAACTGCTATATCAAATATTATTCCATGCCTTAGCTGTTGCCATTTTAGAAATCTAAAACAATTGTGACCTACTTGATCAATCATGCCGCACCATATTACATACTTACCGCACATTTCTGTCACAAATTTTCCCAAAGCCTAAGCAATAGTTGATAGGTTAATAGGGAAATTTATCGACAACAGTTATAGCGCGCCTTATTGTCGCATAATTAAATGAAATTTGGCATTAAATTATACAGGTTCTATGTGAGAAATTCTCAAGATGTCGGAGCCTTTTAATAAAGACGCTTGTATATGTATGAATCTTAGAATCTTCCATATATTATTGTTCAAACAATGGAATGTATAATTTCCCCACGCTAAGCTTGCAGGAAGTAAATGCTTTATCTCAATATTAGTTAATTGGACTTTAAGTATACATACATTTTTTAATGCATACTGCGAGCAACAAAATTAGATTAGAAGGAAATTGAATTTTCTTGGAAGTAACTAAAATTATGTAAATTTAAAGGGTGATAGAAAAGGTGTAAGCTGTACAGGGTTACCTTTAAACTATGTTAGTTAACACGTAAGCTGGAAACTTTTGGTCTAGTTACTTAAAACACATTTTTTTTGCAAAAGTCGACTTTATTCATCAACATAGTCTCCTTCAAGAGCGATACAATCAGTCCAACGCTTTTCTAACATTTCTATACATTTCTTGTAGGAGGATTTGTCTTTGCCTTCGAAATAGGCCTCCGTTTCGGCGATAACTTCTTCATTTTTGAGGTCTGCGAATGTCGCTGGGGGCCAAATCTGGAGAATACGGCGGATGAGGAAGCAATTCATGCAATTTTGCCATCGTAACCTTTGACTTGTGACACGGTGTAATATCTTGATAAAATAGTACTTTTTTCTTGTTCATTTGAGGACGTTTCTGTGCGATTTTTGCCTTCAAATGCACTAATAACTTTATATAATATTTGCTATTCAGGATTTTTCCCTTCTCAGCATAGACGATGAAAATTATTCCATGCGCATCCCAAAATACAAAGGCCAAAACCTTCCCAGCCAACTGCCGATTTGATTCCCGTGTGTAGTGGTGGATCTATGTTTCATCCACTGTCACATATCGCCTGAAAAAAATCCTTTTTATTGCTCTTAAACAGCGCTCAGAATCATCAACGTTGTTGTTTTTGGTCTACCGTGAGCAAACGCGGTATTCATTTCGAACAGAGCTTTCTCATGCCCAAATGTTCATGCAAAATATGATCGACACAGTCTTTTGATATCTTTAGGGTGTCAGCTATGTCCCGCAATTTCACTTTACGGTCATCCAAAACAAATGTGTGGATTTTTTGATGTGTTCCAGTGTAACCATCTCTTTTGGCCGTCCAGAGCGTTCAGCATCATTTGTATCTGTACGACCGCGTTTAAATTCAGCATACCAGTAAATGATGAGTGATTTTCCAGGGACAGAGCTCCATAACACTTATCAAGCCATTGCTTTGCTTGAACGGTATTTTTTTCCCATCAAAAAACAGGGAAGCAATTCAAATTTCAAATCATGCAATTTTACCATCGTAACCATTGATTTGTGACACGGTGCATTGTCTTGATGAAAGACCACTTTTTTCTTGTTCATTTGGGGCCGTTTCTTTGCGATTTCTGCCTTCAAACGCACCAATAACTCTATATAATATTAGCTATTGATGGTTTTTTCCCTTTTCAGCATATTTGATGAAAATTATTCCATGTGCATCCCAAAATACAGAGGCCAAAACCTTTCCAGCCGACTGTTGTGTCTTTGGTCACTTTGAGAGGCTTTCGCCGGCTGCTATCCACTCAGCTGACTGCCGATTTGATTCCGTTGTGTAGTGGTAGTGGATCCAAAAATCTTTTTATTGCGCTTAAATAGGTCCAAACAGCGCTCAGAATCATCAACACGTTGTTGTTTTTGTTCCACTGTGAGCAAACGTGGTACCCATTTCGAACAGAGCTTTCTCATGCTCAAATGTTCATGCAAAATATGACCAACACGTTCTTTTGATATCTTTAGGAGCTATCTCATGCAATTTCACTTCATCCAAAACAATTTGGTGGATTATTTTTAAGTTTTCCGGTGTAACCACCTTATTTGGGCATCCAAAGCGTTTAGCAGCATTTGTGTCTATACCACCCGCGTTTAAATTCAGTATACCAGTAAATGATGAGTGATTTTCCAGGGGCAGAGTCCCTGTAACACTTATCAAGCTATTGCTTTGCTTGAACGGTATTTTTTCCCATCAAAAAAACAGTGTTTAACCAACACACGAAATTCGATTTTTTTATGATACCATTTGGTTATTAAATACTTTGAAACATTAAACAGACTTTTTTATTTTGGAGAATAAATTGGGTGTCAGTTTGACATTTTATATCACTGTTCGCCATTATGACAACAGCGTAGTGGACCACATATCGTATTATTGATACAAAAGTCTAATAAAGTGGCTTATTCTGGGATTATAGACCGTGGCATGAACTTATTTTTACCTGATATTCAATACACAGCTGTGATTGATACCATAAAAGGTAATTCGGCAACACTCAAATTCATGTTACAGTCGTTGCGGAAACCTCCAAAATATCAGTTCGACCGTTGCAGCATCGTCTGTGATAATATTTATCGTAACAAAAAATGAAAGGTCAGATATTAGCAACTTCAAATTAAGGCCTGCAAGCTGATGTTACCATCTAGAGTTTAAACGACCTAACCTGAACATGTTTCAATGAATGAAACCTTACAATTTTTGTTTTTACTGCGCAAGTCATACTTGCTGTATTAACTCTTCAAATAAAATGAAGGACGTATGATGTATTTTTTCATGTAAATAACATATTAGCAGCTAAAAACTAACATTTTCCAGTAGATACTATTTCTGTTCAGTCTGAAACTTGTCAAGAAACTTGAAATATGATATATTAGAACTCCTCGCCCCATATTTTAAACTCCTTATATGCTGAACTATAGATATTTTTGCTTACAATGTGTTCATTATTGCAACTAAAAACCAGAACAGTTTCTCATAATACTACTAAAACAATACAAAATGCATTGATCTCATCCCTTTCACCACCTTTTTTGAAGATATATCGCTTAAAATATATGTGTACTAGATTTGAAAACGATATTTTATTTTGGTCTGGCGTTATTGTACCAACTGACAGCCAGGCAGACAGGCAGAAAGATCGACAGATCGATGGAAATTAAAATCTATGTTATTTGTGATCCTGAAACGCAACGTTTTCATTCCAAAAGACTGACGGGCGGACAGATAGACCGATAAAAATGGAAAACCACTCTTCTCGTAATCTAGAAAAAGTAACGTACAAATCTAGAAAACTTATAGGTCCTTTTCCTACTTCAAATATTATACGTATAATCGATATTCTATTTCGTTCGAGAGTTGTCGTGCCAAAGACAGCCTGACAGAGATGGAAAACCATGTTTTTCGTGAGTCAGGGACCCTGAAATTTGAAGAAAAGCGAAAATCGTGAAAGGTTGCCTTTTCCTTGTAAAAGGGAACTTTCACAAGGAAAGTGCAAATTAAAATTATGGTGCGATAAAAAAATTACACTGCGTCCACCTTTTAAATAATTAAATAATTAAAGTAATTGTTGGTTGTAGCTTTTTATGTTCTATTGGTATGTGTATATTAAAGTAATATCCATAAAGTTTATTGAAAATTATAGGAATATCGTAAAATATATATAACACCTATGTATTTTCATATGGCATATAAATTTTAAAACAGAATTTATGTAACGAGTATAAATAACCATTTCAAATTTTATTATATCCAATAAATTCAATGAAATTATTGTTTGTTGTTAATCTAACATTATGAAGCATCTATTGGCTAGACTATAAAGTTTAATATTAGACAGAATAGGAACACCGATAGTATATATAAGAGCTCTTTGTTATAATTACAAAATTCATAATTAATATTTACTCAATCACGGCTATTCATAATGATATATTGCACTCACGACTTAATTTCGAATAAAGTTTGTACCAATTGATATTCAATTAGTAATAAATAGTGCAATACTGTTTTGATGTAAACATTGTCCATAAACACCACATCAAAGCGTAGTAATAATACAGGCTATTGATTCTAGTTATCAGGGGGTATTTTTAGGTTATCACGGGGTGATTTTTGTAGAAAAAACATTGTTTTTACCAAAAATCGAGTTTATTCTTTGACATAGTTGACTTCAAGAGCGATACTAGCTACTTAAAACACACTTTTTTTTTTTTGCCTTAAAAGTAGGCTTCAGTTTCGGCGATAACTTCTTCACTTTAGCCAAATCTCTCTCCCGCGAGCTTTTTTTTGTGGTCTGCGTCACTGGGGGTAAAATCTGGAGAATACGGTGGATGAGGAATATAATTTTGCCATCGTAATCATTGACTTGTGATACGGTGCATTGTCTTAATGAAAGATGACTTTTTTCTTGTTTATTTGGGTCCGTTTCTTTGCCATTTCTGCCTTTAAACGCCCCAATAACTTTATATAATATTCACTATTGATGGTTTTTCCGTTCTCAGCATAGTCGAAGAATGTATGCATGCGCATTCCAAAATACAGAAGCCAACACCTTCTCAGCCGACTGTTGTGTCTTTGGACGCTTCGGGCGGCTTTCACCGGTTGCTGTCCATGCAGCTGACTGCCGATTTGATTCCGGTGTGTAGTGGTGGATCCATGTTTCATCCACTGTCACATATCGCATAAAAAAATCCTTTTTATTGCGCTTAAACAGGTCTAAACAGCGCTCAAAACCATCAACACGTTGTTGTTTTTGGTTCACTGTGAACAAACGCGGTACCCATTTCGAACAGAGCTTTCTCATGCCCAAATGTTTATGCAAAATATGACAAATACGTTCTTTTGATATCTTTAGAGTGTCAGCTATCTCACACAATTTCACTTTAGGGTCATCCAAAACAATTTTGTGGATTTTGATGTTTCCCGGTGTAACCAGTCCATTGGGGCATTCAGCATCATTTGTGTCTGTACGACCGCATTTAAATTCAGCATACCAGTAAATGATGAGTGATTTTCGAGGAGCAGAGTCTCCGTAACATTTACCAAGCCATTGCTTTGCTTGAACGGTATTTTTTCCAGTCAAAAACAGTGTTTAATCAACACACGAAATTCGATTTTTTCCATTGATTTGAAAATACCATAGCTTGTAAACTAATCTTCATGTCATGAAATTTTGACACATCGTTTGAAGGTTGGTACTTCCTAAAAATCCTATGGATTTTTTTCGAAAAGGGCGCCATCTATGTGTCAGATCAAAAGCTTTTCAGCCTACGTATTATTCCAACGATCTCCCAACCTTTCATATAGTACGATTTCTCGAGCTCTCTAAAGTAAGCCTCAGTTTCCCATTCCACTTTTTTATTTGAGCCTTATCTCTTTCTCTGGAGCCACCCTTTCAAATTTGGACCAAATCTGGTGAATAAAGCGGTTGAGGAAATAATTAATAGGCCAGTTGGTCAATTGCATCATCGATTTTATGGATTTGTGAGCTGGTGCATTATCGTAGCGAAACGATACGTTTTTCGTCGCTAACTGCGGCCTTTTTTTCTTGATTTCACCATTCAAACTGTCCCGTAAACCAACTTAATTGTATGCGGTGATTATTCGCCCCTTTTCAAGCGAGTCGATCAGTATTATTCCATGCGAATTCCAAAAAATACTTGCCAAAACCTTTCCAGGTGACGTTTGTGTTTTTGGACGCTTCAGCCGGCTTTCATGCGGTTCCAGCCATTCTGCGGTCTGCTTATTGGACCCAGCGTGTAGTGGGGGATTCATGTTTCGTCCATTGTTACGAATCGATGTAAAAAATCCTTTGAATTACGCTGAAACAGTGCCAAACAGCATTCTGAATCTTCGACATGTTGCTGTTTTAAATCAATCGTGAGAGTGCGCTGCACACATCGGGCACATAACTTTTTCATATGTAAATATTTATGAAAAATATTCCTTATGGGTTCTGTTGATATCTTCACGTTGTCAGCTATCTCTCTCATTTTCACTTTGCGGTCATTTAGAATAATATGTTTTTTTTGTGTGTTTTGAACTGACTGCTTTATTTGGACGTCCGGAACGTGGTGCATCATCGGTGTTTATACGATCACATTTAAGTTCACTCAACCATAGATATAGAATCTCGAGCGGTTGCTCTTGACATATCCAAGGCATTCGACCGTGTTTGGCACGATGGACTGTTGGCTAAGTTGCGCTCTTATGGTATGTCTGAAAGGTTCTGTTTGTGGCTCTCATGTTTCCTCAGAGAGCGTTCTTTACGAGTGGCGGTCGACGGATTTCTTTCTAACACCCTCACTATCAACGCCGGTGTGCCCCAGGGCTCCATACTGTCTCCTACTCTCTTTCTCATTTACATTAACGATCTGCTGGAAAAGACCGGGAATCCAATCTATAGCTTTGCAGATGACAGTACGCTTGTCTCTTCATTCGCCTTGAACACTCGGACATCGGCTGCTCAGCCGAATATCCGCAGACAGCAGGAGGTGGTTCAACTTAACAAAGACCTGGAAGAAATTCTATCTTGGGGTGACAGTAACCAAGTGGAATTTAACGCTACAAAAACCCAAGCGGCAGTTTTTTCTAAAAAAGTTAACGTTGCTGAACCCGACATAGTTATGTCGGGGCACTCCATTCCCCTAGCATCGTCGCTCAATTTGTTGGGCGTTAGTTTGGAAGCAAATATGTCTTGGCATGAACATGTTGCAGGCATAACAAGGAGAGCTTCTCAAAAGTTGGGAATATTATTTAGAACCAGAAAGCTTTACACCCCACAGCAACTGTTAATTCTTTACAAAGCCCAAATTCGACCAACTATGGAATACTGCTCCCACCTTTGGGGCTCCACTCCTAAAGATACACTGCATTTGTTGGATTCTGTTCAGAGAAGAGCGGTCCGTCTGATTGGGGACCCGGAATTGACCGGCGGCCTTGATTCGCTGGAACATCGAAGAACGGTTGGCGACTTGAGTCTGTTCTACAAGTATTTTCATGGAAAGTGTTGTGCGAAGGATGTAGCCCGCTTAATTCCTCCCAAAGCGGTGCATGTTAGAAATACACGTCGCGCTGGTGCTTCGCATCCGTATGAGGTTCAGCTTGTTACTCCGCGTACGACGCTTTTCAAGCAATTTTTTATATGGAGAACGTCATCCCTATGGAATAATTTGCCCAGCGCTGTGTTTCCCACCGAGTACAGTTTACAGCGATTCAAGAACAACGTGAATCGCTTTTTCCGCACTCGTGCCGCTCCTGAAGCGCTTTAGGGACTTCCCTGCAGCACGTGTGCTAGACCAATAAAAAAAAAATATATATAATTGCTTTCGACGGAGTAAATGTGCCATAATACTTCCAAAACTGGTTGTTAAGAAGCTACTTCTTCTTCGGGTACCATGACCGTTCAACGATCTTTAGTTATCATGTTGGCTACCATATTGATGATGATCGTTTTATTGACCGCTCGGAAGAGTTGAACCGTAGACTTTCCGTACCACTGCCTCAAATCTTTCAACCGAGATGTTCTCCTTCTCCCTAGACTACGTTTCCCTGGACTCTTTCCCTCTATAATCAGAAGCTACAGCAAAGCATAAATAAATTAGAAAACTATAACAAATAGATGCTTATACTGTTACTTGTTATAGTTTTTCCGTTATTTACTTGGATAAAGGACTAAAGATGTGTTCTCGTATTTGCTGAACCTAGCCCATCGGATGAGCCGTGATACGGCGAAACGCGTCTTGGGATGGTTCAGCAAATACGAAGAACACTTTGGTAATTTCTAAGAATACGATTTTTTCGTTTTTAGTTATACCAATACTGCCAAATAAATTAGACCTGGTAATGGGGGATTGGAACATTAAGTTAAAACCCGACATAACCAAAGCTATTTATTTCAGCAAAGCGGTACGCAGATTACCTTTAACAAAAGATAAAGTTTATAACCAGGACATAACAAAAGATAAAGTTTATAACTGGTCATCAGAAATTAAATATTTGACAAATGTCTTAACTCAAACAAGATTATTAGTCAAGCTCTCAGATAATGGTATGCAATTTATACATTGACAAATAGAAAAAGAAAACTACACTTAAGAACTAAAGTAAACCTGTATGAAATCTTTCTGAGGTCTATTTTGACATTTGGTGATCCTTCATAGGGCACCATTAGCAAAACCAAGCTTAAAAGATATCAAATAATTCAGAATAGAGTTCTGAAATTAATCTTTGGTGTACCAAGATCTATAATCCTTTAAATAGAATCATATACAGAGATCTGCAGATAGAGACAGTTTTGGAATATTTAAACTAACTTATTAGTGATTATTTCAGAAGAGCCCAAGCCATTCTTGAGTTCTGGCTGTAGTTTTTTCTGCTGTAACTCGCAAACTAATAGACATGTTATGAACATTTTACACGAATCTTCTGAGGGACGGTATTAACTGAAAATCCTATGGCTTTTTGTTTGTGCCGCCATCTCTCGGAAAGTCTCGGGACTTTTCACCCCAGGTTAGTACTTATCTATGAAGGAAAACTTGCAGATCTTAAAAATTATTTTTCTTCATAACTATCATTTATACTAATATACTTAGTTTAGTAGTAGTTATTCTATCAAAAAAAAATTACGTTGTTTGGCCCTTAAATTTTTTTTCAGTTCCTAATACCTTTCTTTAGATGTAGGTTACTCAGTATATATCACCACTACACCAAACCCATTATTTTTGCACTCCACCTGCGTTTCGCTAACCATGTTAGCTTCATCAGAAGCGATGATTAGCTCGAATCAATTATCGCTCCTGATGAAGCTAACACGTAGGTTGAAAAGTTTTTGGTTTGATACATAGATGTCGCCCTTTTCAAAAAATCCATATGATTTTTAGGAAGTACCAACCAAAAAAATACTGTTCGAGCAAAGCAATGGCTTGATAAATGTTACGGGGACTCGGTCCCTGGAAAATCACTCAGCATTTACTGGTATGCTGGATTTAAACTCAGTCGTACAGATATAAATGATGCTGACGGCTCTGGACACCCAAATGAGGTGGTTACACCGCAAAACATCAAAAAACTCTACAAAACTGTTTTGGATGACCGTAAAATAAAATTCTGTGCATGAACATTTGGTCATGAGAAAGCTCTTTTTGAAATGGGTACCGTGTCTGCTCACAGTGGACCAAAAACAATAACGTGTTGATGCTTCTGAGCGTTGGTTGGACCTGTTTAAGCGTATTAAAAAGGATTTTTTCATGTGATATGTGACAATGAATGGCTGGGTGGATAGCAGCCGCTGAAAGCCTCCCGAAATTATCAAAAACACAACGGTAGGCTGGGAATATTATATAAAGTTATTGGTGTGTTTGAAGGCAGAAATTGCAAAGAAACGGTTCCAAATGAACAAGAAAAAAGTGCACTTTCATCAAGACAATGCATCGTGTCACAAGTCAGTGGTTATGATGGCAAAATTGTATGAATTGAAATTCGAATTGCTTCCTCATCCACTGTATTCTCCAGATTTGGCCCCCAGCGGTTTGAATTATGCAAGCTTTGTAAGCCAACTCCAGCAATGTTTTTATTTTCCATGAATGTCTACGTCTTTCTTTAAAGGCTTACTTCAGGCTCCAAATCGTCCATCCATAAATCCTTCTGTCAATTCCTGACCCTTTTTCCATCTATTCAAAAAACGACGCCTGTGATAATTTTCAAAAATTGTTCTCTAAGGCGGTCAAATTTTTTTTCGTTTCCAGTTTCTGCTCTAGTGTAAACAGTTTGGATATCCATCGTATAAAAATTTTTTTCATTCCTAAATCTTCATGCACTTCTTCAAATCTGTAAATTCGAATACTTTGGCTTCCTTAGCAAGTATTGGGATCTCTATTTGCCGATCTAACAGCAGCAAATCCTTAACAAGCCTGATGATTTTCTCAGTTCTTGCATCAATGGGTCTTCCTGATCTGAAGTCATCCTGTATTGAGTCTCGGTTACTGATTGGTAGGATACTTTATGTCAAAAGCAGTTTATGGTCCAAGGAACCAAACGGCGGATTTACGGTGTTCTAAAACTCTGGATTGGTGGTAAAAAAACAGGTCAAGAAGGCTAGCGCACTCTCCGTTTGTGTGGACTCATTTTTGGGAAGAAAGAAAAATCGTAAAAACATAACGAACTTGAATAAAATTTGGTCAAGCTTGTTAAAACAGGGACAGTAATTTGACAACCCAGCAATTTTTCGCATGACATTATTTTCATGGATAAGTGGGTAACTTAAAATAACTGATCAAGTGCAAGTTGGACTTGCGCAATAAGTGTTCCGTACGTTGATTGCTTTTAAAATAAAAAATTTGTTACGGAAGTATAAAATGATTAGTGACTTCACAAAACACGTCCAAATGAGTTTTCAATGAAGTTTATTTTCAATCTTTATTGAAGACTGATGACTTGAAACTTTTGTTTTTTTTTATATACCAAATAAATTATTAAAGGTACTGCAGCCGTGATAATTTTCGTTCAATCTACAACTTGCAGAGAATATTCCAGGATTTTTTCAAAATTTTTTGATAAGGACTTTTCGATTTAAGGAAGGGGGTCAGCGATTTTTCGCATTTTTTTTTTAAATAATACAAAGACAAGTGTGAGCAAGTGTCACATTATATATATTTTTGAACTCGTGTTTTTATAAGCTTTGATTTGACACCCCACTCGATGATATAGTAAATTTTTTTTCCATTTCACTCCCCAAAATTAACCCCTTAAGTCAAAATTTAGCTTTCAAAAGTATACGGTTCTGATGAGGCCATCAATTTCTATATTAGTACTAAATTTCAACTTTCTACGTCAAATAGTTTCGGAGAAAATCAATGTAACAGACGGACACCAAGGTGATCTTATAAGTGTTCTGTGCCGAACACTAAAAACACCCTTGTATATACGCTGATCAAATAATGCAAATTCATTTTGTATTGGAATGGAAATTAAAATTAGATCGAGACTGACAGTATACATAGTGTCAATATTTTGATAAAATTATTATTGAATTTGAAACGTTTAAATTTAATTTAGTAATACGATGAGAATGCAGACAAACATAGCACTAGAGTGTTGAAAAAATCTCAAATAGGCCCAAGATCTTTTTTTCTTGATTAATTTTTTGATGATATATGAATAAGATTTGTAAAATTTCATATTATTCTTGGTTAAAAGACCTGAATGGTATCCAGAAATAAATGATATTTGTTGTCGAAGGTTCTTTTAGACTTAGATGTTAAAGCAACTCGCAGATCCAAATAAGAATGCGACCCTGGCAGATGGAATTCGAATGTATAAAGTGGGAAATCTGTGCTTCTCCGTTTGTTTACGTTTAAAGTTAGTTTTTGGTTATGTCTAAATCCTAAATTCTTGAAATATTTTTATTTATATAGAGTTTTAATACAGAACAACTTAATTAAAGAGAAAATTCAAAAAAATCAATAAAATCAATCTTAACAAGCATACTATTGTACAACTAATAGAAATTAGGGTCATTTTTCAGTTTATTCTGATGGCTGAATACAAACTAAACCCTCATTTAGTTTTTTTACAATGGTTTAATAACAGAAAAGTTCAAAAATAATAAGATTCTCTGTTATTGTATTATGATTTAACCACACCTTATCAACACTGACTAACTTTCCTCTAAGTTTATTTATGAACATTAGCGCCCCATCGGGGTCATGGCTCTAAGGGCTAAACACATCTTAGCGTTCTTGAACACACCATATATTTTTTTTGAAAAAGAATGTTTTTTTTTTTTTTTTAATTTCGATCATATGGAACTATCTCAAAAGATATTGATATTAATTCCGTGACATGGAATATAGAGGTTGTTTAAAATTTTATAAAGAATTTCAAAGATAGTGTCGTTTCTGGCTTAATCCGATGAGACTTTTGATTGTTATTTTATATTATAATATATATACCAGGTGTACAAGTATGAAATGTGGATTTCAGACAACAGATGGTGCACCAATGCAGTTTGTGCTATAAAGCTTTGACACTGCGCCATTTTGTTGTGTCATCAAAAAGTGTCAGACGCTCATGATAAATTGGAAAAGTGTGTGCATAGGGTTGTGTGGTTGTGTTCAATATGTAGAAATTTATACCGAACGAAGATCATTCGCGGACAGCATTAATTTTTTGTTTTCATTTGAAGAAAACTGCTGTTGAATCTTACCGATTACTTTGAGAGGCTTATGGTGAACATGCTCCATCGCAAGATACGTGTGAACGATGGTTTCGGGATTTCAAAAGTGGTGACTTCGATGTTGCAGACAAGGAACGTGGAAAACCGCCAAAAAAATACGAAGATGTGGAATTGCAAACATTGTTGGACGAAGATGATTCGCAAACACAAAAACAATTTGCCGAGCAATTGAGCGTTAGTCAACCAGCTGTTTCTAATCGGCTACGAGAGATGGGAAAGATTCAGAAGACTGGTAGATGGGTACCACATGAGTTGAACGACAGGCAAATGGAAAACCGCAAAAACACGTGTGACATTTTGCTCGCTCGGTACAAAAGGAAGTCGTTTTCGCATCGTATAGTTACAGGAGATGAAAAGTGGATTTATTTTGAGAATCCCAAGCGCAAAAAAATCAGGGGTAGACCCAGGCGCACCATCCACATCGACCGCAAAACCGAATCGCTTTGGCAGAAACACGATGCTCTGTGTTTGGTGGGACCAGAGGGGCGTGGTCTATTATGAGCTGTTAAAACCTGGGGAAATGGTTAATACTAAACGTTACCAACAACAATTGACCGATTTGAACCACTCGCTGCTTGAAAAAAGGCCAGAATACCGAAAGAGGCAACACAAAGTCATTTTTCGTCATGACAATGCTCCATCACATACGGCAAAACCAGTTCGCGACACATTGGAAGCAGTCAGCTGGGAAGTTCTACCCCGTGCGGCTTACTCACCAGACTTGGCTCCTCCCGATTACCACTTGTTTGCATCGAAGGGTCACGCACTTGCTGAGCAGCGCTTTCGTTTGTACGAAGATGTGAAAAATGGCTCGATGAATGGTTCGCAGCAAAATGGGAAGATTTTTACTGGTGTGGTATTCACAAATTGCCCGAAAGATGGGAAAACTGTATAACAAGCGATGAAGCATACTTTGAATAACCACTTTTTATCATTCTTCCGAATTTAACATGTTTTTTTAGAAAAAAAATCCGCATTTCATACTTGTACACCTGGTATATGTTACTTGTGTGGAACCGTACAAATATGTGACATTTCATTGCATTGTTTAGAACTGTTTTAAAATTACACCATGAATAACGTCACCTGTAGCAAAAATTGGGGGGTCCCCATCACCTAGGTTGAGAGAAGCTAAGTTTCATAGTTCGGGTTTAATCACAGAGATGAAGAATTTAATATCAATAAGGAAAAATTCATACCTGTAATTTTTAAATATATCCTTTTAACTTTTGGGGGATGTGTTGCAACTTGGCATTCATATAATCCATCGTCTCTTTTCGTGACGTAAGATATTTGTAATCTATAGTTATTCGGATATCTAAAAGCCAGGTGAATTCTTTCATCTTTACTATGGGTATTTCTTCCTACTGTCAAAAGGTTTATGTTTTGGTTCCTTTTTTGTGTCCATGTTACCTAAAATATTTAAAATACATTAATTACTTGATACATATATATATATATATATATATATATATATATATATATATATATATATATATATATATATATATATATATACATATATTACAGGGTGCGACACTTAATTCCAGACAAATTTAAATTTGAATTTTTCGCCATATAGTAGCTCCGCTATAGGTTGTTGTTGACGTTCGACGACGAAGACTACATACTTCTAGTACACAGTCATAATCTCGAAATGACCGAGCCGTTTCCAACAAGTGCTAAGTACAGCGCGAAGAGCCGCGATTTTCGAAACTCTTCGTGCTGGAGGTTCGACGATTCAAATAATTCGCCTCTTCGTACCCGAGATCAACTGTATACGACATGAGGCATGTATGGGTATTAACAGGATGGTACACCGGCACACACGAGCTATTTAGTCCAAAACTGATTGGCGGATAACGTGGATATGTTTTGGCTCCCTAATTGCCCGGATTTAAAACTCCTCGACTACTATGTTTGGCGCGTAATCGAAAGAGTTCCTAACAAGTCTAGATATCCTAATGTGGCATCTTTACGCATCGCTTCGACGCAGCATTTGTCAATATGGACAGCCCTGCTTTAAAGAGAGCGTGCGAGCGCTTCAGGCCAAGAATGGAGGCGGTCATTGCGGCTGAGAGAGGTTACATCGAATAATTCCACTCTGGATAGGTCATCCAACTGACATTCAAAAGGATTTTTTTTCATCTTAATTTTTTAACAAATAAAATTTTCATTTAAAAGAATGTTTAATTTGTCCGGATTTAAGCGCCTCACCCTGTATATTCCTCATCCATCATTTGTTTGATATTAGTTTTACAAATAATTAAATTTAGGTTTATTGAAATAAATGCAATGGATATAAAGGCATTTTTAAGTCTGGAAAATCTATAGTTTTTTCAAAAAATAAAAAATGCGAACATATCAAAAACTTAGTATTTTTGGACAGTTTTCGTTACTGTAATTTCTTTTATAGATATATATATATATATATATATATATATATATATATATATATATATATATATATATATATATATATAGTATCAAATCGCTTAATATCGCCTAATGGTACTGACCTTTAGGAATAAGTTCCTAAAATACGATACTGTTTTCAATAAGTCTTATATTTTTAAACGAAAACCGAAAAAAAAAATTATATGCGCCAACATAATAAAAGGCTTTTGAAAAGATCCCATGGTAGAAGAATTTTAAAAAGACTCTTGATTTACATATATGACAGTCAAAGTAACAACGAAACGGTTTTTTATGTATTAATGTTTGAGCAACCGGGTTGTTGAGATGTTTGCAAGTGTCGGCTATCTCCCTAAAAACAAACATATAGGATTTGAAAATCGGTACAATAACCTGTTTGTTTCGTTGTTTGAAAACTACTCAATTTTCTGTTCAAGTTTGTCATAATCATGTCAAATGTAATTAACGATCCCAAATAATTAAAGTGTATGCGGAGAAGGGAAATTATGGCTAAAGTTGCAAGATACTTTAACCAAAATGCTGGAAATACTCACTATGTAAAAAAATGAATTAGAAGAGCAAGATGAAGACACTTGTGAAAACCTGAATAGAAGAAAATTAATGTTACATTTGGAGAAGAAAGGTCAAATTATGTGGTGCTTCATTTAACTTGCAAGGCATTAATTTGGGTGGCGGGCCTAACCCCGTGGTTATCGTATCGGGATACGGTATCAAGGGTCTTGAAATCCAATCTCGGCAGGTCGGTGTACTTATTTATTAATTTATCTAAGTATATTTGGCTTGGCTACGTACATAGGAAATAATTGTTGCTGAAATGTTATAAAGCCCGTGGCAGCATTACCGAGTTGTCTGAAAAGTGCGTGGGATATAATTGTATGTTTCGGAACTTGAACGAAGTTGACGGATATTATGACATCCTCGCCGATATCCATCCAAAAGGGTAATAATATCCCTATTCAGGCGGGGAGGTGAACGATAAATATAAAATGTTTTAGCCTGATCCTGTTGCGGGCATAGCAGAAATAGAAACCTTTTCAAACAGGTGAAATATTAGTTCGTACTAAGAAGATAGACAACATGACATCTATTAATCTTATACAAAGCTTAGATTTGATCATGGATACACTTTGAACGCTCGAACATCGGCTACTCATGTAAATATCCGTAGAGAGCAGGAGGTCGTTCAACTTAACAAAGACCTGGAAGAAGTTCTTAGGGTGACAGTAACCAAGAAGAATTTAATCCTTTCTAAAAAAGTTAACCTTGATGAACCCGACATCGTCATGTCAGGGCACTCCATTTCTCTAGTATCGTCACTAAATTTGCTGGGCGTTAATTTGGCAGCAAATATGTCTTGGCATGAACATGTTGCAAGCACAGCAGAGCTTCTCAAAAGCTGGGAATATTATATCGAACTAGTAATTCTGTACAGAGCTTAAATTCGACTAACGATGGAATACTCCTCCCATGTTTGGGGCTTTGCTCCCAAACATACACTGCACTTGTGGGATTCTATTCAGAAGAGAGCTGTTCCTCGGATTGGAGATCTGGAACTGGCCAGCAACCTTAATTCATTGGAACATCGAAGAACGGTAGGCGACTTGGGTCTACAAGTATTTTTATGGAAAGTGCTCGATGCATGTAGCCCGCTTAATTCCTCCCAAAGCGGTGTATGCTAGAAATACACGTCAGGCTAATTCTTCACATCCTTATGAAGTTCAGCTTATTACTCCTCGTATAACCCTTTTCAAGCAGTCTTTTATATGGAGAACTTCATCTCTTTGGAATAGCACGTGTACTAGGTCCATAAAAAAGGGCAATGTTCTATCGATAAGGGTCTGCTTAAAAACATACCCTGCGTTTACTAGATTCCTTTCCGAAGAAAGCTATTCGCCTGTAGGACCTGGAACTTGCAGAAGAATCTCGGCCCCACTAAGAAAAGGTGACACTTGGGGTCCTTCCATAAGTTTCTTTTAATGAAATTGTTCGATTGATGAGGTCAGCAAAGTGGTGCTAGGCAATACATATAAGGTTAGCTAGCTAACCGTTTTTCTCACCGAAAACAATCTGCAGCGATTGAACATAAACGTGAGCGCTACCTACAAACAATACGAGTATTGT
>CM032450.1:59004432-59018230 GCA_019049505.1 Pachyrhynchus sulphureomaculatus
GAACTGATGGCTCAATCAAAGCCGTCTAGTTTTGAAAGTTTGACTTAAGGAGTTATGAGAACACAAGTTCTAATATATATATATATATATATATATATATATATATATATATATATATATATATATATATATATGAACAAATATCTCTGTCCCCACCCTATCTCGAAAAGTACTGATCAAAAAATTTTGAAAAAATTCTGGAATATTCTTCATAAAGTGAAGATTGAGCAAAAATTATCACGAGTATGTTACGTGATAACCCAGGTATACAAAAAAAATTCTCTGTCTTTTAAGTGAGACACGTGTTTTGTTAAGTATTTTTTTATGCTGAATCTAAAAAAATCATAAAAAAGGGTTTTCCGAGGACTGGATGTTTTGTGTTTTTTTTTCAGAAAATGGACTTGAAGCCAGAAAACTATTAAATTGAAAAATATACATTTTAATAAATAATGTAAAACTGTCTAATTATTAAAATTATGGAATAAAACTATTATTTCGGATATCTTTAAATGTTCTGAATCTACATTTATCATAAAAACTTTAAAATATTAGGTTTAGTGATCATGTTTAACAAAAACACGCATACACCACCTTTAAATAAGCTACGTAGCAAAATGCTGTTTAAAATAAATATGTGCAACCACTAAATTAAAGAAAAGTTTTTTAAATTTTTATCAATATTGAACAAAACACTCACTCACACACTCCCATACTCACTCACTCACTCACTATCTTACTCACCCACTCACATTCCTCCACATTCACTTAATCAATCTATCCACAAAATTGACTTCTAAAACTGTCAAGGGATATACATTAGACTGCATTTTGCAACCTTTTGTTCCTAAATAGTAAACGAATAATTTTGTTCAACACTCAACCCTATTCCCCATGTTATGATATCAAATTCGAATTTGAAACGTAAAAAACTACTAGAAATGATAGTTTTGTTCCAAAAGAAAGATTGTTAGCTGTTGCATTTATTTACTTAAAAAGCATTATACCAACCACATAGCACCCTTCTAAGTGTTAAAAGCGAGTTTTTTGTCGAAACTGAACATAAAACTTTATTTTTCGATGTCAAGTCAAGTTACAGAAGTTCAAAAACACTGGAAACAATAGGGTTGTTCAATATTAATAAAAATTAAAAACAATTTTTTAATTTAGCGTTTGCATATAATTATTTTATACAGCATTTTGCTACGTAGCTTAGTTAAAGGTGATGTATGCGTGTTTTTTTTAAACATAAACACTAAAACTTAATATTTTTAAGTTTTTATGATAAATGTAGATTCAAAACATTTAGAGATGTCTGAAATAATAGTTTTATTCCATAATTTTAATAATTATACAATTTTACAATATTTATTAAAATGTATTTTAACAATTTAATAGTTTTCTGGCAACTTTTAAGTGTGTTTTTTGCAAAAATCTCACGGTGGATGTCTGTCTAATGATTTTTTTTGATTCAACATAAAAAAATACTTAAGAAAACATGCGTCTCACTTAATGTGATGTGTAGTTTATCTGATATAGGGGGGGTGAAATCGGAAGTGAAAAAAAATGTTTACCAGAACATCAAGCGGAGTGTTAAATGAAAGCTTGTGAAAACACGAGTTCAAAAATATATATGATGTGATACTGGCGCATGCTTTTCTTTGTATAAATTGACAAGAATCAATGTGTCCCCTCTTTATCTCGAGTAGTACGGATCAAAAAAAAATTTTAAAAAATTCTAGAATGTTCTTCATAAAGTGTAGGTTGAGCGAAAAATTATCACGAGTATATTAGGTTTGATAATTTTTTTGATATAACAAAAATTATGTAGCATGACAGACAAAACTCAACAAAACAAACTTTTTATTTTCATATTTAGTAATATATTGTTGACACTGATCACATAACCGTTAAAATGTCAGTACTCCTTCCACTAAATAAACTATTTGTATATACAATTTAGAGGTAGCATTTTATAAAAAAAATAGTATTGTCAAGTTGTACTTGCGTAATTAGTGTTCCGTACCGTGATTGCCTTTAAAATAAAAACCTTACCTAGGTTAAGGTAATTACGTCCCTGACATGTACATATCTTAAGATCCAATATGTATTTTCACGTTTTTTCTTAGTCAATAATGTATAATAGATATAGCATCTTAGTTACCTAAAAGCTAATAAATTAATCTCGCTCAATCTAAAATCTAGTAACAAAAGTGTAAAACCAATATTTACTATCTAAATATTTGTTTAATTATTTCCCATCCGTGTGTCCAATGGAAAATATATTAACAAACCATATTTTCATGAAATAGTTTTCATAGCTTTTTTATACCAGATAAATTATCAAACATAATGCACCCGTGATAATTTTCGCTCATCATACATTTTATGACGAATACGAATTTTTTCAAAATTTTTTAATTAGAACTTTTCGAGATAGGGGGTGGACAGAGATTCTTGGCCATTTTTCTTTTTAAATAGTACAAGGAAAAATGGGCACAAGTATTACATCATATATAGTTTTGAATTCGTGTTTTCATAAGCTTTCATTTGACATCCCACTCGATGACTTGGTAAAAAATGTTTCTTTTCACTTCCTCAAAAGTAACTCCTTTGGCCCAAATGTAAGTTTTAAAACTATACGGCTCTGATTGGGCCATCAATTCCTATATTTGTGCCAAATTTTAACTTTCTACGTCAAATTGGATGTGACAGACATACGGACGGACAGACGGACACCGAAGTGATCCCATAAGTGTTCAGCACCGAATACTAAAAACAACTGGAAAGAAGACAGAAGACCCATATTTACAAGCATCTTCCTCTCGTTTTTGTTTTAACAGTCGTAAACTTCAAATCCGTATTAAACACAGCTTAACACGTGTTCAAATCAAACATAACTCTACACGTACTAAAATAGATTATTTAATCTTGATGCTACGTGTTAAAAGCATAAAAAAGGGACTTGAATTTTTTTATCAAAAGGGATATATTTGCATACAAAAAATGGGATGATTTATTTAAACTCAAAGTATATAAGGTACATATTTACATGTCAGACAGTGTAGGTATTCAGCCGCTTGATCAGGAAAGAATTAGGTACGAAGTCAGATTTTTTGCATTTTTCGTGGAAACAAAATGTTTTTTACACTTTAGGTGATTACTTTCAGGTAGCTGAGAGCTTTGTAAGATGTAACTAGATATAAATTATATACGGTGCTGTTAAAGAGTTTCGGAACCGGTACCTCCCTTTCAAATAAAAAGTTGAAAAGTAATATTTTTTAAGGTCACCCGGCAATCTCATTCTAAACTGGAAGTCATGAAGATATGGTTTTCAGATTCCTCCACCCCTATTCATCCTCTTCACTCGTTTTTAGTGTTCCGTACTGAACACTTACAAGATTACTTCGGTGTCTGTTCGTCTGTCCGTCCGTCCGTATGTCTGTCTGTCACACCCGATTTTCTCCGAAATTGCTTGACATAAAAAGATTAAATTTGGTACTAATATAGGAATTGATGGCCTCATCAGAGTGGTGTAGATTTTGAAAGTTAAATTTTGACTTAAGGGGTTAGCTTTTGGGGGTGAAATCGGAAATGAAAAAAAAAATTACCAGGTCATCGAGTGGGGTGTCAAATGAAAGTTTGTAAAAACACGAGTTGAAAATTATATATAATGTAATACTTGCGCACACTTTTCTTCGTATTAATTTTAAAAAATCGCGAAAAATCGCTGTCTCCCCCTTATCTCGAAAAGTACGGACCAAAAAATTTTGAAAAAATTCTGGGATATTCTCCATAGGTATAGATCGAAAGGATATTATCACGAGTGCATTACCTTTAATAATTTATCTGGTATATAAAAAACAAAAATGTCAAAGTCATCAGTTTTCAGTAAAAATCGGAAAAAAATTTTTGAAAACTCATTTGGGGTGTGTTTTGTGAAGTCATTTATCATTTTATAGCTCCATAAAAAAAATTTTTATTTTAAAAGCAATCGACGTACGGAACACTAATTGCGCAAGTCCAACTTGCACTGGATCGGCTTTTTTATGAGCCTGGCACACGAGCTGCAGCGAAATCTTTGAAGCCCTAGAGGGGCTACACGTGTGCGGAAACTTTAAAACTTTCTTACTTGAGGAAGCACATGTTTGCCGAATTTCAAATCAATATCTCATTTTTTTCGGTAGTTATCGTGCCAACCGACAGACAGACAGTCCAACTTAAAGTGAAAACTATGTTTTTCGTGTTATCAAAAATGCAAAATCTTAGAACAATACTTCCGTTAGCGTTGGAACTAAAAACTATTCTCTATACATTATGTTTGAAAGATAATTAACGAGGGTTGAGTTGTTGCCTTGTTTATTCTGTAAAACTCAATGGTTTCGATAACTGTATTTGTCAGATTTCGTCCCGGTTTCTTAAAGTGGTTTTACTTTTAATCGTTCTCTAGTAACTCTCAACTATTTATAAGTTGCTCATGCTACTTGTCTACGAATTACACCATCATCTCAGTATCCAATTTATATCTCAAAATTGTTCTAGTTATAGTTTTTTACATCATTGAAAGTAAAATTTGATTAATAGTAGTTGCTCCATTTTTAGCAATGACGATGATATCAAATAATATTGCACAAACTTTAAACGCTCACTAAACACGAACTAATAGACAAAAGATGTAAATACTTATAAAGAGTGCGAATTGTCCCATTTTTACTGGCTCTAGTTTAGAAATCTTTTAAATACACTGTGTATATATTAATTTTAGATAGTTTAAACAGAGCATCCTTAATTGAGCAACGTATAAAAAATTTTAATTTTAATTTGCTTTCAAGAGACAAGAACTTAGTGTTAAATTAATCCAGTTTATCTCCTTCTAATAATTTTTTTAGCTCGACGTAGTTAATAAAACTGGGAAACACTATAGGGAATTTGCAGCAGTATTCAATTAAAAATGAAATATTTTAAAATGGAAATGAATTTTGTGAACGGTTTTGCGACAAATACTGCATTTAATTGAATATTAGTAACAAAAATTGTTTTAATAATCCGCATTTCCATTAATTAATTTGGTAAAATATGCTAGGTTTTGAAAGATACTCGTATGTTACATAAGCTCCATGCGTTATGAAAATAAATGAACATTTTTCATAATGAAATGAGAGTACTTGGTTAAAAGGATTTGAGTAATTACTAATAATGAAATTTGATCCGAGTGGCATGCGATTCCTCACTAAAAAAATTCGAGGGCTTACGAAAAAAGTAACTGCTCTACCAGCTTAGAAAAGCGAACCTGTTATAATTTGACAGTAGATTTGATTCTTGAGGTCGTTTGATAGTTGATCATTACATGATTTTTTAGTGTTTCGTACCGAAGATCACTTCGTTGTCTGTCCGTCTATCTCTCCCTCTGTCCTGTCTATCTTGCCTGTCTGTCTGTCACACCCGATTTTCTCCGAAAACTATTCGACATAGAAAGTTGAAATTTGGTATTAACATAGGAATTAATGACCTCATTAGAGCCATGTAGTTTTGAAAGTTATATTTTGACTTAAGCGGTTAGTTTTGGGGGGGGGGATGAAATCGGAAGTAAAAAAAAAAGGTTATCGAGTGGAATGTCAAATGAAAGCTAGTAAAAACGCAAGTTAAAAAATGTATATAATATTAATACTTGCGCACACTTTACTTTGTATTATTTTTAAAAAATCGCTGTCCTCTCCTTATCTCGAAGAGTACTGATTAAAAAATGTAGATTCTGGAATATTCTCCACATGGTGTAAATTGAACGAACATTATCACGAGTGTATTTAATAATTTTTCTGGCATATAAAAAAACTCAGTTAAAAACTCATTTGGGGTGTGTTTTATGAAATTGATTATTTTATACCTCCGTAACAAAATTTCTTATTTTAAAAGCAATCAACGTATGGAACACTAATTGCGTAAGTCCAACTGCACTTGTCCGGTTTATTAGTGTTCCGTACGGAACACTTATAAGATCACTTCGGTGTCTGTCCGTCTGTCTGTCCGACACATCCGATTTTCTCCGAAAACTATTTAACGGAGAAAGTTAAAATTTGGCCCTAATATAGGAATTGATGGCCTCATCAGAGCTGTGTAGGTTTGAAAGTTAAATTTTGAATTAAGGGGTTAGTTCTGGGTGTTGAAATCGGAAGTGAATTTTTTTTACCAGGTTATCGAGTGGGGTGTCAAATGAAAGCTTGGAAAAAGACAAGTTTAAAAATATATATAATGTAATACTTGCGCACAATTCTCTTTATATTATTTTTAAAAAAGTGCGAAAAATCGCTGTCCTCCCAGCTTATCTCGAAAAGTACTGATGAAAAAATTTTGAAAAAATCCTGGAATATTCGCTACAGGGTGTAGATTGAATGAAAATTATCACGAGTGCATTATTTTTAATAATTTATCTGGTATATAAAAAAAAACTAAAATTTCAAGGTCATCAGTTTTCACTAAAGATCGGAAAAAAACTTGTTGAAAACTTATTTGAGATGATGATTGTGAAGTCATTGATCATTTTATATTTCCGTAACGAAAAGTTTTATTTTAAAAGCACTCAATGTACCGAACACTAATTGCGCAAGTGCAACTTGCACTTCACAGGTTATTATTTTTTTTATTAATTTCAGTTTTAACGGAACACAGTATGTAAGGAGAAATGTAAGGTTTTGGCTGTAAATATCTCTTAAACCTTTCCTCTCCTCAACTTTTTTTCTGAGATTAATATCTTACCTATTATTTAAGTATTCACTGGTAGTGCTTAGACTAACTAAGTATTTAATGAATTTAGAACTGCATGTTTGCAAGATAAGTACAGGGTAAATTACTTTTTTTCTTTTATTTTAGGGTGGACTAAAAGCTTTATCTCATATGCTGACCTTACAACATATTTCCCTATTAACACCCTGGAACTGCTTCAAATTTTTGTTACAACGGTAAGTCGTAAAAAAATCTTATAATGTAAAAATAAAAATAAATTTTCTTAATTATGAAATTGAAGTCGACGCTTTCATTCACATTCCCAACTCCCTTTTGTTTTATTGTTATAGTTATCACAGTTCAAAATTACTTTCAAGTTCTAACAATATACATTAGGTAATAACTTTATTTCGTTTTAGGGTGTCATGTGACGGCTTTAATAGAAGTAGATAATTACAGAACAATACTGAAATATTAAGTTTAACGTTAACAGCTTATTTATTGTCAGAAAATACATACATGATATAGAGTCATAATATAACTAATTCTGATGATATTGTGAGCGACATAGAATAAATAGCAGCTTGTAAAACTAATTCAATTTTAATGATTCATATATATGAATAAAATTTCTGAGCACCTTCTAGCTGTTGGTAGAATTCACCGCTGCCATAATGAATTACTTTTAATCTGTCTTCATTTGTATCTTTTTGTTTCCTAACGAAGGAGTTTGATTGAGGAGTTGATTTTTGGCCCTAGCTTACCAGGCTGGCTAGACAGGTTAGCGAATGGCTCTGGGATATGTAGGAGTTGAGTTTCGGGTCGCGATGTGTGTACACGTGAATCGAACGCCAGGCAATAGTCAACTCATTCAACGAGCATTATTACGGTAATGTTTCGATCTATTTAATTATTTTATCGATTGAAAACGAGAGGGACTAGCAATAAAGAAGAGTATAGTGTTAGATTAAGACAATAAGTAAAAAAATTGGAGATTTATGAGAATAATTTTGTGAAATTGTATGAAGCTAACGAAACGATAAGCGACGACCTTGATCATTTTACTGTTTACGATGATAAGAAATATAAACAGCAATTTTTTTCTTTTTCTCCCGTGTTTGAAACGAGGAACATACATAAAGTTTTTATAACAGAAATAACAATGGATAGCGATGATTATACCACAGGAGACTCGAAAAGAGGAAGAGTCGAAGAAAAGGAGGAGATGCGATTCAAAAGACGTAAAAAGCTGATAAGAACACCACAGCGACACTACTCAGTATATATCACCACAACACCAAACACTTTATTTTTGCACTCGACGCGCGTTTCGCTAACCATGTTAGCTTCGTCAGGAGCGATGACAATCATCGCTCCTGATGATTGTGCCAAAAATTCCATATTCCCAACTTAGTTAACATCACAGAGAGAGAAAAACGAAAGAGTAGATAAGACAGACAATTTGATAGAAATGATCAGAGAGTTAATGTCAGATATAAAGGATATGAAACAAGATCAGAAGAGACACCAACAAGAGTTGAAGGAACTAAGAAAGGAAAATGAAGTATTGAAAGAGGAAAATAAGATAATTAGAGAAAACATGAGAAGTATGAATTTGAAGATGAGTAGACTGGAAAAAGACAACGTAAGGAATAATATTGTAATATCGGGAATGAGTTCTGAAGCGAATAGCCAACCAGAATGACTGTAAAACTTTTTATGGAGAGGAGTATGGACACAAAAGTACAGATTAAAGATGTGATAAAAATGAGAGCGACTATATGCAAGATAGGACTTGGAAACACGGAAGATAAGGAAGCTGTAATGAAAAATAAAAACAAACTGAGAAACCTGTTTTATTTCTGATCTGGAAAAAATACTATTTTTTTTTCTAATTTTTAATGTTCTGTACGGAACCCTTATAAGATCACTTCGGTGTCTGTCCCCGTCCGTCCGTCCGTCCGTCCGTCACATCCCATTTTCTCCGAAACTATTTGACATAGAAGTTGAAATTTGGTACTAATATGGCCTCATCAGAGCCGTGTAGTTTTGAAAGTTATATTTTGGAGGGTGAAATCGGAAGTGAATAAAAAATGTTTTTACTAGGTCACCGAGTGCGGTGTCAAATGAAAGCTTGTCAAAATACGAGCACAAACATATATATAATGTAATACTTGCGCACACTTTTCTTTGTATTATTTTTAAAAAATCGCGAAAAATCACTGTCTGGTGTAGATTGAACTAAAATTATCACCAGAGCATTACCTTTAATAAATCTGATATATAAAAAAAACAAAAAATTTCGAGGTCATCGGTTTTTAGTAAAGATCGGAAATAAACTTTGGGGTGTGTTTTGTGAAGTCACTGATCATTTTATACCTCCGTAACAAAAATTTTTTGTTTTAAAAGCAATCAACATACGAAAAAACTAATTGCGCAAGTTCAACTTGCACTTGACCGGTTTTTTTTTATGGGTATAGCATACATGCTGTAAGGAAATCCCTACAGGAGCGACTCGTATGCGGAAAAAGCGATTCACGTTGGTTTTGAATCGCGGTAAATTGTACTGAGTGGGAAATGCGATCCTGGACAAATTGTTCTAAAGGGATGAGGTTCTCCATCTAAAAGTTATATACTATATAAAAAATATTTTAGTTATTATTAAAGCTCCACCTTGCTGAATGGCAACAAATATAATAATAAAGGAAGAAAAACTATAGAAATCGACCCTTTTAATATTTTGAATGTTTTAAAACGTTTATATTCTAGAATTACCTTAAAAAATATTATATATTTTCAATAAATCATAATAAAAAAGTTCATAGAATTACAAAAGGTTTAAATATTCGTTTTTTATTGTGTTTTGTGTTTTTATTTGTTATTTACCATAAATTCATATTTTTTCTTTCTATGATTTGCGTTTTAAATAAATGCACAGGGAATACTGATTTAACAAAATTGGTATCTGGTATTTATTGTTACGCTCGCCATAAGACTGTCACGGCTTGCCAATAACATGATCTCCCAATATACATAATACGTAGCAACAAATTCAGATAGATTAGTAAAATATTGTTACAGAGCATCATCAGTAACAATTAATCACATGACAAAGATGACCAGGGGGTGGAATACAATGAAACATTAAATGCCTCGGCCAATAAAAAAACTATTTCAAAGGGGCCGTTATTTTTACGTCCAATGGGGTACGGGGAGCGCATGAACTCCTGGTCCCCTCATTGGAAAGTGTAAATAAGTCAAATTTGGGATTACTCTGTTCTATATTGTTTTATACTCCACGGTAACGAATAAGTAGTGAACTGAGGAAGTAATTAGAGTTAGATCTTAAGCCGAAAAGAGTCTGTTTATTAGGAAGGGTATAAGAGTTTACATCGAATAGAAGATAATTTACAAACCTGAATGAATTAAATTTTTAACGACCTTATGAATACAAAATATATCTTTACGTTGCCTTCAGCATGCGAGATTTTCTATGTTACGGCATGTTAATTATCGCTGTAATATAAAAAGTGTTTGTGCCTACTAAAATGCTAGTTTGGAGACTTTATACATTTTTTTGCACACATTTTATTTTATCTATGTGTTACTGATAAATAAGTTTCCAAGCTGTCTCCGTAAAAAAATCGCTTTTTCCGCACACGTGTCTTTCCTATAACGCTTAAAGGATTTCTATGCAAGAAGTGTGTTATGCCCAAAAAAAAAAACATGAAATACTCTTTAAAATAAATTCAGAGAATCAAAAATACTTTAAATAAATTAAATACATGAACTAGCATTCTAAAAGGTGCAAAACAAGGAAATCAACATTAATTCGTGATTATGGTACGGCGAAACAAACTTCCGAGCTGCAGGCAGTAGCACAATAACGCTGCATCTTAGTTGATGTTGAAAGAAAAATTTCTTTTATTTTTTTTTTTTAGAGATACCTTTACGTTTATATACTTGTATTGTGTAGTTTGTTCTCTGACTGCTGTTATTTCTCATGATTAATAATGCATGCTTTTCAACCACGTTAGATTTTAATAAATATTATTTTTTAAATCCTATTTTTCTTTAACCATAAAAAGTATTTTAGAAATTCACATTGTAAAAATAGAATATTTACTTGAATATTAAAGAAAATTGTGGCCACTTCTCGAGTTATTTTTTTTCCAAGAGCTTCTGCTTTTGTATATTAATTAGAAAATTTAAATATTAAAGCCGGATATGTATAATGGTTTTTTTTGCTTTCTGTTTTTGTTTTGCTAAACCTTAAGAAATTATATTTAATTAATTAAATTTATTCTCAAGAGGAAGGACCCCTCTTAAGTTTGTTTACAATTAGTGGCTATTTTCTCTGAGTCCTTTTTAAGCTTGTGTAACGTTTGTGAAGGAGATATCCAAGACAGCTCTTGTAAATTTTCTGACAGACTAAATGCCACCATTAAAAATAAGTGTTTCAGTTTTACAGAATAATTTGTTTAAGACATTCTGCTTTGAACTGGAAATATAATTTAACGGATTTTTCTCTGCTTATTTACCGTATTTAGGAAAATAGAATAATATGAATTATTTAACAACTCATAAATTGACACACTTAAATTGATATGATTTGAGATTTTTATGAAGTTACTATTTATTACTGTGTTCAAATGGCTCTAGGTATCTATCTACCTATATAACAATGACATCTGTTTCGTTATATGATTGTGAAAGACCGATATCCTTTAGAAAGGTGAATGTTTGTTGAGGTTGAATCCCATTTACATAATCCTGGATCAAAATGTTTGGAGATCCCAAGTAGGTTTTCCTATCCTTCGTGATTGCCGGACAAGAAATAATTAAATTATTCACTGATTCTATCTTGTCTCAACACTATTTCTAGCATGGATTTCCTTTAAGCTGAATACGAAAAAGATAACGGTGTCATGTGGGGATTTTTGTTACCATCTACAGGTCCCTTCTGTTTAATTTTGAGTAGGACCTAGAACACCCAGGGTTTGGTCCTTTTATGACACTGTTGGTGTGCTTCATAACCGGTTCTTCGCGCTAGTCTCTGACAAACTTTCTATTTTAGATATTCGCGATTAGCCGCTGTAGGGCAGAACTGTCCAAGCTAAAAAACATATATATTGTCCTAGATAGATATATTCATTGACTTGTTCTGTTTGTGCTGTGCTTCGTCTTCGTATGATTGAAGTATCTTTATTTATTTGTCATGATTTTCTGGTTTTTCTGTGCTGAGTCACTCAAGTATTCCCTCTAAACCTGCCTTCGTGTCTGTGACTAAGACTACGTACTCGGCATATCTTAGATAGTTTAAGTATTACCACCAAATTTTTATACCTTGGCCCTAACGGCTGAATTTCTTGAAGTTATTAAATTGTGTCTCTATCTAATATCTCGTCCCAAGTAGACTGGCTACATGCCCTCGTATATATTGATTCTTGTTATGACTTTTTTATATGTTTGTTAATAGATCTTTAATCGATTTGGCTGTTCTGTAGGTAATTCTTTCCAGCGCAGTTTTGGTTTTTGTTTTCTTGAAATTAACAAAAATCACAAAGAGTGTTAAGTGATATCCATTCGCTTCTTCTATTAGAATTACTAAAATCAGTAGATTTTTTTTCTAAAACGAGCTTACTCTAACTGATACCTGTCTAATTTTGCAGAGTAGGTTAAAAAGTGTTATAGGATGATGATTTCTTTCAAACCTGTTTTGTTCATTTGTATTTATTTATATATATTTATATTTATATTTATATATATATATATATATTTATATATATATATATATATATATATATATATATACGAGGCTGGTTTGAAAAGTCCGTGCAAAAATAAAAACTACTTATGTTTGGGGTATTTTTCGACAAGTCTCCTTTTAGGCTTATACACTTCGTCCAACGATGTTCTAGTTTGTTGATCCCTTCCGAATAATAGGATTTGTCCAAGTCTGCAAAATATCCATTAGTGTCTGCAATCACCTCCTCGTTTGAATAAAATCTTTGTCCCGCCAGCCATTTCTTCAAATTGGGGAACAAATAGTAGTCCGAGGGAGCCAAGTCTGGAGAATAGGGGGATGTGAAACGAGTTGGAATCCTATTTCCATTAATTTTGCGACCACAACTGCTGAGGTGTGTGCTGGTGCGTTGTCGTGATGGAAAAGGACTTTCTTGTGGGCCAATCGCGGGCCTTTTTCTTGCAGCTCGGTTTTCAAACGGTCCAATAACGATGAATAATATTCACCTGTAATAGTTTTACCCTTTTCCAGATAGTCGATGAGGATTATCCCTTGCGAATCCCAAAAGACAGTCGCCATAACCTCTCCGGCCGAAGGAACGGTCTTCGCCATTTTTTGGTGCAGATTCCCCTTGGTAACCCATTGTTTAGATTGTTGTTTGGTCTCAGGAGTATAGTAATGTATCCATGTTTCATTCACAGTGAAGAAACGACGCTTAAAGTTCTCCGGATTCTTCTGGAACAGCTGCAAACCATCCTTGCAACACTTCACACGATTCCGTTTTTGGTTAAGCGTGAGCAATCGTGGTACCCATCTTGCGGATAGCTTTCTCATGTCAAATGTTTATGCAAAATATTATGTACCCGTTCAGTCGAGATGCCCCACAGCACTAGCAATCTCACGCACCTTAACTCTTCTGTCATCCATCACCATATCATGGATTTGATCAATGATTTCTGGAGTCGTAACCTCCACAGGCCGTCCAGAACGTTCAGCGTCACTTGTGCCCATATGGCCAGTCCGAAAATTTTTGAAACCACTTATAAACTGTTCTAATCGAAGGTGCAGAGTGACCATAATGTTTATCAAGCTTCTCTTTAATCTCCTGAGGCGTTTTGCCTTTCATAAAGTAATGTTTAATCACCACACGAAATTCTTTTTCGTCCATTTCTTGAAAATCACTCGACTTCCTTGATTCACACGAATGCCAAACACAAAGAAATAGACCAATATGGCTGAAACTTGGTGTGCGTTCATTCAAGAGATGCTACTAACTAAACATGACCTCGATACGCGCCGGTGGTGCCATCTCTCGGACTTTGCACGGACTTTTCA
>CM032450.1:59018330-59035830 GCA_019049505.1 Pachyrhynchus sulphureomaculatus
TATATATATATATATATATATATATATATATATATATATATATATATATATATATATATTATATATAATATATATATATATATATATATATATATATTATATATATATATAGTATATATATATATATATATATATATATATATATATATATATATAATATATTATATATATATATATGTTATATTTATTATAATACATTAAAATTCCGGGTTTCAATCAGTTCGTCTAACAACGAATTTGCACGACGTTTCACCAAAATCTCATTTGGCATTTTCAAATGCTCTTGCTGCTATTGTCTTTCGAAGCTAACTGAGAAACCGAAGTGCAATCGCCGTCTTTTATAGGTCGGCATCTACACGATATTCAGCGCATCATCTCGTTTATTTATCTCCACTACATGGAAGGGTCTACTAGCTAAACCAAGGAATAATCAAAACATCGAGAAGGCACCAGTCAGCATAGCGCTGGAACCCGTAATTACCACCTAGTCTGCAAAGACCGATGCCCGGACGGACACTTCCGACCCTCCCACCTACAATCTGCCGATCTATAAAAGACGGTGACTGCACTTCGGTTTCTCAGTTAGCTTCGAGCAGCAGCAGCAGTAGGATCACAGTATCGAGTAGCAGCAGCAGCAAGAGCACTTGAAAAATACCCAAATAAGATTTTGGCGAAACGTCGTGCAAATTCATTGTTAGACGAACGGATTGACAGGCGAAATTTTAATGTATTACATTCCACCATCCGTGAAAACCATTTATTGTAACATATATATATATATATATATATATATATATATATATATATATATATATATATATATATTATATATATATAATATATATATATGTATATGTATATGTATATGTATATATATATATATATATATATATATATATATATATATATATATATATGTATATGTATATGTATATGTATATATATATATAATATATATATATATATATATATATATATATATAATATATATATATTTATATATATATATGTATATGTATATGTATATGTTATATGATATATATATATATATATATATATATATTCTATATATATATATATATATATATATATATATATATGTATGCATATGCATATGCTGCGACAGCAAAGCAGCTATACAAGCTCATTGCCAAATCCACCACGGACAGCTTGCTGATCAGGGAATGTGTACAAGAACTAAACACGTTAGGAGGTACAGGCCACCAGGGCATATCTGGAAATGAAATAGCGGATGAACTCGTCAAAAGAGGCACCTTAGAGGACCCACCTGAACAGGTTGTAGGAGTTCCATTCGCTTTCAGTAAAAACAAAATCAGGGAATGGTTGGACAAAGAACACCAACTCTCTTGGACTACAGGAGTGGGGTGTTGTCAAGCCAAACTCTTTATGAAACAAACTACGACAGAACAAAGGAACTCTTTTCGATGTCAAAGCAAATGCTACGTCTGAGCATAATGCTCCTTACGGGACATGTGGCACTACAAGCCCATCTATATAACCTCAGACTGGCTGAGCGAAACCAAGGACAGCATTCACATTCCGTGTGAATGTCCTGCACTAATGGTAAAAATATATAGATACTGGAGTAAACTATTCTGTGAACCTAAAGATCTACAAGAGGTCAGGGTGAATAGCCTATGTTTCTTGGCAGAAAATGCCGGACTGGGACTGCGACCCTGACTCGACTTAGTGGGTCGTCACAGAAGAACTTTTAGATCTAGGTGACACCAATGACACAAGGTACCACCCACTTATTTTACTACTACTACTATATATTTAAAGCAGAAGTCACCGAAATTAGCGCCCAAAAGTGTAGTGTACTTGCTTATATATTGGCAGAGGCAATGGCAAAAGTGCACGAGCTGGGCTTCGAAATATTTCTTCACCCAGCATTTGTTTCTCAGAATTGTCCCGAAGTGATTTTTTTGTTGGCTTAAGGGAAGAAATTTTCGTAGAGTGAAAAGGTTATTTGTACTGTAAACCAGTACTATGCTTACTTTGAAACATTTTTTTTGTCGGAAAAAAAACAGAATCTCGCTGAACTAAATTTCTTGAGCTTAATGGAGATTATGTATTTTTTTTGCTTGTTTTTACAAGGCTTTTGAACTCACGCCTCGTATCCCAAACTTCAAGAAACTAACATCGAGAAATTAGGAATATATATACTTTTAGAGGCTCTGATGAGAATCAATTACCCTGAAAAACTTAGCACTTAGGGTGAAATGCAACACATCTTAAGTTTGGTAGTGAAATTTAGTTTGATAGAATTTGGTTAGTTAGAAAATTTGCGCGAATGTTTTTGGTTTAAAAAGAACCATTTATTCATTAATTATAGGGTCAATATATATATATATATATATATATATATATATATATATATATATAATATATATATATATATATAGCTTTAAAATTGTTTAATATATCGTAATGCTCGAGTCAACGAGTCAATTGGAAACACAGCTAATATCTATGTTTATTAAATTTAATAATTTTTCAAAAAAAGTCACTGGTACAGCTGAGATAAACAATGGAATGACTGAATGCGAGAAAGAGGGGAGTTTTAAAAGCGAGTTAAACAGAGGCAACAGATGCTAGTCGGTGAAATGTCAAATACGCCTTACATGTTTACGTCTGAAAGTGTTGTAAAAATAAATGTTTATTCCCGAAATATTTTCTTTATCGTTCACTTCCCCGTCTGAGTAGGGATTTTTTACCCTGTTTTTTTTCATATCCTGAGGATACCGTGGAGATGTCGTAATACCCGTCAACGTTGTCCAAGTGCCGAAACATACATTTTTTGTATTTCCACGGCACCTTTATTAGACAACACGGTAGTGCTGCCATGGATTTTATTGCATTTCTGCAAATAACTGCTACCTATGTACGTGGCCAGGCCATATATACATATACATAAAAGTATACAACCTGCCGGGATTGAACCCGAGACCTTCTGCACCGCAAAAAAGTACTACGCCACGTGAGCCATGGGCCTTCACGCCACGCATTGTAAATTAGTGTTGCAAAAACTGCCCTAAGTACTTCAATGATGTTGCTGAAGATTAATGTCAATTAGTTAGTAAGTAAACGATGAATCTGAATGTTTATGCGTTCATGTTCTGGAAATTATATCCAGTTTATTCAAGAAATTACATAAAAATTGAATTCAATTACCAACTTAAAACGTCGTTATAAGTACTAAGTTTTTCTAAAGATAATTGGTTTCCGAGCATCGGTCACTGGATATGTAATTTCAGGTGTTTTTTTCTTGTCATGTGGTCTAGAATTAAATGAAATAAACTTGACGTACTAATTGGCCGATCGCTCCAGCGCGTTTGTACGCTTCATTAATTTACCGACATTCTTTGATGTAATTTAGCTGTTCCGAACTTTTTGTTTCCACAAATCAATTTTACTGAGTGGTCTTATATTGCTCTCACAATATTTGATTAATCGCTTTTACCACTATTTATTTAATAATTATTGTTAGAACTCTCTTGTTTTTCTCTTAAGAACTAAAGAATTTAATCTGGTTTCTCTTTTAATTAAAAAGAGTGTTAAATAAGGTTATTTTTTTAAACTTCGTAATGTTTTGAAGATATAGACAGGGTGCTTTTTAAATTGGAGTACGTTTTCTAATAGGACCTGTAAATAAATTACTTTACCAATTGTCTTCCATACAAACGTGAAGTTAGAAAGAAAATTTGACTGCTTGAAATTTTTTTAATTTTTTCGTCTGACCCTGCAAAAACATCCATATGCTATCTACTCTTAGATTTGGGTACACTAAGACAATTGTGGCCTAAATTTTCTCAATAAGAAGCAAACTCTTACTTTTAAATACAATGTGTGTCACTGGACTAAATGCAACTTCAGGGTGTCATTGCTAAGGGAAGTATTACATTCATGAAAAAATCACCGTTCGAGACTTTGACATTTATTTACGTTTCAGGGTCAATTGATTACGAAAATCATAGTTTTTTACCGGTCTGTCAATTGGTACAGTAACTTTCGACCGAAATGAGATGTACATATAGTTAATACTTGAAGTCAAAAATTAATCTACTTTCGGAGCGTGTCGTTGAAGTAGATATATTTTGTATATTTTTGATAGTATTATGAGAATTTTTCTGATTTATAGTATTATGGGAATTTTTCTTTATTTATGGCCTAGACTTTTAATCAATTTTAAATGTAATCATTTGAAGTAGAAAAGACGTGTCAGATGGGGCTAGAGGAGTTATTTTGAATATTTTTTTTATGGGTCTAGCACACGTGTTGCAGGGAAATCCTAAAGCACTACAGGAGCGACATATGTGCGGAAAAACCTATTTACGTTGTAAATTGTACTCGTTAGGAAACACAGTCCTAGCCAAATTATTCCAAACGGATGAGGTTTTCCATATAAAAGGCTGTTTGAAAAGGGTTGTACGAGGAGTAACAAGCTGAACCTCATACGGATATGAAGTATTAGAGCGCGATGTGTATCTCTAGCATGCACCGCTCTGGGAGGAATTAGGCGGGCTACATCCATCGAACACTTTCCATGAAAATACTTGTAGAATAGACTCAACTCGCCTACGATGTTCCAGTGAATCAAAGTTGCTGGCCAGTTCCAGGTCTCCAGTCAGGCGAATAGCTCTCTTCTGAATGGAATCCAACAAATGTAGTGTATGTTTCGGAGCAGAACCCCAAAAATGGAAGCAGTATTCCATAGTTGGCTTTGTACAGAATTAACAGTTGTTGTGGAGTGTAAAGCTTTCTGGTTCGAAATAATATTCCCAGCTTTTGAGAAGCTTTTTTTACTATGCTTGCAACATGTTCATGCCAAGACATATTTGCTACCAAATTAACGCCCATCAAATTTGAGTGACGATGCGCGAGGAATGGGGTGCCTCGACATAACTATGTCGAGTTCAGCAACGTTAACTTTTTTAGAAAAAACCGCCGCCTGGGTTTTTGTAGCGTTAAATTCCAGTTGATTACTGTCACCCCAAGATAGAATTTCTTCCAGGTCTTTGTTAAGTTGGATGATTTCCTGCTGTCTGCGGATATTAGTGTGAGTAGCCGATGTCCGAGAATTTAAAGAGAATGAAGAGATAAGAGTACCGTCATCTGCAAAGCTGTAGATTGGAATCTCGGTCTTTTCCAGCAGAAAGATAATGTAAATGAGAAAGAGAGTAGGAGACAGTATGGAGCCCTGGGGCACACCGGCGTTGATAGTGAAGGTGTTAGAAAGAAACTTATCGACTGCCATTTGTGAAGAACGCTCTATGAGGACACATAAGAGCCAGAAGCAGAACTTCCATCGTGGCAAACACGGTCGAATGCCTTGGATTTAAACTTATTAATGAAACACCCGGTTGTTCACGTACATAGACCTAAAGAAAAACAAAATATATAAATTTCTGCGGTGTGCGTTTTCCAAAAATAGAACTGTCACAGAGATACGCTTTATGTTTTCTACGTCTTTTTAAGAACAAAGCGGATCAAATTACCTAACATGATATATTTTGGGTTATATATAAAAATAGAATCTAAAAAACTAGAAAATTTAATATTATTTCCATTGCTAAAGGGGGTATAATATTTGTCAAAAAATAACCCTCAAGGATTTTTGCATTTCTTATAATTTAAGGATCCCTAAATTTATGAAAAATATAGTCTCCTATTTCCGTTGCCATGTCTGCCTGTGTGTTGCTCTGTTGGCACTATAACTTTTGAATGAAATAGGATATCCGTTTAAACTGTAACACGTAGGCTGAAAAGTTTATGGTCTAGCTACTTAAAAACATTTGTTTTGCAAAATTCGACTTTAATAATCAATACAGTATCCTTCAAGAGCGGTACAATCAGTCCAACGCTTTTATAACATTTCTATACTTTTCTTGTAGAAAGTTTTGTCTTTGCCTTCAAAATAGGCCTCAGTTTCGGCGACAACTTTTTCAGTGGAGCCAAATCTCTTTCCGGCGAGCATTTTTTTGAAGTCTTCGAATAGATAATAGTTGCTGGGGACGAAATCTGGAGAATACGGTGGATGAGGAAGCAATTTGAACTTCAATTCATGCTACCCAGTACACCAAACACTTTATTTTTGCCCTCGGCGCGCGTTTCGCTCATCATGTTAGCTTCATTAAGAGCGATGAGTGACTTTAGTCACTATAACTGATTGACTTTAGTCAATCATCGCTCCTGATGAAGCTAACATGGTTAGCGAAACACGCGTCGAGTGCAAAAATAAAGTATTTGGTCTAGTGGTGACATATACTGAGTAATGTGATTGTGCCAAAGATTCCACAATCGCAACTTATTTCAATTCATGCAATTTTGCCATCGTAACCATTGTCTTGTGACATAGTGCATTGTCTTGATGAAAGGGCACTTTTTCTTGTTCATTTGCGTCCGTTTCTTTGCGATTTCTGCCTTCAAACGCACCAATAACTTTGTATAATATTCGCTATTGATGATTTTTCCCTCTCAGCATAATCGATGATTCCATGCGCATCTCAAAACACAGACACCAAAACCTTTCCAGCCGACTGTTGTGTCTTCAAGCGGCTTTCACCGGCTATTGTTCACTCAGCTGACTGCCGATTTGATTCCGTTGTATAATGGTGGATCCATGTTTCAGCCATTGTCACATATCGCATGAAAAAATTCTTTTTATTGCGCTTAAACAGGTCCAAACGGCGCTCAGAATCACATTTTATTTTTGATCCACTGTGAGCAAAACCATTTCTAACAGAGCTTTCTCATGCCCCAATGTTTATGCAAAATATGACCAACACGTTCTTTTGATACCTTTAGGGCGTCAGCTATCTCACACAATTTCACTTTACGGTCATCCAAAACAATTTTGCGGCTTTTTTTGTTGTTTTCCAGTATAACCACCTCATTTGGGCGTCCAGAGCGTTCAGCATCATTTCTATCTGTACGACCGCGTTTAAATTCAGCATACCAGCAGCAGAGTCTCCGTAACACTTACGCCATTACTTTGCTTGAACGGTTTCCCATCAAAAAACAGTGTTTAATCAACACACGAAACTTGATTTTTTCCATTGTTTTGAGAATATCAAAAGTAGCGTCACTAAAACCACTGTAATGTGTAAACTAATCGTCAAAGTGTTATCAAATTTTGATACGTATCGTTTGAAGGTTGGTACTTCTTAAAAATCATAGGGATTTTTTGAAAAGAGCGACATGTATGTGTCAGACCAAAAACTTTTCAACCTACGTGTTATATGTGTACCAACATATATTATTTGACGTAAGACAGAAGCTCATAACATATGTTTTGAGCGATTTTACTTTAGCGGACAGTATGGGGGTCAATAAATTTTGTATACTTTTAATAGTATTATGAGAAAAAATTCCTGTTTGTTTTATGGAAAATCACCTATAGTAAAATTTTATGTCTTTGAGGTGGTGGGGTTTTATATATTCATTTTAGGGTTCTTGTAGTAAAGACATTTGAAATTAAAGCTGCTAAAGCAAAATGTAAGTTTTTAATTGTAAATATCTCCATCACATGAAAAACGATGTCATAAGTCCTGTGTTTGATGTTATTTCATGCTGTTCAAAAGTTTATTATAGCCAATGTGACTTGCGCAGTGAAGATAAACATTGTGACACCTCATTCGTTAAAATCGGCTTAGGTTAGATCGTTTCTTCTTGTGTTGTGGTAACAATTGGGAAATGACGTTAATTGCCAAGTATTGTTTGATATTAATATACCTAAACTGCCGAATATCTCACCGGTTTTTTTTATTTCTCTTGTTGGAGTAGACAAAGAACTTATTGTTCTTGACCGATATCACCTTAGAAGAAGGAGATGAAAGTATTGGTTTTTATGAAGAAGGAATATTATGACAATTTTTCGTGGCCCTTGGTTGGAATAATAAATGAATTTTATTCATTTATCCACACTTAAACAAACTGCTACATAGTTTAAAGTAGGTACAGAAGTAATTGGAGTGTTATGGAAGAGTATACACCATAATAACAGATGCTGGCTAATTGGTATACACCAACGCCATGAAACACACACACACATACTCAATTATTAGAGATCCTGTTAACCTTACTGAAGTCTCAATGGAATCAAGACAATTGTTTCTGAAGAATGATTTGGGCTTGCCTCACGTGTTATCTCGTCTTGTTTCAAAATATCTGAATTTTCTTGCAAGGCATCTTCCTGTTAAGATCCTTCAAGAGATGCGTTTTCTTTGGATCATTTAACTTTGAGAAGCATGTGGATGGTGAAAGAGCTGAACCATGTTATTGTGATGTTAACTGTTTCCCTGAATTACTGTGTTGTTGTACAGAAAAGGTTCCTTTTAACTAGCTAAAACATTACCAAGGAGTAATATTTAAGCATTATGGGGCAGTTACCTTTGTATTTTTTAATGGGCCTAGCACACCTGCAGAAAAGGCGACTCACGTTGGTCTTGAATCGCTGTAAATTGTGCTTAGTGAGAAACACAGTCCTGGGTAAAACATTCCAAAGGGATGATATCCGCCATAAGATTGCTTAAAAGTGTTGTACTAGGAGTAACAAGCTGAACCTCATGCATTAATAGCAACAAATGAGGTAAATGTTTGGGAGCAGACTCCCAAATATGGGAGAAGTATCTTTGGTCGAATTTGAGCTTTGTACAGAATTAACAGCTGTAGTAAAATGTAAATCTTTCTAGTTCGAAATAATATTCCCAGGTTTTGAGAAGCTCTCTTTGCTATGCTTGCAACATGTTCATGCCAAGACATGTCTGCTCCCCAAATTAACGCCCAGCAACTTGAGTGACGATGCTAGAGGTATGGAGTGGAAATATGTCTGATTTCGCAACGTTAACTTTTTTAGAAAAACTTCGGCCGGTTTGCAAGAAAAACTCTGAATTGTGACAGAACAATTCACAGATCTTGCATCACAAAATGCAATAATTATTTCTAATTTTTTAAGTAAAAATAAAACGATGACCGTTCCAAAAGCACCTTATTCAACAGGTATAGCATCGCGTGACTTTTTCCAGTATTTCCTTAGTTTATGTTTTATTTAACGACTCCTTTTAATTTTTAAACATATGGATATAACGAGTTAACGAAAAATTAAATTCGTAGACCACAGTGCGTTGGTTGAATTTGAGCTTTGAACAGAATTTGTACAGGATAAATCACTTTACTTTTCACCGGTTTCATATGATAAAATGAAATGCAAAATATCATAATTTAGAATAATAGTATAAAAACTAATTAGTGATACAAAATAGGTCGTATGTTTTGCTAATAATACGGTACAATGTAGCTGTATTGTATACAGTTTATCGCGTTCACGGTGCATTCACACACATTTAAAAGGGATCAAGTTGGGCCAGTTAAAAATGTGAATTAAGCTTTATGTAATTATTCATTTCGGTTTTGTCTGTATTTTTTGTCTGTTTTATGAGAAAAACTTTTATTGTTACTTTAAAATAATGGATATCTTTAAACTTTGTTTATTTGGAATGAGAGTAAAATCTTTTTACTTATTTTTAAAACTTAAATTAAATATTCACTGGGAGGCAAAAAGTATCACGTGATTTTTATTTCATCCAGTATTTTTATTACAAAAAACGTATATTTATGTACTCATGAACTCTTTTTTATTTTTCTTGAACGAAGAAAGTATTGTATTAGTGGAAAATCACACTCCGAAATTTTTGCTTTTCTTCACGTTGCAGCGTGCCAAAATCGCAAGAAATATGGGGCAAAAGGCCCCGAGATATGGCAGCACAAGCAAAAAATGATATGATTTTCAGAGAATGTCAACTCTCAGAAGATTCGTGTAAAAATTTTCATGACATTTTGTCTGTTTTTTTGATTTTTGCAAAACGGTGGAATGAAAAGAAATTCATGTGTTGATTAAAATATATAAAAATACTCAGCACAAATTCAAAACTTTTACATATACGGGTAGTATTACCGAAAAAATTTCCAAAAAATTGTCCACTAAGGGTCTAAAAATATCCTTCTAATCTAATAATACTTTTAAGTAAATTATTTAAGAATAACAAAAGCCAAAATAAAAAAAGGGCTCTACAAACTTAAATGTGGCTCATGTCCAAAAATTTATATTGACCAAACTGGTTAGAACTTTCGAGAAACGTATTACAGAACATAAAAGTTGTTATCTTAAAGACAAATTTGATTCTAATTATGCTTCTCATACAGTCTGTCAAATAGGACCGTGACCGCTCGTATTCTTAAAAAATGTGTACCGAGAACATTTTTTTCCATCAATTTATTCTTTGGCGTGCTAACAACGGCGCAATTACCTTAGTCCAGTCGCCTCCTGCATCAATAATCGTCTGGCTTTTTTGAGGCATGCTGTCGACGAGATTTTCTGCATACTCTGCAAATTCTTCGAATATCGTGAGACAGCTAAATCAAAGTCCTCAGAGTCTTTCCTTTGAGCTTCCTCTTTATAAGAGACGCCAAAGGTTTTGGTGTCCGGTGATTGGGAGGGTCATTCTAGTATCTTATCGCGGACCCAAGCGAGTCGCTTCCCGGCGTGATTTTCGGTCAGCAAAGGTATCTTCAATATGTTTCGGAATTTGACATCATGACCATGAAGATGTTGTCGAATAGTCTCATGGAATACATTCAAATCAGACTTACTTAATTTTGCCGCAATTTCATGCAGCGCTAATTTCGGGTCCCGTGAAAACAAAGATACGATTCATTTTTCGACTTTCGTAGTGACTTTGCCTACCGAGCCACGTTTTATCAAGTCGTCGACATTTTTCGTCTCATTAAAACGATTTCTTCTTCTTCACAAGCGAGACTGACTTTTTAATATATTTAGCGGCTGCGGAATGTGTCATTTTCGGCCCCTTTGGATGGGAACAAAGAAAGACTGCCTCGAACAATTGCGCAAAGAAGTGACTTATTTTGGATTTTACGTGATTTACGTTCGAAATCGACTTATCCTTTTACTAAAAATGCCTCGTAGACAAAGGTTCCCTCTACCGATTATTTGTTGAAGCACTAGAATCGCATCTACCAAAAATAAATTGTCGTGGACACGTTCTTACTTGACCGACTGTGTTTTAAATGAAAATCATCTTTTTGATGATAATTTTGAAATTTTACATTTAGAAAATAAATATCATAAATTAATCTTTTTAGAATCAATGGAAATCTTCAATGTAAAAATATACGTAATTTATTAAATGAACACACTGATTTAATTGTATAATTGAGATGTCCGTTACTCTGTGAATACATTATAAATTTCTAAATTGTAATGAAACGAATTACTTAGTTATTTGTCACTTATTTCTTATTTATCTGCTACTGCAGTTTCGTAGGTTTTCTACATTATCAAGCGTAATACTACAAACTAAGGTGGTTTATTTATGATTTATAACAAATTTCCAGATACAATTTGGAATTACCCATCATTACATTACAATGAACTTAAATTAAATTATTTTATTACAGAGGGTTAAATGACATAATTGTTTAAAATTTGAAGAAATACTTTTCAATATTTTCTTAAAACTTTTTACAAAAATTCCTTCTTCAAAGATATATTTAAAAAAAATTTCTAAAATACGTCAAACAGGGTTGAATTCTGAACATCTGATTATTTAATAAAATTATATCCTTATTTTTATTGTGCTTGTAGATCTCTATAGCTTCTAAAATATTTAATTTTCTTCCTTTTTCTGCTTTATGTAATATTTGTAGATTATTTATGCCTGGAAAAATATGATTTGTTTGATGGAAGTGGTTGGCATAATTGGAGTTTTCATTGTTTAATCTAAAAGATGTTTGGTGTTCTTTAAATATAGTATCGAAATTTAAGACTTATTTATCTACCTGTTAAAAACGATGAAAAACAAACTTTTTCCTCATTGACATATTTCGGACCAATTTCTAATAAAATTGCATATATACTCGCAAAAAACAACATAAATATCGCTTTTAAATCACCCAAAAACTTTCCTCCCTCTTTTTCAATGTAAAAGACAAAACTCATAAATACAAAGACTCTGGAGTTTATAAAGTGTCATGTAATGAATGTAATAGCTGTTATATAGGCCAAACAGGGAGAAATTTCGATACTAGATTTAAAAAATACCAAACATCTTTTAGATTAAATAAAGAAAACTCCAACTTTGCCAAGCACTTCCATCAAACAAATCATATTTTTCCAGGCATAAATAATTTACAAATATTACATAAAGCACAAAAGGGAAGAAAATTAAATATTTAGAAGCTATAGAGATCTACAAGCACAATAAAAATAAGGATATCATCCTATTAAATAATCAAGCAGATGTTCAAAATTCACTGTTAACCTTAAATTAGTTTATGGTACCAATTAAAGTAATCTGTTTAGACACCATAGTGTTATTTTAGAGTTTATTTATTGTAATACTTAACGTATATATAGCTTGTTTATACATCTGATTTCTTAGTTAACGATTATCTGAAGAAGGTACTGTGTACCGAAACAATTGACATAAGTTACAAAATATAGTGGAAATTGTGAACTAACTAAAGCGTTTATTTTAATTATTATGAATTTCCATCAAGTAACATCTACTTCAATCGAATAACTACCGAATAGTTTTATAGAAATTTACCCATAATAAATAAATTGAAAAGAGTATTAATGGAATAAATAATTACTAGAGCTATAACAATAAAACTCTATTATATTTAAATACAATAGTCGATCAGAAGTGCTTTCAATTTTACGTAAAAAGGCTATTGTCCCATGGTGTGGCTATTTGACAGCATATCGGCTTTATCTATTAATACTGAAATATGTAAAAAGAGTATTAAAGTGTGCATACGGAAAGATAAAAGTTTTAAACGACACGATAATATTAAAAACGTAAATGGAATAAAGTTCTGGAACGCGCATTTCAAAAGTTTCAACCGAAACAAAAGTTTTAATTTCGGTGGTTTTATTCGCACCCTCCATTTGATGTGAAATGCATAGATCTTTTTAAGATTTCCTCTTAAACGTTCCTTGGACTTCGACAAAAAAAAAAAGAGGAAATGTAAACGCAAAAGGTGGTTAAAGATCACGGATTATAATTATTACTACCAATAGAAGATACTTTTTAATGTTTCGTTTAATTTCAAATGTAATAAGAGTATTGTAACGATTACTTACATTATTAACGGCAAGTACCGTACTAGCGAAACGAATACCTTCTAAGAATTTTATATTTTAATAGCAATGAAATAATTCTTTTTTTTGTAAAGATTTTCATTTTAGATTAATTACGATCGTTTCGATAGTATTGTGTATTCTTCATGTAACTAAGAACTACTAAAGTTTTTGAAATTGGAATTAAATATTATACGTGTTGGACATATGATTTCATGAAATGTAAATATATATATATATATATATATATATATTTATATATATATATATATATATATATATACATACGTGTATGCATATGGGTCATTTTTGTCAACTGGACTCCCCCCATGAGTCCATAAATTGACGCAATTTATGATGACACAATATGGTCCAGTTTTGAATTTTGAGTAGCATATTAAGAAAAATGTGTGATTTGGGCTCAATACCGACCCAAATTTGAAAATGGATTTGAAAAAAATTCAGAAAAATTAAAGTAAAAATGTAATTTCCTAATATAACCAAAAATTTTCTCTGATAATCTTATTTTACCCCAAAAAACCTACAACTCTTGTTGGAAATGTTTTTTTTTTGTAGCATCAATTTTAGGAGATATTTATCGCAGCGTACGAGGCTGGTTTGAAAAGTCCGTGCAAAGTCCGAGAGATGGCACCACCGGCGCGTATCGAGGTCATGTTTAGTTTAGTAGCATCTCTTGAATGAACGCACACCAAGTTTCAGCCATATTGGTCTATTTCTTTGTGTTTGGCATTCGTGTGAATCAAGGAAGTCGAGTGATTTTCAAGAAATGGACGAAAAAGAATTTCGTGTGGTGATTAAAACATTACTTTATGAAAGGCAAAACGCCTCAGGAGACTAAAGAGAAGCTTGATAAACATTATGGTGACTCTGCACCTTCGACTAGAACAGTTTATAAGTGGTTTCAAAATTTTCGGACTGGCCATATGGGCACAAGTGACGCTGAACGTTCTGGACGGCCTGTGGAGGTTACGACTGATATGGTGATGGATGACAGAAGAGTTAAGGTGCGTGAGATTACTAGTGCTGTGGGCATCTCGACTGAACGGGTACATAATATTTTGCATAAACATTTGGACATGAGAAAGCTATCCGCAAGAAGATGGGTGCCGCGATTGCTCACGCTTGACCAAAAACGGAATCGTGTGAAGTGTTGCAAGGATGGTTTGCAGCTGTTCCAGAAGAATCCGGAGGACTTTAAGCGTCGTTTCGTCACTGTGGATGAAACATGGATACATTACTATACTCCTGAGACCAAACAACAATCTAAACAATGTGTTACCAAGGGGGAATCTGCACCAAAAAAGGCGAAGACCGTTCCTTCGGCCGGAAAGGTTATGGCGACTGTCTTTTGGGATTCGTAAGGGATAATCCTCATCGACTATCTGGAAAAGGGTTAAAACTATTACAGGTGAATATTATTCATCGTTATTGGACCGTTTGAAAACCGAGCTGCAAGAAAAACGCCCGCGATTGCCCACAAGAAAGTCTTTTCCATCACGACAACGCACCAGCACACACCTCAGCAGTTGTGGTCGCAAAATTAATGGAAATAGGATTCCAACTCGTTTCACATCCCCCCTATTCTCCAGACTTGGCTCCCTCGGACTACTATTTGTTCACCAATTTGAAGAAATGGCTGGCGGGACAAAGATTTTATTCAAACTAGGAGGTGATTGCAGACACTAATGGATATTTTGCAGACTTGGACAAATTCTATTATTCGGAAGGGATCAACAAACTAGAACATCGTTGGACGAAGCGTATAAGCCTAAAAGGAGACTATGTCGAAAAAGAAAAAAGGTTTACCCCAAACATATAAGTAGTTTTTATTTTTGCACGGACTTTTCAAACCAGCCTCGTATTTGCCATATTTTGGATATTTAACAATTTTATACATATATGGCTCAATGTAAAACTGAAAACGGACGAAGGCCCATATTTCAGCAGTCTACCCACTGTTCTCTTATTCGTCAATCCATCCCGTCAGTCGGGCTAGGATCGACAAACAGGAGAACAGAATTTTCTAGTACTTGTGCTGGTCGTTACGGCCATTAATGGTAAGAAACAACGAATTTTATCAAAGGATGGTAAGCTGAATGTCTGATGAAAGCATGTCTTCTCTTGACAAAAATATATTGTGGAAAATGCAATTCAGGAACGAAGATAAGTAAAAAGACAATCACACATTGTAAAATCCGTTTAGTTTTCTAAGCTATAAGCTTTGGGTAATTTTACCGATAATTTTGACTCCAATTTTTCCTCTAATATACCAGAATCTTGTCGGTAACTTACAACTACTAAAAATTTTGAAATTGAAATAAATGTTATATGTGTTGGAAATATAATTATATGAAGTAAGCTATAAACCTGACAATATATATATATATATATATATATATATATATATATATATATATATATATATATATATATATATATGTATATATACATACATGATACTATCGAGGTTTTCACGGATGGTGGAATGTAATACATTAAAATTCTGGGTTTCAATCCGTTTATTTAACAATGACTTTGCACGACGTTTTCGCCAAAATCTCATTTGGCACTTTCAAGTGCTCCCGCTGTTGGTGCTACTCGATATTGTATTCTTGCTGCTGCTCGAAGCGAAGTGTGAGTGTAAGTCAAAAATATAGAAAATGCAATTCAGGAACAAGGATACGTGAAAATACACTCACACATTGTAAAATTCATTTAGTTTTTTAAATTATAAGCTTTTGGTAATTTTACCGGTAGCTTTGACTCCAATTTATTGATATTTTGTCGGTAACTTTACAGGTAAAACTTATTGGTTTTGAAAACCCCACTTATGCCTAAATAAAATTGTTTTTGAGTTAGCGATATTTACAAAGTGATAATGTTTACATTTTAACAGAATGAAAAGATATCATAAAAAGTTAAAAAAGTAAAGTTTGATTTCTGCAATAATCCAGCTATCCATCCATTTCACTGTTATTATTTTTTTAGAAAAGTACCCAAAACCAAAACAACTGTATGCACTATTTTAAAATCCTTCATTTTTATTACTTAAAGCATGATATTATATGAAAGAATACTGTTTTAAACACGATATCCCTGAAAACTGTACAACAGGGTATTATTTATTTTATCCTCAATTTCTTAACACTTTATCTTAATCGTTTAGAAATTTTCTCTTCAAAGCACATGCACACCTTTCAAGATGCAGATTATGTTACTTAATACATTTCTCTTGGATAATTTTATTATCTACTTCACATTAGCTTAGGAGATTGAAGACGAAAGGGGGACGTAATTATGACGTGAACTTTAGGAGGTTTACATAAATTAATTTAGCAGCACATGAAAAGTGACATCATTGACACGTACAGGAGCGCAACTAACAGATAGCGAGAATGTTTTAAGCTTGTATCAACGAGATAACATCAATTGAATGTAAGAAAATAATCAAGGTTATTTAGGAAAATTGAGTGAAGAAACTAAAGAAAGTTTTTGGTCATTGAAGCCTACCAAAGTAAACATTATGAATAATTTGTAATATCTTTTTTATAACATGAATAATAAATGAGTTATGGGGGTAAAAAAATTATACTTCTATGAAAAAGTTCGATATTTCAAACGATGCAGATAAAGCATTAGGCGCAGCCGCACAGATTAAAAAGTGTAGCAAATCCAGCGTTTTCTGAAGCCTAGCTCATTCGAAGAAACAGGAAAAAATGTTAAACACGGGAGTTGTATCGTTTTAAATAATTTTCTTGAGGGGGTTAAAAACAATTGCCCATCATACTCTTAATTCTAGAAACACGATTATATATTGTTTTGATATTATTGTCCAAAATAAAGAATAAAAAGCTTTGCTGACATTAGCTATGTACGACTGACAATAACATAAATTGATTTGTTTATGTTACTAATTTTGAGAATAATTTTTTAAGAGAATGCAAAAAGGACATATACGAAAGATTTATTAAAACTCTGCAAGCACAACAGGAATATATAGGACTTTGTGGAAGGCAAAGAAGAATTCACAGCTTAAAAAAATACATTTTCTAAAATTTATACTTAAACCACGTTTGAACAGTAAGAACACCGCACAAAGTGAAGATATTTCATATTTAGTTTAATAAACTTATTATGTGTAGCCACTGTAAAATTAAACTCGTCGAGACTACGTTGCTAGCTTAATGTTTGCATAAATCAGGTATTTTTAAATTAGTCTCTGATACGTCTAGGTAGATTTCAGATAATCCAGAAGGTTCTGTAAACGATGTTGCGGAAGGTCTTGCAAAACATTTT
>CM032450.1:59038330-59043330 GCA_019049505.1 Pachyrhynchus sulphureomaculatus
TGATTATTGAGCCCTAATACTAGCTCGGTTAAATCTTTGTTCCTGATAACTTTCCACTAATTATAATCTCGTTTTAGGTCTTAGCATTTTTTCCTAATTTGTTTTTAATTTTTAGTTAGAGATACGGGATTAACCCAAAAAGAAAATAAATAAATATAGAGTATCGGTTTTTTTTATACTGTGGCAAATTGTCTTAAAGTTCATAAGACGACATTTACCATTACTGTTTTCAGTTTTGGTAAAATATACTTAAATTTAAAGGTTAAGTAAAAATTATACCGGAAAAGAAAAGAGAAAGAGTAGAAATAAAATAAACAAAAATCATTATGTGGGCCCTTAAAGAATGTCAATAGTGCAATTACTTGTGTTCTTATTTTGAAGTAGATCTCTTAAAAAGTATTAAGTGTTTACTTACAGAAAACGTTCAGTTTTGCATAACGATAAGTCTTCGCTCTAAATAGCTACTCATTTAACAAAATATTAACAAAATTAAACACTAATTTGTTTCACAATTTCACAAAACTAGTTTAGAATATCTCCTATCTGATGAAGACACTGTAGGGTTAAAACAATGGTAATGGAAAAAATAATAAAGTGGAAATTGTGAAATATATTAGTGTTTAATTTTGTTAATTAACAATGAATTTCCATCAAGTAACGGCTAACTCGCTAAATAACAAAATATTGTTAGTGTTATGTTTTTGAATTGGATGCACAATATAATTTACTTACGTTGGCAATATGTTCAAATTTTTGAAATCTAAACTGTCTTTAATATGGCAAAAATGTAAAAATTATGCACATTAAATTTTAAGAGGCAATAACACGCTAGAAATTTGTAATCCAACAAATTCGCCTTTTTTACTTGAAATATAAAGAAAAATGGACTTTACTTATAAAGTATGTATGTAGCTATTATATTGAAGGGCAAACAGCTCCAATTTTATTGTATTTTTGGTAATTTTACTTCCCTTGTGAAAAAATCATCCACTAAAATGTAAACCAAAACAAATATAGTTTTCAATTTCCCGTTTGTTGCGAGGGTAACTTCTAAATAAACTGAGATATAGATTTTAAATTTGGTACACATAGAGTACTTGACATGTGATATCAACTTATAGATTTTAAGTAACATAAGTTAACGAAATAAGAGTGAAAGGGGATGAAGAGCTATAAATTTATTAAAGTTTCATGTTATTTTCTCGTTGCTTCTAATTTTAATAGAAATGATATGTAGGGCGTGCTGGTATGCATCGAACAAAGTGACTTAAACAATCAAAGGTATTATTTCATTCTTAAATGGCCTTTAGTTGGAAAAAACAAGTTATTTTGAAGGAACATTAAGAAATTTGAGAAATATGGGGGGTAATAGGAGGTAGCTTGTATTATATCGTGTTGTACGTTGTTGTATTTTTTTGGTGTGAAAGAGTTTGAAAACCATGTTAAAACAGTTAGCCGAAATAGCTGTGATGTGCTTAAAAGGGCCCCTCTTAAAGTCTCATCAGTATTTCTCATTTAATGTACAGAGTTTAATTACTTAAACTATGTCAATCTTTAGCGCGAACGTACCAAATTCACTATGTATTTTGCAATTTATTTTTGAGAAGGAAGGTCCGGGGGCGTTGACAGGGAAGGTTAAACGTATAGGTTTAGCGAACAGCTCCCTCTTCCCCCGCTTTTACTATCCTCTTGTCCTCTTTAAAAACTCCCTTTAAAATTTCCCCCACCCCGTTTGTAAAAAAATGACTTTGTGAGTTGATTTTTCCTTAAAAGTGTAATTTCCTGATAAAAATTAGCTGGCCAGGAAATGTTAGTTTCAGTTAGTCTTGTTAAATCGAAACTAACTGAATTAAAACCAAACTAACAAGAAATTTATTTTGCAGGTTTACAGGGTACTTTAAAAGTTGTAGCGATTCAAGATCCACTTGAGTCTCTGTTTCTGTCCACGCACCGCTTTAATAGCTATTAAGGAATTTCCCGACGCAACATGTGCCATGTTCAATAAATGCAGTATTTTATACCAATCTTTTTAAAAAACAGTCTCTTAATAACAATAATTAGACGTAAAATTTATACAAAATGACAGCTAACTAAGGATTTGGTTTAGTTTTAACATTTTTCTTGCAAAGTTCGACTTTATTCATCAATATAGTCTCCTTCAAGACCGATACAATCAGGTCCAACGCCTGTCTAACATTTCTATACCCTGCTTGTAGAAGGATTTATCTTTGCCCTCAAAATAGGCCTAATTTTCGGCGATAGTTTCTTCATTGGAGCCAAATATCTTTCTCGCGAGCATTTTTTTGGGGTCTGCGAATAGATAGTAGTCGCTAAGGGCCAAATCTGGAGAATACGGTGAATGAGGAAGCAATTCGAACTTCAATTCGTGCAATTTTGCCATCGTAATCATTTACTTGTGACACTGTGCATTGTTTTGATGAAAGGGCACTTCTTTCTTGTTCATTTAGTGCCGTTTCTTTGCGACTTCTGCCTTCAAACCCACCAATAACTTTATATAATATTCGCTATTGACGGTTTTTCCCTTCTCAGTATAGTCAATGAAAATTATTCCATGCGCATCCCTAAATACAGAGGCCAAAACCTTCCCAGCCGACTGTTGTGTCTTTGGGCGCTTCAGGCGGCTTTTACCGGCGCTGAGACTTTAGACAGTTTAAATGTCAATTTGGGCGATTTGTATTTTGGAAACTGAATTTGTTCTTTCAAATTTAAAATATATAGTATTTGATTTAATTAATTAATGTTTCCTGTTTTTCATTTAGGTATAATAATTATTTTAAATATAAATTTCTTTGCATTAATTTTCAAAATTTTAACAAAACTTTAGGAACAATGTAGGTATAGTTGAACTTGTTTCATGACGAGCAAGCTTGCAAATGACATAGCAGTGTAAGGTAACATGTTATGTTTTCCAAATTGAGTTGACGTTTGTAATATGTGAAATGGGATTTTAGTATACGATTTAATAATATTTTTATCTATTGTTTTCTGACGTTATATTACAGTAGATGTTAGCGTTAGATTTTTGTTAAAATTTTAATCGAAAATGTAACATAGCAGCAAATGGTACGTTGCCGTACAAAATATTCTGATAATGGACGTAACTGATATGAACGATGTCGGCTTTATAATTTAAAAGTATATCCTTCTCATACTACTGGCATGTACCTACGCCGTTACTCCCATGAACCACACGATTTGAATTATTAAAACGCCAAAAATATGCCAAAGCATCTTACCCATTTCTTACCCAGACCTTACTTTCCCGAAATCACCCAACCCATTATAGTCAAACACGCATGTTGCAAGATAACTTACATACGAAAAAAGAAAGTTACTGGGGCTGCGATATTTCTAAATTGTGCCCGCGGTTTTTTCTATGTGAAAACAATGACGTGGTTAATTTCTTTATATAAAATAGCAATTATAGGTTTTTTTGATATTCTATCAAGAAAAATAGATGCCAAAAATGGTATGAAAGAAAATTTTGATGTTATGGTTAAAAATTAGAACTTTAAAAACGTCAAGGTTCATCGGGTGGCTCTATCGACCACCAAGTGATACTCATTTTAGAACACTTTTCGCCTCGCTGACAAACATCATAGCTAATTTACAGAATACTAAGTGCCGAAATTGCCACCCTGGGCGATTTTAATATCCCTAACTATCAACTAGCCTTAGTATTCAAGTACTACCAATGATCATTGCCGTGAAGCTGAATCTTTCCCAATCAGTTGAGGATTTACTGAGCGTATCGATGAACCGATACGGGTTCCTGACCGTGATGGAGAGTTCAGTATATTTTCTTGATCTATTTTTATCCCTAGTCCAGAGATTTTCACTGTTACGGTGGAATCTATTGCTAAGTGCTTTCGACTATAAACTAGTTTCGATATCAAGTACTCTACTAATCAGCGACAGAGAGAAGATCTGCTGAATAAGAAGAACTCATGGAGTATTTTTAAACTTTTCCTTGGTTAGACGTTTGTTTCACTACCCATCTAACTTTACTAAGGAAGTTTACTGCGCTAAGGGGTTTACGATGTAATTACTACTGGCATGGAAACTTACTCCCCTTTTTCGAAGAAACGCTTTGCCAACGACAAATCTTGGTTCGATCGAAATTGTGGACAACAATTCAAAATATATCGAATTCGACGCAATCAGTACAGTAAAAAATTAAAATTGAACGGAAAATAAGGTAAGGAGATCACCAAAGCTTTTCACTTTGGCAATAGACGATATATACAATACAACAACCTAAACTGGGAGAACTGTGAAGATATATATATATATATATATATATATATATATATATATATATATATATATATATATATATATATATGAATAATTAAATATACTAAGATATGCAGACGTTGTTTTAGTTGTTAGGAAATGACAAAACAAATAAAATAAAGATCAGAAGAAATAGAGCTGAGTATAAATATGAGCAATACAAAAATAAGCTCAATGAAACGATGAGAGAAGATACATAGACCTGGGATAAAACATAAGAAGAGAAAGAACAATGCATATGGCAGATTTAAATAGAAGAACAAGACATACAAGGAAAAAAAACAACGAACAAATATGTTATGGCACTCCTGCAGGACTGAAATATTGGTAATCAAAAAGAAAATAATCAGTAAGATGCAAACTCCTAAAAAATATAACATTAAAGGACAAGAAATCTATATAATAGATAAGAGATCAATACCAAAATGGAAAATATCAGAAACACAACACTAAATTTAAAATAGGGATGGGCAGGATATGTAGCAAGAATGAAAAACGATGAAGTAGAAACTATAAGGAGAAAAACAAATTTCAAGACGGCTCATACCTCGATGGTACGTTGGCATTAGGAATCTGACTTGTGGAGGATGGAAGAACGTAGCGCAGGACATATCTAGATGGAAAGAGATGGAAGATGCGTATGTCCACTTATGGACCATGAACGCTGGATAGAGAGATACATA
>CM032450.1:59049459-59074459 GCA_019049505.1 Pachyrhynchus sulphureomaculatus
TCTAATTTAAATAAGCAGAATAATAATTATAAATAAAATGATATTTCGTTGGTGTTTACGAGCTCTTTCAAATCCGTGTGAAGTTGTATTCTAAAATTTACTTTTAAATTAAGTAAAATATTTAAAAATGGAAGGCGTAAAGACCTGTTTCATTTTAGGTGTTTTATTCATGAAAAATTTGCCCTCAGAAATTTTTGCTTGGTGTGTCGATCTGCTCGCTTCTATACACAATAACCACAATAACACTAGAGCGAAATGAGATACCTATTTTAAATTTCGTATACAATACGACACCTGAAATAATAGAGGATCCTTTGTCTGAGCGATATGATTTGATGAGAAGGGGATCCAAGGAGTGACGGTTGTTAAATATTGATTAGTTTTAATAAAAAAATAATGAAGTAAAATTTGACAATGAAAAAAAAATCTGTGCATATTAATGGTTGTACCTCCAAACGTTTATAAATTAGTTACCAGCCACGAAAATATAACCTACAAACACTGTTTTAACTTCAGTCGCCAAGGGAAGTATCCTAATAATATGAAATTCCCCTTCTGAATATCCCTATTACTAAACATATAGTTTCCAATTTCTTTCTTTAAGATATTGATTGTAAATTTAATGCACAGGTAATATTTGGTGTAAGAAATGAACCTATAATTTTTGAGCGGTATCGTTTCAAGAGAATGGTTTAGAATGTTGTATTTTGTATAGTTATTTCCGGCTTTCAGCTAAGAAAATCTGATTGTAAGCATAAATATTTATAAACAAATATATGAGGAATGAAAGGGGTTAAAGAGGCAATAAGAGAGGCTACATGTTAAGTTGTAGATTCTTTTGTGGGATGTGTCGGAACCTAGAAATTCAAAAAATACACCATAGTTATTTGATTTTTCAGTTTTAACAGTAACCGGTTTTCCCTTTAACCTTTTTAGTTTCCGTACCTTTACTATAAGATCACTTCGGTGTTCGTCCGTCCGTCTGTCTGTCACATCCTATTTTCTTCGAAACGATTTCACAGAGAAAGTTGAAATTTGGCACTAATATGATGGCCTCATCAGACCCGTGTAGTTTTGAAAGTTAAATTTTTTACTTAAGGGGTTAGTTTTGGGGGGTGAAATCGGAAGTAAAAAAAAGATTTTTTTACCAGGTCATCGAGTGGGGTGTCAAATGAAAGCTTGTAAAACACTAGTTTAAAAATATATATATCGTAATACTTGCGCATACTTTTCTTTGTGTTATTTTTAAAAAATTGCGAAAAATCGCTGTCCCTTATCTCGATAAGTACTGATCAAAAATTTTTGTAAAACTCTGAAATATTCTCCACAGGGTGTAGATTAAACGAAAATTATCGCGAGTGCATTACCTTCAATAATTATAATTTATCTGTATATAAAAAACAAAAATTTCAAGGTCATAAGTTTTCAGTAAAGATCGAAAAAAGTTTCTTGAAAACTCATTGGGGATGTACTTTGTGTTATTGTTATTGATCATTTTATATTTCCGTAACAAAAATTTTTATTTTTAAAATTCCACGTCCAATTTTCGAGTTAAGTTATTTTTTAATGTGAAAAAGTTAAATTCAATACTATTTTGAGACGAGTATTTCACGTTTCGTTTATACGTCAATTTACCATTTTTTAAAGATGTTTTTTGATCTATAAAATATTTGAATATCCTTGTATTTTTTTTTCAATGCTCTTTCAAAACATAAAAATTTAACTAAACTCAAAACCGCCTTTTTATTTCGATGTAGCATTAATGTTTTCTCATATCCAAAAAATTTCAACCCTGGCCTTATAACAAATTTACATAAGTTGCACACCAAGGTACCTACTACTCGATTGGAATTAGGAAACTTCATTGTATATGGTGTAATTCGGGATTATTTTTTATAAATAAAAATGAAGTTGAGAATTTTTTTAAGTCTTCATAAATCGTTTAAAGATAAAAAAGTTTGTTTTAAAATATTATATTCAATTAGTCTCTATGAAATTCGGTAAAAAGAATCCTAATCCCATTTTTTTCTCTTACTGGAATAATTTGCTACTTACTGGGTCTTAACACAGTTTAGGCAATTTGTTATAAATATTTGGAATTGTCGAGTGCCAAGATAACCCTCCTTGAAAGAGGGTTTTTAAATTAAAAGAAGTTGAAGTAAGATATTTTTCGTACTGTTTTGTCGCCGAGATCGTGTCCCGTTGCGACATTCGTTGATTGATGGTTTTCGTATCCAAACTCGCGTGAGCATCTGCCCTCCGTAGAGGTGGACGTTAGTCAATTTTTCCGTTCCTTCTTGCAAAAAAAATAAAAAAAAATAAAAAAAAAGGCCCGCGCGAACTCCGAGAGCCTGGACACCTAAATTATCGGAAAATGGGGCTTCCCGGCGCTTATCCCTGTTTTTGTTGCCCCATATACTGAAAAGATAAAAGGGGGAAGTAGGGGGGAGGGGCGGGGAGGGGGTGGGAGGGGGTGGGATTATATTTAATAATGAATTTATAATTATATTTAATAAAAATTCGATAGTTCTGCCGTCTGGATATTCTTGCCAGTTTCGCATACTTTGATTTATGAAAATGGTGTGTTATAGTTCTGTAAGTATCATGTGGTTAAGATAAATTAATACTTCCTAGGTCTATTATTGTAAACTTAGTCAGGGATTTCCAAATATAGCGACGCATTCACCACCTTTTTTTTATTTCTATATTTATTTATTTTTAACAATTTTGTAGTTATTACAAAGTAATTCCCCCGAATGGCAACCCATTGAGGAGAGTTCAATAAGATCGGCGGTTGTTGCAACGGTTTTGGAAAAGTCTACTGTTTTAAAGTTTGTAAAGTCGAGTAAATCTATTTGTGATTGATCATTTACCTGTTATTTTCTTTCTTTTATTAAAAACATTAAATTGGTAAATCTCTTTGTGAGGCCCCTGTTATGCTTGGGATATGGGGAAAATAAGAATATACAAACAAACACCCAATAAAGATTAAAAGATTCTACACTCTACAACCACACACACTTCTCACTTTCCTTACACAAGGAAATTACTTACGTTAAACCCAAGAGGCTCCAGAACACCACAATTTAACCGTTTCAAAACTATTCGACCTTATTACCCTATTAACAAGGTTCACACACAGCTACGCATTTTCAAGAAAGAAAGTAGAACATAACTCACCTAATAGGAATCCAAACAAAATTTCCTCACAGAAAGAAGAAGAGAGCACAGGCAAGGGCCGTGTCCAGTGCAGGTAAAATAGCCAAGGATGTTTTAAAGAGAGCAGCTGATCGTTGTTGTAGTGATCATGGGACCCAAAACCAGGAGAAAAAAAAAAGGGTGCTTACTACTGAAACCTTTTCAAATTGGTGGTATCATATAGTCCGAATTTAAATAAATTTGCCCCACACTGTGGCTTTGGGTAGTGGGGGTGGTGTTTAACGTTGCAGTGCCCGAAGAATATCGACCAATATCTAACCTATACCTCAGGCTATTTTGCACGCCATGTGTATTGGAAAACCTATGGTTGGAAATCTAAAATCCCCCCAGAACCTCGTGTGGTACTATTTACATCTTTAAACCGTAACGGATCCCACTTCAGGTTTGATCTGTGAAGCAGGTGCCGGAGAAGCAAGATGGGTGTGTGGGACTCAGGAAGATGGCGCGCTGGGCTAGGGGGGGGGGGCCAGTGGGCGCATTGCGCTCCTCGGGGCTTATTGACTCGATTATGATTCTTGTCACTGCGGCGGCAGGGTGTCTGTCTACCTGTTTATGGACGGAACGGTCGTCCATGGTTTTCCTTTTCTCGGGTGAGAGTCGAAGGGGGTGTCTTTTGTTTCTTTTTTTTTTTCAACTTTAATATTTTAACACTCCATACCGCCCTGTAATAAGGATGTCTGTTAATACTCTTTCGTTACACACTGATAACTCTGCTTTTATATGATCTCCTTGAAAAATCACCTTAGTTTGCAGATGGGGAATGTGGGATTTAAAAGTTTTTTGGTTTATGTCGTTCTACATTGCATTCATCAAACGCCAATGGATAATGGCCACCATGTGATTTTTCTCAACATTAATACTTGATAAATTAAATTCTACGATATAACCTTTGCCTCCGACACAAGAAACATTCAAATATTTTCTAGGCTTCCATCAAAGCACACATTACTCTAACCCCTCTCTGCTAACACATCAAAAAAAATAGAGCTCAAGAAAACCCGAATTTTGGACAAAAACTCAAGACCCACGAAACTTTTAATTACAAACAAGGCAAGGGAGGGGGGTAGAGGAATGCCAAAATAGGTCAAAAAATTTTCAAGATCCCAACTACACCACCACAGTACAAGCTCTCTATGCAATTTCTTTCCACCAGGACCAAAAAGGCAAAAACAGCCTCCACAGAGCGCTATTAGTGGCGGAAAACGCAGACCAAAAAACTACACAATCTTTCGACTATATCCCCGGGCCAGACCACCCAAGCCAAACCATCACACCCCTCAGCCCACACCCATTTACACCACAAGAAAAACAAGATGGGGGGGGGGGGGGGGTTTGGGGGGGGGGGGGGGGGGGTGGGGGCGGGGGGGGGGGGGGGGGGGGGGGGGGGGGGGATGGAAAAAACCCCGTAGGTCAGGAGAAACCACTCCCCACGGGAAAACTCAGATGACCCACATAGAAATAAAGACCATGTTAAATATAAAAACCATCACACACCTGGTACTGGATGGGCAGCTATTCACCTGGAGAAACCAGAAGGCATCTTCCCTTGCCATCCAGGATTAAAGTCCTGAGCCCAAACAGCAAAAAGAGAGGCGATAGTTCTACAATAGACTTCGAGTCCATAAGGGACATAATTTTGCTCGGTCATGGCTAATTGGTCCCACAGTTCGGGCACATCGGACGCAGCCCCCGAAAACGCGGTTTATAAGCAAACTTCAGCGTAGCCCTAAGTCAATTGCGGATGCATTTTACTTGTGTTTATTAACTCGCCTTTGTCAACCGAGTGATTGAGACTGAGCGGGGTACGCGTGGGTTGTGTCCGGACCCCCGCGCACCCCCCTCACCAATGCCACCCCCCAGCCCTCCACGCTTACCCTTCCCACGGGTTGGGGGTGTGGTAGTATGGAGTTGAGCTCGGTTGAGTCTGTTTTACGCAGAATCTAGGTTGTGCCTAACCAAATATCTCCGTGGCGCTTTGCTTAAGTATAGGTTGACCGTATAGTGGCTCGTTATTTACTGAATAAATCCTGGGGTAGGTTTACACTTCTTAACGGCTAGCAAATAAATTATTTTTTTAAATAAACCTTACTTGGGCGAGGGATGGGATTACCCCCCTGATAGTTTCTAATTTTATTTTCATTTCGATTTTGTCGTGGAAAAGTATGATTTGAAATTTTTTTAAACGAATTATGTGCAACCCTTAAAGTTCAATAAATTTTTAAAGAATCTAGAGAGTTCCGTTTTTAGCATCGTTTTATATTACATATAAAGTCAGTGTCCCTTTGTTAGAAAAATCCATGATGCCTATGGGCTTACTAAAAACGATTTTACAATTCCATCCCCCAAGACGAATGAGAAGTAGTTCATTAAGAATAAGGGAAATCGTTTATCCGTTTGCTTTAATAGCATAATGAAGAACAGGGACGGATTAATACTTGTGGTGAAGCTTGTCCGCCCGGAGATTCAAAACAGGAACTGGCGATAGTTCAAATTTAAAAAAAAATTTGTTAGAGAAACATCTTTACTTTCTTCCTATATCCATTACTTTTAGTGTTTCATAAACGGAACCCCCACTTTATTAGGATCACTTTGGTATCGTATCCCTGTCGTCGCCCGCCCTCCTCCCGTCGTCCGTCCGGTCTGTTTCTGTTTTCTGTTTCTCTGTACTATTCAACAAAAACGAATTTCTCCAAAATGTTTTGACATAGGGGGGGGGGGAAAAGTTGAATTATATGCTACTAATATATAGGAATTGATGGCCTCATCAGAGCTTAGTGTAGTTTTTGAAAGTTTAGATATTAACTTATGGGGGTTAGTTTTGGTGTGACGTGAAATCGGAAAAAGTAAATAAAAAAAAAAATAAAAGTTGGGCACCCCCCATTTTTTTGGATTCGGTATTACACAGGGGCGATCTCGATGTTTTGCGTGTCCCGCCCCCCCCGCCCCCCCCCGCTCCCGAGCCGTCACCCTCCCCCCCCTCCCCCCCATTTTTTTGTGAGCTGATTCTATATATCCTTTGTGTGTGTCATGATTGCTATTTTACTTAGTCATTTGGTACATGAGGCCTAGTCGCTTGTTGCCACCCTTTTGGGTGTGATTTTGTGGCTTGTTTCTACTTTTGTTAGATGTCTGTAAGGATAATTTTAGCCTTACATTTGTGTTAAACTCAAAGCCGTAAGTGTAGTAACAAACAAAAGGAGATACGAAATTTTTTATTTTTAGTTATACAAAATTACATTATTATGGTCGGCACTCCTTTTTAACAAACAAACAAATAATAAAAAACATTGAAGCAATGAAATAGTCACTCAACACATGGTGGAAAAAGCTTTCTTTTCCGCGGGGGGCAAAACCTATTCTTGAATGTTTTTTTTTTTTATCAGTCCCCTTTTAAACCTCCTGCCAGTATATCTGCACCATTCATGTGCATTTGTCCCCATCATCCTTGGTAAGGCGCTTCCTCCATAACTATAATATCTTGGTGAATTCTTTCACCCTTGTGCCTACACTCTTGTCGCCTACAATTTCTGGATAACGGTCTAAGTGGCTGTGTAAATATTGGTTATTTTATTACTCATAAATTGCTCCCTGATGGGATTTTGAAAGCTAATTTAGCATCTTGTTAACCATTGTTTCCAACATAGTTTGAGCGTTATGTTTGAGCCTATAAAATTTTCTACAACTGCAGCAAATGATGTCCAAGCTTCTCGTTCAACTCTCGATTGACTTGAATTTGATTTCTTTTTTGAAGGCAGATCCTTAATTAATTGTCTTTATTGTGGTGGCCGTCAAATATCCCCCATGCTTTGACGTTTTTCCTGTGCTCTAACTGATGCATTTTTAACCCCTATATATGCAAAACAAAGACCCATTCTTATCAAGAGCCTTTACAAATTGCTTCATTAAGCCCCCAACTTTTTATGTGTAAACGGAGGAAGTATGATTTTTTTTCTCTTTCAACCAAAGCGTCGTTAATGACATTCTTTTCCCCAACGTCCATGTTTTCTCTCTGAGGCCAAATCTTTTCTAACCCAGTGGTGTGTTTTTGTGCCTACTATCCCAGATGCACAAGAAACACGGATATTTCGTTGTAACCACTTTGCTGCCCAAGAATAAGTTTTACACCATTTTTAAGTCTAAAACACAATATCATCCATTGATGTGTCGTAATACTTTATCTTCTGCAAGACCAAAGCTATGGTATTATATTCTTGTTTTGCAGTTTCGTTGCAGTGAGCTAGTGGTATTGAACCACATTTTAAACTTCGCTTTGGGCGGGACTGTCCCCCTCCAATAAATAGGCGCCATCATCTGGAATATATTCAGAAGTCCCAGTTCTTTCATGAGTCCCCTAATTTCGTGACAAATACAAGATTGTCTTCTTGAGAAAAGGAATGGTAGCAGAGATCTTTTTCTCTTGTATACGGGGAAACCCACGGTAATTTTGGGGGGCGGGGGGGTCTTGGTTCTTTGTTCCGTAAATTTTTGTCGGGTTCAACCTAGAAGCCTGTACTTCTGAAGCTTTTTTCGAAAAATTGAGATCCCTGGGTGAGATCATTGTAATTCATTTTGCGGATTTGAAGCATGCGATTGTGAGGAACTGATGACGTCCCCTCATAGTTACTGTAGGTTTGTTTCATTAGCATCAGAACTTTATTAGCATCAGAAGAGTCGATACATGAGGGAAAATATTCCGTCATCAGAGATATGTGGTAGCTGATGAAATGTTGGAATCGGTATTTCATCTGAGTGCGGGATAGGGCGTATTGCCGAAGTCTAAATTTGGGATAAGTCCCACTTACTGCGGTTATTTCGATTTGATTTCCATTAGTATTTACTAAACAGAAATAACAATCATTGAATGGTTTTTTTTTGGTTCTCTCCAAAAACCATTGCGTACGGCCGAATTTTAAAACATTTTCTTTCCCGCCCCCCTTTTTCCCGTAGTCCACTTGCCGTAAATGCTAACTCTGTACAAGTTTTACATACGAGATGCGGGCCCACGTTTTGTCTGATCACCACCAAGCTTAACTCCAAAGTATCCAAGATACGCGTCGACTTTCGTGAAAAAAAGTCAGTAATAGTTTGTTTTGTTGAAACATGTTTCTCCGCATATATAGCAAAACACATCAGCGTTGATTTACAATCATCTTCTTCTTGAACTGGAACCTGAACTCATTTTAATTCTGTTCATATAACACAAAAACACTCTTTTCTTAACATAAAATAACACGCACCCGAATTCGATCTACTCTCATTAGTAAGAACGCACAAACTGACGAGACTTACCCCGAGTATAGGTGATTAAAAGGGTCAGTTCAGGTACCTGATGGCAATGGTTCACACTATTTATAGATTTTACCTGGAATTTACTCAATTACAGACTGACAATAAAAAACCATTGTACCTACATTAATGAATATATAATAATTTTAGAACTCTCATAAATGAATATACTAGAATAAAAACCACATTGGTAGATAATCTTGATGTATCTAAAAAAGTAGAGCTGATAGAGAAAAAACGGATTGCATGTATAGATTTAGCGTCCCAAATATAGTTAAAATCAGCTCTAAAATCCCAGGCACCAAAACAAAAATATTTTTTTGTTGCCCTGTGTTATTTTTAAAAAATCGCTGTCTCCCGCCCTTATCTCGAAAAGTACTGATCAAAAAATTCCTAGAATATTCTCTACAAGTGCAGATTGAACGAAAATTATCACGTGTGCATTACCTTTAATAATTCATCTGGTATATAAAAAAAGACAAAAATTTCATCAGTTTTCAACAAAGATCGGAAACAAATTTTGTTGAAAAACTCATTCGGGGTGTATTTTGTGAAGACATTAATCATTTTATACCTCCGTAACAAAAATTTTTGTTTTAAAAGCAATCAACGTACGGAACACTAATTGCGCAAGTTCAACTTGCACCTGACCGGCTATTTTTTTGTTTTAATTAAATTCAACTCATCACCTTGCAATTGTAAATTGACTACAAGTTAAATATTTTAAACAGGTCTGTCAAATAAGCGATGTCATTTTTGGATGTAATCAGGTTTTCGCGCAGTTTTTCGTCTCTGTTTTCAGTACTGAAGTCCAGTACTGAGTCAAATAAATTGAAAAAAAACTATTTAGACAAATACCTTTTGAGAGCCAACGAACTTCTGTGTGCAGCAGCAAGCGATTGTAATCTTCATCATTTTCACTACAAAGTTGGCCAAATAATCTGTCAGCCAATGAATTGCTTCTAATCTTATTGACTGTTCTTGCAACCAAATGCTAATGATGAATAACACAATGTACAGCGAGTACATTTGGTACTGTTTGTTTTATAGTAAGCTCGGTTGCTAGCTAATAATGTAAGGTAATTAATCGGGTGTTCCTACTAAGAACTTCCACTTCAAATCAGCCCGAAAATAATATATTTTTAAAATAATCGCGACGATTGTTGTTCTCATCCCCTTCCCCAGTAACTGACTTTGTTATTTTAACAGGAAAACCCTGTAAACCATTTTAAAATTTGGGGAAGGGGGTAGAAATAACCTTTATGTCGTCTATTATTATAGTATTATTTCCTTATTGTATACAAATGTCTCTAATTTCTCTAATTTTTTTTTAAACCTTATTCTAGAGAACATTAACATGGGGTGATAGATAATTTGGTTATAAATGTTTATTTAAACTTAATAAATCTTGCAGATCAATCGGCAATTGTGCATGTAATTTAATTTTTCTGAAAAGTTTGACAAATATTAATTTGATTTTAGTCTACAATCTAAAATACAAATACTGCATATCTCCTCTTTCATCCGCAGATGCAATTTTTTTTGTGGGTTTAACACACGTGATGCAGGGAAATTCCTAAAGTGCTACAGGAGCGACATGTGTGCGGAAGAAGCGATTCACGTTGTTCTGGAATCGCTGGCACTGTCCTGTAGGCTTATTCTATTTCTATATACCCGATGCAATCAATGTACGATTAAACTTTATTCTACTTGTGTAAAATTTATATTATTTTGCCGATAGATACAAGGTTTATCGTTTATGAGAGGGAACATTGTCTTAAAGAATTGACAAGTTGTCGATTCTACATAAATTTTTTTCCAATCTATGTCGATTATAACTTTTATAATTCGAAAACAATCTGTAACAGGAATGTTGCACCCAGGAATACTATCCCCAGAGACCGTGGCTTCTTTGGCTAATTGAGCCACTTTTTCATTTTGGGGAATTCCTACGTGGGCTCTTTACCCAAACCAACTTTAGATTTTTATTTTCTTTCTTCGGTTGTGTAGTCTTATAATATTGATCACTATATAATTTTATTTTGCGTTAGTTCCTATATTTTTTTATTGCCTATTCTGCTATCGGAAAAATGATGAAATTATTGTTTTCTTTGTAGTTTATACAATAACTTAATGCTTGTTGAATAGCTATGAGTTTAGCAGTAAATATGGATGAATTTTCTGGCAATTTCCATTATCATAGTTTTTTTTTATTGGGATAATAAAAACCACATCATGTTTGTTTGTTTTTGTTTTTGCTTATAAATTTGTTGTATTTCTTTGGAAATCTGTAACAGTCCATAACTTTTGACTGATGAATTTTATTTCTGAATTCTGTTGAACATAAATAACTTTCTGTTAGTAACGGCATTTTTTTGTACGCAATATTGATTAGCTAAGTCTAAAATTGAAAGATCATGGATTTTGTTCAGCAAGTGGCTATTTTTTTTCAGTCTGTTTGAGTACGAAATTTATTAATCAGTTGAGTTCTAAGGGTGGAACTACTGTTTTCACGTCTACCACATTTGTCGGTGTGCTTTTCAGATATGCTGCAGGCAGTTTTAGGCGTTTATTATATTAATTAATTATTCTCTGCACAGAAGATATAACTTCCAGTTTAGCCAGGAATCTTAATTTCCCTCCTTCAGATCTCAACAATTATTACTTCCCGATTCACACTATAACTATCAGCGGTGTATCAAGGTTTAAGAAATCCTACTTTGTGGTTGTTAATATGTTGCAAACTCCTTAATTTCGCTATATGATATATGCCTGTAAGGTATAGTATGTTATCTTCACTGTTTATCAATTATTGTAGAATGTTTATTTCTTTTTAATTTAGAAACGACCTGCGGAAATTCTGTTAGATTTTATACGCTCGCTTCAGAAATTTGTCACAATTACTAAATTTTCAAGCATATCACATTTCCTCTAAATAAAAAAACAAATCATGCTAAGTGCTGTGTTTATTTTTAAGACAAGATATATAACAATCCCTGAAGCTAAGTGGTGTAAAACAAATTTAAAAAATGCGAGGTTATCGAAAAAGAAAAGCAGTATTTTTGGGACCTTAAAAAAGGGATAAGAAACAGGGATAAGAAAAATATACCCCAAAACGCTACAAGGAATGTGAATGTTCTATTTAAAATACCGTTTTTTATTATAGTCGTATAAACTTAACTATGAGAAAAAAAGTGTTTTGCCAAAAAAAGAAGGGGAGGTAGTTCCAAAATATAATTCAGATGTTACATCAGAATTACGCAGTAACAATTAATAAGTTTCAATGTGAGACGATATATTTGAACTGTATCTAAAAAAAATACACCAAAGACGTAAGTTACAGATATACATATAGTCTGTCAAGTGAACGTGTCCGCTCGTATTCTTGAAAAAATGGTTTTCGAGAACATTTTTTTTTTTGCAATTAATGTATTTTTTTGGTGTGCTAACAATGGCGCAATTACCTTAGTAAGTTGCCCCAATCACCTCCTGCTTCGATAATCGCCTGACATCTTCGAGGCATGCTGTCGACGAGATTTTCTGCATACTCTGCAAATTTTTCGCATCTCGCGAGACAAGCCTTGCTTTTTACAAGGGACCAAAACGTTTTCAATAGTGTTGGCGTCTGGTGTAAGGGCCACTCTAGTATCTTATCGTGGGCCTAAGCGAGCCGCTTCGCGACGTGATCTTCGCCCAGCAAAAGTTTCTTCAACGTGCTTGGAAATTTGACATCATCAGCACAAAAATGTTGTCGAATGGTTTTGTGGGGCACATTCAAACCCGATATTCTTAATATTACCGCTTCTTGATACAGCGTGAATTTCGGGTCGTGAAAACACTTTCGGAGTGACTTTGCCTACCGAGCCACGTTTTGGCAAGTCGTCGATATTTTTCGTCTCGTTAAAACGATTTACCCACTTCTTCACACAAGACATCGACTTTTTAATATATTTAGCGGCCGCGAAATGAGTCATTTTAGGCCTCTTTGAATGGGAAGAAAAAAAGACTGCCTCGAATCAACGCGCAAACGAGTGATTCATTTTGGATTTAACGTGATTTCGACGAAAGTTCGGAATCGACTGATACTTTTACTAAAATGCGTCGTAGACAAAGGTTCCCTTTACCGATTTTTTATCGAATCGCTAGAATTGCATCTGCCAAAAGTGAATTATAGCGGACACGTTCTTACTTCACAGACTGTAGTTATATTTAGAAGGGAGAGTCAAGTTGATCATAGGGATCGAGGAAGTTTTAAATAAGCGGTCAGCTATCAGTTGTTTGGACTTTTTTGCTACATTCATTGTCTGATATGTCGCATTGTGTGAGCAACATTTTTTGTGTATTTACACGTGTTTTAGTGTATTTACTTAGTCACTGGGATACATCAAGAATTAAAAACCTAGCCCAGCACATGGTGCAGAGGATCTCAAAACGCCAGCTTTGATTTGAAAATTAAATAGTGGAGTATATATCCTGATCATATTTTTTCCACATACGTATCGCTCTTGTACCGCTTTAGGGATTTCCTTGCATCATGTGTGCCAGGCCCATAAAAAAAAAAATATATTATTAAGAGCTCTAAATATATTATTATAGTCTATTGAATTTCTGGGTCGTTTTTATTTTGATTAGACTGTAGGCAAGATATCTAACTTTTATATCCATAAGAACGAAAGTAAGGTATTTTGCCTTGTAATAAGTTCGTTAGGTAAAAAGGAAATAGTTTCAAAAAGTGATTATATTCCCTTTTGCTAGTAAATTCCTTTATAGATGCAATTTTCTGTTACAGCATATAACAAAGAGCTAATTTACAACAGGTTAATTCAGATTATTATTCTCGGATCCTCCATTTCGGTCCTGTTAAGTACATTTAAAAAAATGAAAAATACGTGTTGCCTTCGTTTTATGTAAAATCCCCTGTGGCAGTTTACTGAATGAAATATGGCTTTCTTACGGGTATATATATATATATATATATATATATATATATATATATATATATTATATATATATATATATTAGAGAGATTTGAGATTACTTCCCAAGCTTGTATTTTAATATAAAAGAAAATATATTAGGTTCAAATTTTAAGGGCTTGTATAGTTCAAATAAGTATAGAATTTGATTGTGAAAACAAGTAGGTTTCGGTTTAGGGGGAAATAAATTCAACTCCGTTATTTCTTATAGAACATCCTATATATTATATTATTTTTGAATTTTATGAAGAAAAATTAATCTTAAACCATGTATCATGCCGTCTCCTTGACGGTTCTTGAAGAAATGCGTATTTGGTGAGAGGAGATGCTTTCTAGGAACGGTTTTGAATTAACGTTTGGCTTGCCATTATAGGAAGGTGAAGAATAAGACCAGTTTTTTTTACAAGCATCTTTAAATGCTGAAAAAATATTTAATTCTTTAAGGAAACTAAATTTATCAACAGGCCGGCGCCTCTGCCCATAATGCTAGAGTAGTACTTAACTATGTTAAAGGTGTACAAGTATGAAATGTGGATTTCAGACAACAGATGGTGCACCAATGCAGTTTGTGCTATAAAGATTTGACACTGCGCCATTTTGTTGTGTCATCAACAAGTGTCAGACGCTCACGAGTGATAAATTGGAAAAGTATGTGCATAGTGTTGTGTTGTTGTGTTCAATATGACGAAATTTATACCGAACAAAGCGTATTCACGGACAGCATTAATTTTTTTGTTTTTATTTGAAGAAAACTGCTGTTGAATCATACCGATTACTTCGAGAAGCTTATGGTGAACATGCTCCATCGCAAGATACCTGTGAACGATGGTTTCGGCATTTCAAAAATGGTGACTTCTATGTTGTAGAGAAGGAACGTGGAAAACCGCCAAAAAAATACGAAGATGTGGAATTGCAAGCATTGTTGGACAAAGATGATTCGCAAACACAAAAATATCTTGCCGAGCAATTGGGCGTTAGTCAACAAGCTGTTTCCAATTGGCTACGAGAGATGGGAAAGATTCAGAAGACCGGTAGATGGGTACCACATGAGTTAAACGACAGGCAAATGGAAACGCGCAAAAACACGTGTGACATTTTGCTCGCTCGGTACAAAAGGAAGTCGTTTTTGCATCGTATAGTTAGAGGGGATGCAAAGTGGATTTATTTTGAGAATCCCAAGCGTAAAAAATCGTTGGTAGACCCAGGCGCACCATCCACATCGACCGCAAGACCGAATTGCTTTGGCAGAAAGACGATGCTCTGTGTTTGGTGGGACCGGAGGGGCGTGGTTTATTATGAGCTGTTAAAATCAGGGGAAATGGTTAATACTAAACGTTACCAACAATAATTGACCGATTTGAACCGTTCGCCGCTTGAAAAGAGGCTAGAATACCGAAAGAAGAATATTTTTCTTCATGACAATGCTCCATCACATATTGCAAAACCAGTTCGCGACACGTTGGAAGCACTTAGCTGGGAAGTTCTACCTCATGCGGCTTACTCACCAGACTTGGCTCCTTTCGATTACCACTTGTTTGCATCGATGGGTCACGCACTTGCTGAGCAGCGCTTTGGTTCGTACGAAGAGATGTGAAAAAATGGCTCGATGGGGAAGATTTTTACTGGCCTGGTATTCACAAATTGCCCGAAAGATGGGAAAAATGTGTAACAAGCGATGGGGCATACTTTGAATAAAGTACTTTTTGTCATTCTTCCGAATTTAACATGTTTTTTTAGAGAAAAATCCGCATTTCATACTTGTACACCTAGTAAATTTAACTTTCGGAAGTCGTTGGATCAGTAGCAATGATCGAATAGGATGGCTGTCAAAGTCACGATATTTTAGGCCTCTTGATTAATGTTACTGAAGCTGTATCAAAGAATATGTATACAAGAGAATATTCAATGCCTCAGAAATAGGATACATTAGTTCTATAAGGCCACTCCAAATGAAAAATGTCCTTCGTGAATCTTAAAAATGAGCCGATTTCATTTCCGGTTAAAATGAATGTGATAGTCACTTGTCTTTATATCTGAATTAACCTAAACCATAAAACGAAGTTAAATTGAGTGTAGTAAGCATTTAGTTTTTCTAAGACGTTTCTCATTTTCACTGTATTTGCGTTTCTTATAGCTTTCGGAACTACAATACATTCATCCCAATTTAGAATATCTTATATTTACGTAGATTTATTTAAATTTAATATTAAGAGAATATGTTTCCCTATAAATGGTTTAACTCTCTACTTGTTACACGCCACTATTAACTAAAGTAAAGGTACTATAATCCGTACACGATAAAAATAAGCCAGGTATATATGTGCTGGCGGTTTGTTGTTGAAGCGCACGGACTCCTAGAGATGCATAATAAATTGCCAATTCTAGAAACTAACATAATAAAAACATTACAGTCTCTTACTTATGATGTCGAGTAATGTTTGCTGTAGTAGCGCCAAGCTCAATTTTCGTCTCATGCCTAGTTAAATTTGCAGTAGGCTCTGGTAGTTTTGGCTCTAAATCTTCAGTTGAAATAGTTGCCACCTCTGAATTCACGGTCGGCGCTAACTGTGCTGTCATCGTTGGGATGACAGCTTGTATGGATTCTGTAAATAAATAGATGAAATTAAAATATCCGTCTACATTGTATATGATGCGTGGCATATTACAGAAGGAAAAATCTAACTTAAAGCTTTAATATAATAATGATGCAATATTTCCGAAAACACATTTATGCTGCAAGTGAAGGTGAAACAAATGCATATCGCTCAACATTAAATTGTAATTTTCAAAGGTGTTAAATACTTTTAGGTTATGCACAGGCTGTTTTGCTTAAATTGAAGCATAACTTTGACCTGGTTATATATATATATATATATATATATATATATATATATATATGTATATTATATATATATATATATATATATATATATATACTATATATATAGATATATATATATATATATATACATATACATAATAACTATACATAAGTAATAATAATTGGACTATTTCAAGTAGATTCGAAGGAGAATCGAAAGAGCCAGATCGGGCTTTCTAAAGATGCATGGGGTTCTGCTACACCTAGAATTGTCCGTATCAGTGCGACTGCGAACACTCAAGTGTTACGTATGGTCTCAGCTTCTCTACGGTTGTGAGACGTGGACCGTGAAGCAGGAAATTTAAATAGACTGAATGCATTTGAATTGTGGTTGTAGAGGCGAATGTTGCGCATAAGCTGGTCTAACAGGACTACTAATGAAGAAGTTTTGGATAGAATGAATATCCGCCACCAGGAAACAAAAATCGGCATATCTCGTTCACAATGTGCGGCATAGCGAGTAAGAGCAACTGCAACTGCTACTGTAAGGAAAAATCGAAGGTAAACGGGGTGTAGGAACGAAGAAGTAATCATGGCTGAGAAATGTTAGAGACTGGACAAACACTAACGGAAACGCTTTAATCCATCAAGCACGCAACAGGAACGATTATGCCACATTGATCGCCAACCTCTATCGAGACCGCCCTTAGTATATATATATATATATATATATATATATATATATATATATATAATATATATATATATATATTATATATATATATATATATATATATATATATATATATATATATATATATATATATATATATATATAAGTTATGAAACTAGTTGGGGAACTCGGCAAAAGGGCATCAACAGATGTTTATACTACATTCATTTAGCCAATATTTCGGTCCTAGGTTGGGACCTTCATCAGGGCACAAACTGAAAAAGAGATAACGAAGCAACCAATAAAGAAAATTAGGTATGAAGAATTGGTATTGTTGAGTCTAATTTTTAATTATTAATTTTTAATTTGTAATTTTTAATTTGTAATTTTTAATTTCAATCTTATAATTATTAATAAAAAACTATTGTAGTTTAAAAGTATTATTGTTCTAAAGAATCATAAATTATTATTATTATTATTATGAAGAAATGTCAAAAACAAAATGCAAGTGACTCACATGTAGCATGCAAATTAATCTAACAAGAATGACCATAAATAACAATTGCCATAACAAAGACCAACGCACTGAAAATAAAACAGCCACTATTCACTAACATATTAATATAAAAAATATGGCATTTACAGCAAGGATGCCATTAGAAACCTTGGATGCTGAAAAATCAAAATTAATTAACCACCTGCCATCTAAAAGAAAAGTGACAATTTTGACAGGGCGCTGACAAAGGACGACCACCTGACAGATGTAAGGGATCACTCAAAATAAATAAAAAGGAAAAAGGTTAAACAACCAGGAAAGAACCGGTTTAGTACAAATTAGGTACTACGTCATATAATGAAATTTTGGTATGAGAGGAAAAAGTACCCAATGGGAACGCAAATTTTTAACGGAATGGAAATTAAGTGGCATAGGGAGAAAATGATTTTTCTTCAGCTTGAGAGGAGAATAGAAGGACAGGAAAAGGGGGTGGCAAGTGAAAAGGGTTTTTCATTGATTGGGAACATACTAAGCAATTTTATTATTATTATTATTATTTATTACAAAAAGTTCTTCTTTCTCACATTTGATCAATGTGGTTCCATGTTTGGCTGACGGGCCAAAACCAAGTCAGCACAAACGCTATTACCATTCCGTATTAAGGAATGACCTGACAATGTTACATGTTTTCAAAATCACTGACTTCTGAATGTTTCTGTGTATGTCCGTGTTGAGTCCCAATTGCACTAAATGTGGTGTGAATGTTATGGTGTAAGGCCTGTGGCTGATATAATGAGGGGACAATGATGACTTTTTCCTGTCTCCATAGCCTTTTTATTTCCGTTGCAAGGTCTGTGTATTTGGAAATTTTTTCTGTGTATTTCGCTTGGATGTTTGTGTCGTTGGGGACAGCTATGTCAATCAGATAGATGACTTTTCCTTTTTTGCACTGAAAAGTAATATCGGGTCTATTGGCGGAGACCGTTTTATCTGTATGGATACCGATGTCCCAGTAGAGCTTGTAATCTTCATTTTCAAGCACATCTGTCCTCTGCAATAGTCGGGTCTTTGATGATATGCTTTTGGTAGTTTCTGGTTAATATGACTTTATCCTGGATGGCAAGTAAGAAGCCTTCAGTCTCAGGGAATAGCTGCCCATCCCGTAGCCAGGTGTATGATTGTTTTTTATTTACGTGGTCTTGTTCTATGTGGTATCTGTGTTTTCCGTGGAGTGTTTTCTCTGACCACGTTTTCATCTTTTCCTGGTGTAATTGGGTGTGACTGTGTGTGTCTGCTGAGTGGTCTGCCCGGGCTAAGTCGAGAGGTGTGTAGTTTTTATCTGCTTTCACTGTCGCTGTGTGGAGGCTGGTTTGCTTGCTGTGAAAGAATTTCCTAAGTGTTTGTATTTGTTTTGTGTGTAATGATCTGATGCCTATAATTCCTCTTCCTCCTGCCTTCCTCTCGATGGTAAGTCTTTCTTTGCATGCGTTGGGGTGTAATTTCCTGTATTTAGTGAATTGAGATCGTATAAGGATGTGAATATTTTCTATGTCTGTTTGTGACCATTTTGATGATACCAAATGAATATGTGAGTATAGGTATAGCGAACGTGTTGATGGCTTTAGTGAGATTCTTAGAGTTGAGTTTTGTTTGCAAAAGTTTCGTCAGTCTGTTTTTGAATTCGGTTCTGAGCTCTGTTTTGATGTGAGTGTGGTTGAGTTTGGTGCTTTGTTGGAAGCCTAGATATTTGTATGTTTCTTTATCGAACATGTTATCGAGCGTTTCATTGTTGATGGTTTCTGTCTCATGGTGGTGCTTCCATTGGCCTTTGTTGATGTGGAGCACTTTGCATTTACTTATACCAAAATTCCATACTGACATCTAAGGTGAATATTTCTGTGATTTTGAGAAGTTCCTTCAGCTGTGTTTGTGTGGCAGCGTAGAGTTTTATGTCGTCCATATATAGGAGGTGGTTTATTTTATGTTGATTCTCTTTTTTGGTGTCTGATATTGAAGCCATGCTCTGTTCTGTTTAGTATATTTGAGAGTGGATTGAGACAGAGGCAAAACCATAGAGCACTGAGCGAGTCTCCCTGAAATATACCCCGTCTGATGTACAGTTTACTGTACAACTGTTATTATTATTATTATTATTATTAATCTTATTAAAGATGGGAGTGTAATTATCAAGAATTTTCACGGGAAACCAAGAAAACATGTACTTAAACAAGGGGGTACCCAGAGGACAAAATATGCAGCAAGAGAGAGCTGTAGACTACCAAAAACGAAAAAATTATGACGAGAGTGACGACCCAGAGACATTATGTAAGGAAGGCAAATCACAAGAAAGGAGAAAGCTATATATGTTGCTCAAGCCGTCAAGATCAGTTCTTTTATTAATTTTATTTGGGGATTCTCGTTGATATAGCACATCTCAAGAAATTCTCTTTTAAGAAGGTTATTTTGGATATGAAGAATTTTTGGTTCTCTGAATGTCCATTATCGACAGAGTGGATCGCCAGTGCACATCTTTGCGGATGACATCTGGTGTCGCTTTTATGTAATGCGATGCGACGATTGAGAGACTGTGACGTCTGGCCAATATACACAGCGGGACAATTAAGACAGGAAATGGAATAGACAATATCTGACATAGAAAGAATGGGTAGAGAGGAATTCAATTTGCTAAAAATACGCTTGTTTTTATGGAAGTAATATTTGGCAGTCTTAACATTGGGAATGACACGCAGAATATGAACCAATTTTGAAGTAAGACCGGGTATAAATGGCAAAGAGAGTAACGAACCCACCCCCTTTACCCCCTGCCAGCCATACGGAAACAGGTCCCTCAGGGGCTAGGGAAATCCCAGGATTCTCCTAGTACGGGCATTGACGATCCCGAGGTACCTGAGTCATGTTGTGCTGTCTTGTGTTGTCCAGAATATGTGTAACAAAAACGCAATTCTAAGGTGTTTACCGTGCCGAGAAGATGAATGGCTCAGGCGTTTTATGAGTCGCGAACGGTTCCCCCAGATACCGGGCGCCCTCCGGGAGTAAGTAGCCTTGCTGTGGCATCCAGGCTCTACCGCAGTCGACCCCTCTTTTCTAGGATACTCGTGGGAATACTATGTCAAAGAATAATAATTATAGTAATGATAATGGAAGGGTGTTGCGGAGGCGGACCCCTGTAGTACAAACAGCTATAGCAACACCACAACAACAACAACCACAGACGACCCAAACAACCGCCTCAGCCGAAACTACTCCCCATAGTTTTTACCAGATCCGACATTGTAGGTGATGGAAATTGCCTTTTCCGTGCAGTTAGCTTACACTTGTATGGCCACCAAAACCATCATGAGAAACTCCGAGAGGTTGCTCTAAGATATTTTACAACAAAACTGGTCGGAACTTCACACATTTTCATTAATTGAAGTCGACGATATAAAAGACTTCAATAACTACTATAATTATATGAGGAAAAATGGCACCTATGGAACGAGCCTAGAGATACTTGCCCTCTCAGAAACACAAAATAGCAACTTTCATATATTCTCAAAACAACGAAGAACAAGACATACAAACATAACTTTTACGGACAGACCAACAATAATAAGCACGGGAAAATACAACAAAACTATTTACCTTCTACTAACAGGCAACCCAATGTCGGGACACTTTGAGCTTCTGACACCACAAAACATTGAGAATATTCCAGACAACAGCAGACCAATAAAAGAAGCATCGGGCGAGCGACGTAACGGTCGAGGACGTCGCGGGAAATGGCAGCTCGACCAAAACGATGAAGACCGGGGCTACCGAAAATGGACCTGCCAAAAGTGTTGTGTCGGCGAGTAAGCCGACACCCACCAAGGCGGGAAAGTCACAGCAACGCACGAGTTGCACCACAGGAATCAATGAACACGCCATGCGTTGCTGTAATGAAATCACACCTGACAAAGAAATTACTGACAGAGAGAATCACTCGCCGCTTGGACCCACCACCACACATCCCAAGCGCAACCGACGTAGATGCGGGACAAATACAACCACCAAAGCCAGGCCAAACCACGTATGTTTTGCAAGGAAAACATGCAACTACCAAGGCTGGCAAACCAAGACAGCGGTTAAAGTGGACAGATGAAATGAATAGAACAGTGATGCGCTGTTACTACTACACCGCCCAACAAACTAGAAACAGTGACATCAGGCTACAGACTGGAACTACACAGACTTTTCGTGACCGAATATCCACATCTGCAATTACTTGTTACAGAACAGAGAGTAATAGACCAAAAAAGAGTTATTACCAAGAACAATCGCCTCACACACCTTTCGAATTGCAAACCATCAAAGATACAGTAGCTGCTGAACTGAACACAGATCAAGTAGCTGCTGAACTGGACACAGACTAACCAAACAATAGAAACGGTAGAGCAGATACCGAACCAATCTCACACACACAACCACCCGCCAGTCGAAAACAACAAGACCCACCACCCAGCAGGAGCATAACTCAAAATAATTTTTTCAATGCAAATAACAAGCACCACACGACACCAAATCACAGACGACAAAATGAATGACTCACCACCCTCAACAACATCTACACAACCCGAATCACCTCTCTACAAACACTCAAAGCAGAAATGCAGTCACATCTAGCTCGATGGTCAGGCACCGACCCTACAACAACAAGAAATCCCATCCCTCGTTTAATCTTCAAACAGAGCACACAAATAATCCTCAACACAATAAACAAGCACATAATACCACAGTACATAACAGACTTAAGCACGATCACAATATACCCTAACCCTAACCCTATACAAGATCATCACAGCCGCAATTTCCAAGAAAATAGAACAACACCTAACAGACAACAATATTCTCATAGAAGAGCAGAAGGGATGCAGGAAAAATAGTCGAGGATACAAAGAGCAGCTGATCATAGATAGCGTGATTATGGGACAAACCAGAAAAGAACACAGAAACCTTCACATCGGTTACATAGACTATAAAAAAGCCTTCGACTTCATTCCCCACAGCTGGTTAATCACAGCCCTAGAAATCTCTAAAATCAACCAACACCTCAGGCAATTTTTCTCGCGCAAATTATGAAAACATGGAAAACCAAAATACGCCTAGTAACACAAACCGAACACATCCAAATAGAAGAGCTGTACATCAGACGGGGTATATTTCAGGGAGACTCGCTCAGCGCTCTATGGTTTTGCCTCTGTTTCAATCCACTCTCAAATATACAAAACAGAACAAAGCATGGCTTCAACATCAGACACCAAAAAGTGAATCAACATAAAATAAACCACCTCCTATATAATAGATGGATGACATTAAAACTCTACGCTGCCACTAAAACACAGCTGAAAGAACTCCTCAAAATCACAGAAATATTCACCTTAGATGTCAATATGGAATTTGGTATAAGTAAATGCAAAGTGCTCCATATCAACAAAGGCCAGTGGAAGGGCCACCATGAGACAGAAACCATCAACAATGAAACACTCGATAACATGTTCGACAAAGAAACATACAAATATCTAGGCTTCCAACAAAGCACCAAACTCAACCACACGCACATCAAAACAGAGCTCAGAACCGAATTCCAAAACAGACTGACGAAACTTTTACAAACAAAACTCAACTCTAAGAATCTCACTAAAGCCATCAACACGTTCGCTATACCTATACTCACATATTCATTTGGTATCCGCACTCGTGCCGCTCCTGGAGCGCTTTAGGGACTTCCCTGCAGCACGTGTGCTAGACCAATAAAAAAAAAAAAAATCATCAAATGGTCACAAACAGACATAGAAAATATTCACATCCTTATACGATCTCAATTCACCAAATACAGGAAATTACACCCCAACGCATGCAAAGAAAGACTTATCATCGAGAGGAAGGCAGGAGGAAGAGGAATTATAGACATCAGACATGACTCAGCGGCAAAAGTAATTCACCAAGCACTAGCCACAACATACAAGCTTATAGAAAACACAGATCCCTACTACAAATACACACCAACATCCGTACTTGAAAATAAAGATTACAAACTCCACTGGGACATCAGTATCCATACAGATAAAACGGTCTCCGCCAATAGACCCGATATTACTTTCCAGTGCAAAAAAGAAAAAGTCACCTATCTAACTGACATAGCTGTCCCCAACGACACAAACATCCAAACGAAATACACAGAAAAAATTTCCAAATACACAGACCTTGCAACGGAAATAAAAAAGGCTATGGAAACAAGAAAAAGCCATCATTGTCCCCCTCATTATATCAGCCACAGGCCTTACACCAATAACATTCACACCACACTTAGTACAATTAGGACTCAACACAAACATACACAAAAACATTCAGAAGTCAGTGATTTTGAAAACATGTACATTGTCAGGTCATTCCTTAATACAAAATGGTAATGCGTTTGTGCTGACTTGGTTTGCGCCCGTCAGCCAAACATGGAACCACATTGACCAAATGTGAGAAAGAAGAACTTTTTTTATAATAATAAAATTGCTTAGTATGTTCCCAATCAATGAAAAACCCCTTTCTACTTGCCACCTCCTATTCTCCTCTCAAGATGAAGAAAAATTATTTTTCTCCCTATGCCACTTAATTTTCATACCGTTAAAAATTTGCGTTCCCATTGGGTACTTTTTCCTCTCATACCAAAATTTTCATTATATGACGTAGTACCTAATTTGTACTAAACCGGTTCTTTCTTTCCTGGTTGTTTAAACCTTTTTCCTTTTATTTATTTTGAGTGATCCCTTACATCTGTCAGGTGGTCGTCCTTTGTCAGCGCCCTGTCAAAATTGCCACTTTTTATTTTAGATGGCAGGTGGTTAATTAATTTTGATTTTTCAGCATCCAAGGTTTCTAATGGCATCCTTGCTGTAAATGCCATATTTTTAATTAATATGTTAGTGAATAGTGGCTGTTTTATTTCAGTGTTGGTCTTTGTTATGGCAATTGTTATTTATGGTCATTCTTGTTAGATTAATTTGCATGCTACATGTGAGTCACTTGCATTTTGTTTTTGACATTTCTTCATAATAATAATAATAATAACAATTGTAATGCATTTGTGCTGACTTGGTTTGCGCCCGTCAGCCAAAAATGGAACCACATTGACGAAATGTGAGAAAGAAAAACAAAAAAAAAAATAATTTATGATTCTTTAGAACAATAATAGTTTTAAAACTACAATAGTTTTTTATTAATAATTATAAGATCGAAATTAAAAATTACAAATTAAAAATTAATAATTAAAAATTAGATTCAACAATACCAATTCTTTATGCCTAATTTTCTTTATTGGTTGCTTCGTTATCTCTTTTTTCAGTTTGTGTCCTGATGAAGGTCCCAACCTAGGACCGAAATATTGGCTAAATGAATATAGTATGAACATCTGTTGATGCCCTTTTGCCGAGTTCCCTAACTAATTTCATAACTTAGGATTTTGTTAGATACGGCAACTTTTGCTTTCTCTCTTT
>CM032450.1:59076959-59136959 GCA_019049505.1 Pachyrhynchus sulphureomaculatus
TATATATATATATATATATATATATATATATATATATATATATATATATATATATATATATATAGAAGAGGGAAGTTAGTCAAAGGGTTTACTGGTAACAACCGAAAAGCTTAGGAATAGCCCTTAGGATTACAGAGTTAATAAAAAGGTCTTAAAGTACTTAGTAACTGTAGTTTTATTTTAACATGGAGCTTACGATGCCAAATCGTACATCATCTTGGACCTGGGAGAAACAGAAAGAATTCTTATCAGTCAGAGTACCTCCTAAATTAATATGCTATACTTTAAAAAGAAGAAACGTAGAAAACACTACCATAATTTTTTAATTAAAAAAAAACATTTTTATTTACTGAATATTAACAGTTCGATCTATATCAGTTGAGAAAAAGGAAGTGTTGACAGATGCAGAACTTATTCTTATACATATAAATTTGCACAATCGGTCACGAGTTTCGTTATTTAATTGTTAAAATAAAAGAGGACCATACTTAGCAATTATTAAAAATCTTAAATTTACAACAAAAATTTTTTAACAACTACGTGTTTCAGCCATTTTGACGTATTTCTAGTAATTTTTAAACTATACAAATGTCACGCTTATCGAAAACTGAACCTGCGTGTTGTGGAAAGATATTTATAAAAGGTCAAATTAAGATCGTTAAAAACAGATGAAAAATAAAATAAACCAGTGGATAATTTATGCAGTATCAAAATTCAAAGAAACTCTGGTGTAAGCATCATTGGTTCTTATTTTTTTAGTGTGTTCTTGAGCCAGTAAATATGTATAAATGGAGGTTAAACCTTCGACGTCTTTTTTGTGGTTAAGACTATTCTGGCAGTTCTTTATATAGCACACTTCCAGAAAATTCCGTCTGAACATGTTACTTTTAGTGTTCAAACAATTATTGCACTTTTCAGAGGCACAAAGGTTAAAATAGTGCAGTAAAACTCAAAGAAGCTTGGTTGTTACTACTCATATAAAAAGATAAATTTGATCTTTGGTAAATAACGAATGTAGTTTATGGGATTAAATGTGAATGCGGTTCAATCTACATTGGCCAGACATCGAAAAATTATCTAAAAGAATCATACTAGGGTGATGGCACCAATAATTGACACTTTAAGGAAGTTTGCGACTTTATAGTTAAAAAAAAACATACACATAAAGAACAATGGTTGAAATTGATAATAGTAGCCGACCGTCTCAAGAATAGTTGCTAAGGTTTAAAATCTAGTGTTGATGTGTAAATTACTAAATAAACGAAAAAAAGTTAATTTCATAAAAATCTCCAGTAATGAACACGCAAAATCTAGTGTTGAACAACCAGTAATCGACATTCACCACTAATCAACACCTAGTAATCGACACTGATCGACCCTCAATCCGAATGACTTAAATACGCTCTCAAGTGGGTTTTGACACAGGAACAGGGAGAGGGAATGGAGGTTCTGGAGTGTTAATGAAGAAAAATGCAAGAATTGTTATTATAATGTTATTTAATCAAAACAAATCATATTTAAAAGGAATTCGTGTGATAAATCGTGTCTACAAAATACTCAACATCAATATCAAATTATATAGTCAAAAATCTTGCTATTTCTTAAATTCAACAAGTATTTTCCGACTTATTTTTTGCCCAAATTATGTAGAGAGCCGTGTCCTCGTTAGGCAGGGAGTCTTCCATGATCTATTCTCATAATACAATTTATTAAATAAACTCAATTTTTGCATTGAAAAATATTTTACTATTTCTGATTCTAAATTTTTTAGAAAATCTTTTTGTGCCAGATCAGATTTATTAAATGTTATCTGGGCACGGTGTTTGATTTTAGAGAAATCAATGCAATCGGGTCCGAATGGATACAGGCTCCCTGCTCTAAAGTCATTTTTAATGCAATCTTGCGAAATTTGTGCAACAGCTTTTTGCAAAAGTGGAGCAAAATTTTCTATTCTTAGTGTTTTGCCAAGATTGTCCATTCGTTAATGGCTTTTTTCCATGCCGCTTTAAGTGGCCTAAATACCGATAAATCCATAGGCTGGAGGATATGTGTTGAATTGGGATATAATGCAATAACTTCAATTCCATTCTCTGAGCAATAGTTTGACAAATGTAGAGTAAGATGAGATCGACGGCCATCCAAAAAGAATAGTACTGGCTTTTCAATATCCATTTTTTCCAACCAGGGGTTAATAATATTAGTTATATACTCATAAAATGTACTACCACACATCCAACCACTGTCTGATTTTTTAATACCCCAGACATCAGGTACACTGGATACTATATTGGACGGAATCCTTTCATAATTGAAGACTATCATTGGAGGAGCAAGTTCTTCGGCCGCATTTCCGGTGAATAAAACAGTTAAATTATCTTTTTCGTCACCACAAGCGCTGTACAAATGTGTTTCTCCTTTTTTTGCAAGCACACGGCCTTGCTTTGGCGATAAAAAAGGTACTTTCATCAGTATTATAGATCCTTCTTGGATCTTTGACAATATGTTGTAAACCCCTTTCAATTAAATAGTTTTCTACTTCCAGAAACCAATTCCTTATGTCCTGTTCTGTTACATCATCTCGAGCTTTAGTTAGATTTTCAGGTACTTTTTGCACTAATTCCGGATGTCGTTTTATGAAAGATTGAAACCATTTCTTTCCCAGTCTATTATTTGTGAAGGGGTTCTGTCTTTTCTGCCCCGTAATAAGTTTTTGCACACTATCTAGTAGGCTATCTCTTGGAATTGGGAAGTGTTTCTCACACAATGCTAGAAGCCACCGTACTAAAATATCTTCCTCCGTTTTTGTCAATATCGTGCTTGGTCCCATGGCACAGCCGATTGGAGTCTTATCTGTGATTTTGTTAAGGAGTGTGATTCGAGGTACTCCAAATTGTCTGGCTGCAACTGCAACATTTCTCCACTCCTCACAGAAGCAATAGCCTTTTCCATCTGCTCGGGGGCATAATTTTTTTTCGGCATTATCTAAAAAACTCAGTCATCGACATATAAAATAGCCAATCATGGACACATTGTTCTTTACTGGTACGGTAACGCGTATAGATTTATTTTAAATACAGCCTATATCACCATGTTCAAAAGAAGCGCATGCTGTTCTTATCGAATACATTCATAAAAAAAATTAGTTTCGACACTTGTTAATAACTGGAGAAGGGCAGTTAGTGAAATCCAGTAATGAACAATGGACACAAAACAAATAGGTTATAATTCCACATAATTAAGCTTTACCACATTATCATCGGTAGGTATATATAATGCCACAAAATCAGTGAAAATCTAAATATATCTTAAAGTAAAAATTTTATAACCCAAAACTTCAACTCACCTTCTTAAGGATTTCGTTAAAAAAATGGATTTTCTTGTAAGAACACAACAACACAAAGTTATTCGGCTGCCATATTTAAACAAAATGGCGGATTCTAGTGACGTCTGTCAAATCGATGGTAGGAAGTATAATGTTTATGATTGCGGTGTCACCAATTCAGGAAAAATAATTGAACTCTTAGTTTTTAAGTTTCTTTTTAAAATTGTCAATTATTGGTGTCATCACCCTACATAAAAGCGACTTTAAGCTCAAACCAGATTCGACCAGTTTCAGTTAACATGTCAACAAATAGATCATAAAGTCCACTATAACGAGACCTTTTTGTTCACTCTGTTATCCTAAGGACTATCCCTAGGTTAAACCCCCGTTCGGTATATACATATATATAATATATATATATATATATATATATATATATATATATATATATATATATATATATATATATATATATATATATATATAGTGTAATTACTCTCTTCAAAATATTAGTTGACGAGTTCTGCAGTATGCAGTTTGTTTTGATTTTGCTAACTATTTAAAATAACCACAAATCTAATAAAAATTAAAATGGTTTCAATTTAATGAATTATTACCCATACCTATACATACACGATATATACGTAACATCATTACTGATGTACTAGAATGTAAAGAGAAAAAGACGAGTTTTCCTGTCTCGGCAAAGGCAACAAAGAAATTCAGCAAACTAGGATATTCTTACTTGTCTTGTCAAGAATTACTCGTGCAGCAATAAATCATACATGTGGTTTCGTGAATATGTAGGTGTGGGTACCTAGAATCAGCTTCATTATTTGGGTAGTACACTACATCAATCACTTTGACGTCATCTCAACGTGGCGCTGACAATGTAAATGCCTGAGAAATTTTACACCAACTTAATAACACTACGATTTTCCGATTTAGCGGAATATGCACGTCAGAATAAAATATTTAAGTATATATTTGATTATATACTTACTTTAAGCACGTTTTCGATATGATTAAATAATTTTGTGAATAAAAAAATCGTTTTTTACCGAGGCAAATATAATTCATGAAATTAGAACGACGATATTGTACGGAGACGTTTATATACAAGGAGTCTGATTGAACTGGATATCACTAATTTTAATGAAATATGATATATAAGTACCAAAAAGAGACAAATGTATTTTTTACTTTCCTCATTAAAGGAAGTATTGTATTTGTGAAAAAAACCTATTCGGCATTTCTGCATTTTTTCAACGATTCAGGGCTCCTAAATGAGGAAAAACATCGTTTTCAAGAAAGAAGTAATCAGGCCTGGAATCCAAGATAGCGTTACGTGCTTGACGGATGAAAGTATACAATTTATGTCAATGTCAGGTTTAGTTCAGGTTAGTCAACTTTTCTTTAAGCATTCTTTTTATGCTTGTAAAATTACGTTTTAATCAAGTTTCCAACCTACGTACTAAATACTACTCAATATATACAACCTCTACACCAAACACTTTATTTTTGCCATCGCCGCGCGTTTCGTTAACCATGTTAGCGATGATTGACTAAAGCTAAACTACAAATCTATCCTGAAAACTATAACAAATAGATGCTTATACTGCACTCTGTCGGCGACTTACTAAGTCTATTTAAGCAGAGCGGCACAGCACGGCTGGCACTTATTGCAGAAACGCACCTTTCTCGAGCTTACTGTTCGAAGGCATAGATGGCAGCATTGGTATAACAACTAAAGACGAAACGAAAAGAATCGCATTTTTAAAAGTTACCAAACGTGTTCTTCGTATTTGCTGAACCATCCCAGCATCTATTTGTTATAGTTTTCCGTTAGTTACCTGGATAAAGGACTAAAAATGTGTTCTCGTATTTGCTGAACCTAGTCCAGCTGATGAACGGTGATACGACGAATCGCGTCTTGGGATGGTTCAGCAAATATGAAGAACACTTTTGGTAACTTCTTTTCGTTTCTTCTTTAGCTGTTATACCAATGCTACAAATCTATCCTATTTATAGCCTAATACCCGAACCAGTAGAGAAATAGACTTTCTGTCTTTATTTAAATTACTTTTACATTTTATAACTCCCATACTTTCGTATACGTTCAACAATCTCCTATCAGATACGTTTTTAATTAATCTTATCTGATAGGACAGTGTTGTACACATCCGAAAGTATGGAAATTAAAAAATGTAAAAGTAGTTCAAATAAAGACAGAGGGCCTATACCTTATAGTTCCCTCTACTGGTTACTTAAGCAGAACTGATGGCTATTAGTTCCGCCTCAATAATTCGGGTGTTAGGCTAAGTCTAAATAGGGTAAATTTGTAGTTTAGCTTTAGTCAATCATCGCTCCTCATAAAGCTAATATGGTTAGCGAAACGCGTGTCGAGTGCAAAAAAAATGTTTGGTGTTGTGGTGATATATACTGAGTAGTGTCATTGTACCAAAGATTCCACATTCCCCACAAGAACGTACTAAATAATTTTGCTTAAAGTAGGAAAGAAACACTTAGTTTTTTGGCGATATCGTTTCAGGAGAAGAAGGTGAAAAGTATGGGAGTCGATAAATTTGGTTTAGCTCTAATAGTAACACAAGAACTTTTTCTGGTTTTTGGTGGTTTGGATAATGAACAAACTGTGAGCAATATGTCTTTTTTAGGCTTATTGCAGTCGACGAATCTGGCATTTTTTATTTCTAATTTTTATATAGTATGTAAACGGATAAATTATAGACTGACTTCAAGTACATATGCAAGTACTAAGTAAACACCTTCTTAACTTTCAAAGTAATTTGTAAAACTGGAAAAAAATAGCTGAATTGTTAAGATCAATTTCTACATTGGTCGCGCTACGCTCCCATTGTGCTGTTTTTAGCGTTGAAATTTGGCACAAATATTGGAATGAATAACAATGGTCAACATGATTTTTGTTATACGTAAGCTAGTATGTGATTTATGCTTACCTATCTACCCCAATTAAAAATCCGCAAAAATTTGTGTTCGATCACCCTCAGTTTTTTTGTAATAGTGACAGTCACTTAAATTACATTATAAGAGGAGATCGTTGAGGACATTGTTTTGAACTTAAGCTATCTTGGAAATAATAATTATTTTTTGTTTTCATCGGAGTAATCTACGTTTAATAACATGCCGAGAACTTGTGTAAATAATCCTGATCAATTCTGTTACGTGTGTGGTGACCTTACATTCACTAATCAGCGGAGAAAATTTTACAGACTTGGTCAAGAAGTGTTATTTTGAATATTTTGGATTTCCAGGTCGTCACCAAGATAAATTATGGGTTCTCCATATATGTTTTGCATCCTGTGTTACTTTTTTGACTGGATGGGCTAACGGAACTCGTCGCTTGAACTTTGCAATTCCAATGATATGGGCCGAACCAAGAGATCACTCATTTTTTTTTTTGCTTCACTGCAATTAAGGGCTTCAGTAGTAAAACTAAACAAGCAATCAAGTATCCAAACTTACCATCTGCAAGGAGACCTGTCCCCCACAGTGAAATGATGCCTGTACCAACATCTCCACAAAGTAGGAGCTTACCTCCTACTCAAGAGGACATGAGAGATTACCCTTATGAACCTAGCACTTCTTTTACACCACATTTAATAACACGAGGTGATCTAAACGACTTGGTGCGTGATTTGAGTTTATCCAAAGAGCACCAGAAGTTTTATCATCTAGATTGAAAGTGTGGAATTTATTTCATTCAGAAACGAGAATTTGCTATTTCCGCAATCGTGATGATGAGTTCAGAAGTTATTTTTCTCAGGAACGTGACCTTGTTTACTGTAATGACATTAATTCTGTAATGAATTTATTAGGGAACACCAACTATACCAATACAGACTGGCGACTATTTATAGACTCTTCAAAAGTAAGTCTAAAGGCTGTTCTTTTGGATAATGGAAACAAAATTGTGTCTGTCCCAGTAGCCCATGCCACTAACATGAAAGAGTCATATGATAACATGAAGCTACTTTTAGAGAAAATAAAATATTCTATGCATTGTTGGAAAATATGTGGAGATTTGAAGGTAATTGCTATTTTATTAGGGCTACAACTTGGTTACACAAAATATTGCTGCTTCCTATGTGAATGGGACAGTAGAGATAGAAAAAACCGTTATATTAAAAAAGATTGGCCAAAACGTAGCTCACTTACTCCTGAACAAAAAAACGTTTGGTTTCGACCTTTGGTGGAACCAGAAGATGTACTGTTGCCACCACTACACATAAAACTAGGTCAAAAATGTTATCAAAGCGACGGACAAAGCTGGGGAAGGATATTTATATTTGAAAAAAAGTTCTCTACAATTAGTGATGCTAAAATTAAAGAGGGAATATTGGTTGGACCACAAATTAGAGATTTAATTAAAGACCCTATCTTTGAACAAAAATAAAATTCACTGGAAAAACCCGCCTGGATATGTTTAAAAAATGTGGTTAAATATTTTCTTGGAAACAATAAAGCTGAGAACTACAAAGACTTTGATGACCTATAAAGCACTAGGATGTAACATATCACTCAAAATTCATTTCTCATTTAGACTTTTTCCAAGAAAGTCATAAAAAATCATTTTTTTTTCTATACTATAACTATAAAATATTAATATTTGATACATTTTTTTCAAAAAAATATTACAATAAAACCTGATATGCTCTACAAATTCTACTTCTATTTTATTATTTCCATCTTATACTAGATTCAAAATATGACAATAGAATCCATGGAACAAAAAAAGTTGAAATTTTGTTGACCAGTGTAATCAAGGCCGTGTAGTTAAATTTTGACTTAAGGGGTTAGTTATGGGATGTGAAATTGGAAGTAAAAAAATTACTAGGTTATCGACTGGGTTGTCAAATGAAAGCTTGTGAAAACACGAGTTCAAAAATTTATATGATGAAACAAACTTCGGTGAAAACTCATTTGGGGTGGGTTTTGTGAAGTCGTTGATCTCCGTAACAAAAATTTTTATTTTAAAAGCAACCCACCTGCACTTGGCGGGTTTTTTATTTTAATATTGTTAGTACAATTTATACTCTATTAAGAGTTTGAACCTTGCTTTAAAGTTTTTTTACTGCCGTGACAAGTTTCACGCTTGCCGCGTCATCGCTATAGAATGCTGAGTACTGTCCTATTAATTAATATCTGACAAGCTCTGACAGACCAAAAGGCGTTCCTGATTAGCCCATGGGGTAAACAGAACATGGAGGTACATTATGTGTTGCTATCTGAATTTTTTATGTAGTAAAAACAATTTTCGTGTGCTGAGCTTTCAGCGTTATTAAATTACATTTTTTTGCAATAAATATAAAGATCATTTGAATATCTAAGGACTACATTAGTTAGTATAATTATATTCCTCCTCATTCTCCGTTTTTACTCTTTTTTGTGGAAACTTTGTTCACGTTTTGCGTACAACCAATGTAAAAGGGATGAAAGCACATTCCGACACTCATTAACTTTCAAAACACGTATGGGTATCAGTAATAAAATTAATATTAATTTTAATTAAGCCTCATAATTTTACTACTAGCCTTACAAAGAATATTTCATTGCGCCAAAATAAGCTCTCGTTATTAAGTCGGGTATTTTTAGTTTGAATCCCCTTAAAATTCTCCGGGCATTCAATTTGTAATAAAGTTATAAATTCCATTATTACGTCTTGCATTATATTTGTTCTTACCCCACAGAATTGTGTTCGGTTCAGTTACCAAGTAATCCTTGCTTTCCACAAGATTTAATGCAGAAAAGGAAAAGGTCAATCTTGATATTGCCTCTTGAAATGTTACAAACGTTAAACCTTCAAAAATCTTTACCCTTAAATAAGATCTGTATGTTTGTGGCGGATTCATGTTTTTCCAAAACCAAAAACATCTTTTTTATTAAAAAAAACACTATAAAATCGGGGCTGTTCCGTGCTCATGATGTTGTCAAAAGGAGAGACGAAAATTGAAAAATTTAAAAAAAAGTTATTTTCGACAATATTGAAACGAATCGTTTAAGTTACTGAAACTAATTAAAATTTCGAATTATTTTTAAAAAATGAGTATAGTGATTTATTACACGTTTTTAGCTTCTATCCTGAACAAAGTTCTTATATTTTTTATATATATTGCGTTAAAAACTCGGTAAAGTAATTAACTCTTACTTCCCTGGCAAACAATTCTAAAATAAATCGCACTAAATAAAAACTTAATTAAAGGATTGTATTCTGATATTTTAGGTGTCAGATACGGTGATATATGTTATTAATGCAAAAAAAAAAAAAAATTAAACAGATGGAGGGTTCCAGAAATATTTACAACCGAAACTTAACATTATTTTCGGCACATTATTCCTGCTAAAATGCAGCAATGAAAAACGAAATAATATTTTTTAGATTCCATGATTTCAGAAAGCTGGATACGATATATTCGAGGAAATCCTTTTCCCCTACTTTTTTAACCTCTTACGACTTTTATTTTAGTTGAAATTGGTTCACTTTTTGAACCTAAAACCACGAAAAACTCTCACATGACTATTAAAACTATTTCAAACCTATTAACCTCTCTTTTACCCCTTTCCTCTTAAGCGATATCGCTCGAAAACTAGAGATATCAGGTAATATAGATGTTCCGACTTTGAAATGGTTATGTTTTCTTTTGAATATCAGTATTTTTTTCATTGAGTTCTCGGGTAAAAAATGATATTGTAATAAATCTTAGCAGATTTTACGCTATATCACATGAGCTATTAGATCATTCTTTTTTTAAGGCTACAGATTAATTAATACTACGAGGGACTTTCGATAATTAACAAGACAACAGCAACAGTGGTAAAAGTACTAAATATATTTAAATGGAACTTTCTGAGGGTCGATGGCAAAAAAACAGTAAACGTAACTTAATTTGTTCATTTCAAAATGTTAGCTCAGTTCAAAAAGTGTGCTCCGACTGAGCAACTTTCAGTGATAAGATTTTTGTTATCCGAAGGTGTGAAACCGGCCCAAATTTTTGAAACAGTGTGGTGAAAAGTGTTTCAGCCGCGGAAAAGGGTATAAGGGTATTAAGTAGTTTAATTCAGACAGAATAAGTGTCACTGATCTTCATCGCTCAGTTGAATTTCCGACCAAGCTGTAAAATCACATAAAATACCTTAACAGGGATGACAGGCGTATAAAATTCCGACAATTGCTGAAATGTATAATGTCAGTACTGTGTGCACTTCATCATTCATGAGAAGCTGAATTATCGTAAAACGTGTTCGAGCTGACTTAGGACCATACAGATAGCCGAATTCGTATTTATGCTAAACTCAAACGATGCTATCTAACGGAAGGTAATCACTTTCTAGAGAGTATAATGACCTGTGGTGAAATGTGGATTCATCATCGAGTTTTTACGGGGCACTAAATTCGAAGAAAATGAGGTGGTCAAAAAAATTATACACGACTGACTCAGACATCAAGGTGAACAATTCTACATTACGGGAATTCTGAAACTCACAAGACGATGGGAAAAGTATCCAAATATGGATGGAGACTACATTGAAAAGTAGTGTAGGTTTCATTATCATTCAAAAACCGTTTTTTGTTCACAGCAATTTGTCTCGTTAATTAACAAAGGCCCCTGTATGAACAATTGGACTGTATTCACAAAAGATACTCGTATACTGACACGTATTATTTTATATGGATCTTTTAAAGTGGTTTTTAAGTGCTTCAAGTGTGCTAAAAGCAACATATATTGATAAACAATATATCTGTACCGGCCTTTAGCTCAATGTCTGAACTGAAACTATGAAATATTTAAATCGGCCCTTCTTTATCTACCGGGCTCGCTTCACCTTCCATATCCCTAAACTATTCTTCAATACTTTTTCATTTAGATCTTAAGCATTATTTAGTAATGCTATCAATCTAAATAAACAGAAGTGTAATGCCTTATTTATTCCTAAACCATGTAACTTCCGTATACCATTACGTTCTGCAGGCGTAAACAAATGGTCTCAAGATTTAAAACATTAATCAAAATTATCAGCTTAACCGTATGACTGCATATTACCCCTTAATTAACCGATGTGAGTAATTAACTTAATTAATAGATACATTTACATGAACTATTATGCAGTTCTTGTTTATTAAAGTAGTAATTGTTGTTTTTAAACTGACAACATTTTCTGAAGATTGTGACATGACATTTTTGGTTACTCAGTATATATCATTACTACACCAAACACTTTATTTTTGCACTCGACGCGCTTCTCGCTAACCATGTCAGCTTTATCAGGAGTGATGATTGACTAAAGCTAAACTACAAATCTACCCTATTTATACGTAGCCTAACACCTGAATTACTCAGGCGGAACTAATGGCATAGGCGAGGCCATCAGTTCCAGTCAAGTAACCAGTAGAGGGGACTATAAGGAATATGGCCCTCTATCTTTATTTAAACTATTTTTACATTTTACAATTTCGATAGTTCCGTATGCGTTCTCCTATCAGATACATTTTTAATTAATCTTAGATTATCTAATGTTACAGTATGATTAGCTTCAAGGGCATATTCGGCAATGCTAGACTTTTCTGTTTTACTGTATTTTAAATGTGCTAAATGTTCTTTAAATCGCGTTTTAATTGACCTTTTAATTTACCCAACATACTTTTTGTAGCAATCACTACAACTAAATTCATCAATTCCACTTTTCTCACAATTAGAAATCTTATCTTTGGGATTTTCTGAGATATTCCTCAGATTGTCTGATGACTTATAGACTAAGGTGAGGCCTACCTTAATAAATACCTTATTGAGTCCCCTGCTATATTTCTGATTATATGGTATGGTCTTATTTTCTTCGCGTGTGAAAAAAGTGGAATTCTGAATTTTTAACTTGCACTTATGCCTATTTATTAACTTGTTTACTAAGTCATCGTCGTAACCATTAACGCTAGTTATATTTCTAATACGATTCCTTTCATTATTGAAGTTTACTCTATTCAGAGGAAAAGTGGCCAAACGATAAACTAAAAAATGTAATGCGGCTATATTGTGTCGTTTGCATTGAAATAAATCATTACGAATATATCTGTCTGCTACTGTGTCCTTTCTATAACCGATTATTATCTTTATTAATTAAATTATCTAGAAAGGGCAGTTGTCCTTTGTTCTCAATTTCGTACGTGAATTTAATGGAATCATATCGGCTATTTAATTTAGAAAGAAAATCATCTATATTTGCTTTCTTTGTATCAAAAATCGCGAAAAAACGTCATCAATTCTAGTTCTATACTTACCAGCAGCTTTCGAGCATACCATTATTTCATACAAAACTAACAGCGTCGGAAAGGCTTTTTTAACACGATGAATCATTTTCGGGATGAATTTGTAATTACTTGGGAAGTATCCCTTGGTGTATGTCCATCCTGTAACAAAAAGTTTAAATCAGGAAACTTAATTCAATAAATGGCGCTTTGACAACTTTGTATCTTTTCAGAGACTGCAACTAATATTTTCTAATTAAAAGAGATTTTTTTTTTTGTTATCAGACATATATATTGAGAGGAAAACAGAGTGATAATATAGAATATCTAAGAACAATGAAAGTTAGCTTATCAAGGTGAGCAGTTTCTGAGAGGGGAAAATATGTTTTGTAGTTAAAGGGGATCTGTAAGTAGAAGAAAGATGAGGGTGACTTAGATGGAAATGTCTGATGAAAAGTCTGATAAGGAAAAGTATGATTTTCCAGAGTTTGGATTTTTCTAGACATCCCAGTCAAGTAGAAATAGATTGCTAAGTATTTTGTTAAGGTGATTTTTAAAATTTCGGAAGAGTTAATAGCTTGTTTGGGTGACATTTTTGGCCTATAAGTTTGTCATTTTATTTGCCTTAGTATCCATATGACTGAGAATCTAATGCAATATAAATGTTACATTTCTTAGGCAACTAATATATGAGTCAAAAATTTTACTTACGTGGTGGGTTTAAGGGGTTACGCGAGAATCGGATAAAATTAAGTAGTTTTGTTCAACTTTGGATTTGGGAACTATTCTCAGTGATTTTCTCATTGTTAATAATTCTGCGGAGATAATAAGGAAGGAGATTTTTATATATTTTAATGGAGTTGCGTATGATTACTGTTGAACCAATTCTATTTTGGGATTTAGGGCCATCAGTATAAATTTGTAAGTAGGGTATATATTTATCGTTAAGTAGAGAATAGGTCAAGGATCTGCAGCAACTGATTTTTCGAGTCGTAACAGCCAGTGGAAGATTTAGATTAACTATGAATATAAGAAAAACTAGGCAATTACAAAGAAAAATCTACCACCAGAATCCCTCGAAATCATCGACAACATCGTAGAACGGGTCCCCATTTTTAAATATTTGGGAACCAATATAGATGAAAAGTGAGGTCCAAGAGAGGAAATATATTCCCAAATCGAATAAGTCCGAGTGACATATATGAATATGAACAAATTTTTCCATCGGACAAGTCTCAGTCTCAAATTCCGAATGGAAATGCTGAGAGCGTATGTATTCTTCGTACTATTGTATGGATGTGAGTGTTGGATTCTTGGCTTTTGCTCAGAGAAACGAGTGGAAGCTTTTGAAATGTACATTTATAGACGCTTTCTTCGCATCTTCGCATCAGTTTCTAAAGTTCGTTTAGGATCGTGAGGAGATGGTATCGTAAGAAGAAAAAGAGATTAGAGGAAAATTGAAAGATAAAATGTCCAGGTACTGGAGGTAAAAGAATTTTTTAATTCTCTCAGGAATTGTGTGAGGGTCGAGATTATGGCTGATGAGGTGTAAGGGATCGAAGTTTAGGTAGAGTTTGTAGAAGGTAGAGAACACGTATTTAGGAGTGAGTAATGTCAGGAGAGCCTGGAGTAGAGAAAATAAATTGAAGATTGTATATAGTATATCGTCATTTGAATAATTTTTCTCAATAATTGATTTTCATGAGTTTGTCATGAGTTTTTAGTGTTCCGTACGGAACACTTATAAGATCACTTCGGTGTCTGTCTGTCTGTCTGTCTGTCACACCCGATTTTCTCGGAAACTGTTTGACATAGAAAGGTGAAATTTGGTAATAATATAGGAATTGATGGCCTCATCAGAGCCATGTAGTTTTGAGAATTAAATTTTGACTTAAGGGGTTAGTTTTGGGGGGTGAAGTCGGAAGTGAAAAAAAAATTTTTTTACTAGGTCATTGAGTGTGGTGTCAAATGAAAGCTTGTGAAAACACGAGTAAAATATATATATATATAATATTATACTTGCGCGCACTTTTCTTTGTATTATTTTTAAAAATTCGCGAAAAATCGCTGTCCCGGGCCTTATCTCGAAAAGTACTTATCAAAAAATTTCGAAAAAATTCTGGAATATTCTCCACGGGGTGTAGATTGAACGAAAATTATCACGAGTGCATTACCTTTAATAATTTATATGGTATATAAAATAAACAAAAATTTCAAGGTCATCAGATTTCAGTAAAGATTGGACACAAACTTTGTTGAAAACTCATTTGGGGTGTGTTTTGTGTGAAGTCACTGATCATTTTATACCACCGTAACATAAATTTTGACTTAAGAGGTTCGTTTTGAGGGGTGAAAATCGGAAGTGAAAAAAAATTTTTTTTACTAGGTCATCGAGTGTGGTGTCAAATGAAAGCTTGTGAAAACACGAGTAAAATATATATATATATATATATATATATATATATATATATATATATATATATATACATATATATATATATATACATATAATGTAATACTTGCGCACACTTTTCTTCGTATTACTTTTAAAAAATCGCTGTCCCCTACCTTATCTCGAAAAGTACTGATCAAAAAATTTTAAAAAATTCTGGAATATTCTCCACGGGGTATAGATTGAACGAAAATTATCACGAGTGCATTACCTTTAATAATTTATTTGGTGTATAAAAAAAAAACAAAATTTCAAGGTCACCAGTTTTCAGTAAAGATTGGAAACAAACTTTGTTGAAAATTCATTTGGGGTGTGTTTTGTGAAGTCACTGATCACTTTATACCACCCTAACAAAAATTTTTATTTTAAAAACAATCAACGTACGGAACACTAATTGTGCAAGTTCAACTTGCACTTGACCGGTTTTTTTTTTCTAAGGGGATACAGTAAGAAGCCTCGCTTCTTAAAACAATTAGAAGAATATCCGAAAAGGTCGCGAAAAGTAAAACTACGTGCCGGGTAGTGATCAATAGTTTCTTCTCTTGCTTAAAAGAGTGTTAACAACTAAATATTTTTTCACGTACTACAGTTGAATACACATTAAAGGCTATTTTCATTTAATGTTTTTCCCTTTTTTGTTGTAAAGCCTAGGTGTCTCATTTTTTAACGAAGTTCTATAGGTCTTCTTACTTTAATTGACCTTACATAAAGTAAACCAAGTTTAACAAAACTCTAAGCGAATTTTCATTTGAATGGAATTTTAACGAAGAAATTTTGATGTTAAGAATTCCATCGAAAGTGTAAAGTAAAAGCATCGTCATAAGTTCGCGTTTAAATTTAACTTAGTTAGTCCCTAAAATCCCATTTAAAAGTTAGCTAATCACTAAAGAAAAACATAATCTTTAAGTATACTTTAAGATAAAGCATACACTTTAAATTCTCCTGCATACAGCACATTTCGCAGTAGACTATTCAAAGTAAAATCTGAGAAAATAATCCTTATGTAATGCCTTTAAAACCTACTTTAACTGCTGCAAATCTTTCGACACAACTTAATGTACCTAATTTAATTTGCCATTAATGACTCCGCTTCAAGTTAAATGTGTTGATGTTTTATATAAATAGCCTCTTTTTCCTCTGTAATTTGTTTTCTCACTGTCTCGAAATTCTGTTTTGCTTTTATTTAGCAATTACTAAATAATTTTTGGTCGCATTTCTCTCAATATCTTTTCAATTGTTTTATTCTGGACGATCTGAACTTATGAGTGACTCGTCACAATAATGGAATCGGGAAAGCGTTCGGTATTTGGATCTATAATGTTATTAACCATGCCATTTCTTTTTTAGTAACTACCGGCTTTGAAGAATTATTAAAAAGTACAACAGATTTTATTTTAAATACAGTTCTAAGTAATATGATTGACTACATGCTACGCCTTAATTTGACGATGTAACTAATTAGCTTGATTAATTCTAAATATTTTTTATTAAAATAACAGTTGGTATTTTGAAACTGACTCATTTCTAGTGTTCCATACTTCGGCGTCTGTCCAACTATATGTCTGTCACACCCGATTTTCTCCGAGACTATTTGACGTAGAAAGTTGAAATTTGGCACTAATATAGGAATTAATGGCCTCACCAGAGTCGGGTAGTTTTAAAAGTTAAATTTCGTCTTAAAGGATTAGTTTTGGGGAGTGAAGTCGAAAGTGAAAAAAAAAATATATATTTTCCAAATATGGTTCACGATCTTTTTTGTGATCCGTAGTCTACAGTAAAGTCATTATATTGTCTGAAATGTTTTTGACAAACACGAAACTGACATAATAGAAGAATGTATTTCTATTTGATAAAAGTAACCAAGAGATTTAAGCTTAATAATTTGCCCACATACATAGTACTAAAATATTTTTATATAGGGTTTTTTTTTACACACACACACATACATATATATATATATATATATATATATATATATATATATATATATATATAAAAAATAAAGAGAGAGAAAGCAAAAGTTGCCGTATCTAACAAAATCCTAAATTATGAAACTAGTTGAGGAACTCGGCAAAGACGGGCATCAGCAGATGTTCATACTATATTGATTTAGCCAATATTTCGGTCCTAGGTTGGGACCTTCATCAGGGCACAAACTGAAAAAGAGATAACGAAGCAACCAATAAAGAAAATTAGGCATTAAGACTTGGTGTTACGAAGTTAAGTTTCTTTAAAGTTATTAATTTTAATTATTAATTTCTAATTTGATTTTAATCTTACAATTATTCATATGTAACTATTTCAATTCAACAAAATCATTGTTCTAAACAATCACTAATTATTATTATTATTATGGAAAAATGTCAACAAAACTCACTTGTAGCATGAAAATTAATCTAACAAGAATGACCATCAAAGACAATCGCCATGGTAAAAACCAACACTGAATTAAAAACAACCACTATACACTAACAATTTAACATAAAAACATGGCATTTACAGCAGGGATGCCATTGATAACGTTGGATGCTGAAATTCAAAACTAATTAACCACCTGCCATCTTAAAGAAAAATGAATGAAAAGTGACAACTTTGACAGGGCGCTGACAAAGGATGACCACGTGACAGATGTAAGGGATCACTCAAAAAGAATAAAAGGAAAGGTCAAACGACCAGGAAAGGACCGGTTTAGGTACGAAATTAAGTGCTACGTCATATAATAAAATTAAAATTTTTGGTATGAGAGGAAAGGAATTGCAATGGGAAGGCAAATTTACGCTGTTATGACCATTGAGAGAATATATAAAGGAACCAATTATTATTTCTTCTAGCGGAAGTAGAGCAAAGGAAAAAGGAAGGCGATAATTGGAATGGATTTTTCAAAAATTGGGAGCATATTATTCAATTTATTATTATAATTATTATTATATTAATGTTATCTCAATAGGAATGTAAATTATGAAGAAATTGGGGGGAACCAGGAAAAACATATACTTAAACAAGATGGTACCCAGAGGGGAACATGCAGAAGGACAGAGTTTTCAAATACCAAAAACGAAAGTTATTATGGGGAGTATGACGACCCAGAGGCGTTATGCAAGGGATGACGATCACAAGAGAGAAGAAAGCTGTATATGCTGCTCAAGCCATCAAGATCAGTTCTTTTATTGATATTTTGGGGATTCTCGTTGATATAGCACATCTCAAGGAATTCTCTTTTAAGAAGGTTTTTTTGGATATGAAGAATTTTTGGTTCTCTGAAATTAAAGGAATGTCCATTATCAACAGAGTGAGTTGCCAGTGCACATCTTTGTGGATGGCATCTGGTGTCGCTTTTATGTAATGCTATGCGACGGTTGAGACATTGTGATGTCTGGCCAATATATACAGCAGGACAGTCAAGGCAGGAGACGGAGTAGACTACATCTGACATGGAAAGAATAGGTAGAGAAGATTTCAATTTACTGAAAATGCGCTTATTTTTATAGAAATAATACTTGGCAATCTTAACATTGGGAATGACGCGCAAAATATGAACCAATTTTGAAGTAAGACCAGGTATAAATGGCAAAGAGAGCAAGGAAGGACTTATTTCCGTATGGCTAGCAGGGGGTAACTGGGGTGGAAGGGGAGGAGGGGATACGTGTAAAGGGGGAGGTTCTGGTAAAATGTCATTAGAAAGGAAGAGCTTGTTGACTTCATCCTTGGTCTTGAGCAGGAACCTCTTGTTGTACCCATTTTCCATAAAGAGACTGGTAAGTAGTGTTTGTGCTTGTGGAAGGTAATCTGGGTGAGCTATATTTCTAATTCTTCGATATAGACCTTTTATGACGTTAATTTTAACTTTCCAATCATGGCCAGAATTGGCATGTATATATCTGCCTGATGACGTTGGCTTTCTATACCAGTCCAGTCTGATCACACCGTCGGGACATCTAATGACTCTTGTGTCCAGGAAGGGAACGGAGTTGTTTGACTCTTCTTCCATAGTAAACTGCAGATGTTGATCAAAAGAATTGAAGACATGAAGGATTTCTTCTTTACCATTCTCTGGTATGGACAGAATAAGATCATCCACATATTGAAAGAGAAAAGGGGGTCTGAAGGATAACTTCTCAATGCAATTTTTCAAAAGGAAGGACATGACTATTGCTGCGAGAGTGGGGCTTAAATTACTGCCCATAGGGCAACCAAAGGTTTGTCGGTAAAAATGTTCTTTGTACTTGAAAAAGGTAGATTGGAAGAAAAACTCAATGACAGAGAGGAAGAAGGATTTATCTAATTTTGTGTTGGGCGAAATTAGTGCCCATTCGGAATCAATAATATGTTTGGTTAGCTGCCATGAAATGTTGGTAAAGAGACTGACTACATCCAGAGAAATAATGACATGATTCTCAGGTAATAAGAAATTATTAACTTCTGCACTAAAGGCAAAGGAGTCCTTAAGAGTAAGGTATCTCTCAAAATTCTATCCTATGAGATTTCCTTCACTATCAAAGAAATAACTAAGCTAACCTCTCTCCTTAATCATGTTATTCACTCTGCAGAGGACAGAGTTCCTCCATATATAGTACAACGTTTCCGTACCACTCAATTAAAATCTTTTCACACTGTTTCTAGATCTCTCTCAAGTAATCTGTTTAATAAATTTAACAATTTAATGCAAGTTCGTGCTAATAAATTGAAGGTGTGTCAACATTGGTTTACTAATCTCTCTCAGGTCAACTTTCCTTCCGAAGTTCACACAGTTCTCTCCCTGGGTCCCAAATTTGTTTTTGATTCTTTTCCAGGTAAAGACATACCTGTCAAGACAGTTCTAGCAGATATTGAATCTTTCATTAAACTTTTACCTTCTCCTAACCAAGATATCCTTAGAGCTAAGTGTACCAATGCCGTCACTAATGCTGTACTCCAGAATCGTAACACCGCTACATCCTTTGAGAAAACTTTATTCAAGAAAGCAGTAACCTTCCTCAAACAACACAAAGACATCTTGATCATTCCTTCAGACAAGGGCTCAGTCACTGTGGCGCTTGAAAAGCAGCATTACGAAACAAAAATGTCCGAATTAATAGATGATGAACAAGTCTATGAAAAGCTTTCACATGACCCTACAAGTCAATATCAAAATAAAAGCAATTCTTTTGTTAAGCAGATGAAGAATAAGAAGTGGATCGATGACAGAACAGCAAGACAACTTTGTACTTACAAAGCCATCCCACCAAGAATCTACGGCCTGCCAAAGATACACAAAGAAGGTGTGCCACTGAGACCTATTGTCTCCACAATCAACTCTCCTACATCAAGCTTAAGTAAATTCTGTGCAGATATATTAGAAAAATCCTTCCAAAACTACCATCGATATGCCGTTAAGGACTCCTTTGCCTTTAGTGCAGAAGTTAATAATTTCTTATTACCTGAGAATCATGTCATTATTTCTCTGGATGTAGTCAGTCTCTTTACCAACATTTCATGGCAGCTAACCAAACATATTATTGATTCCGAATGGGCACTAATTTCGCCCAACACAAAATTAGATAAATCCTTCTTCCTCTCTGTCATTGAGTTTTTCTTCCAATCTACCTTTTTCAAGTACAAAGAACATTTTTACCGACAAACCTTTGGTTGCCCTATGGGCAGTAATTTAAGCCCCACTCTCGCAGCAATAGTCATGTCCTTCCTTTTGAAAAATTGCATTGAGAAGTTATCCTTCAGACCCCCTTTTCTCTTTCAATATGTGGATGATCTTATTCTGTCCATACCAGAGAATGGTAAAGAAGAAATCCTTCATGTCTTCAATTCTTTTGATCAACATCTGCAGTTTACTATGGAAGAAGAGTCAAACAACTCCGTTCCCTTCCTGGACACAAGAGTCATTAGATGTCCCGACGGTGTGATCAGACTGGACTGGTATAGAAAGCCAACGTCATCAGGCAGATATATACATGCCAATTCTGGCCATGATTGGAAAGTTAAAATTAACGTCATAAAAGGTCTATATCGAAGAATTAGAAATATAGCTCACCCAGATTACCTTCCACAAGCACAAACACTACTTACCAGTCTCTTTATGGAAAATGGGTACAACAAGAGGTTCCTGCTCAAGACCAAGGATGAAGTCAACAAGCTCTTCCTTTCTAATGACATTTTACCAGAACCTCCCCCTTTACACGTATCCCCTCCTCCCCTTCCACCCCAGTTACCCCCTGCTAGCCATACGGAAATAAGTCCTTCCTTGCTCTCTTTGCCATTTATACCTGGTCTTACTTCAAAATTGGTTCATATTTTGCGCGTCATTCCCAATGTTAAGATTGCCAAGTATTATTTCTATAAAAAATAAGCGCATTTTCAGTAAATTGAAATCTTCTCTACCTATTCTTTCCATGTCAGATGTAGTCTACTCCGTCTCCTGCCTTGACTGTCCTGCTGTATATATTGGCCAGACATCACAATGTCTCAACCGTCGCATAGCATTACATAAAAGCGACACCAGATGCCATCCACAAAGATGTGCACTGGCAACTCACTCTGTTGATAATGGACATTCCTTTAATTTCAGAGAACCAAAAATTCTTCATATCCAAAAAAACCTTCTTAAAAGAGAATTCCTTGAGATGTGCTATATCAACGAGAATCCCCAAAATATCAATAAAAGAACTGATCTTGATGGCTTGAGCAGCATATACAGCTTTCTTCTCTCTTGTGATCGTCATCCCTTGCATAACGCCTCTGGGTCGTCATACTCCCCATAATAACTTTCGTTTTTGGTATTTGAAAACTCTGTCCTTCTGCATGTTCCCCTCTGGGTACCATCTTGTTTAAGTATATGTTTTTCCTGGTTCCCCCCAATTTCTTCATAATTTACATTCCTATTGAGATAACATTAATATAATAATAATTATAATAATAAATTGAATAATATGCTCCCAATTTTTGAAAAATCCATTCCAATTATCGCCTTCCTTTTTCCTTTGCTCTACTTCCGCTAGAAGAAATAATAATTGGTTCCTTTATATATTCTCTCAATGGTCATAACAGCGTAAATTTGCCTTCCCATTGCAATTCCTTTCCTCTCATACCAAAAATTTTAATTTTATTATATGACGTAGCACTTAATTTCGTACCTAAACCGGTCCTTTCCTGGTCGTTTGACCTTTCCTTTTATTCTTTTTGAGTGATCCCTTACATCTGTCACGTGGTCATCCTTTGTCAGCGCCCTGTCAAAGTTGTCACTTTTCATTCATTTTTCTTTAAGATGGCAGGTGGTTAATTAGTTTTGAATTTCAGCATCCAACGTTATCAATGGCATCCCTGCTGTAAATGCCATGTTTTTATGTTAAATTGTTAGTGTATAGTGGTTGTTTTTAATTCAGTGTTGGTTTTTACCATGGCGATTGTCTTTGATGGTCATTCTTGTTAGATTAATTTTCATGCTACAAGTGAGTTTTGTTGACATTTTTCCATAATAATAATAATAATTAGTGATTGTTTAGAACAATGATTTTGTTGAATTGAAATAGTTACATATGAATAATTGTAAGATTAAAATCAAATTAGAAATTAATAATTAAAATTAATAACTTTAAAGAAACTTAACTTCGTAACACCAAGTCTTAATGCCTAATTTTCTTTATTGGTTGCTTCGTTATCTCTTTTTCAGTTTGTGCCCTGATGAAGGTCCCAACCTAGGACCGAAATATTGGCTAAATCAATATAGTATGAACATCTGCTGATGCCCGTCTTTGCCGAGTTCCTCAACTAGTTTCATAATTTAGGATTTTGTTAGATACGGCAACTTTTGCTTTCTCTCTCTTTATTTGTTATAGACATGGGGTTTTTTTTCAAGATTTAAACAATAGATATGGAGCGGAAACAGCTAACCTTTTCCGAAATTGGGCTAAATTCAATCTAAAACTAGCAAAAATGACCAGTAGAAGGAACTTTTTATTGAAGTGCAGGTCAACAGGCCTTATCCCTAGACACATTGTACAGAACCTTGGATGCATGAACAACTTAATGTCAGATAGACCGAATGATAATAACAGGATCCAGCGCTTCCAGAGTAAGGTATCTCTCAAAATTCTATCCTATGAGATTTCCTTCACTATCAAAGAAATAACTAAGCTAACCTCTCTCCTTAATCATGTTATTCACTCTGCAGAGGACAGAGTTCCTCCATATATAGTACAACGTTTCCGTACCACTCAATTAAAATCTTTTCACACACTGTTTCTAGATCTCTCTCAAGTAATCTGTTTAATAAATTTAACAATTTAATGCAAGTTCGTGCTAATAAATTGAAGGTGTGTCAACATTGGTTTACTAATCTCTCTCAGGTCAACTTTCCTTCCGAAGTTCACACAGTTCTCTCCCTGGGTCCCAAATTTGTTTTTGATTCTTTTCCAGGTAAAGACATACCTGTCAAGACAGTTCTAGCAGATATTGAATCTTTCATTAAACTTTTACCTTCTCCTAACCAAGATATCCTTAGAGCTAAGTGTACCAATGCCGTCACTAATGCTGTACTCCAGAATCGTAACACCGCTACATCCTTTGAGAAAACTTTATTCAAGAAAGCAGTAACCTTCCTCAAACAACACAAAGACATCTTGATCATTCCTTCAGACAAGGGCTCAGTCACTGTGGCGCTTGAAAAGCAGCATTACGAAACAAAAATGTCCGAATTAATAGATGATGAACAAGTCTATGAAAAGCTTTCACATGACCCTACAAGTCAATATCAAAATAAAAGCAATTCTTTTGTTAAGCAGATGAAGAATAAGAAGTGGATCGATGACAGAACAGCAAGACAACTTTGTACTTACAAAGCCATCCCACCAAGAATCTACGGCCTGCCAAAGATACACAAAGAAGGTGTGCCACTGAGACCTATTGTCTCCACAATCAACTCTCCTACATCAAGCTTAAGTAAATTCTGTGCAGATATATTAGAAAAATCCTTCCAAAACTACCATCGATATGCCGTTAAGGACTCCTTTGCCTTTAGTGCAGAAGTTAATAATTTCTTATTACCTGAGAATCATGTCATTATTTCTCTGGATGTAGTCAGTCTCTTTACCAACATTTCATGGCAGCTAACCAAACATATTATTGATTCCGAATGGGCACTAATTTCGCCCAACACAAAATTAGATAAATCCTTCTTCCTCTCTGTCATTGAGTTTTTCTTCCAATCTACCTTTTTCAAGTACAAAGAACATTTTTACCGACAAACCTTTGGTTGCCCTATGGGCAGTAATTTAAGCCCCACTCTCGCAGCAATAGTCATGTCCTTCCTTTTGAAAAATTGCATTGAGAAGTTATCCTTCAGACCCCCTTTTCTCTTTCAATATGTGGATGATCTTATTCTGTCCATACCAGAGAATGGTAAAGAAGAAATCCTTCATGTCTTCAATTCTTTTGATCAACATCTGCAGTTTACTATGGAAGAAGAGTCAAACAACTCCGTTCCCTTCCTGGACACAAGAGTCATTAGATGTCCCGACGGTGTGATCAGACTGGACTGGTATAGAAAGCCAACGTCATCAGGCAGATATATACATGCCAATTCTGGCCATGATTGGAAAGTTAAAATTAACGTCATAAAAGGTCTATATCGAAGAATTAGAAATATAGCTCACCCAGATTACCTTCCACAAGCACAAACACTACTTACCAGTCTCTTTATGGAAAATGGGTACAACAAGAGGTTCCTGCTCAAGACCAAGGATGAAGTCAACAAGCTCTTCCTTTCTAATGACATTTTACCAGAACCTCCCCCTTTACACGTATCCCCTCCTCCCCTTCCACCCCAGTTACCCCCCCTGCTAGCCATACGGAAATAAGTCCTTCCTTGCTCTCTTTGCCATTTATACCTGGTCTTACTTCAAAATTGGTTCATATTTTGCGCGTCATTCCCAATGTTAAGATTGCCAAGTATTATTTCTATAAAAATAAGCGCATTTTCAGTAAATTGAAATCTTCTCTACCTATTCTTTCCATGTCAGATGTAGTCTACTCCGTCTCCTGCCTTGACTGTCCTGCTGTATATATTGGCCAGACATCACAATGTCTCAACCGTCGCATAGCATTACATAAAAGCGACACCAGATGCCATCCACAAAGATGTGCACTGGCAACTCACTCTGTTGATAATGGACATTCCTTTAATTTCAGAGAACCAAAAATTCTTCATATCCAAAAAAACCTTCTTAAAAGAGAATTCCTTGAGATGTGCTATATCAACGAGAATCCCCAAAATATCAATAAAAGAACTGATCTTGATGGCTTGAGCAGCATATACAGCTTTCTTCTCTCTTGTGATCGTCATCCCTTGCATAACGCCTCTGGGTCGTCATACTCCCCATAATAACTTTCGTTTTTGGTATTTGAAAACTCTGTCCTTCTGCATGTTCCCCTCTGGGTACCATCTTGTTTAAGTATATGTTTTTCCTGGTTCCCCCCAATTTCTTCATAATTTACATTCCTATTGAGATAACATTAATATAATAATAATTATAATAATAAATTGAATAATATGCTCCCAATTTTTGAAAAATCCATTCCAATTATCGCCTTCCTTTTTCCTTTGCTCTACTTCCGCTAGAAGAAATAATAATTGGTTCCTTTATATATTCTCTCAATGGTCATAACAGCGTAAATTTGCCTTCCCATTGCAATTCCTTTCCTCTCATACCAAAAATTTTAATTTTATTATATGACGTAGCACTTAATTTCGTACCTAAACCGGTCCTTTCCTGGTCGTTTGACCTTTCCTTTTATTCTTTTTGAGTGATCCCTTACATCTGTCACGTGGTCATCCTTTGTCAGCGCCCTGTCAAAGTTGTCACTTTTCATTCATTTTTCTTTAAGATGGCAGGTGGTTAATTAGTTTTGAATTTCAGCATCCAACGTTATCAATGGCATCCCTGCTGTAAATGCCATGTTTTTATGTTAAATTGTTAGTGTATAGTGGTTGTTTTTAATTCAGTGTTGGTTTTTACCATGGCGATTGTCTTTGATGGTCATTCTTGTTAGATTAATTTTCATGCTACAAGTGAGTTTTGTTGACATTTTTCCATAATAATAATAATAATTAGTGATTGTTTAGAACAATGATTTTGTTGAATTGAAATAGTTACATATGAATAATTGTAAGATTAAAATCAAATTAGAAATTAATAATTAAAATTAATAACTTTAAAGAAACTTAACTTCGTAACACCAAGTCTTAATGCCTAATTTTCTTTATTGGTTGCTTCGTTATCTCTTTTTCAGTTTGTGCCCTGATGAAGGTCCCAACCTAGGACCGAAATATTGGCTAAATCAATATAGTATGAACATCTGCTGATGCCCGTCTTTGCCGAGTTCCTCAACTAGTTTTATATATATATATATATATATATATATATATATATATATATATATATATATATATATATATATTTATTTATTTATTTTTTGGAGTGATTGTGGACAGGAGACTTGACTGGAAGTATCATGTCAGTGCTTTGGCCAATAATATGGCTAAGTATTGTTACGCGCTAAGAGTCATTTTAGATTATGATGGTGAAGACGCAGCACTGTCTTCTTATTACGCCTACATTCATTCGCGTATGAGATATGGAATCTTTTGGGGAAATTCCTGTGAAATAAACAGAATTTTGGTTTTGCAGAAAAGGTGTCTAAGAGTAGTGTACAGAATAAAGGCAAGAGATAGTTGTAAAAATGTATTCATTTCAAAACGGATTTTTACTGTAATAAGTTTGTATATATATGAAGCAGTGTTATTTGTTCATAGTAATAAAGACCTATTTCAAGAATGCATAAGAGTGCATGAACATAACACTAGGTTAAAAACTGATTTAAAAGCAAACAAAAGTAAATATTCCTATATACAAAAGAATGTACATTTTTGTATTCTAAGATTGTACAATAGTTTTCCTAATCATGTTAGAATTTTAAGAACGAACTTGCTGAAACTAGTAATTAAGAATTATTTAGTCCGTAAGGCATTTTATAGTTTGGAGGAGTTCTTTGCTGATGAATCTCGGCTATTTTTATCTGTGTAACTAGAATATTTGATAAAATGCAATATTTCTTAGTTTAAGAACTTTTGACATTGTTCCACGCTCCTATATGGAGCTTTGTAATTTACAAGGAATAAATAAAAACATTATCTATATATATATATATATATATATATATATATATATATATATATATATATATATATATATATATATGTATATGTATATATATATATATATATATATATATATATATATATATATATATATAAATATATATATATATATATATATATATATATATATATATATATATATATATATATATATATATATATATATATATAGATTCGTAACACAACAAAACAATATTTAAAATAGTAATTTAAATAATGCTGGTAAAAATAACTTCAGGAACTGATAACATGGATCGACATGCAGGTGCCAGTTTGTCCCTACTACAAAGAGTCACTAGAATAAATTTTAAATTGCAACCTCATTTATAATAGGACGTTAGTTCAATCGATAAATATTTATTTTACCAAGCTTAGCTTGGTGTCCTAAAATGAGAGACAGGTTTGTTGAATATTTATTTAGCCGATATTAAGGTTATATCTAGAACCTACTTCAAAACTGGTTTAAACAAGCCGAAGAATGCTTGTTTAGCTAGGCCTTTTTAAATGTAAATTCCAACAAATAATAAAATTCGTATTTGTACAATGACAATTTAAAAAAAAAATCGTTTGTAAATGTTATTCAGTTCAATTCCCACAAAGGCAGCCCAATGAATCGTTCGGAAATTTCACATGAAATAGGTCCAGGTTCAGGTGGAAGACTATGTTTATTCCGAGAAGTATACAGGCTGTGCCACAAAATACACAATTATTTGCATTGTGTGTTAATTTGAACAATTACTTTTACGGATATGAGTGATATAAAATAATTAAGATACTAAAACTATCACGTATGTAACTCATATATAAAGCTCTTAATCCTTATTTGCATTCACAGAATTCGAATTATTTTTTTCATTAACAGAATACAATTACATAACATATATGAATGATATATAACAGTAGAGAAATTACTCATACTACTCTTAACTCGAAGGATGAAAAGTTTTTGGTCTAGCTACTTAAAACACATTTTTTTTGCAAAATTTGAGTTTATTCATCAACATAATCTCCTTCAAGAGCGATATAATCAGTCCAACTCTTTTTTAACATTTTTATACCTTTCTTGTAGAAGGATTTATCTTTGCCTTCAAAATAGGTCTCAATTTCGGCGATAACTTCTTCATTGGAGTCAAATCTCTTTCTCACGAGCATTTTTTTGAGCTTTGCGAATAGATGATAGTCGCTGGGGCCAAATCTGGAGAATATGGTGGATCGGGAAGCAATTCGAATTTCAATTTATGCAATTTTTCCATCGTAACCATTGACTTGTGACACGGTGCATTATTTGATAAAAGAGTAACTTTTTTCTTGTTCATTTGGGGCCGTTTCTTTGCGATTTCTGCCTTTAGACGCATCAATTACTTTATATAATATTGGCTATTAATGGTTTTTTCTCTTTTCAGCATAGTCGATGAAAATTATTCCATGCGCATCCCAAAATACACCTTTCCAACCGATTGTTGTGTCTTTGGTCGCTTGAGTCCGGTGTATACTGGTGGATCCATGGTTTATCCATTGTCACATACCGCATGAAAAAAATCCTATTAATTGCGCTTAAACAAGTCCAAACAGCGCTTAGAATCATCAACACGTTGTTGTTCTTGGTTCACTGTGAGCAAACGCGGTACCCATTTCGAGCAAAGCTTTCTCATTCCCAAATGTTCATGCAAAATATGACCAACACGTTCTTCAGGGTGTCAGCTATTTCACGCAATTTCACTTTACGGTTATCCAAAACAATTTTGTGGATTTTTTTTGTTTTTCGGTGAAACCACCTCATTTGGATATTCAGAGCGTTCAGCATCATTTGTGTCTGTACGGCCGCGTTTAAATTCAGCATACCTGTAAATTATGAGTGATTTTCCAGGGACAGAGTCCCCGTAACACTTGTCAAGCCATTGCTTTGATTGGACGGTATTTTTTCCCATCAAAAAACGATTTTTTCCATTGTTTTGAAAATATCAAAAGCAGAGTCACTAACACCACTATAGGTTGTAAACTAATCGTGGAAATGTTATGAAATATTGACACGTATCGTTTGAAAGTTGGTACTTCCTAAAAATCATACGAATTTTTTGAAAAGGGCGACATCTATGTATCAGACCAAAAACTTTTCGGCCTACGTAATATATGGAACAGATTTGAAAAATGTCTTTATTTAATGGACATCTATGGAGTAGTTAAGGGAGGCATGTACTCCCTTTGCCCGAATGGATGTCCTTCAGAAACAAGCCTTTTTATTGGGATAAGTTTTTAAAGTTTCATTCTTCCATTGGGGTTTCTTTTTGTGAAAAGTCTTTCTCACTAGTCATGGATTTTTAAATTGGGTTTAAGTTTAAAGTTCTACTATGCAAATTGATTCTTTTTTTGTGAAAAAGTTCGATATGCATCGGTTTTGAGTTTATTGTTTAGGAAAGAGTTTAAGTTTTTGAGTTTTAGTACAAGAGAGGTTTTGCTTTCTCTTAGAGGTTCCAGTTAGAGTCCATCTTGTTTATCGATTAGCGCCCCCCTTTATAAGTAACTTTGTCTACAGTGTTTACTTTTTTCTCTTAAAGAAACGTTTTTTCTGTCCAAATGTCTCCCTGCTCTCCTTTAACCTGACTACACCCACTTATTCTTAAGAAGTATATACAGGATATCTACAATCGTTGGTGATCATCTTTCTGTCGCAAAATCTTACGTATAAATTTAATTTTTTTTAAATCTTTAATATTTTTAAATTAAACTCTTAATGCAAAGAAACAACAATTTTCAATCCTGGATACGTCAAAATTTTATTAGCTCACGTATATAGTATATGAGTATTAGAATTATTTAAAAAGAAAATCATGAAGCCATTTTCATATAACTTGACATTGTATCATTATGGTTTATTATTGTCCAGTTTTTAGAAGTTTTACTTGTTTTATGTCCTTATTAATGTGATTCTCGCAGTTTAAGGTGATCCTGTATCATGTGAATAGTAAATAATACAATAAAGAGAAAAATAAAACAAATATGCATTTAAATGATATGCATTTTGTTATTTTTCATTTTTTTATAATCCTCTTTTCAGAAAGATTATATTTCAATATAATTTATTCTTTGCTGTAACTTATCAGAAGCCTTATAATTTTGTTATTTTTATGCATAACTTTACGTTATATAACTTTAAAAAGGACAAAAATTGAACGTCTTTTCAGAAACATACAGGGCCCTGCATTTAAAATAATAAAGTTGACTGAAAATAGGCCATGTTGTTTTGGATTGCTACGTCATGTTCATCAACTTTTCGTAACTAACAACTTATAATGAAGTTACATAATTTCATAGAGGAATGTGTATCACTTCTAACCTTCTCATTACTACGCCAGAGATTCATTCTTGTTTCAATAGATAGACGTAAGCTTACGGTTGTAATGCTTTTGAAAACTCCCGTTCGCGAAACTTGGATAATCTGCCCTTTAATATGCATTACTTGCTGCTCGTATTATGCTAACGGTGCATTGCCACTAGGTACTGCTCTTATAAAACTAGCTGGATAACGTATCGACCAGTAGCGACCAGGTTAAAGAGCGGACTAAGAGGGCAGCTGCTCCAGCCAAGGTTTTATTCCGAACTCAGCCTGCCTGCCCTACGCTCATGAAATCATTTAGAGTTGTCAATTACGTTTCGATTTACCGTCATAAGTGACTGTGAACGTCTTCCTTCGTCGATTAGCGTTTCCGTCACCTTCTTCATCATTAATTACTGTTTACCGTTGTTCTTTATTTAGCATTATGGTCGGCACTGGACAGTGAGCCGTACTGTCTGTTCTTGACAGTAAGTGTTAATTAATGGAACGCGCAGACGAAACATGTCGTTCATAAAATCGTTTCCCATTAAATTATTAATTCAGTTTTCAAAAATTGCGGTATGGACAAGTAGCAAACAGTGAAACAAACAGTTGAAGCAAATTATTTTACCCTACTTCCGTTAAAAAAAACTACATGTTCTTCTGCTGTTTTGTAGTAAAACCTGCCTTGCACAGAAACTGATGTTGCCACCTCTATTTTATAATTTGAGAGGCTAGTTACATTGGATTACGAGGCTGGTTTGAAAAGTCCGTGCGAAAATAAAAACTACTTATGTGTTTGGGGTAAACCTTTTTTATTTTTCGACATAGTCTCCTTTTACGCTTATACACTTCGTCCAACGATGTTCTAGTTTGTTGATCCCTTCCGAATAATAGGATTTGTCCAAGTCTGCAAAATATCCATTAGTGTCTGCAATCACTTCCTCGTTTGAATAAAATCTTTGTCCTGCCAGCCATTTCTTCAAATTGGGGAACAAATAGTAGTCCGAGGGAGCCAAGTCTGGAGAATAGGGGGGATGTGAAACGAGTTGGAATCCTATTTCCATTAATTTTGCGACCACAACTGCTGAGGTGTGTGCTGGTGCGTTGTCGTGATGGAAAAGGACTTTCTTGTGGGCCAATCGCGGGCGTTTTTCTTGCAGCTCGGTTTTCAAACAGTCCAATAACGATGAATAATATTCACCTGTAATAGTTTTACCCTTTTCCAGATAGTCGATGAGGATTATCCCTTGCGAATCCCAAAAGACAGTCGCCATAACCTTTCCGGCCGAAGGAACGGTCTTCGCCTTTTTTGGTGCAGATTTCCCCTTGGTAACCCATTGTTTAGATTGTTGTTTGGTCTCAGGAGTATAGTAATGTATCCATGTTTCATCCACAGTGACGAAAAGACGCTTAAAGTCCTCCGGATTCTTCTGGAACAGCTGCAAACCATCCTTGCAACACTTCACACGATTCCGTTTTTGGTCAAGCGTGAACAATCGCGGCACCCATCTTGCGGATAGCTTTCTCATGTCCAAATGTTTATGCAAAATATTATGTACCCGTTCAGTCGACATGCCCACAGCACTAGCAATCTCACGCACCTTAACTTTTCTGTTATCCATCACCATATCATGGATTTGATCAATGATTTCTGGAGTCGTAACCTCCACAGGCCGTCCAGAACGTTTCTGGAGTCGTAACCTCCACAGGCCGTCCAGAACGTTCAGCGTCACTTGTGCCCATATGGCCAGTCCGAAAATTTTGAAACCACTTATAAACTGTTCTAATCGAAGGTGCAGAGTCACCATAATGTTTATCAAGCTTCTCTTTAGTCTCCTGAGGCGTTTTGCCTTTCATAAAGTAATGTTTAATCACCACACGAAATTCTTTTTCGTCCATTTCTTGAAAACACTCGACTTCCTTGATTCACACGAATGCCAAACACAAAGAAATAGACTAATATGGCTGAAACTTGGTGTGTGTTCATTCAAGAGATGCTACTAACTAAACATGACCTCGATACGCGCCAGTGGTGCCATCTCTCGGACTTTGCACGGACTTTTCAAACCAGCCTCGTATACATAACTTATTAAACCAAATATTGAAACAACGAAAGTGAAGATAACAGCCAGGAACTATTAACAGAAACTGGAAGAATAGGAAAGGTACAAACATTCATATATTTGGGACAAAAAATAGAAATATGAAAAAATCATTTAAAGTCTGAGTTGGATAGAAGAGTCTCGAGTATTCGATCAATATGTACTGCCGGTATTAACATATGGCACTGAAATGTAGGCTTTAAATAAAAGTATAATAAATAAACTTCAGGTATCCCAAAGAGCCATGGAGAAGAGAATGCTAAATATTAGACTCCAGGATCGGATTCCCAACATCGAGATTCGAAGAAGATCAAAAGTGACAGATGTAATACAACGAATCTGTATATTACGGTGGAATTGGGCGGTGTATATTGCAAATATGAATGATAAGAGATGGACACGCCGTATAGTTGAATGGAGACCTAGAGAACACAAAAGATGCTGAGGTGGACCAGAGACAAGATGGACGGACGACATAAAAAGATTAGCAGGACACGATTGGATGATAAAACAATCAACAAAGCTCATTGGAGACAACTTGGGAAGGCTAACATCCGACTATGGATGGAATAAACTAACGATGATGTTGATGACTAAAATACAATTAGCGAAAACTAAGCACTTCGTTAGATTAGACTTTTAATGCAATTTTAATTCACATTTGATCGATTCGGTAGTAGTCGATCCAATCAACTAACTTTCAGGGCATTCTAGATGTGTGTTCGTGTTTTATCTATAATATATATAAATTGATCCATATACTCTATCTGCAATAGTAAATGGAGCTATATATATATATATATATATATATATATATATATATATATATATAATATATATATATATATATATATATATATATATGTATATATATATATATATATATATATATATTTATATATATATATATATATATATATATATATATATATATATATATATATATATATATCATATATTTGTAGTAAACTAAAGTAAAATCCTAATATAACAATTAAAGTTAATCCTTGTAGAGATTGGTAATAATCATTTTCTACAATTCTATGATGAGCTCAAGTTATAGTTAATCCTGAAGTTAATAAAATTAATGTATTTAGTAATGGAATTCCTAAAGGATTAAAAGTATCAATTCCCTTTGGTGGTCAATTTATTCCTAATTCAATTCTTGGGGCAAGTCTAGCATTTAGAAATGCTCAAAAGAATGCCAAAAAGAAAAATACTTCTGATGTAAAAAGATTATTCCTCATCGTAATCCTAAAGTTACTTTTCTAGTCTCTCTGTCTGCCTGTCTCTCCGTTAGTGCGCTTATTACTGGAGAACCACTTATCCGATTTACGTGCTTTTTTTTTAACATGCATCGTTAAGGAATAAGTAGTGACGATAATAGTGAATCAAGTCGGAAAAAAGTTTGCCGCTAGCGCGTTCTCTTGCATTACACTGCTTAAACCATTAAATATGGAACAATATCATGTAGCAAGAAATATCTATAATATATATAAAATGTAATGTCTCTCTGTCTGTCTGTCCGTTAATGCGCTTGTCACTCGAGAACTACTTATCCGATTTACGTGTTTTTTTAATTCACACGTTTGTTCTCTGGCTAGGTTACTATAATCTTTTATAATATATATATATATATATATATATATATATATATATATATATATATATACATATATATATATATATATATATATATATATATATATATATATATATATATAATGCAACGACTCTCTGTGTGTCTGTCTGTCTTCCTGTCTGTTTGTCCGTTAGTGCGCTTATCACTCGAGAACCACTTATCCGATTTACATGTTATTTTTTTAAATTTATATATATGTTCTCTGGTCAGGTTATAGGATATATTTTATTACGTTAGGTAATATAAGAAATAAGCAGTGACGATAGTAGTGAATAAAGTCGGAAAAAAGTTTGCCGCCAGTGCATTCTCTTGCAATACGCTGCCTAAACCATTAAATATGCAACAATATTATGTAACAAAAAATACAATATATAAAATGCAACGTCTCTTTATCTGTCTATCTGTCCATTAATGCGCTTATCACTCGAGAACCACTTCTCTGGCCAGATTATGTAATAATAATAATAATTTATATAATATATATAAAACGCAACGTCTCCCTGTCTGTCTGTCCGTTAGTGCGCTTTGCACTTAAGAGCCATTTATCCGATTTACGTGTTTTTTTCTTTAAAATATATATGTTCTCTGGTCAGGTTATAGGATATATATTATTACGTTAGATAACATAAGGAATAAGCAGTGACGATAATAGTGAATCAAGTCCACGCGAGCGGAGCTGCTAGTTCTAAATATGCGGAAGCTTGCGTTTGTTTGATTACTTTCTCCTGATCGGTTTATATTTCAGGGAGCATCTATGATAGGCAGTTGGCACCTAACAGGTGCCATGCGCATTAACCCATGGTTAGTTACTGAATCTTTCGAATTGAACAGAACTCCATGGGAAAACGGCAGAAAATATAGTAAAAATATTGACAGAGTTGCGAGTTGCCAATTTAGTAAAGTGTTTTGCCACTTTATAATTATTTTTTATACCTTATATTTTCGAAGAGAGTTTTGGATAAAAAAAGTGGTCAGCCATTATCAGGCTATTTCAATAAAATATCGTAAACCAAAGCCAGTGACATTAAACAAATAGTAAAAAGAAGGAGATAAGTGTGTATTAAATCTGTGTCAACATCCTTAAGAAGCTTTTCAAGAAAACACGCATTTTCACGGGTATGCTGGTCTAGAAAATATAAAAGACCGAGAACAAAGTTTACTTTTGAAAGAAAATATTCACACGTCACTTGTTTAAATTTAGATAAGTTTTGTTACAAATTTTTCGGTTCGCCGGACACGTCGCAAATGCAGTTTGGAATTTCCCCCTGGAAGATTCGTTTCCTCAAATATTATTTCGGAAGTCTTTCGATTCGGTTATTTAAAAGCATCCAAAATATAAAATTGTTTTGCTGTCGGTAACATTTCTCCTTAGACGATGCCGTTCTAATATATTTACGAAACGAAACATTTGTTTAACATAATATGTTAAACATTTAACATAATATGTTTAACATAATATGTATATATGACACCTTACCCAGTTTATCAACGGGAACGTGTCCAAACGAGTCACACAGAGTATAAACAAGATCAAGTCCGGGTCTCCCGACAGAACACTGCCAGAAATCCTGGATACTCTGAAACAAGAATTATCCGTATATGCCGCAAGACTTCGTAGACACAAAGAACCAAACGACAGGAAAGATACCAACAACCTCTTCCGAAGAAGCCAAACACAGTTCTACCGGAAAACTATGCACAGCAAACAGACAGCAGTGACCGAACCACCAAACAAACAAGAACTCACAGATCATTGGAAAAGTATCTGGTCAGAACCCAAACTACCCAATAATAACACCCCCTGGATCAAAGCCAAAGAAGGCAAAGATAAACATGTGACAGAACAGGAAAATTCCACATTAACTACTGTGGGACCAAAGAGCATGATGAGGCGCCTGGATGCAAGAAGTTCCGGAGGTAGAATGGCCCCCCGTTCGGATCTCCGGGTGGGGGCTGGTTCGGAGGCGTCGACTTGCAGACATCAAAATTTTAAGATAGATTTTTGCAACATACGAGGTATAAACTTGAACATAAATTCAGTGCATCAACACCTGCAATCAGATAAACCTCATGTACTCGCTCTATGTGAAACCAAGGTCCGTCCATCGACCAGCACGGTCAACTATCTTTATCCTGGGTACGACTTCTATTCCCGATTTAGGCGTAACTTTGGAATCTGTCTTTTTGTCAGAAGCGACCTCTCTTGTCAACGAGAAGAAGATCTCTTTGATGTTATGTGGTTAAAAATAACGACTCAACAAACCACAAGGTTTATCTGTATCCTGTATCGACCACCAAGTGATACCAATTTTCGAACACTTTTCGCTTCTCTTGCAGACACCATCGATCATTTACAAAGTAACTATCCAAGTGCCGAAATTGCCATCCTGGGCGACTTTAATGTCCACAATATCAACTGGCTCAAATATTCAAATACTACCGACGAACAAGGTCGTGAAGCTGAATCATTCTCAATCAGTTGTGGCTTAACTCAGCTTATTGACGAACCAACACGGATCCCTGATCGAGACGGGGAGTTCGCCAGTCTTCTTGATCTGTTTTTAACCACCAATCCGGAGATTTACACGGTCACCGTAAATCCGCCGTTAGGTTCTTCCGACCATAAACTGCTTTCGACATCGAGTATCCTGCCAATCAGTGACAGAGAGGCGCCTAGGCCGCGCAAGATTTGGCACTACAAATCTGCTAAATGGGAAGATCTCATGGAATACTTTCGAACTTTCCCTTGGATGGACGTTTGTTTTCGATTCGATAACCCATCTGACTGCGCCAGGGAGGTCTCCGATGTTATTTTGGCTGGTATGGAAGCTTACATCCCTTTTTCGAAGAAATGCTCCTCCAACGGCAAGCCTTGGTTCGACCGAAAATGCAAAGAAGCTGTTGCTTCTAAACATATTGCCTACCGACAATGGCGTGAAAATCCTAACACCGTAAATCGAAACATCTTTGTTCATGCCCGGAACAGATGCAAGGGAATTATCGACGAAACCAAGGAGGCACACAATCAACGAATTAGAAACAAACTTCTCGCTTGTCCCAACAATTCCAGGTCCTTTTGGGCAGTCGCTAAGGCAGTTAGTCAAAATTTTACCAAATCCACCATACCACCACTCACACGGCCAGATAATTCCATTGCAACCACACCGGTTGAGAGAGCGAACTTGTTGGCTGAACTTTTTGCTTCACATTCTACTGTCGATTTCCAAGGAAAAACACCACCTACTATTCCCATATTGCAGTCAAGGATGCCCGATGTTGTCTTCAGACAGCGCATCATAAAGCGTATTTTAATGAAGCTAGACACCTAGAAGGCTTCTGGCGCTAACGGAATACCTGCCATAGTTCTCAAAAACTGTGCAAGGGAACTAACACCAGTTTTCTGTAGACTTTTTAACCTATCCTACAGAAAGGGAATATTTCCGTCCTGCTGGAAATGTGCCACGATTCAGCCGATACCTAAAAAAGGCAAGAAGACCTTGCCAAATAACTACCGACCAGTTGCACTGCTTTCAATAATATCGAAAGTCATGGAAAAGGTTATCAATGAGCATCTTCTAAAATATCTTGAACAATTCAATATTATTAGCGACCACCAATATGGTTTTCGTAAACATAGATCAACAGGAGATCTTCTGACTTATGTAACACATGTTTGGAACAACGCAATTGAACACTTTGGAGAATCTCGAGCGGTTGCTCTTGACATATCCAAGGCATTCGACCGTGTTTGGCACGATGGACTGTTGGCTAAGTTGCGCTCTTATGGTATGTCTGAAAGGTTCTGTTTGTGGCTCTCATGTTTCCTCAGAGAGCGTTCTTTACGAGTGGCGGTCGACGGATTTCTTTCTAACACCCTCACTATCAACGCTGGTGTGCCCCAGGGCTCCATACTGTCTCCTACTCTCTTTCTCATTTACATTAACGATCTGCTGGAAAAGACCGGGAATCCAATCTATAGCTTTGCAGATGACAGTACGCTTGTCTGAACGCTCGGACATCGGCTGCTCAGGCGAATATCCGCAGACAGCAGGAGGTCGTTCAACTCAACAAAGACCTGGAAGAAATTCTATCTTGGGGTGACAGTAACCAAGTGGAATTTAACGCTACAAAAACCCAAGCGGCAGTTTTTTTCTAAAAAAGTTAACGTTGCTGAACCCGACATAGTTATGTCGGGGCACTCCATTCCCCTAGCATCGTCGCTCAATTTGTTGGGCGTTAGTTTGGGAGCAAATATGTCTTGGCATGAACATGTTGCAGGCATAGCAAGGAGAGCTTCTCAAAAGTTGGGAATATTATTTAGAACCAGAAAGCTTTACACCCCACAACAACTGTTAATTCTTTACAAAGCCCAAATTCGACCAACTATGGAATACTGCTCCCACGTTTGGGGCTCCGCTCCCAAACATACACTGCATTTGTTGGATTCTGTTCAGAGAAGAGCGGTCCGTCTGATTGGGGACCCGGAATTGACCGGCGGCCTTGATTCGCTGGAACATCGAAGAACGGTTGGCGACTTGAGTCTGTTCTACAAGTATTTTCATGGAAAGTGTTCGCTTAATTCCTCCCAAAGCGGTGCATGTTAGAAATACACGTCGCACTGGTGCTTCGCATCCGTATGAGGTTCAGCTTGTTACTCCGCGTACAACGCTTTTCAAGCAATCTTTTATATGGAGAACGTCATCCCTTTGGAATAATTTGCCCAGCGCTGTGTTTCCCACCGAGTACAATTTACAGCGATTCAAGAACAACGTGAATCGCTTTTTTTTCCGCACTCGTGCCGCTCCTGGAGCGCTTTAGGGACTTCCCTGCAGCACGTGTGCTAGACCAATAAAAAAAAAAAAAAAAAAAAAAAAAAAAATGTAGGAAGGGAATAAAATTAGTGACTCAGTGGACGACGATCGTCGGAAAAAGACATGATGTGTTAAATTCAGCCCTACCTACGGCTCATATTACAAGAAATTGGCTTACAAGTTCATATCGTAATTTATTACATTATTTTATGTTAAATTCCGGTTTAACCACAAAAATATACTTTGTGGGATTAACCTTCATGGACGTTAATGTACAAAGTATGTTATTGCCAGCAAAGCCTCAAGTATGAGCTAGTAAGGAAATGAAAATAAACGTATACCAGTAATATAATAAAAATTTAATGTTATCGTGGATAAATTACACAGGCCAACAAAAAAAATATTTGTGAAAACTTTTTAAAAAATAAACCAATACATCTAAGTGTTATGTATTTTTGGGTGCTGAAACCGTAATTCATATCAGTTTTTTTGTATCACCCACAGTTCTCTCACAATATGACATCCATTAAATTTCAAAATAGGGAAAATTTGATAAATAAAAAATAAAAACTTAAACCGTACTTTTATTTGATTAGGCTACAATTTTTATTCACAACATATTTCACTTCAATGCGAATATTTTAGGTGCTTATTTTTTTGTATTTCCTTTCCCTTTTCATTGTGAAGTTTCTTGTATAGCTTTTTCTCCGACGTAATGCATTTTGTTGTTCTCTATGAAGTGACCAATAGTAATCGCCCATCATGTTGATATTCCACCGTCCCTGGTACCGTTTCTCCATCTCCTTTATGTTTGATGGAACCGTTGCCCCTGCCTCTTCACTCACATCGCCTAAGTTTTTAGGAAAAAAGTCACGGTTGTGCAAGAAGTGCACTTTAAGGCTCATCAGACAACCCAGATTTTTGAACTTGTCTATCATATTGGCTACGATAAGTTCATAGTTAGGGTCTTTCAGATTGCCCAAAAACTTAGTCACAATTTCTTTAAATGATATCCAAGCCTAATTTTCTTTTGTAATCATCCTTGCTTCAAAGTTGAAATCGAACATTATTTTACGAATATTAGACCCGACGAAAATCCCTTCTTTCAGTTTAGCTTCTAATAAATGAGGAAATCTTTTACACAAATATTTAAAACATTCACCATCTTTAGGCAAGGCATTGACAAATTGTGTCATTAAGCCTAACTTGATGTGTAGTGGTGGTAGAAGAATCTTTTTTGGGTCTACTAAAGTTTTATGCAAAATGTTCTTCTCGCCAGGTGTTAAAGTTTTTCTTACGGGCCATTGTTTTTTGGACCAATGTTGATTCCTTGCTCTGCTGTCCCACTCACATATAAAACATGGAAACTTTGTAATAAGTAATAACATTTGATTTTACTGCCAATCTTGTAAAATTCTAATTTTATTGCCAACCTAATAACATGATAAAAAATAAACTTTTCACATTTTGAATATTAAAATGTGAAAAATTGGTGGGTGATAAGACTTTTTTATTATTATTTTCGGACTCAGCACACCAAAAATCATGTAAAATTATAAAAAAGGTTTTTCATCGTTGGGCTCTGTTATTAGGAAATATTTTTACATGCCTAAGCAGAATATTTAATTTTAAATATTATAACATAAAAAGTCCGTTTTTCTAATTAATTTTTATGCAGTTTTGTTCATGTGAATGAAACTTACAGTGATCGATTCCTGAGTTAACATGTGGTCTAATGGTCGTTTGAAAGTTCTTAGAACAAATATCACACAGGCTTGAAAAATTGGGCTAACACGTGCTCTTGGCCTTAACAGTATTACGTGTACAGGGTGCGGCACCAAAATCGAGACAACTCGAACAACTTTTTTAAGGGCCTGTTTTTTTAATCAGAAATGAGGTTTGAAAAAAATAGTTTCACATAGCTCTTATGACATCTATGTTAATAACAATTATTCAGGGTATAACGGTCTCCATTTTCGGTCTGAAGCGCCGGCACGTCCTTTGTAATTCTACGCTGTTCGTATTTGCGAAAGCTGCCTTAATAGTGGGTATTAATGATGTCATATTGTGATGCCGAAACTTGCTATGACCCTTTCAACTACACCCCATACGTAGTAGTCCAAGAGATTCAAATCTAGACTATTAGGAGGCTAGAATTTCTTGGACCTTGACTTCAGGGATCCTTATGGTACATTCTTTTAAGTGACGCTTCCCCGTCGGCGTACTGGGACCTTTATCGGACTGTTCTTGAGTCTTTTACTTGGCTACATAAATAGTTTATTTTGAATATCCCAAAAACCGCATCATTTCCGGTAAGAACCGGCCAGCGTGAAGGCCTTCGATGATCGCCGCTTTTCGATTATACTGTGCACTTGTTTTCGACATGGCAACACTTCAGTCAGTTTGCTACTTGGACGTTAGTATAATATGGCGGGAGATTTCAAGTCAAATTTGTCCTGATTTTGCTGGTGCACCCTGCGTATACAAAACATGCATTTCCATTTATCATTTTATCCTAAGCAAACAATTGCTTACGTTGTCAATAAGCAAGTACACGATGAAGTCGTGTGCTCGTTCTAAATCAAAGGCTAACTTTAAAATTGATTGACAAGTTTTAGTCTATGTCAGTCAAAATTCATTTAGAGGTTTCAGAGTTTTATAGTATGAACTGCCTGAGTAAATAACTTACGGTGAAGGAGTAAAGTACATTCAACAATGAAAGTCTGGAGATCTAGTTAAAACAATGTTTTCCTGTAATTATCGTTAACGTGTTATTTAGAACTTTTTGTTTTTAATGCAATGCTATTTATGTTAGGAAACAATACAGGTCAAAATATTTTTAATAATAAATTACCCATTTAAAAGTATAATGAAGAATTTCGGTAGTGTAATTATACTATATTTTTTCTTTAATTTCTACTTTTCTCCGCTGTGGTGGTTACTTAAATTTGTCAAAAGTTTTGAAAAGAAGATTTATTTCCACTAATAAACTTTATTGCTGTGAACTTCAAGCTCAAGTAGTCTACAAATAAACTTTTCTTTTTAAGTTATTAATCCTTGTTTGTTTGATAAATTATGCAAAAAGAGAACTATTAAAAGAAAAACAACCATTGTCTTTGATTAATATTATTATTTCTTATATACCTAATGAACTAAACCTTTTGTTCTGAGAATATTGTGATTACGATTTAAATATTACAGGTAAAAGAAATATGATATTTCATAATTGTTATTAAATAAACCTAAAATAATTAAAGAATTTATAGATAATTCCAGAGTTTTTATAATAATGAGATGTAGTTGGAATAAGGCAGGTTAAGAGTGCCCCCTGACGTTACCGTCATATATCAGTAAAGAAGAGATATCCTTAATATTAAGAAGTCTAAAAATATCAAAATGGCGGTAAAGTGAAAGACTCTCGAGTTATCGCCCAACAACTTGGAAGATGAGGCAAGTGTAATATAATATGGAGTTTGACAACGTTAGCTTTTATAAGAAAAATTACTGCTGGGAGTTTTGTACCTTTAAATTCTACTTAGTTGTTATCACTCCAAGATAGAATTTATTCTAGATCTTTAGTAAATTGAACTTTGATATATGTGCATTAGTAGCAAATGTTGAGGAGTTCAATGTAAATAAAGAAACAAACTCTTATCTGCAGAGCTGTAAACTGGATCCCTGCTCCTTTCCTGTAGATTCTTAATTTAAAGGAGAAAAAAGGTAGGAGGCATTATGGAACCTCGAAGTATACTGGCGTTAATAGTGAAGGTATTGGGAACAATTCCATTAGCTGCCATCCATAGGGAACGCTCTTTGAGGAAACTCGAGAACCTTAAACAAACTCTTCTAGACATATCGTAGAAGCGCAAGTTAATCAACAATCCACCAAGACGAAGATGGTCGAATGCCTTGAATATATCGAGTAAAACTGCTCGAGAAAGTCGCTCAATTGCGTTTTTTCAAATATGTGAGACATAAGTGAAAAGATTTCCTATTGATATTTGCTTACGAAAGCCATACTGATGGTCGCTAATAATTCTTCAGATGTTCTAAAAGTTGCTGATTGATTTTCTGGTCCATAATTTTGGATGTTACTGAAAGTAATGAACCTAGTTGTTCGGCAGGGAATTCTTCCCTTTTTTCGGGTGAATTCTAGTGCACTTCCAGCTGCAAGGAATTATTCCTTTTTTATAGGATAAGTTCGCTTGCCCATTTTTTTTAGAACTATGGCCATCAGAGCCTGAAGTTTTTTGTGATATATCTTATGATAGCCCGAAAGAAAAAAAGTTACTGTAAGTAAGTAAACCAAATGGTTTTTAATTTTTTGACGATGTACCTCTTTAGTTTCCTCGATTATTGTGTTTTTCCGTAGCGCAGTCTGTTATATCGTCAGGTTTGAAACAAGCCTCTAACAAAGGAAAAATTTGAAAATATTTTTTAGGCGTCTCTTTGTTATTGATTGGTAGAACACAAATCCAGTTGATGGTCGCAAGAACCTAACGGCGGATTTACGATGGCAGTGTTCATTTTGGTGTTATACCCAGGTAGTCACGATCAGGAATGTGTTGGTTTATTGATAAGTTTCAGCTTAATGGTCTTATTCGTTAGTGATATTTGAACCCTTATGCCAGGTGTTGTGGACTTTAAACTCAAAAATAGTCGATGAGGTTTGTAAGAGAAGCGAAACGTGTGCTAAATTTAGTATCACTTGTTGGTAGATCTCCAGGGCAGATTCCAGAGTTACACTAAAACCATGAATGGAAGTGATACCCCGGACAGAGAAAGTTGACTGTGCTGGGCGATACAATCTGAGCTTACATTTTTTGAGAGCGAGTGTACGTATTTAAAACATTGTGCCAAATAGTTTTTTAAAAATTATCATTTGTTTATAATATGCTTTGTTGATATATTATTGACAGTAGGGGCATTAGGTTAATTACTCTAAGTTTGCAGTTCAGTTTATCCTTTAAATAAAATAATTTATTGTAAGTTTTATACTTTGATAAACCAATTTTGTAAAAGTAAGTTTAAAAGTTAAGCTAACATGCCTCTTAAAGTCAGGATAAAGAAGTTCTTTGTAAAACTTTTATCACGAAAATAAACTTCTCATATAGAAAACTTTGTTTTCTTTTAAAGTAAGTAGAATATTTTACATGTGATTTAATATGCAAGCCATTTTATCAATATTTTAAACAAAAACCATACTTTTCCATATCAGATCATTATTAATTTTAAACTACTTATAGATAAATTTCTCTTCAAAAATTGTATCCATTCAAACAAATTTTTTAGAGTTATATCTCGTATCAAAAATCAACATGCTCTGTATCCAAAGCACAGGAAAAAAATTGGTTTACAAATCAATGAAGATTGTCAATGTGGGGAATTTGGCGACTTAGAACATTATATTCTAGGATGTATTATGAATAAGAATTATATTGATAGGTTGTTTGATGATCTTAAGTACTATGTAGAATTCCCTTTCAATTTAAATGTAATTATATCTTCAAAAAACCCAATTGTATATAGATATCTGTACAAATTTATTGTAAGTAGTAAAATAGAATTATAAAAAAAAGAAAAAGAAAAAATATATATATGTATGTGTGTGTATATATGTATATGTATATGTATGTATATATATATATATATATATATATATATATATATGTATATATGTGTATATAAAATAAAAGTATCAAAAAAAAAAAAACTAATAAAAAAAAAAAAAATAAAGAATAATAAATATTAAAAAAAAAAAAACGGAGACTAGTTCAAAAGAGGAAAAAAAAAATTAAAAAAAAAATTAATAAAAAAAAGAAAAAAAACTATTAAAAAAATAATAATAAATACAAAAAAAAAATTAAAAATTTAACAAAGTCCTTAGATTTAAGCGAAGTAGTTTAGTGTTAAGGCGGGTTAATCTCGGTAAGGTTCAGTTGGGTTTAAAAAAAAAAAATAAATAAATAAAAAAAATAATAATAATAAAAAATAAAAAGAGAGATGCTGGCCAGTTGGTTATGCCAGAGCCATAAAACTTACACACACACACACACACACACACATACAAATAATTTTTTTTATAAGACAATTCGAAAGGATTAAACCATTAAACAAGTTGCTCAGTAGAGGGGAGTGTAGTTTTATGTGCATTTTTAGTTAATGATACTGATTTAAGGGATTATATAGAAATAATTTTTTTACTTTAAAAGTAGAATTTAATAGTTTTTTTTTTTTTCCAGTACTAATTATTCTTGCCTTTGACTTATTTTATTGGTTCCCTGTGGTGATAAAATTGACTGCCTAACTTACAGTTAGTATCTGTTTAAAAGGTAATATTACTTAAAAATGCTGGAAATAGCTCTATTATTTAAAAATATTTTAGAATTTACATGCTTTAACTTGGAAAATATATACATAACTATATAAATAATAAGTAGTGGAAAGATAGTTCATACTCTCTAAAAATTATTCTTATGAAATAATAATGTGTTATTTATATGCACATTTTCCAAGTCAACTATTTGCTTTGTTTGAATGTGTCTGTATTGCTCTACTAAAGAAAATCATTGTTTATTTAGATTCATTAATGTGACATTACTAGTATCCTAGTTTAAAGTAGTCTTTCTTACTATTTCATGTATTTTTGTCCTTTTTTTTCAAGCAATTGGATTAGGATTTTTTAGGTTGCGTAGTAAAAGATATCTTGTTGCGTTAGTGGTTATTAATTAGTAAAAAAATAATAGCATGATTCCTCAATTGAGCGGATTTTATGATATTTTATTTTTATTGTTTTACAATTATCATTCATTAAAAAAGTTTTCAATCTAAATCTAATGGTTTAGGATTTAGATGACTGGATTGATGTTATTGACTCTAGCGTTATTGGTAAAATAGTAAAGCTATGTTAAAATTTACGTTCATATATTTCATATTAATTGATGAACTGGAGCGGAATAATGTCTACCGGAAGTTTATTGAGTGTTAACGATATTAAACATACAGTTGGTTGCATAAATGTTTCACGTCTTGAGTTAAGCTACAGTATTTATCCATTAATTTACAATACAAGTCATATTCTTAGTTTTTTTTATAGCAAAATTAAAACTTTTCTACAATTTTTGGGCAGCAAGATATTCAAAAAAATATGTGTTACAGTTCATTCATTTGCATTTTGTGTTCTCAATGTTGATACAGGAAATGTGTATCATAGCTTATGAAGTTGTGAACTACACGTATAAAGGATATTGTATACCCAGTAAGATAGTTATACAGAGGGTAAAAACAAAATAACAGCAAATATCTTATTACTTGAAAGTTCCGACAGTTTCAATTAAAAAAAGCTTACCGTTTCTGAGATAACGAAATGGAGAAAGTTAAATTTATCTAAATATTTTATTTATATTCTTGTTAATGATGACTAAATTAATCTTTTGTAACTTTAACTTTTTTACCTTTATTAAAAACCTAAAAGTATAATTTGCATTATTTCTAATTTTTTTAAACTCAACATTTGACAACGTTGCTTGTCTAAGAGTAACGCGTAGTCTGAAAAGTTTTTGGTCTAACACATAGATGTCGTCCTTTAAAAAAAACCATATGATTTTTAGAAAGTACCAATCGTCAAACGATACGTGTCAAAATTTCATAATATTTTGACGATTAGTTTACAAGTTACAGTGATTTTAGTGACGCTACTTTTGATATTTTCAAAATAATGGAAAAAATCGAATTTCGTGTGTTGATTAAACACTATTCTTTGATGGGAAAAATACCGTTCAAGCAACGCAATGGCTTGATAAGTGTTACGGGGACTCCGCCCCTGGAAAATCACTCATCATCAGCTGAATTTAAAACGCGGTCGTACAGATACAAATGATGCTGAACGCTTTGGACGCCCAAATGAGGTGGTTACAACGGAAACATCAAGAACATCCACAAAATTGTTTTGGCTGACCGTAAAGTGAAATTGCTTGAGATAGCTGACATCCTAAAGATGTATTGGTCATATTTTGCATGAACATTTGGGCAAGATAAAGCTCTGTTCCAAATGGGTACCGCGTTGGCTCACAGTGGACCAAAAATAACAAGGTGTTGATGATTCTGAGCGCTGTTTCGACCTGTTTAAGTGCAATAAAAACGATTATTTCATGCGATATGTGACAATGGATGAAACGTAGATTCCTTACTACACACCGAAATCAAATCGGCAGTCACCTGAGTGGAGAGCAGCCGGTGAAAGCCTCCCGAAACGACTAAAAACACAACAGTCGGCTGAGAAGGTTTTGGCCTCTGTATTTTGGGATGCGCATGGGATAATTTTCAACGACTATGCTGGGAAGGGAAAAATCATCAATAGCGAATATTATATAAAGTTATTGGTGCGTTTGAAGGCAGAAATCGCAAAGGAACGACCCTAAATAAACAAGAAAAAACTACTTTCATCAACACAATGCACCGCGTCACAAGTCCGTGGTTACGATGGCAAAATTGCATGAATGGGAGTTCGAATTGCCTCCTCATCCACCGTATCCTCCAGATTTGGCCCCTCAGCGACTATTATCTATTCACAGATCTCAGATTGCTTGCGGGAAAGAGAGTTGGCTCTAATAAAGAAGTTATCGCCGAAACTGAAGCCTATTTCGAAGGCAAAGATAAATTCTTCTTCGACTAAGGCATACAAATGTTAGAAAAGCGTTGAAGTGATTGTATCGCTCTTAAAGAAGACTATGCTTATGAATAAATTCGAATTTTGCAAAAAAAAAATGTGATTTAAGTAGCTAGACCAAAAACTTTCCAGCCTAAGTGTTAATTGTAATTTGATAAAACTCAATAAAAAAAAGTTCAGCTCAAATTCTAATTGAAGAGATCATAATTATCGGGTGGCGCGCTAGAAAGGTTTTTATACGTATTGTACAGTTATTGTTCTTGATAGTTCATAACTTTATTTTGTGTATTTTACTAAACTAATTTGAGTATTATTTTTTTAGTTAGCATTTTTGAATCTGCGCAACAAATACGGAGAATTTCTCAAACAGATAGCGAAAATTAAATTCGTTGATGCTAAGCTATCCATCCAGCAAACATTATGGTAAATTTCTCAATTTATTCTTTTATGTAAAGTTTGTTGTTTTACTAAAAAAATATTGACGGGTAAAATAAGACAAAAAGATTGAAAGTTTTAATAATAAATTGTATTTATCATATGGCTATTTGCAGCATTTTTCGAAACAAAATGAGATCCTTAATGTTTTTAAAGGATACAATCTTTAAAATTTATCTTTCGATGTGAACTTGAGTATTTTCTCTCATATTTAACAGAATTAATACCAGACGATAGACATTAAGCATCTGTAATTAGTTTAAAATCGACAAACATAACCGTTGGCCAGGGCTCGAATGTCGATCAACGTAATTTATTTTCAATTCAAAAAATCGCCTTGAATGCTACTAATATATATCCATATGTGTTAATATTATTATCATTAGATATATACTTAAGTTATTGTCAGCTGAAACATGTTTATAATCTCTATTACGTATTTGGTAACTTGTTGACAATATATCTCTATGCTAAGTTGCAAATTATCTTACTAAACTCTATAATTAGTGCAATGATAGTCTCTTTATTTACTTACAACCAAGGCAATTACAATCTACACGAATATCGATTAAAACTAATTTAATTATTAGTTTGCACTTGTTTTGTTTACTAGCAATAAACATTTATTAGCATGACCATGTTACAAGCATATCGTCAATATGTTAGAAAATTATATACACCAGAACTGCCGGTAATCAGCGTTGTATCGATATTCAAGAAAATATTTATAGAAAAGCCACTTTTTATCGATATCCCATGACATTACAGTTTCTGATTTAGGAATAGCAATGAGGCAAGTTTTCTGGAAAAAATGTGGCAAGGAGAAACAGGCTCTCAAATGTGCAAGTACTATTATATATGTTCTGGAATATTCTTCTTTCTAGTAAGAAACACTTTTGGAGAAGTTTTCTTTGCCACATGATTATGCCATCCATGTTTTCAAGTAACCTCTGTAGAGGTTGAGTGTAGGTACTAGAATATCGAAGTAGCTATAATGGGTTATGTCACATTAACTTTTTTAGAAAAACTGCCGCCACGGGTTTGTAGCCGTAAATTTTATTTCGTTACTGTCATCAAGACAAAATCTTCTATAGATTCGATTCCTTGTCTTTTCGAGCAGATTGTTAATGCAAAGAAGAAAGATATTGGAGAACAGTGTGGAGCTTTAAGGTAAATAATTTCTGAGAAAACTCGGTTGAAGGCCTCGGATATAACCGCTCCAGAATTTTCAGAGGACTTGTGATACGTGTTAGGAGATGTTCTGTTGATATTTGCTTATACAAACTACGGTAGTCGCCGCTGATAATATTAAACCTTTCCAGATACTGTTAAAAATATTGATTAATAGTTTTCTATATGACTCTCTATATTGCCGAAAGCAACACGACTGACTGGTAGTTGATCGCATGATGCTTTTGCCTTGGAGCGCAGTTTCAACAGGAAGATAACTGTTTTTTTCTGTTCGATATTTTAACTTAAGCCATTTTTCTATTTACGGATTATAAAATTAAACATTTTCGAATGGGGCCTTTTATGATTCCTACATATAACACGTACGCTGAAAAGTTTTTAGTCTACTTTATTCATCAACATAGTCTCTTTCAAGAGCGACAGAATCAGTCCAACCCTTTCTTAACATTTCTATACCTTTCTTGCCTTCAAAATAGGCCTCAGTTTCATTGAAGCCAAATCTCTTTCCTGCGAACATTTTTTGAGGTCTGCGAATAGATAATAGTCGCTGGGGGCCAAGTTTGGAGAATACGGTGGATGAGGAAGTAATTCGAATTTCAATTCATGCAATTTTACCATCGTAACCATTGACTTGTGACACGGTGCATTGTCTTGATGAAAGAGCACTTTTTTCTTGTTCATTTGGGGCCGTTTCTTTGCGATTTCTGCTTTTAAATGCACCAATAACTTTATATAATATTTGCTATCGATGCTTTTCTCTTTTCAGCATAGTCAATGAAAATTATTTCATGCGCATCCCAAATTACAGTGGCTAAAATCTTCCCAGCCGACTGTTGTGTCTTTGGTAGCTTCGGGAGGCTTTCAGCGGCTGCTGTCCACTCAGTCAGCTGCTGCCGATTTGATTCCGGTGTGTAGTGGGGGATCCATGTTTCCATCCATTGTCACATATCCCATGAAAAATCCTTTTTATTGCGCTTAAACAGGTCTAAACAGCGCTCAGAATCATCAACACGTTGTTGTTTTTGGTCCCCATTTCGAACAGAGCTTTCTTATGCCCAAATAGTCATGCAAAATATGACCAACACGTTCTTTTGATATCTTTAGGGTGTCGGCTATCTCATGCAATTTCACTCTATGGTCGTTCAAAATAATTTTGTGGATTTTTTTGATGTTTTCCGGTGTAACCACCTCATTTGGGCGTCTAGAGCGTTCAGCATCATTTGTGTCTGTACGACCGCGTTTAAATTCAGCATACCAGTAAATGGTGGATGATTGTCCAGAGGAAGAGTCAACACACGAAATTCGATTTTTTCCATTGTTTTGAAAATATCAAAAGTAGCGTTACTAAAACCACTGTTACTTGTAAACTAATCCTCGAAATATCATGGAATTTTGACACGTATCGTTTTAAGGTTGGTAGTTCCTAAAAATCATATGAATTCTTTTGAAAAGGGCGACATCTATGTGTCAGACCAAAAACTTTTCAGCCAGAAAAGATAAATGTGTGTCCTCTAACAAAATTGCATTTTAAATTTCGTTTCTTGCTAGGTTATTCATACCAATGAATAGAACAAAGGATAGATCTGATAGAACAGACTCTCATCCGAAAACTAGTCGGATTGACCTTTTCCATCTACAATAAAATTTATCAAATCAATTTATTACTAATTCATTTAGTCAATTTGACCTACTGAATATTTAAATATATATTTATTTATCCTGTATAATACTATACGTATAAATCACATAAAACCAGTGTTTATTTATTTATTATTATATCTGTAAATGTAAATCCACAAATGTTACGTTGTAATGCTACATGCACTGTGCAAATTAAAATGATTATTTATCTCTGTCACGAGACTACTTCCGTATTTAAAAACAAACTGTAATTTTATAACTATTACTAGCCATTGTTTAACAAATCGTTTAACAAATTAGTACCATCTATGTCGCCGACTCAAATAGTAAAAAGAGAAGATTTCACGATGAATAATTTTTTATAAAAAAATTCAATAATTTGAGGTTCCAAAGGCCTATTTTTTGTAATTTTCCTATAATAAATAAAAAACCTACAATTACGCGACTTACATTACATTACCTCCTTGTGGGGGAGAGGGATAGAATATATCCCCCCCGGTACGTTCTGCCTGTCGTAGAAGGCGACTCAAATAGAAAAATTAGATGGGAGATCCCCAGATCTCACCAGGCCTCACCCGGTATGATACCATCGCATCGGCTTAGAGTTGCTTTCGTGGGTGTGCCGATGTCCCCGGACTGTAGGATCAAATAGTATAATGAGGCACATGGATACAAAAAATTCCGGTAAAATAGCCCCCGTGTGGGGGCTGATTCAGTGGCGTCGTAAAATAGATTTTTGTAACATAAGAGGTTTAAAATTCAACATAAATTCAGTGCACCAATGCCTGCAATCAAATAAACCTCATTTACCCGCTCTCTGTGAAACCAAGGCTAGTTCATCGACCAGCACTATCTCTATTCTTGGTACGACTTCTATTCCCGATTTAGGCGTAACTTTGGAATCTGTCTCTTGCCAACGAAAGGAGGCTCTGAAACCCCCAAACTTTGATATTATGTGGTTAAAAATAACGACTCAACAAACCACAAAGTTTATCTGCATCCTCTATCGACCACCAAGTGACACTAACTTTAGAACACTGTTCACTTCTCTTGCAGACACCATCGATTATTTACAAATTATCCAGATGCCGAAATTGCCATCCTGGGCGACTTTAACGTCCACAACATCAACTGGCTTAAGTATTCAAGTACTACCGATGAACAAGGTCGTGAAGTTGAACCATTCTCAATCGGTTGTGAATTAACTCAGCTTAACCACACGGATTCCTGATCGAGACGAGAAGTTCGCAAGTTTTTCTTGATCTGTTATTAACCACTTATCCAGAGATTTACACTGTCACCATTAATCCGCGGTTTGGTTCTTCCGACCCTTTCGACATCGAATATCCTACCAATCAGCGACAGAGAGGTGCCTAAACCGCGCAAGATTTGGCACTACAAATCTGCTAAATGGGAAGAACTCATGGAATATTTTCAGACTTTCCTTGGTTGGATGTTTGTTTTCGGTCCGACGACACGTCTGATTGCGCCAAGGAGGTTTCCGATGTTATTTTGGCTGGTATGGAAGCTTATATCCCCTTCCAACCGCAAGCCTTGGTTTGACCGAAAATGCTTCTAAACATTTTACCTATCGACAATGGCGTGAAAATCCTAACGTCATAAATCGTAACATCTTTGTTCGTGCCCAGAACAGATGCAAAGAAATTATCGACGAAACGAAAGAGGCACACAATCAACGAATTAGAAGCAAACTTTTTGCTTGTCCCAACAATTCCAGGTCCTGTTGTTCAGTGGCTGAGGCAGTTAGTCAAAATTTCACCAAATATCTCCTATACCACCACTCAAACGACCAGATAATTCTATTGCAACAACTACTCTTGAGAAAGCAAACTTGTTGGCTGAACTCTTTACTTCACATTCTACTACACCAAAAAAGCTTCTGGCGCTGAGGGAATACTTGCCATAGTATTCAAAAACTGTGTGAGGGAACTAACACCAGTTTTCTGTAGACTTTTTAACCTCTCCTACAGAAAGGGAATATTTCCTTCCTGCTGGAAATATGCCCTTGTTCAGCTGATATCTAAAAAAGGCAAAAAGACCTTGCCAAATAACTACCGACTTGTTGCACTGCTTTCAATAATATCATGGAAAAGGTCATCAATTAGCATCCTCTAAAATATCTTGGAGAATTTAACATTATTAGTGACCATCAATATGGCTTTCGTAAACATAGATCAACAGGAGATCTTCGAACTTATATGACACATATTTGGAACAACGTAATTGAACACTTTAGTGAATCTCGAGCGGTTGCTCTTGATATATCCAAAGCATTAGACCGTGTCTGGCACGATGGATTGTTGGCTAAGCTACGCTCTTCTGGTATGTCTGAAAAGTTCTGTTTGTGGCTGTCATGTTTCCTCAAGGTGCGTTCTTTACGAGTGGCAGCCGACGTATTAATTTCTAACACCTTTACTATCAACGCCGGTGTGTCCTAGGGCTCCATACTGTCTCCTACTCTTTGTCTCCTTTACATTAACGATCTGCTCAAGAAGATCGGGAATCCAGTCTACAGCTTTGCAGATGACAGTACGCTTACCCCTTATTCAGATTGAACTCTCGAACATAGGTTACTCAGATAAATATTCGCAGACAGCAGGAAGTCATTCAGTTTTACAAAGACCTAGAAGAAATTCTATCTTGAGGTGGCAGTAACCAAGTGGACTTTAACGCTACAAAAACTCAGCAAGTAGTTTTTTCTAAAAAAGTAAACGTTGCTGAACCCGACATAGTTATGTCGGGGTACCCCATTCCTCTAGCATTGTCACTCAGTTTGTTGCACATTAATTTGAGAGCAAATAAGTCTTAGCATGAACATGTTACAAGCATAGTAAAGAGAGCTTCTCGAAAGCTGGGAATATTATTTTGAACTAGAAAGTTTTACACTCTACAACAACTGTTAATTCTGTACAAAGCTTAAATTCGACCAACTATGGAATACTGCTTCCATGTTTGGGGCTCCGATCCCAAACATACTCTGCATTTGTTGGATTCTGTTCAGAGAAGAGCTGTTCGTCTGATTGGAGTCCTGGAACTAGACGTATGGGGTGTAAATATGGAGTTGCACTAAGACATCAAATCGATTCATAATCCAACGCTGCCAAAACAAATTTCTTCGATTGATTACCAATGCTTATCGCTACGTAACCAACGAAGAATTGCACAAGATTTCGCCATAAAACACGAAAGAAGATTACTGAATCATACCAACATGGAAGTAATACAACTCCTGGACAACGAGCAAGAAATCAGAAGATTGAAGCGAACCAAACCACACGAACTTGTATAAAATGTTAAAGCCAAGTTTAGATTAAGTTAGATTAATTTAATCTTGAGAAATGCATACTGATGTGTTCAACCCGCACTTGCCTTGCTTGGTAATTGATCCAAGTACAAATCAACAATAGTAATAAATTAATTTGTAATTAAGATTGTACCAAGCATATCCAATCAAGGATGTTATTAATAAAAAAAAAAAATTAAAAGCAATCAGCGTACAGAACACTAACAGTGAAGGTCCGACTTGCACTTGGCCGGTTATGTAAAACTGTCGATTAAATGGCGTCTATGTAGATTTTAACTAGATGCGTGACAATTAGTAAAACATGCAGTAGCCATTACATTTCCAATAGAAAATTTGACTATTGTTTGGTTCAGGAAGTACTTTTCCACATAGAAATTAAAATATAACAGATTTTAGTTTTAAGTTACAAGAATTGCTACCAATATTTTTAATATAATTTTATTACTACAAGATACATGTTACATTCGAATAAGCTTTATTATGTTTTCAGATAAAACTCGAAATATATAGATATTAAGTTTCATAAGAAAATATGATCCTGATTCTATCAAATTTAAATAATTTTTCTTGGATAGTGCAATACTGCGGTATCTGGAAGCCGAAAATCCTTTCAATGTAATAGAATTTTTATGGCGCTCTAGTATAATATAAAATTTAGAGAAAGAAAGTTTATCTTTAAGACAAGACTTGTTTCTCACTTGACTTAATATTTAAAGTAGATACTGGATTGGTAAACTTTTTTTTAGAAAATTTTAGAACAATGCAAAATTGTTTTTATTTATTTAAATGCTTTTTTCACTACCCTATATATATATATATATATATATATATATATATATATATATATATATATATATATATATATAATTCTAAACTAGTAGGGTTGGAGTCAGGTTTTGGATCAAATTAAAACTCGTTTGCTTATTACCAATCTTTCGAAATTCTTTTATTTCTTTGTCAAGGTATCTAAAAATTAATTAAAGGCATCATAAAAAGGTTATTAAAAAGTGAGCTTACAAACTGGAGTGGAAATTCCTTATTTAAATTACATATCACTGTATTAAATTAAGTTACGAAACACTATATAATTTTTCTTTTTAACAGAAAATGAAATTTAAGAAAAACTATCTCAACCACATATTCGTGGTTTTTGTTATGGAGGCATAAGACAGTTTTTTCTTAAATTTCATTTCCTGTTAAAAAGAAAAATTATATAATGTTTCGTAACTTAATTTAATACAGTGATTTGTAACTTAAATAAGGAATTTCTACTCCAATTTGTAAATTCACTTTTTAATAACCTTTTTATGATACCTTTAATTAATTTTTAGATACCTTGACAAAGAAATAAAAGAATTTCGAAAGCTTGGTAATAAGCAAACGAGTTTTAATTTGGTCCAAAACCTGACTCCATCCCTACTAGTTTAAAATTTTTTTCCTCACTAGCCAGTCGCTATTCCTCTCACTTTATGTATATATATATATATATATATATATATATATATATATATATATATATATATATATATATATATATGTATATATATATATATATATATATATATATATATATATATATATATATATATATATATATATATATATGTATATATATATATATATATATATATATATATATATATATATATATATATATATATATATATATATATATACAGGGTGGCCAAAAATTACCGAAGGGGTTTGAATTGCTTATAACTTTTTTATTATAATTTTGTTTTTTATTTCTTTTCAGTATTTTGTAAAGAAGACTTGGGGAATTTAAAATGGAACAGTACACAATTGAACAACGTGCCCAAATGGTTGAACTTTATTTCTCAAATCAACGGTCCATTGTTTTGACTCAGCGTGCATATCGTCGTTATTTTAATGTGCGGGTTGGACCCTCAGAGTCAACAATGAACCGTCTGGTTGCAAATTTTCGACAACAAGGGGCAGTAAGGAATCTTCCTGGTGCCGGCAGACGACGAACGGTGCACACGGATGACAATATTGAACGGGTACAGGAGAGTATTCGGGAAGATGGAGAAACATCAACCAGGAGACGTTCGACACAACTTGGCCTCTCACGAGGGTCGCTGCAGAGAATTTTGCATACAATAAGAATGTTTCCATACAAAATTCAGCTTGTCTAAGAATTGAAACCGACAGATTACCAGCAACGACTTGATTATGCAATTTATTTCCGGCAAAAAGCAGAAGAAAATCATGATTTTATTCATAATTTAATTATGAGCGACGAAGCCCATTTCCAATTAAATGGGTTCGTTAATAGGCAAAACTGTAGGATATGGGCTACGGAAAATCCAAGAGTAGTTCAACAGCGACAATTACACCACATTACATTATTTCTCAGACGTTTCGCTCAGGCATGGCTGGCTTTTTCCATGATTTTTCTTTTTGTTTTATTTTGGTTGTAGTTGCTTCTACAAAATAAACCAGATTTCTTTCTAAGCAATAATCAATACATTTAAAAATTATTTTTTAACATAGGTCGCTACGTCTGTATATGACAATTAACCTATTGTTAAAACACATAAACCCTTACTTTAAAATCTGTAGTATATCAAATAAAATGATTATAATTATTACATTTTCATACCCCGATATGCATCTTTGACCAACTATTAGACACCATTTTTATTGTTTTTTTGTTCGTACCAGTTATCTGGGTTTTTTTTTAACTAAAGTATGTTTACTTCGTTTTTGGGTCACAAATGTGCCATGGTAATAATTTAATGACATTAATACTTAATTAATTAATTAATTAATTGGTGATAAATTCGATTAAATTATTTATATCTTGTTTGTCGTTACGTGCGTGTTTTTCTTTTTTTAATATGTATCATTTCTTTGATAAGAAGTTTGCGAGAGTTCCTTTCCTGAGTGACTATTTTGGAGTTTCGGAAATCAAATTCGTTTTTTCCAGTACTTTCATGTTTATGTAGGACGTAGACACGTTTTTTGTGTATTTGTGCTCATTTAGGCTGTTGTCAACGTATTGTGTTGTCATTTCTATATAAAATGCCATCAAACTCATCTTTCACAGAGAGAATAAGCCACGTCTATGGTAAAGAATGTGCAGAAAAATTAAGAACGTATTCCAAAACAGTTAATGAGTTGATGAAACAAAAAAACAGAAGGATCTTCCTCCTCCGATGTAAACACCTAAACATAAGTCCTGTCTTTCTACATTTAAATTGTACTCACATTAATTTAACAGGTACGTACCTCGATAATAAATTTAAACATATCATTAATAACACTAAAGCAAAAATTTTAAATCTTAAAAATGTGAATTCTTAATAGAATTGCTCACTAATGAATTAGAACAATTATTACCAACCAACATTGTTAAAGATTTTACTTCAAATGATAGGGTTAAACATGAAAAGACTTTTAATAATATAAAACGAAAAAACCAAAAAAAAACTAAGTTAATATCAACATCTGATAAACTTAACCAAAATATTAACACCAACGACTGGATAGAAAACATATCTAACACACCAATACCAGAAGAAGTCGCTGAAGTTCTAGCACTAGGTGACAAATTTTTTCTACCTATTAAGACCGAAAAAGAAATTCCTATTATAGAGTATATTGCTAGCATAGAAAGTGTAATTCAGAATAAACCTAATGACATTCAAGACAGTATACGCGTGGATGTGGTGAATGTAATAACTAATCATAAAGTTAAAGTAAGACACAACAAAACCAAACAAAACCTGCTTTCAGAAAAAAATAATAAGGCAAGTTAAAAGAACAAGACAATTTATTAAAGACAATCCTAACATTACTATACTGAAACCTGATAAAAGCAACAAAACTGTACACATACGAATCTAAAATGGAAATGTTACTGTCAGAGAAGCAAATGTACAAAAAACTACGCTATGACCCAACAAAAAACGTACAAATTAAAAACAATACTCTTATCTATAATATTGAATCCAAAAAGTTTATAACTGAAAAAGAAAAAAAGCAACTAACCATTCGCATCGTATTACTACCAAAATTTATGAGTTACCAAAACTTCATAAACCAGGAACACCCCTGCGACTAATGGTTTCCACTTTACAGTCTCCGGTTCACAAATTATCTAAGTACCTAAGTAATTGTTTAACAAAAATCACTTACAAAATGACTATTATCTTAAAGACGCCTTTAGTTTTAAAAAATTTATTGATAACATAAAAATACACAAAAATTATACCCTAATGCCACTTGATGTAGAATAATTATATACAAATATTCCCATCGAACTACTAACTGACATACTGAAAAAAGTGGGATAAACTAAAGGAATATACTACGTTAAGTCAAAATACGTTCATAGAATCTATACAGTTAACCTTAAGTAATAACTATTGTCAATATAAAAATAATTTTTACCAACAACTCGATGGCTGTGCCATGGGATCCCCATACCGTCTACAGTTGCACAGCTCGTAATGGAACAATTATAGGACGAAATTCACAAAAAAACTCAGATTCCATTTTTGTTTTTTAAAAGATATGTTGATGATTGCATTACAGCCGTACCAACTAACAAAATCAATTGCATTTTCAACGAATTTAATAGTTTCCACCCGAAAATTCAATTCACCAGCGAGACAGAAAATAACCACCAAATTAACTTCTTAGATATAACTATTATAAGAAATACCGATACCGAAGAACTGGAAACCAAATGGTACACAAAGAATACGTGGTCAGGATGCTACCTAAACTTTCATTCTAACCACCCTAACACCCATAAAAAAAGTGTGATCATTGGACTAACGGATAGAGGTCTTACATTAACTTTTGGTAAATTCCGAACCGAGGTGATAAATAAAGTCTGTAAAATCCTTCACAACAACAGCTATCCTAAAAAACTTGTAGAGACAACCATTAAACAACGAACACATAAATTCTATAATACGATAATCCAGAAACAAACTAAAACCAATAACACAGTAATATTCATAGCAATACCGTACACACCACAACTTTCAGAAAAAATTAAGTACTCGTACATAATGAAAAAACACGTGATCCGTGTCTGTCACAAAACTCAACACCGTCTTTCAGCGCTATTCACACCACTAAAAGCTCAAACACTACCTAACAAAATGTCAAACGTAGTATATTCCATTCCATGTCTTACTTTACTCCAAAAAATATATAGGAATGACAATACAATACCTTGACAATAGACTAAATGGGCACAAACACACAAAAAACGCGTCTACTGCCCTACATGTGTGTGTGTGTTTCATGGCGTTGGTGTATACCAATTAGCCAGCATCTCACTTTATCCTTTTACAAACAGAAAGTACTGCCCTACATAAACATGAAAGTACTGCAAAACACGAATTTGATTTCCGAAACTCCAAAATAGTCACCCAGGAAAGGAACTATCGCAAACTTCTTATCAAAGAAATAATACACATTAAAAAAGAAACACACGCATGTAACGACAAACAAGATGTAAATAACATAAGTCGAATTTACCACCAATTAATTAATTAATTAATTAAGTATTAATGTCATTAAATTATTTCCATAGTACAATTGTGAGCCAAAAACGAAGTAAACATACTATAG